>OX393552.1:47521762-48774527 GCA_947650365.1 Chamaelirium japonicum | reverse complement strand
AAGCAAAAACTGAATCACAACCGTCTCACTCAGCTTCAAATGGCATGCAAATGAATGACTGTGATTCAATTTTGGCTTCAAACCTATCCGAGGATCCGCGCCCACTCCTCACCCTCTGCGATGGTCCCACGTCATCGGTCAACGAAGGGTCTCTCTCAAGTTTAGCGGGCAACGCACGCGTCATCCAGCTAGAGAGAAAACGTGTCGGTAAATGCTCCACGTTGGGCCCTGCTGAGTTTTTGATCAGTGAAGGAGTCCATAATGGATGATGGGCTTCCATACCTTTCATCCACTCTCCCTTCTTTCTTTCTTTGGTTGGTTGGTTGGTTGGAATCTCCGGCGGCCGGCCAGCTGGGATACTTCAAGAGAGACCATTGACGTCACCAACCAGACTACCTTTAAGTCTAAAGCCAGTGACCATGAAGTCCAAACCCATACCCTATCATTATGTCGTAATTAAATCATAATTTTAGTATAATTTTATTCATACCCTAAAATTATTAAACACACCCCGTTTCTCCTTTGGTTTCCCTCCACCCTCTCAAAAGAAGAAAAACCTTCACACTACCCCACCTCCTCGTAACACACCACCTCCGACCACCTTATAGGGGTGTGCAGGATCCAAACCAAACCGATCAACCGAACCAAACCAAACCGACCAATTTGATCGATTTCGATATACTCAATGACTCGGATCGGATTGGGTTTAAAAACCGACATGATTGGATCGATTGACGGAATTGTAAATTCAAAACCGACCTACATCGAACCGAACCGACATAGTATATACATATAATATTTTATTAAATATACCATATGTCGTCATATACCCTTGCTACCAACAACTATTGCAATACTATAGGATGACTCAAAATCAGTTAAAAATCTATTTAGGCCTAATGATTTGATAATAATTATTATTTTTTAAGTTTGAACTAGGTCTTAATAGAAAGGGGGAAGAGACCAATAAGAACATTGTTCAAAGCCTAAACCGACCATCCAATCCAATCCAAACCGATTTTTATTGGATTGGATTCCAATTTTAGTTCGGTTTGGATCGGATTGAAAATCCTCAAAACCGACCAAGGTTGGATCGGTTTCGGTTTTGTCTAAATAGGTCGGTTTCGAACCGATGCACACCCTACCACCTTACCTCACCTCTCCGTATACCCCACCACCTCCCGCCACCTTAATCCATTACATCTAGCCCACCTCACCCCCTCCGTCACCGGTGAACGCTTCTCTCTCCGTCTCAGATGACCATCCCCCCCTCTTTTTTCGTCTCTGGCATGCAACCCCGCCCCCCCCTCTCTCTCTTTCTCTCTCTCTCTCTCTCTCTCTCTCTCTCTCTCTCTCTCTCCCTCTCTCTCTCTCTCCCCCCCCAAGAACCATCCCCTCCTCCCCGTCTGGTGCATGAACCAAAGGAGTGGCAGCTGCCTTGATCCGACTGTGATGGGGAAGGACTCTCTCTCTCTCTCTCTCTCTCTCTCCTCTCTCTCTCTCTCTCCTCTCTCTCTCTCTCTCTCTCTCTCTCCCCCCCCCCCCCCTAAATCACAACGATATGGAAGGGGGAGAAAAGAGGTTGGTAGGGGTAATTTGGGGTGCTTGGGTATGAAAGGTGTATGAGATGAGAAACCAATTTTTGCGGAAAAGCAAGGTATGTGGAGTAATTTTGGGGTATAAATATAATTTTTCTAATCGTATCCCAACTTTAAGCTAACTAGTAAGAAACCCAGGAAATGCCCGGATGAACATGATGCACGTTACTTGGCTCAGATGACATCACAGTCGTTCGAAAGAAGTGAACAATATGGAGTGTGTGTGTGTGTGTGGGGGGGGGGGGGGGGGGGGGGTTCTGGAATTGAGCGGTTCGATTGGAAGGCACAATCTAACAATCCAAATAACAAGTGGACCGGGTTTACGTGGAAAAAACCTTCGCAACGTTGAAGAAAAAGAAACCACGGGGTGAGGCGAGAATGTACTAGTAAGTCAAACAAGTTACAAGCTCTCACCCTGACCCAATTACACCCTGAAAAAGGACCGGCCTCCCAATTGCTGATCTCTCGACTTTCTCTTTCTCTCAAGCTCCAAAAAACTCCAAAAAGAATGGGGTAGTACCTCTTCTCCACATACCCCATCATTGCTCGCCACCTTAATCCACCACATCTAGCCCACCTCACCCCCTCCATCACTGGTGAACGCTTCTCTCTCCGTCTCAGACGACCCCATCCCCCTCTCTTTTCCATCTCTAGCATGCCCCCCCCCCCCCCCCCCCCCCCCCCCACCCCCCCCCCCCCCCCCTGAATCACAATGATATGGAAGGGGAGAAAAGAGGTGGTAGGGATAATTTGGGGTTTTAGTTTTGGGGTGCTTGGGTACGAAAGGTGTATGAGATAGGAAACCGATTTTGGCGGAAAAAACGAGGATGTGGAGTAATTTTGGGGTATAAATATAGTGTTTTAATTGTATCCCAACTTTAAGCTAACTAGTAAGAAACCCAGGGAATGCCCGAATGAACATGATGCACGTTAATTGGCTCATATGACATCACAGCCATCCGAAAGAAGTGAACAATATGGAGTAGGGGGGGTGTTTCTGGAATTGGGCGATTCGATTGGAAGGCACAATCTAACAATCCAAACAACAACGTCGAAGGAAAAAAAAACCATGGGGTGGGGGCGATAATGCAATAATAAGCCAAACAAGTTACAAGCTCTCACCTTGATCCAATTACACCCTGAAAAGGACCAACCTCTCAATTGTCGACCTCTCTCGTCTCTCTCTCTCTCTCTCTCTCTCTCTCTCTCTCTCTCTCTCTCTCTCTCTCTCTCTCTCTCTCTCTCTAGCTCCGAAAACTCCAGAAAGAATGGGGCAGTGCCTCCTTTTCCAGAACTCAGATCCCTTTCTCTGAAAGAGTAGGTCCCCTTTTTATAATGTTGCTATCAGACAGGTGTTGGCTTCCAAGTGGAGCGGCACTAACTGCGTCCTCCAGTGATCTATGTAATTGCCTCATAGGCGGTCGACATGTCATCTGGCAGGCGCTAGGGAGTTATGGTCGGGGCTATTACTTGCCATACTGGTCGACCGGGAATCTCGGAAATAACTTCTACACGATCTGGGCGTGTGGACTTCGTGTGAACTCATCGCGTGAATATTGGAACTGCTCTGGGATGAAGAAAGCGGAGTTCCCCTCTGATTCACTTGAGCGCTAGCATGCCCAGTCTTGTAGGTCGACTGGCAGGTCGCATGAGAGATGCCCGAAGTGCGCGGTCAGTCACGAGTGAAGTGTGCTACCGGTAGCGAGCGAAGTGCATGGACGGCTACTAACGAAGTGTACAACCGGTCCTGTGACTCCTGTCTGAGGCAAACGAAGCGTGTGGCCGGTATTTAACGTAGTGCGTGGCCGGTAGCTAGCGAAATGCGTGGCCGGCTGCTAGCGAAGTGCGCAGCTAGTCATGTCTGAGGCGAACGAAGCGCACGGCCGGCCGCTAACCAAGTGAGCAGCCGATCCTGTCCGAGGGAAAAGAAGTGTGCGGCCGACCGCTAACGAAATGAGCAGCCGATCCTGTCTGAGGGAAACGAAGTGCGCGGCTGGTCGCATGCGAAATGCGCAGCCGGTCGTGTCTGGAGCGCGCGGCCGGTCGCATGCGAGATGCGTGGTCGATCGAGCCTGAAAATGTATGGTCGGGTCTCTGGATGCTCTCATTCTTTACTTGTTAAGGTAAACACACCATAATCTGGGCGCGTGATCTCTGGGCCAAATCATCGCGTGAATGACGCAGATGCTTCGGGGGCGGAATGAGTGTGGTCATTTGCTAAAAATGTGAAGTCCTTCCTGGTTGGTCGATTAATCCTGAGCTTGCTTCGTCGGTCGACAAAGAGGGCTAAAGGTCGGTTGCTCAACACCTTCCCCTTAGTAGCCGGTCGGTCGATGAGGAGGGTCAAGGCGCCGATCGCGCAACACCTTCCCCTTAGTAGCCAGTCGATCGACGAGGAGGGTCGGGGGCCGGTCGCGCAACACCTTCCCCTTAGTAGCCGGTCGGTCGAGGTGGAGGGTCGGGGGCCGATCGTGCAATACCTTCCCCTTATTAGCCAGTCGGTCGGTCGATCTCAATCAAATATCTCAACACTATGGCCGATCTGTTAATGCCACTCTCAATCAAGGGCCACCTGATTTGGTTCATGTCAACCGGTCACCACCGATCGGTTAAAGTCACCCCGATCAATGTGCTTGCTTGGAGCCACTCGATTGTCCGACCGGTTAATTCCACACCAGCACTTTGGTTTGCATCAAATGGAGAAGTGAGGGGTCCACTCTCTTATCTTTGCAATGATATGGGGAGTGGGTGGACAATGATAATCCCACCCCCCTTCATTTCCTATGGTGCATGATGCATCATGTACTATCCATGAATTGAGCCTACTCCTTGTCGCTCCCGAACGATCGATGAATCACGGCCATCTGTGCGGTTTCAAGCCTCCACATGCAAGTTTCTGATTGGCTGGCCTCTCAAAAATATTATGGTACACACAGAGTGAATGTGATTCACTGTTGCCTTGTGATATATAATATTAATGATTTCCTATTTAACATCAAATGGATGTTAAATGCAATTGAATGTTTCTCAAAAAACAAGAAATGTCATTGAATAGGTATTTATCATTTTTATAATAAGATTTTAATAGGATTTATAAGAGAGATGCGTTCACACACACGGGAGAATGATTTTGGTTCTTCAAAAGAGGTCGACATCTATATAACAAGGGATGACGATCTATATGCTGACTAGACAAAACGAAACAAAAAAGTCGATTAGACAAAAAGGGGCGGCCAGGAAGAGGAGGAGGAGAGGACGGGGACTCATCGGAGGAGAACGAGCAAGCGACCGAGGCCGAATCGTGGCTGAAGGCACACGAGAGAAGAGGGCGAAGCAGATCCGAAGGAGTTGTCACCGGTTCGGAGGGAGGAGGAGTGGGGATCGATCTATAACAGTTAGGGGATCGGACAGGTTTTGTGAAATTAATACGGTGATCTTTACCGACAGACATAATAAATACCGTCGGTAAATAAATAAATATATATATATATATATATTAAATACCGACGATCGGCTGATACTGTCGGCGATAATTCTATATTTATCGACGATATTATCATAACCATCAGTAAATAATATCAAATATTTATTATATATAACAATTTATTATACCGATAGGTATGTAGCTATCCGTTGGTAACATATAATCTTTTATCGACGGATATCATAAAGGCCGTCGGTTAAACTATTATATCGACGGATAATTATTATTTGTCGGTAATTAAAATAAATAAAATAAAAATATAAGTTATTATACTGACGAATATTATAATTTTCGTCAGTAAAACTCAATCTTATACCGACGGTGAAAAATAGTTTGTCCGTAAAATGCATCTCTTTTGTAGTGGTCCTAGGAGTACTATATTTGTTATTTTAGTATTAGGTGCAGCTAATATTGAAAGGGGAGAAAAAGTCAGCGGAGGATTTGTTGTGAATGTATTGGCAGGGAAATGGTGCAAAACCATCTTGGTGTATGTCCTCTTCACCAAACCGATCTCTTGACAAGGACCTAACACTGAGTCCACCTACTATTTAGCTATAAAGTTTTAGAGAACTATGTTGACCAGAATGACGTGTCCTGATCATAGCCATAGCCATGTGTTGCACCCAGTCTTGGTCGGTGTATCGCACTCATCCCCCATCGGTAGGCAGAGCAACGCTGGATCGGATGCTACGTGATTTACGGTCAAGAGATGTATGTAAAACTGACCACAGCCGTCCATTACACCTAAGCCCATCCCGTGTGTCCCACTCAGCCCTGGCTACCAGCCAAAGGAACGGCTGTGATCTGATGCCACGTCAGTAAGCCCTATCCCGGTGTAAAACTGGGCTGATAAAGATAGCACGTTGAGGAGCCCACGGGACAGGCGCCAACGTGAGAGGTGTCATGGGGATCGCAGCCCGTCAAACCCTGTGATTTGCGGCCGAGAACGCTCCCCACTTTCGAAGCCCGCCCGCCCCTGTGGGCGGCTGGTCGTCCATGGACGACGGCCCGACCGAAGCCTTTCCCGTTTTCAAAATATTTTACTCAGCCCAATGGCCCATGTCGGTGATTCCCCGTGTTTTCCGAATGCTCCCAACTTGGGCCCGGCGACTGAACACTCAGCTGTCAATATCATATTAAGGTCTGAGATCACCAAATGATTTTCCTCTAATTAACTATACATTTCTCCGCATTGTGGATCATACTAATTAATTATCAATTGGGAACATTTTTGCTAAATGAATGATAAAAAAAATTGCTACGTGGAGATTTAACTACAGATACTGAGACACACATCTGGATCGTTGATGGATGAATAGAGAGCCGTCCGATTTTATTTTACACAATCACGATCTTCTGTACTGTACATTTATCCTTTTTTACATACAATCAAACTGCTTCCCTTTTCTTTTGTATATTAGGAAATGGTTCAGATGCTCACTCAGCATAAACAGTAAAATTTCTTTGATCGATTTGTTGCGCTTACGGTTCAATCATGATGTTACACATCATTCATTAAAAATACTATAATGGGACAGCAAAGTGTAGCGTAGATCCGGTAGCAAGTGAAGCAAATGCTCCTGTTCACCGGACACGGATAGGCGACACATGAGAGAGAAAGTAATATATATTTTTACAATAATTTATTATTTCCTAGGGTTTCCATGGAAAAGGGTTCCAGTTGGCACTTCCTGTGGTCAATTCATGGGTCCTCTGGGTCTATTTACTCATTTATTTTGGGTTGGATTCACTGAGTTAAGTATTAATCTGGTCACAATCTTTTTCATGTTTTTTTTGTGCTTTTCAAAAAAAAAAATATTTCTTTTTCGTTGTTCTTTGAAACTTCACTTCAATGGTGGGGACAGACCAAAGAGTCAGCTGTTTGCTCGTGCATTATTTTCTTCATTAGTCGCTTCCCAGTAGGCCCATTGATATGATTTGGTGATGGGTTAGGGTGGGGAGTGGGCCGAGATTGTACCCGGTCACGTAAACTTATGGCAAGGCCCACCAAGGTCCAAAACTGTGATGCCACCATCCTCAGACAAACCCTCCACCCTCAGTTATCTACACTTCAGGTTCAAGGACAGCTGTTCCGGCGCAGGATCCCGTGTATGGGCTAGCGCAGCAGCCACCCTTTTCTTCCAACCGGCCTATGCCGACCCCTGAAGCTGCACGTGCGACACACACGTGACTGATGAGTGGGTCCTAGATCCCCACTTCTCGAGATCCGACTTAGCTCTTCAAAAGAGAATGGCGCGTAGGCGGTAGGGACCACACACCCGTGCGATGCAGACATCATGGCCGCTGCTTCCACATCGCGCCGATGTGATTGTTCTTTAGAGCAATACTTGGCTGCTCTGCACCAAGCAGGATGCCTCCTGCTTGGTGCAGAGGTGGCAGACATTGATAGGCCCTAATTATGGGTCCCATGGTCATAAATATCGACTGTTGGATCACACATTTAAAATTCTATCTTAATCATAACCCACCCAGTTTCTATGTCCTAGATAGTGAATCCTAACCCTAATCCTACTTCTATACTTCTAATAATAATCCTTAACCCTAATAATATATCCTAAATAGTGAACCCTAATTCTAATTCTATATCCTAAAAAGTGAACATAAACCCTAATCATATCCTAATTTTATATCCCTAACAATGAACCCTAGCTCTAAATAAAATCCAAAACGTACAGTGTAGCAGTTCAAAATCATTGTAATAGTCTGAAAATAGTGTAGCACTCAGAAATCAATATAGCATCATGAAATTATTGTAGTGGTCCAAAAAAGCTGTAGCACTCCGAAATCACTGTAGCACTTCAAAATTATTATAGTTGCTACAGTGAAATCATTCTAGCAACAGCTACTATATTGATGCATTGGGTTCACATGGGAAAGATTCTCAAGGATATATGTACGGGGGATTTTTCACTGGTCCGTGCGGGCTGCCTGCAAGACAAAGAAAAGAGAACGTGAGAACGGTTGGCTCCCTTAGGAGCGCAGACCCTCCGACGCTCAAGTCAGTCACGGTGGCACAACGGCGAGCTGCGGTATACCAAAGTGGTAGGGAAAAGAAATTCGAACCTGTACTATGGAGCCTGGGGGTGAGCATTTATAGCAATCGGCGGCCTACCGTGGCCCGACACGTGGAGATTCTTCTGGCGCCTTCTAGACCCCCTACGTTCTGGCTCGCGTGGGTCTGACAGTCCTTGGTACTCGCGCCCTGACATTCTGTCGTCAAGCCTGCCAGGCGGTTTGAGCGGGGGAGGGAATCTTTCTTGTCGTGGCCAGGTGGCCATTCTGGAATGTTCAAGTCTGGGAGGTCTCGAACTGATTCGAGCGAGCTTCTGTGGACCACGTTTGTCCATGTAGCTTCCGTGGGGTTTTGACACCTGGCATCCTCTCATACATTGTGGGCGACCTCCGATGGGGAGCTAAGGTGAGCTCGCCCTCCATTGCTCCGCCTTCTCTTCCACATCTATCAAGAGTCGGACCTCGCGGGAGCAACCTCTTCGATAAACTGGGGAATTCTGGCGAGCTTGGGCGAGCTCCTGAGCGTGCTAGGGGCGAGCTCCTGCGCGAGCTAGGGGCGTTTGCGATGCCGGTGTCTTCGTTATGCATGACGGTCTAACTCCCACTATCACTGCCAGCGAGTTCTCGCGCGGGCTTGGCGAACTCCGGGTCGAGCTCCTGAGCGAGCTTAGGCGAGCTCCTGGGTGAGCTTGGCGAGCTCCGGGGAGAGCTCCTGAGCGAGCTTAGGCGAGCTCCTGGGTGAGCTTGACGAGCTCCTGGGCGATCTCAGGCGAGCTCCATCGAGCTCAGGCGAGCTCCTAAGAGTGCTCTTGGTCTGGGCCCTTTCAGCCTAATGTGGATCTCGCTCCCTGTCAAGGTGGTTTGGTGAGCACGGGGGGGGGGGTTGCGAACTCCAGGGCAGATTTCAGCTACCCCCAACAATATATTTGGTATTAAAAAAAAAAAACCATCAATAACGGTTGGAAAATAACCTTTTATTCATTAAAGCATGTTGTACATGATCATCTCTTAAGCTAAATCCATTTTTTGGACTAAATATAAACCAAATTTTTTTGCTGGAATTAATATTATTAGTATAAATTGATCTACTGGACCTATATCTAATTATTCTAATTTTTTTCAAAAAAAATAAGCTATTACCAAACGAATCGCTAACGAGTAATGCTATTTGAACATGGTGGTAGTGGCCCCCAACACTCAGAGCCTACTTATAAGCTGTTGGGGTAGTGGGACCCACGGTTGTATGTACCGTGAAATGATATATTGAAAATTTTCCCCCACACCACCGTGATTTGTCCGAGAGGTTGTCCCACAGTATGTTCAAATAGATTCAATTGCTAACCTACTGTTGTTTTGGCTCGTAGTCGGGAGAGTAATTGAGATCATTATCAGAGTCGGTGGCTTTAGAAAAACTCTCCTCACATTAGCTGTCTCTGAACTGTGTTTACGTTGAATGCTGTTCCAGTCAGCTCTTTTATCTTAAAACCACTTATTTATAAAATCGGTTCTATCTCTTAATTAGTTTCGGATCATAATTACTTAAAATTATTCTCTTTAGTAAAAAAAAAATTATAGTTTCAATAAAAAATTATTCTTTCTTCGAGCATCTCTAACCATGCCTGCTATTATGCAGATACTCCTAAAATATTAGATGGACGGCCACGATAGATAAAAGAGAATATGACAGACTGACATGATAGACATAAGAGAAAAAGTGAAGAATAGAGAGAGAGAGAGGTTCTGTTTGTCATATAATGCAGTATGGCGGACGGTTGGAGATGCTCTTAGAATTCTGATCACAACCCCTCATCATAATCGCTTGATGGCAGACACATCGACAGCAAGTGCATCTCACCCAGCCCAACATTTTCCGATCCGACGACAGTGATTCCTGCCACGCCCCGAGTGGACCCAGAGAAACGACAAGCCGTGGCGGAGTCCAACTCTCTATCTTTAGGGTGTCAATGATGAACGGGCATTTCCCGAGTCTCTATCTTTAGGGTGCCAACTCAGCGAAGGTCGGCAGGAGCCAGCCCCTCTACATGCTATTCTGACCAATTCTCTCTCGCCCATGCACCAAACACTCTCAGCCCACCAAAGGCCCAACATGAGGCTCATCACGCGGGGCGGAGGGGGGGGATCTCGGGTACGAAGTCCACACGTTTTCGATTCACAAACCCGAAACCCTTTCCCTGCTAACTTTCGACGGATCCACAAAGCGACAGGAGGGTGACGTCACCCAGTCCACGTACACAGAAGAAATTTAAAATTCTCTCTCCCAATCACATCGCTATACAGTATACCCTCCCTCTTCATATAAATTGGACCCTAACACTAACCCTCTGCACCTCATCACCTCCTCGAAACAGAGGAATTAATGGGGTTCTCTGCTTCCAATGCCTCTGCTCTACTATTCCTCCTCTGTTTTCTCCTCACCCAACCCTTCACCCCTCTCTCCCTGCCCTTGAAAAGGGCTGCGGTGGCTATAAAAGCTAAGCCCTTGATATTGCCCCTGAGATCCCAGAAAATCCCAGCCCAGTCCCTCCCCGGGCCACCCAACAAGCTCCTCTTCCGCCACAACGTCAGCCTCACCGTCACCCTCTCCGTCGGCACCCCGTCCCAGAACGTGTCCATGGTCCTCGACACCGGCAGCGAGCTCTCCTGGCTGCTCTGCTCCAACTCCACCGCCGCCGCTGCCGCCCAGCCGTCGTTCCGCCCCAAGGCCTCCTCTTCATACTCACCGATCCCCTGCTCTTCCACGACCTGCAGCTCCCAGGCCCGCGACCTCCCCACCCCGCCTTCCTGCGACCCCCCCTCCTCCTCCACCGGCCTCTGCCACGTGTCCGTCTCCTACGCCGACGCGTCCACCTCGGAGGGCGTCCTGGCTTCCGACGCCTTCCTCCTCGGCCGCCCCCCTCCCCTCCGCGCCGTCTTCGGCTGCATGGGATCCGCCTACTCCTCCTCCGGGGGGGACCCCGCCGCCGCCGGATTGCTGGGCATGAACCGCGGGGCCCTCTCCTTCGTCACCCAGACCGCCACCCGCCGGTTCTCCTACTGCATCTCCGACCGCGACGCCTCCGGTGTCCTCCTCATCGGGGACGCGCGACCCCACATCCTCCTCCCGCTCAACTACACACCGATGATCCAGATCTCCCTCCCTCTCCCCTACTTCGACCGGGTCGCGTATTCGGTCCAGTTGGAGGGCATCCGCGTCGGCGCCGCCCTCCTCCCGATCCCCAAATCGGTGCTCGTGCCGGACCACACCGGCGCCGGCCAGACCATGGTCGACTCCGGTTCTCAGTTCACCTTCCTACTCGGCCCGGCCTACGACGCACTCAAGGCCGAGTTCTCGCGGCAGACGAGGGGGCTCCTTGCGGTCCTGAACGAGCCCGACTTCGTGTTCCAGGGGGCCTTCGACCTGTGCTACAGGATCCCGGCGGGTCGCCCGCCGCCGTCCGGTCTACCGCCGGTGGTCCTGATGTTCCGGGGGGCGGAGGTGTCGGTGACGGGGGAGAGGCTGCTGTACCGGGCGGCAGGGGAGGCGCGGGGGAGTGACGAGGTGTGGTGCTTCACCTTCGGGAACTCGGATCTGGTGCCCCTCGCCGCCTACGTCATCGGGCACCACCACCAGCAGAACGTGTGGGTCGAGTACGACCTCGAGAACTCCCGGGTCGGGTTCGCGCCGGTCCGGTGCGACGTAGCCAGTCAGCAACTCGGTCTAACTCTGTGAACGGCCCGTTTCCGTACCTTTTTAACACTGACATACGCGTGTACAGTATAAATGCAAACACCCTGTCCATCAGCACAGTTGTACGGTTTGATTATACATAAAGCTCAATGTATGGTGTTGTGTGTTGGGTTGTTTCATCATGATGTTGCCTCGTGAGTCGTGATAGAACAGCATCTCGTCAAGGTTCTCAAAAGCCTTCCCAAGGCTAAGGGCAACCTCCTCCTCCGCAGGCCATTTCCGGCCAACCATTCACCTGAGATAATCCTCACCATGAGCCCAAGACGACCGGCCATCCCCGACCGTCGTCGTCGGAATTACCGGCACATGCTCGCTCATACCTCCACCGCCAAAACCCTCGAATCACTCTTTGTGCGTCGGAAGCTGATCCGTTACATCGGATATGGATAGGATTTTTTTATCCGATAATGATCACAATCTAATAACCGTTTATTTAACAAATCAGATATAGATTTAGGCCAATCCGTCTATTAATAACCTGATCGGACAAACTATAACATGATATAAATAAACTGATCGGACAAACTATATTATGTTATAAATAATTATTAAGCCCGATCTCCAACAGCTTTAGAGCTTTTGGAAAAACGATCACAGTTGTACCTTTAAGGGCTTGATAACTATTTAGGTACATAATATATCACCATGCTTCTGTGGTCGATGTTCTCGTTGTCCCACTCTATCAACACTGGCCCGATAGTAGCCCTTTCCCTTTTGGCGGTTTTTACTCATCTACCAGTATTTTAATCTAGCCTATAGGTCGCCCCTTCCGAGATTCGAACCTTGGAAATGGGGCTAGCTATGATACCAAATGTTACGAACTCGACCGTTTTCCCAAAAGCTCCGAAACTGTTAGAGATCAGGCTCGATAACTATTTAGGCACATAACACACACACACACAAAGAGAGAGAGAGAGAGAGAGAGAGAGAGAGAGAGAGAGAGAGAGAGAGAGAGATCGGGGAGGGAGAGAGAAACGGGAAAAGATATAAGGGGGAGATAGAGTAGTTATTTTTAATGCATCACACTCATGAACAGATCAAACAACCTAAAATATATCTTCTTTTGTCTCCCAAGATCCCTTATTATATGGGATATACATTGTTAGATTAGATTGCTTTATATCTAAGACCCTTAGGGTGAATATTAAAAAGATTCTCATGGTCCCCCGATCGAGACTCATATCTTATCCTATGTGAATTCTGACGCTGAACGATATCACAACCGTTCGATTTGCTCATGTCCATAATATGAATTCTAACCCGAATACGATCCGGTTCGTACTTAAACGGATATGGATTGGGGTTATTTTATCCGATGATCAGATAACGGTCAGAAACTGATACCGCGTTTACTTAACAGATCGAATTTGGATGTATCATAATCCGATCCATTGACAAGTCTAATGATTGTTGTGGGGAGGATTACGGTCGTCGTACAGTTGTTGTAGCTCGTGTGTCCTTAGCGTGGATTTTCTGTATTAACATTAATAAAGATGACTTTGGTTATTGCTTTAATTAGAATACTACTCTGGTGTATGATAATACTCATATAATAAAAGGACCCTAGGGAACACAATAGGCCACTGAGGCGCATAGAGGATCCATGCTTGGGAGACCCAGCGGACCAGTTCTGTGTAGACCTAGAACTAGTTCACAGCTTAGGTGATGCCGGTCGCTTCACTGAGAATAAGCTGTTGGCAGGTAGAGGATGTGGTGAAGTTGTTGGAATTGGGTTCCGCTAATCAGAGTCGTAGCGGAAGCAAAAAAAAAGATCCGAAGATTATACGGTGTATGTTTCACTACAATTCGTGATATAAAACAATCTACATGCAAATCTATGATCTCAGCATATGTGCGGACACCCTAGAAGCATACTACGATCTACGGAAGACATGCATGCATCTACTTAGGTGTTTAGATTCATCATACCTTATGGATCTATGATCCGGAGATTACAGAATGATGAAGAATCGCACTTGAATCGCAAGGGAAACTGTCGGATAGCACCTTGTCCTTTGCGAATTGAAGAATCCTTGAAATCCCGTCTCTGAGTGCAGGGATTACGAGCCGACGAAGGAATCCGTTGCGAAGACGATGGCGAGCCTCGAGATTTTCTTCTCCTCTTTCTCCTTTCTTTCTTCTCCTTCCTTCTTCTTCCTTCTCCCTTCTTCTTCCTCTCTTTTCCTTGGCCGAAACCACAAAGGAGGAGCACAAAGGGTCGGATTTTTGTTTGGAGGGGAGGGAGTAGAACCATTAGGCCGGCCCCTCCCCTCTCTATTCCCTTTATAGGGCCGGTCTCCCATGGCTCCAAGGAGCCTAGGGCCGGCCCCTAGGTGGATAGGGATGAGGGGGGGTCGGATTTAGGTCTTCCGGGTGTCTATCGTGAAGTCCGGACGAAAACACCCTTCACAAAAAGCGGAAAACTGAAAGTGAGACTGAGTGAGGTGCGCTACTCGGAATCGAGTTCCGTCAGCGCCTGTGAGCTCCTGGAATTATTCCGCTCAATCTAAGATCTATATTCAATATGTTCTGAGCCATATTTCAGTATTTACCAAAATACCCCTACGGCCCGTAATACATGTGAATTAGGTTCTTTGGCTCCAGGCTTGCGCTCCATCGCGTTACTTCGCATCCAACGTATCCAACTAGGTCGGGGAACAATTCCTATACGCAATGACAGGGTGGAACCTTCAGGGTTCGGGATCATTAGCTCCAACCGGATCCCTGATTAACTGTTCCGTTGACACACCGAAAGTTCCGTTAATCAGCCCTAATCCGATTAACCCGCGTAGCCACCCAGAGTGCGACGCGAGTTGAACTCTAGTGATCCTAAACTTATGTTACTCCCTCGTAACCCTGTTCTCTACTATACTCCGATAATCCTTATCCCTCATATTACTGGTGCCATGATACGACTCGGGCGGTGGGGAGTACCGTCAGATCCCGATCGATCATCTGACTAGGGTTTGATGACTTGTCATCTATAACACCACACACCTTCCGGTGCTATGCCTAGCATCCGGAACATCGTCAGTCATACTGACAACCACCAGGCCTGGGTTAACTGTGTGGACAAATTGATTCATCAAAACGCACCCATCCAACATTGGACGTCGGATAACCTGTAGGGATTACATGTCACTCAAGTGCCAGCCGGGTAACCCAACGTACCGTGGTATTGGACTATGAAAGGTCCACACACGTTGGCACATCAAAGCACCACTCAACTGGTTGGCCCAGTGAGCATGGTCCCTCAAGGTTAAGGACATATTATCTATAGTAGTAAGACGGTTTCTACACCAGTGTCTGAATCACTGAACTGTGCACCGTCTTGGTTCCTGTTCAACACGATTATCGTGCTTGGTCAGGTGAATGAGAATCCCACGTTCCCGTGGTGGAGACTTCACCACATCCTCTACCTGCCAACAACTTATGCTCGGTGAAGCGACCAGCATCACCAAAGCTGTGAACTAGTTCTAGGTCTACACAGAACTGGTCCACTGGGTCTCCCAAGCATGGATCTTCCATGTGCCTCAGTGGCCTACTGTGTTCCCTATGGTCCTTTTATTATATGAGTATTATCATACACCAGAGTAGTATTCTAATTAAAGCAATAACCAAAGTCATCTTTATTAATGTTAATACAGAAAACCTACGCTAAGGACACACGAGCTATAACAATCTCCCACTTGGCCTAGCGGGGAACAACAGTCTTAACTCCCATGGCATCCACGTGCTTCTCAAAAGCCTTGGTCGGTAACGCCTTTGTGAAAGGGTCCGCCTTGTTATCTGCATACGCCACCTGAGTCACTGCTACCTCCCCTCACTTCTGCAAGTCCCGGATTATGTAGTATTTCCGCTCGATATGCTTGCTCTTCTGGTGATATCTTGGCTCCTTGGATTGTGCTACCGCTCCACTATTGTCACAGTAAAGGACAATAGGATCTTGTGCTCCCGGTACGCATCCTAAGTCCGTGAGAAACTTCTTGAGCCACACCGCCTCCTTAGCTGCTTCGCACGCCGCAACATACTCAGCCTCTGTCGTCGAATCCACGATGCATCCCTGCTTCACGCTCCTCCAACTGACAGCTCCTCCTCCTAATGAAAACACAAACCCTGACGTCGATCTCCTGGATTCCGGATCTGACGCAAAGTCAGAATCCGTATATCCAATCAGCATCAGTTCCTGTGAAGAGTAAACTAACTCATAATCTCTCATCCTATGGAGATACTTGAGTATACTTTTCATAGCAGTCCAGTGCCCTGGACCCGGATTTGACTGATACCTGCCCATTATGCCTACTGCATAGCATATATCTGGTCTCGTGCACTGCATGGCATACATCAGACTCCCTACAGTCAAAGCATAAGGTATCTTCTGTATCTCTGCCCTCTCCTCAGGAGTCTTAGGACCCTGATCCTTGGACAATTTCATTCATTGTCTGAATGGAACCAATCCCTTCTTGGAGTTGTGCATACTGAATCTGACCAAGATAGTATCTATGTAGGCTGACTGCGACAGCGAGAGAATCTTGTTCTGGCGATCTCGAGTTACCTTGATCCCCAAAACATAACTCGCTTCACCCAGGTCTTTTATGTCAAATTGAGAGGATAACCACACCTTCACTGTAGACAACGTTCCAATATCGTTTCCGATGAGCAGGATATCGTCCACGTAAAGCACTAGAAAAACTACTGCAGCCTTATCGCTCCTTTTATAAACACATGGTTCATCCATGTTCTGTTCAAATTCATAAGACTGGATAGCCTGATCAAAACGCATGTTCCAACTTCTGGATGCTTGCTTCAGTCCATAAATGGACCTTTGCAACTTGCACACCAGACCTTCCTGACCTTTTGCGACAAAGCCTGGAGGCTGAGACATGTAGATGTCTTCTTCCAAATCCCCGTTGAGGAATGCGATCTTGACGTCCATTTGTCAGATCTCCCAATCATAATGGGTTGCAATGGACAAGAGGATCCGGATAGACTTAAGCATAGCCACTGGCGAAAAGGTTTCGTCATAGTCGATCCTTTCTCGCTGGGTATAACCCTTAGCGACTAGTCTAGCTTTGTAAGTCTCAATGGTACCATCCGGATCTCTTTTCCTTTTGTACACCCACTTACACCCAATAGGTTTAATGTTGTGAGGTGGTGTTACAAGTGTCCAGACCAAATTTTGGGACATCGATGTCAGTTCTGCCTCCATGGCTTCCTGCCATGCTTCATGGTCAGTGGATACCATCGCTTCGTCATAGTTCAGAGGATCATTCTTCTGAAACTCTGGATCAACCATAAAGGCTTCTCCAATGTATCTATCAGGAGCACTTGTGGTCCTCCCACTGCGACGAACCTGTGGTGGTTCCATAGGAGTCGATTCTACAGTACCGTTAATCTTAGTGGTATCGGCTCCCACTACATTTTCTGTCTGCGCACTCCCATCAGTACCAAGCAATTCTTCAAGAACTACTTTACTGGTGGGCTTATGGTCTATTAAATAATCATGCTCCAGGAATATGGCGTTCGTCGAGACGACAACCTTTCTATCCTCAGGATCATAAAATAAACCACCCTTTGTCCCTTTTGGATACCCAACGAACAGACATACCTTTGTTTTTGACTCTATCTTATCTCGCTTGTCCTTCCGCACATGTGCTAGACAACCCCAAATCCTAAAGTGCTGTAGGCTTGGCTTTCGCTTCAACCACAGCTCCCAAGGAGTTAGGGGTACTGACTTTGATGGAACAAAGTTCAAAGTATATACTGCCGTCTCTAGGGCATATCCCCAAAAACTAGGTGGCAATGTTGCATAACTCATCATAGTCCGAACCATGTCTAACAAAGTTCGGTTTCTCCTCTCAGATACACCGTTCTGTTGTGGTGTCCCTGGTGCAGTCAACTGGGATATGATCCCATGCTCACGCAGGTACCCAATAAATTCATCCGATAGGTATTCGCCTCCTCGATCCGATCGAAGAGACTTGATACTTTTACCCGTCTGCTTTTCTGCTTCAGCTCTGAACTCCTTGAACTCATCAAAGGATTCAGACTTCCGCCGCATTAGCTATATGTATCCAAACCTCGAGTGATCATCCGTGAAGGTGATGAAATACTCGAAGCCTCCTATGGCACGGACACTTATGGGCCCACATACATCAGTGTGTACCAACTCTAATATCTTCTTAGATCTGCTACCTTTGGCTCGGAAAGACCTTTTAGTCATCTTGCCTTCCAGGCAAGACTCACACGTCGGTAGGCTTTCTGAAACATTTGGACTTAAGAGTCCTACCTTAACCAACCTGTGAATCCTGTCTGAGGCTATGTGTCCAAGCCTTAGATGCTAAAGGAGTGTTGGATTATCTGAGGGATTTTTCCTTTTAGATGAATTAATCACACAAGCTTTAGTTATGTTATCCTGCTTATGATTGGAGTTAATTACATAGAGACCATTATGTATCTTTCCCTTACAAATAAAGGAACCATTCAATTTAATTGACACACCAGAAGCATCAAATAAAACTAAAAAACTTTCATTATTCAATAAAGAAACAGAAATTAAATTACGTCTCAAGGACGGTACATAAAGTATGTCTCTAAGTAATAAACTTCTTCCATCAAGGAACTGCAAGATGACATCTCCAACTGCTTCAGTCTCTGCCACGGCCTCAGTTTCCATGCTTAGGATTATCTCCCCATCACTCAGTTTTCTTGTCTCCTTGAACCCCTGTAAATTATTACAAGCATGGTTAGTGGAACCAGAATCCACAATCTTTAAAACTGGAGAACAACTGGATGCTACAAGGGATTCCACTATGTGGATTTGAGATACACCTGTCTCAGTCTTCTTGGGAGCCGCGCGGCAGTCGCCCTTTCAGTGCCCCTTCTTGCCGCATCGAAAATATTTTCCTTTGGGCTTCGCCGGACCATTCTGCTTGGGAACCTGCAACTGCACCTGGCCCATCTTCACGGGCTTCTTAGACTTTCTTTTCTGAAACTTGCCCTTGGCTTTCAGAGAAGAATTCCGCTCCACGTTTAGGGATTGGGCTCCAGTGTTGGATGGGTGCATTTTGATGAGTCAATCTGTCCACACAGTTAACCCAGGCCTGGTGGTTGTCAGTATGACTGACGATGTTCTGGATGCTAGGCATAGCACCAGAATGTGTGTGGTGTTATAGATGACAAGTCATCAATTCATAGTCAGATGATCGATCAGGATCTGACGGTGCTGTCACACCCCAGAAATCTGAAGACCGATCCCTGGGGTGTGAGGTGAGAAAAGGATAGGATTTTGGGTATGGTTACTTACTATACCAATTTGGGTTCTCACAGGGCTTCTTCTACGCTCTCTAATATGAAAAACAAGGAGAAGGGAGAAACAAAAGGGGAATCTTTTAAATTTGATTTCTCGAAAAACATTTTTATTAAAAAGCAAAGAAAGAGAAATTATCAACAAAGAGAAGATGTGATCTAGTCAAGCTCAACCTTCAAAAGTCATATCCTCTTAGTATGAGTGACCTGTCGGTGCCACTACATACTGACAGGAGTCTATCTGAGGGAGCACGAGGCTCAAGCCTCCTACGGCTAGCCAAGTGGTCTTATCCACGTCCTAACACTCAGGTGCACCAATCTAGGGTTCCTATCTACAAGGTTAATCAATTTAGTCATTTATATGCATTTATATTTTTATCATGATCTATCCTAGGCTTGGGGCCTTGAGGAGAGGCCTACCCAAAAGAATTCAGCTGGAACCATTGCAACTACAACCATAGAATACTAACTAACTAATGAAAACTCTTATTCCAAAACAATTACAATGACTGAAGAGAAAGGACTACAAGACTAACGTACTAAGTAAAATGATAAAGCTGCAACTCCAACTCCGCCTCTGGACTCCTACTGCTACTCCTGAGCCTCCGGACCTGCAACTGAGCCTACTCGTGGGAAAGAGTAGCCCCCAATAGGAAATTGGGAGATTAGCCAAATTAATGGCTAGTGACATCCTAATAGTCTATAATAATATGAGACGACCAATCGTAATAAATTAAGATATAATCTAGCAGTTCTAGTATGATCAAAGTTTGCAGAATGATACCTAAACCTATCAATAGTCTATATTCACATGCAATTCCTACTGTCACTAGGTTATCTAACCTAAAGTCCATTCAATGTTCTACAGCATTAAAGAACAAACTAAATAAGACATTCATTTAAAGTCACGAGATCATCATGTGAACAGTCATACAATTCTAAATTCATGTATAGATAAAACACACACTATCAAAATGTGAACCTCGGATATTTTGTTCATCCTGCCCCCGGTCGGGCATTACTATAGGGCCTTTTATTTCGATGTAGAGGGCCAACTCTCTCGCTGTGCATCCACCAACACCATGCACTAGTCACCCAGATGATCATAAGGGGTTTCCCGTCTTTCACGGTGGAGCTCTACCGCCCAACTTGCTTTACTATGGGGACTTCAACTCCCCGGGACGGGGTTGCTAGGCCAATCCCTACTCGAGGGCACCTCCTATTGGCTTTACCACAACCCTTGCCCGTGACCCCTAACCTACTTAACTTCGGCTGTACGCGCAGGGTGGTTCACGGCCCTTGCGCGCACGGGGTCCCTACCTTCTAACCAGGTAGATTCACACATAATATCTTTCAATACATACAAAGAAGCTACAAAAGGTATATTTAATGCTTATCAGTTTCCAACAATTTACCCCTGGTCCCGTACTGCTCTCGCAACCCATGCGACATAATAAATCAATAAAGTAAAACACTCATCCCAGTGACCCGTGTGCTAGGGTTGCCATACTCCTCTCAGGAGGGTGGATCCCGATAATTATTAGTTATTCAATTTATTATTTAATTTAAGGAAATCCTAATTGCGGTGTCCATGCATACAATCAAAAGCAATCATTATTATTATTACTTTATTAATATTTTAAGCATGCGTCGCCGGACTCGCGACTCCGCATGCAAGGCGGGGTCCACTTGACCACATGCGACGATGCCCGGCGGGGCCCGCATGCAGTGTCATGGACACCTACCCTTAGTCATTCTCATTTCCCACTATTAAAGACCACGCAAGAGTAGTAGATGTCACCTGGCTGTCGATTACACATGACTCCTGCTAGCTGCTTCTGATCCGTTTCCGCTGGATCACCACGATCAAGGTCTGATAATAACCACAGCTCCGCATCACAACTCTATCGATTAAAACAAAAGAATCTACGATGAGGGTTCTATGCCAAGGATAGTCGGGCACCCTCGATAGGGGACCAACATTGAGTTGACAGCACGCAAATCCGTGCGACTGAAGAACTCGAACCTAAACAATACTAGGCCAATCAAGTAAACAGAAGCTAAACCTACTCATCGAATCGGGCTCGAAGAACCCTTTCCGATGGTTCTAGTTTCGTTGGAATCCGACCTCGGTCGAATGGTTTCGGGTCAAACCATGTAGAACCGATAAAATCGATCGCATGGCTGGTTCACTAGGGTAGAAGGGGTTGATAGGTGGGACTCAATATTCTGAACACAATGCCGCTGGTTTCGTCCGAATCCGAGTTCGGACGACGAAACGGTGGTCAAACCACGGTACCGCGATAATATCGGGTCAAAGGATAAAACAGGGTATTAAACAGTATAATTACTATACTAAACTATGGCCAACAGGTAGTATTTTCCGAGCCGGTCGAAATGGTGCTGGTTTCGTCCAATTCCGAGTTCGAACGGAGAAATGGCAGTCGAACCAAAATTGGCTGGTTCACGGGTCTGGTTCGGGTGAACCAGACCGGTTCACTGCGTGGGTCGGGTCAGCAGTGGTTAGGTCGGGTCGGGTTCACAGTGGAACATCGGGTCGGGTCTGGGGTTAAATGGATCGGGTTCAGGGTTTAATTATAACCCGGAAATTACTATACTACCCCCCCCCACTCCTTCTTCTCCACGAGACCAGCCCGAGCGGCTGGTTCCTGCGCGTCGGCGATCGGCGGGAGGGGCGGCCTGGAGCGCCGGCGAGTGCTCGGCCGGCCTCTCCCGCACCACCCCCACGGAGGAGGCGCGGGGGGAGGCGGCCGGAGCGGCCGTCGGTGCCCGAAGCTCGGCCGGAGGGGGGCTCGCGCGGGGTCGATCTACGGCCGGTGGTGGTGCGCCGGGTCGCCGGGGAGGGGCTCGGTTGCGGCGGCAAGCACTGCCCGTGCGGGCCGCGGCATGGGAGGAGGAAGGGGGGTCGCGGGGTTGGGTCGCGGAGGAGGATGGGAGGGTGAGAGGGGGCTGACCTGCGGGTGTCTCGGCGTGCTCGCCGGGGCTCCGGCGAGGGGCGGGTTGGCGCTCCATCTCCCTCGATCTCTCCTCCTTCTCCGTCTCCGTCTTGCCCTGTCTCTCTCTGCTTCTCCCGTTCTCTTTATCTTCCTTTCGTTCTCTCTCTCTTTCTCTCACGTTCTCTCTCTTTTTCTCTCCCGTTCTCTCTCTCTCTCTCTACTACGTCCCTCTCTCTCTCTCTCCCGTTCTCTCTCTATTTATAGAGGGGGGAGGCTGTTGTGGATATGGGTTGGGGATAGAGTTGGTTAAGGGGAAGGGATAAGGATAAGAAAGATATGGGTTGTCATCCCGAAATCTTACCCGATAATCACCATCCGAATTTCGGATTAAAATAAATGGGGAGGGAGGTCAAGAGACCTAAAATTATGCTAGGAGACCGGGAGGCAGGCTCCAAGGCTGGTCGGGCTCGGTCCCGAGCCCTGAACCGGGCTCGGTTGGAATCCAGGTGCGATTCGTCCATCAACCGGGCAGAAAGAATATTCACCCGTAACTATCAAACCGGAAGTCGGAATAGAGCACGAGAGAATTCGTTGGAAAGGTCTCGTCAACACGAACGCGTTAGCGCTTGGTACATAATTTTCTGACTTCTGGATCTCCCAAAAATAAGGAAAGACTCTAAAACTTAAAATAGCAATAACTATTCACCCGGGTGTCGGATCGACCCCAACTTAGGCTCATTGGAAGGCTCTCTCAGAGACTCATCTAACGTATCTTGTTTCGTTACGATCCGATCACCCGATCTCTTGTGGAAAACAAAACAGCTATAACTATCAACCAATTATCGTTTTTCTAGGGTTTATCTGTCGGGCTGCGGAAACTGGCTGCGCATACACCTGATCGTTGCACGGAACGCACCATCGTGACACGCTCGAAGTTACGGAGAATGTGAACGTAAAACATCTCATAGGTTTACGATCCATTTATTAGGAAAAAGCCCAAAGAAAAAGTCTGGCTGTAAAAGACGGAACTGGCCATTGAGGATTTCTATCATTCTCAAATCTAACACCACAGGTGTTACAGGTGCTCCCCACCGCCCGAGTCGTATCATGGCACCAGTAATATGAGGGAATGTGGATTATCGGAGTATAGTAGAGAACAGGATTACGAGGGAGTAACATAAGTTTAGGATCACTAGAGTTCAACTCGCGTCGCACTCTGGGTGGCTACGCGGGTTAATTGGATTAAGGCTGATTAACGGAACTTTCGATGTGTCACCGGAATAGTTAATCAGGGATCCGGTTAAAGCTAGAGATCCCGAACACTAAAGGTTCCACCATGTCGTTGCGTATAGGAATTGTTCCCTGACCTAGTTGGATATGTTGGATGCGAAGTAGCGCGATGGAGCGCAAGCCCGGAGCCTAAGAACCTAATTCACATGTATTACGGGCCGTAGGGGCATTTTGGTAAATACTAAAATATGGCTCAGAACACATTGAATATGGATCTTAGATTGAGTGGAATAATTCCAAGAGCTCACAGGCACTGACGGAACTCGAGTCCGAGTAGCGCACCTCACTCAGTCTCTCTTTCAGTTTTCCACTTTTCGTGAAGGGCGTTTTCGTCCAGACTTCATGATAGACACTAGAAATCCCTAAAAACCGCCCCCCCCCTTTATCCTTATCCTACTAGGGCCAGCCCTAGCCTCCTTGGAGCCATGGGAGACCGGCCCTATAAAGGAAATAGGGAGGGGGTGGGCCGGCCCTAGTGCTCCTCTCCTCTAGAAAATCCGAACCCTCTCCCCTCTCCTTATCTTTGTGGTTTCGGCCAAGGAAAAGAGAAGAAGAAGAAGGGAGAAGAAAGAGGAAGGAAGGTGAAGGAAGAAAGGAGAAAGAGGAGAAGAAAATCTCACGGCTCGCCATCGTCTTCGCAACGGATTCCTCCGTCGGCTCGTAATCCCTGCACTCAGAGACGGGATTTCGAGGATTCTTCAATTCGCAAAGGACAAGGTGCTATCCAACAGTTTCCCTTGCGATTCAAGTGCGGTTCTTCATCATTCCATCATCTCCGGATCATAGATCCAAAAAGGTATGATGATTCTAAACACCTAACTAGATGCATGCATGTCTTCCGTAGATCGTAGTATGCCTCTAGGGTGTCCGCACATATGCTAAGATCATAGATTTGCATATAGATTGTTTTGTAGAATTAATTATAATAAAACATACACCGTATGATCTTCGGATATTTCTTTTGCTTCTGCTGCGACTCTGATGAGTGGATCTAATTCCAACACACTGGGCCAACCAGTTGTGTGGTGCTTTAATGTGCCAACGTGTGTGGACCTTCCATAGTCCAATACCACGGTACGTTGGGTTACCCGGCTGGTGCTTGAGTGACATGTAATCCCCACAGGTTATTCGATGTCCAGTGATGGATGGGTGCGTTTTGATGAGTCAATCTGTCCACATAGTTAACCCAGGCCTGGTGGTTGTCAGTATGACTGACGATGTTCCGGATGCTAGGCATAGCACCGGAAGGTGTGTGGTGTTATAGATGACAAGTCATCAAACCCTAGTCAGATGATCGATCGGGATCTGACGGTGCTCCCCACCGCTCGAGTCGCATCATGGCACCAGTAATAGAAGGGACTAAGGATTATCGGAGTATAGTAGATAACAGGGTTACGAGGGAGTAACATAAGTTTAGGATCACTAGAGTTCAACTCGCGTCGCACTCTGGGTGGCTACGCGGGTTAATCGGATTAGGGCTGATTAACGGAACTTTCGGTGTGTCACCGGAACAGTTAATCAGGGATCCGATTGGAGCTAGAGATCCCGAACCCTGAAGGTTCTACCCTGTCGTTGCGTATATGAATTGTTCCCCGACCTAGTTGGATACGTTGGATGCGAAGTAGCGCGATGGAGCGCAAGCCCGGAGCCTAAGTACCTAATTCACATGTATTACGGGTCATAGGGGTATTTTGGTAAATATTGAA
This sequence comes from Chamaelirium japonicum, assembly GCA_947650365.1. Lineage (NCBI taxonomy): Eukaryota > Viridiplantae > Streptophyta > Magnoliopsida > Liliales > Melanthiaceae > Chamaelirium > Chamaelirium japonicum. The sequence continues at coordinate 48,749,403 of OX393552.1, read as the reverse complement.
ATATGGCTCAAAACACATTGAATATGGATCTTAGAATGAGCGGAATAATTCCATGAGCTCATAGGCGCCGACGGAACTCGATTCCGAGTAGCGCACCTCACTCAGTCTCTCTTTCAGTTTTCCACTTTTCATGAAGGGCGTTTCCGTCCAGGCTTCACGATAGATATTGGAAATCCCTAAATACCGCCCCCCCTCATCCTAATCCTATTTGGGCTGGTCCTAGCTTCCTTGAAGCCATGGGAGACCGGCCCTATAAGTAGAATTGGGAGAGGGAGGGTCAGCCCTATGGTTTTCCCGCTCTCCTCCAAAAATCTGACCCCTCCCAAGCCTCCTCCTTTGTGGTTTCGGCCAAGGAAAAGAGAGGAAGAAGAAGGGAGAAGAAAGAGAAAGGAAGGAAAATGAAGAAGAGAGAAAAAGAAGGAGGAGATCTCGGGGCTAGCCATCGTCTTCGCAACGGATTCCTCCGTCGGCTCATAATCCTTGCATTCAGAGACGGGTGTTCGAGGATTTTTCAATTCGCAAAGGACAAGGTGTTATCCGATAGTTTCTCTTGCGATTCAAGTGCGGTTCTTCATCGTTCCATCATCTCCGGATCATAGATCCAAAAAGGTATAATGATTCTAAACACCTAACTAGATGCATGCATGTCTTCCGTAGATCGTAGTATGCCTCTAGGGTGTCCGCACATATGCTAAGATCGTAGATTTGTATGTAGATTGTTTTAAAGAATTACTTGTAATGAAACATACACCGTATGATCTTCGGATCTTTCTTTTGCTTCCGCTACGACTCTGATAAGCGGATCCAATTCCAACAATTGGTATCAGAGCACGCTTTGGTGTATGTTTTATGCATGGATTCGTGAAAACATCATGTAAATATATGATGTCATATGTTTTCGTCGGGGTTCGACGTAGATCATGCATATGGATTGTGCTATGTATCGTCTTTTTGCAGGTGCCGCACTGAATAGTAATCTGTGATTGCATGCATCCAGGGGTCGGACCCCGGATTTAAATTTGCATTGATTATTATTGTGCTTGTGGATTTTAAGGCTCTAGATGGGCGAGGGTGGGGATTGATCATCCTCGGTTCCCTGGCCATGTTTTTAGAATTGTCTTCTTTTCTTTCTAGCGAAATTGTACACGAACAAGCACTTGCTCGGAGCTTGTTAGTTTTTCGATCACAGGAAGAATGAGATGATGCTTCATCTACGGTTCGGGCAAGCGGTACCATGGTGTGCAAAGATCGACCTAGCGAAAGCGTGCACGTTGGCGATGATGGGGATCGTCGTCAGAGATCATACAGAACGAAAGAGCAGAATATCTTGGCTGTGCTATTCAGGTTCAGGGGTCGAACCCTGGACTTGATTCAGTTTGAATATTTTTCTGTTGATTCTCTTTACTTATTGTTTAGAGAACCCCGATGATAATTTTATTATCTTGCCTGTGAGTTTGTCTCTAGATCAGGCTTAGGGTTAGTACTAAGCTTATGGATTCATCGGTGTCTCTATATGGTTCTAACACGTGCGAATCCGGTGGCTAGCTAAAAGAAAAGGTGGTAACCGCCCTTGTGATAGTTCTGGTAGCCAAGTACTATGCACCAAGATAGACGCAGTGTTAGATTTGTTTAGAGATAATTAACTAATGTCTCCATAAGAAGTATGATAACCCTAGTGGGATGCCCTTTCCCCACGTGGTCCTAGCGACCAAGTTAGGTTAGGATTTCACTGTGTGATACCCGTTTCTAGATGACGTTTGATGGTAGTATGAACTTATCATGATTTGGTTATGCCACCATTAGATTGAGGTCCGGTGGAGGTTGCCAGATGTCCTTATTTGGCCAGCATCGAAACCTGTAATGAGATAAGGTCTACTATGACATCAGGCATCAAATTGTGAACGAGACGTCATCGTAGTGGGAGTCCTTTCCATATTGACCTTAGGCTAGGCTCCAGATCTTAGGATTATGGACAAACTAGTGAAGTATCGGGATCTTTGGAATCTATGTAATGTGATCCTTGCAAGAAAGGCAAAAGCTGAGTATTCAAGGTAGGGACTATGATATTTTTCGAGGATACTAATGCTTTGTGGGAGGGTTTGTAATCCTAGTGGGAGCACGGTAGACTAGGGTCTAAGTCTAGGAGGTCATGACCTTTCTAGATATGCATAAAATCTCATAAAGAAAGGATGTGTAAGAGGTTCCCTCCAAAGGGGAGCCCTTGGCCTCCACAATCAACTGGCTAAGGGTCTGGGTGGGAGGTACGCAGTTCGATATTCCCACCGGGTAAGAGCTGTGTTTCCTTCCATGCTGGTTCACCTAGTGGTTTCCTACGGGACATGGAGGATGCCGGTGGCAGTGGGTGACGGTTTTTTCCTGCACCGCGGGAGCCAATGAACCCCCCTGCCGACACCACCTAGATTTGTGGGAAGCATCCGAAAGCTTGTGTAAAGCCGTCGTTGCTACGCACGCGGGTCACATAAAGCTGGCCAAAAGGAGACTTGGAAGTCTTTCAGTTTACCATGGGTATTCTGATGAAGACTGAGTCGTAAAAACCCCGTTGGCAGAAGCGGTTGTATGCTCTCACCGAGATACTGTCTCCAATTCAGGGCCGATAGTCTCAGTGCTCGAGCTCAGGAAATTTAGATTCCTGGATGTCTCCACTTGAGGTAGTGAAGGCATAGTGGCTGGAGTAAACATTATCTATTTCTAAATTCCATGAAATAGATTATAGTAAACCCTAATTTTGCTTTGAACCATTGTTTACAGAAATCATGACCAAGCTACTCGCAGCAGGCTTCATCTGTGAAGTAGAGTACCCTACTTGGATCTCCAATATAGTTGCTGTCCCAAAGAAGAATAGGAAGGTCAGAGTGTGCATCGACTTCACCAACCTCAACAAGGCTTGTCCCAAAGATCCATTCCCCATGCCAAGGATAGATAGGCTCGTCGACGCCACTGCTGACCACGAGCTATTATCTTTTATGGATGGATACTCTGGGTACAATCAAATTCCGCTTCACTCAGACGATCAAGCGAAGACATGCTTTGTGACTGACCGGGGACTTTACTGCTACAACGTAATGCCCTTCGGCCTCAAGAACGCGGGATCTACCTATCAAAGGTTAGTCACAAAGATGTTCGAAGATCAGATCGGGCGTAACGTCGAAGTCTACGTCGATGACCTTCTCACCAAGAGCTCTACTCGAAAGAGCCATCAATCCGATCTGGTGAAAACCTTTCAAGTCCTTCGAAAATATCGCATGAAGCTCAATCCAGCCAAATACGCTTTCGGGGTTCAATCGGACAAATTCCTGGGCCACCTTGTGACCAGAAGGGGCATCGAAGCCAATCCTGGTCAAATTCGAGCAATCCTCGACATGCCGTCACCAACCAATCGAAAGGAAGTGCAATGCCTCACGGAAAGACTTGCTGCCCTCAATCGGTTTATCTCGAAATCTTCTGACAAGTGCAAGCCGCTCTTCGACAAGCTACGAAAGGTGGATACGTCTGGTTGGAGTCCAACTTGCGAACAAGCCTTTCAAGACGTCAAGAGATATCTCGTGCGAGCTCCCATCCTAACAGCTTCACTTCCAAAAGAAGATCTCTGGCTCTATCTCGCCATCACCGATCAAGCAATCAAGGCGGTTCTAGTCAGCAAAAGAGAAAGCGTCGAACATCCGGTCTACTACATTAGCCATACGCTTCTCTCTACTGAGACCCGCTACTCAAAGACGGAGAAGGTCATACTGGCCTTACTCACCGCATCGCGTCGTCTCCAACCCTATTTTGTCTCCCACCAGATCACAGTCATCTCAGAGCACCCACTCAAAGATATCATCGACAAGGCAGGTCGATCAGGTCGAATGACCAAATGGGTAATCGAGATGAGCGCTCTGGGTATCCAATTTGAATCTCGCACTTCAATCAAGGGGCAAGCAATTGCTGATTTTCTAGCCGACTTTTCAGTTGAAGACCCCATAACTTGGGAGGACGATGTCGATATGCGCCTTGAAGATGAAGCTGAACCTCCATTCAATCCGGCTATAAAAACCGATCCAAGTCTTGAGGCTCCTGCCACAACACCAACTCCATGGAAGCTTTATACTGATGGAGCTTCAAGTGCGATCGGTTCAGAAACTGGGATAGTCTTGGTATCCCCCGAACAAGATCATCTTCAGAAGGCCACTCTCCTCGGATTCAATGCCACCAACAATGAAGCCGAATACGAAGCACTCATTTCCGGGCTCGAGATGGCTGAATCCCTGAAGGTGGATCGAATAATCGTCTACAACGACTCCCAGCTAATCATAAGGCAAATCAACGGGGAGTACATAGCACGAGAAGAAAGAATGCAGAATTACTTGACCCTAGTGCGACGTCTTCAACAACGTTTTGCTAGCACCGAATTTATTCAAATCCCAAGGGCAGAAAATCGAGAAGCAGATGCTCTAGCCAATGCTGCTTCGGTTCTTGGAGATTCTCTTGGAGGAAGACAAATACAAATCGATTACCAAGAAGCGCTCAAGACCACCTCCGAGCAACAGATCTTCGCCACTACAGAAAGATCTGGGGGTGGAGAACAATTGGCCTCGAACCTTACCACCACAAATAAGCTCGATGATTGGAGACAGCCAATTTTTGACTTCTTCAAACATGGCAAGGTGCCCGAAGATCCAAATCAAGCCCAAAAACTACAAAGAAAGCTTCCGTGCTATAATCTCCAAGGTGAAGATCTATATTTCAAGTCTCACAACGGAATAATGCTCAAATGCATTGGCCCTGAGCAAGCAAAAGGCAATTCTGGTTGAGATCCACTCTGGAGCCTGCGGGAATCATTCAGGAGGAAGATCTCTCGAGGCCAAGACGAAGCTACAAGGTTACTACTGGCCCACTATGGCAAGAGACGCTCACCAAGTGGTTCAAAGATGCGAACCTTACCAAAGACATGCTCGGGCTATCCATCTCCCAGCAGATGAGCTCCATCAATTGACAAGCCCATGGCCTTTCCATCAATAGGGGTTGGACTTCTTAGGTCCCTTCCCACCAACTCTAAGCAAAAAGAAGTATCTGCTACTAGTCACAGAGTACTTCACCAAGTGGGTTGAAGCAGTGCCACTCTTCCGGGAGACCGACGATGAAGTAATCAAGTTCATCAGACACAATATCTTCTCGAGGTTTGGCACACCACAAGTCCTAATTGCTGACAACGAAGCCCAATTCGACTCCGATAAGTTCCGGGAGTTCTGCCTGAACAACGGAATCAAGCCTTTCTACTCAACTCCAAGGTACCCTCAATGCAATGGCCAAGCTGAAGCCTCAAACAGAGCTATTTTGGGTATACTCAAGAAGAAACTCAATGACAAGAAAGGATTGTGGGAATAAGTCCTACCAGAAGTTCTATGGGGCTATCGAACAACTCCGAGAAGATCAACTGGGTTCTCACCCTTCCGCCTAACCTATGGGTCCGAAGCAGTGCTCCCTACAGAGAACATATCAAATACCTTGAAGACCAGAGCAGTCGAAGAAGACATTAATGAGGAGCTTCGAGTCAATGATCTAGATTTCTCTGAAGAATTACTAGATCAAGCATCCCTTCGTGTCGCCAAGTATCAACAGAAGATCAAACAAGCCTACGATCAAAAGGTCTACAAGAGACAGTTCCCAATTGGCAGCCTGGTCCTTAGAGCAGTTTTCTATAACACCAGAGAACACAGCAGTAGAAAACTAGCTCCCAACTAGGAAGGTCCTTACATCGTCGAATCAGTAGGAGGCAAAGGGAAGACCAGCTGATTTCGCCAGAAGGAGACAGACTACCACGAGCTTGGAATGCTAGACATCTCAAAATGTACTATCCATGATGTAAATTCCATGATGAATAAAGATCATTTTCAAAAGTTCTCTTGTCGACTCAAGCTCTGAATAAGTTTCAAGTATCTACGTTCAAGTTCAAAATTATCTGCATTCAAATTACCAAGTCGTTTAACAAGTTTGGGTGCTTGAGTTGCGACTCAACCCCTTACAGACAAATGTTAAACGGTTTCGGGTTGTGACACAAAACAACCTTCAAGTCACTAGGTCAATTTAACATGTTTGGGAGCTTGTGTTGCGACACAACCCTTTACTTACAAATGTTAATGATCTTCAATTTCAATATCGTCTAACAGGTTTGGGTGCTTGAGTTGCGACTCAACCCCTCACATTCAAATGTTAACGATTTCAAGTTGTGCTACAACACAATCTTCAATTTTCAAGTTACTCAACAAGTTTGGGTAATCGAGTTGCGACTCGACCCCTTACATTCAAGTGTTTATATATTCGAACATTCCAACACCATCCAGAATACAACATTCAAAGATATTCAATGCAAGAGACAGGCAGTTTCTAACACCAAAAAGATATCTATATTATCAAAAAGTTTCTGGTTACAGAAGTGAGCTTTCTATATGAAAATAGTTTACAGGTACAACAACAAAAAAGAAGATAGAGCAAATCAAGGTTTGGCCACACTTGGAGCACGCGACCTCTCCCCTTCGGATCCACTTAGAGCCTTGCTCGCTGCAGAAGCCTTCGAAGATTGGACGCTACTAGCATGAACCCTGAGCGCCTCCACCGCCTTCTCAGCCGTTGCCCTAAAACTCTCACACTCGGCGCGCGTATGCTCTAACTCCTTTTTGAAGGATTCTTCCTTGGCAGCAAAAGCAGCTTCCTTGGCAGCCAGGGCAGCTTCCTTTGCAGCAAGTCGATCCTTCAGCTCCTTTATTTCAGTTGCGCGCTCGATGGACGAAGTCTCGATCTTATAGAATCGATTCTTCAACTTCTCAAGCTCATCACCTCGAGCAACGTAACCATCTTGCCAGCCCTTGCTCACAAGCTTCTCCTTGCGAAGAGCCTCAATCTTGGCCTTCAGGGACTCCTTCTTGGAAGTTAGAATTTCCCTCAACTTCTCCTTCTCTTCGTTGGCAGCTTCAAGTTCAGCCGTCAAACGAGAAACTTCAGATGAAGCCTCCCGCTCTCCGACCCTCTTGAAGAGCCTTGTAGCAAACTTCAGAACAGCTGAATTCTGCGAGCAAACAAAAAAAGTTAGAAACATTTCTAAAGATACAACTCAAAGAATGAATTCAAGTTGATGCACTTACCACTACTTCAAGCCTATTGTAGGCCTCTTCGAGCATAGCATCCGAAAGATTACAGAGCTTCTGAATGACAGGAGTTGGGTGGTTGATGTCAACCTCACCCAAGTCCTTCAAAAATTGAACCGTGCCAGCAGGAGCATCTGCAATCAACACAAAAATTGAACCGTGCCAGAAGGAGTGATCTCCCCTTCTTCCTGCTGCCCACCAGGCTGGTCGAGGCTAGCCATGATGGCAGCCATCTCCTCAGCTACTTGAGCAGCCGAAGAGTGCGACAAGAGCGAAGGCTGTTCAACCTCCAAGGCCCCGCTTGTCGTAGCCCCTCCGACGCGAAGGGGGCTAGGAGGTAGTTGGTCAAGGGGTGTGGGGTTGCTTGCAACCCCATCACTCCCCGAGAATCTTATCCTGATGCGCACTGGGCGCTTCAGCTCCTCGAAGCGGTACGTGGGCTGCACCTTCGAGCCATCGCCCACGGCGTCCATCACCACTTCCATTCGACGGGCCTTAGCCTCGTCGATAGGGATGGGCGGCGAATCCTCTTCACCACCAGTGGGGGTGGGAGGAATTTCTTCCTCACCACCCCTTTTTCCTTTATCGCCCCTAGTAGGAGTGGGAGGAATCTCATCACCTCCACCATCTGTTGGAAGTTAATCCGGGTCAGAGGCTCGCAGCGGAAGCGATTTGGCGGTCGAAAGACCATTCATGGTGCACGTTACACGATTTAAACTTTCATCGAAACTAATCTACATATGTGTGCATGTGAATGCACGTGAATCGAAAACCCCTAACGGCAATCTAGCGTAATGATTAACTAGCATGGATGCAAATCATAATGCTCGCTAGATCTACATGTTAGATTACACATACCTTTCGTACGGATCTTTTAATCGCGGAGAATTGTCTTCTTTGTCGATGGAGACGGAAGATCGTTCGCGAAGATGCCGATGGTACGAATGGAGATGTTGCCTTCTTGTTCACCCGATCTCACACGATGTACGAAACGTCGCTCTCGGATCTCTGAGTGCCTCCGAAGAACGACCCTTCTCCTTCTTTAGAACTCCACGCGAGGAAGACGAAGTAGCAAGCGGGAAACGGGAGAGAACTAGAGAGATGAGAGGAGGGGGGGTTCGGATTTTCTAGCACATGGGGCCGGCGCCCCATAGGTCCTTTTATAGGGCCGGCCAACCCCATTGGATAAGGATCCAAGGGGATAATGACCCCCTCTCATTATCTCTCCATTATCTCCTTTTTATCTCTCCGCGTATTTATCCGTTTTCCCACTTTTTAGGGCTCGATCTTAACCGTTTTATCGCCCCATCCCTATCTATATGGCCGGCCCTATAGATGAGGGATTCTTATCCCTACATCATAGGGCCGGCCCTAGCAAGGTGTCACACCACTAGGGTCGGCCAACAGTGAGGTCCGGCAGAGTGAGGTTTTTACCAAAACGCCCCGACGCCTCATTTTGACCATTTCTAGCGTGCGATACCTAGCGGCCACTTCTTAAGTGATCTTTACTAGTTACCTACTATTAACTAAGGCCACCTGAGGGTGCCTCTAGCAAAGTCAACTAGTCAACTCGCAACATAACCCGGTGCATCGCACCTATGCAGCGAAGTTCACTTATGGCTAGGGATTACTACATGCGACTCCGTACTAGTCTCGGGGACAACCCTTAGTACTCGCATATAGTTACGCATCTACCGTGCTCTAGTGCCAAGCACACACGGAGCGTATACTTCTTTCTTCCTCTTGCTTATGGTGTTCCGAGGAGACGGTTCAAGAACCCTACATAATGTTGATAAGGTGGAACCATCAGGGACCGGGGTTCATGGCTTCCAACTCAAGCTCGATCGACACACTACCCGAGTATACCATCGATCCTCTGAGCTCGAGTTAACCTGCGTAGCCACCCAGAGTGCGACGCAGACTGCACTCCAATTCACCCAGACTTACTATGTTCTCCATCATACCCCTGCTCTCCGCTTAGTAGTGGTAAACCCGATGTCCCTCCACTTGATGCCATGATTCACTTCGAGCGGTGAATACTACCGTCAGACTCGAATGATCATATGACTTGGTTCCTTCCAGGTTGACCTATACATCATACCTCTGATTACCCCGTCGAGTAATCGAACCCGGTCAACAGTCAAACTGATGACCACCAGGCCTGGGTTTGGTACAGTGTAAGTCACACCAAGGAACGCACCTCCCATCAGGGGTGTGGATGGCCTGCAGGAGTGACACGCTAATGCAACGCCAGCCGGGTAATCCAGTACACCGTGGTTTTGGATCACTGCATATGGATCCTCACACATTGGTGCGCCAAAGCACCACGCAACTGGTTAGTCCATCAGACGTGGTTCCTCAGGGTTTAGGACCGTTTTACCCTAAGCAGAAACACGACTTAGTGTACCAGTGTCTGCTCACTGATCTGTACACCATGTTAGTTCCGTTCAGCCACAGACACTGTGCCTGGTGATGACCATGGTGAAGACATCCCATGAACTGTCATCGCCAACAGCTTATCATGATGAGGCGACCAACCTGATCATAGCTGCGAACTTATTTAGATTATATGGGACCAATCCACTCAGTCTTCAACTCAGTGGACTACCATATAATCATGGCTCTCTGTTCCCTAAAGAACACGTAACTATGTTACGCACTTATATGCATCTCATATAATAATAACTATCAATCTTTATTAGACCAAAACATAAAGTTTTACAAGCTTAGAACACATCAATCCCAACAATCTCCCACTTGGTCTAGCGAAGCAAAACGGTTTTGACTCCCATCGTGTCCACATGTCGCTCGAATGCCTTGGTAGGTATTGCCTTTGTGAAAGGATCAGCAACATTATCTGTAGATGCAATCTGTGTCACCGCTACTCGCCCTTGTTTTTGAAACTGCCTAATCAAGTGGAACTTGCGCTCGATGTGCTTCCCCTTTTGGTGATGTCTTGGCTCCTTTGCTTGTGCTACCGCCCCACTATTGTCACAGTAAAGCACAATAGGTAACTGGGTCTCTGGTACGCACCCCAAATCCGTAAGGAATTTCTTGAGCCATACCGCCTCTTTGGCTGCCTCGCACGCTGCAACGTACTCAGCCTCTGTGGTAGAGTCTGCGATGCATTTCTGCTTCACACTCTGCCAACTAACCGCTGCTCCTCCTAGCATAAACACAAAACCTGATGTCGACTTCCTGGATTCCAAATCTGACATAAAGTCAGAATCTGTGTATCCAATCGGCGTCAGTTCTTGTGAAGTGTAAACCAACTCATAGTCCCTTGTTCTACGAAGGTACTTGAGTATACACTTCACTGCTGTCCAGTGATCTGGACCCGGATTCGACTGAAACCGACCCATCATTCCTACTACGAAACAGATATCAGGCCTTGTACAATGCATAACATACATTAGACTACCTAATGCTGAAGCATAAGGTATCTTCTGTATTTCTGCTCTCTCCGCAGGTGTCTTAGGACATTGATCCTTAGACAGTTTTACGCCATGTCTAAATGGCACAAAACCCTTCTTGGAGTTTTGCATGTCAAATCTAGCCATAACCTTATCTATATACGCAGCCTGTGATAGCGAGAGAATCCTGTTCTGGCGATCACGTGTTACCTTGATCCCCAAAACATAACTCGCTTCACCTAGGTCTTTCATATCGAACTGTGTTGACAACCAGACCTTTACCGTTGACAATGTTCCTACATCATTTCCAATGAGTAGAATATCGTCTACGTAAAGTATCAAATATACTACTGTGGTCTTATCAGTCCTCTTGTATACACATGGTTCATCCTCGTTTTGAGTAAATCCATACGACTGGATTGCCTGATCAAAACGGATGTTCCAACTTCTAGATGCTTGCTTTAGTCCACAAATGGACTTCTGCAACTTGCAAACTAGATGTTCCTGACCCTCTGACTCAAAGCCTGGTGGCTGAATCATATAAATGTCTTCTTCCAAATTTCCATTGAGGAATACTGTCTTGACATCCATTTGCCAGATCTCCCAGTTGTAATGGGCTGCAATGGATAGGAGGATCCGAATAGACTTTATCATAGCTACCGGCGAGAATGTTTCGTCAAAGTCAAACCCTTCTCTCTGGGTATAACCCTTGGCAACTAATCTAGCTTTATAAGTCTCTATTGTACCATCGGATCCTCTCTTCTTCTTATACACCCACTTACACCCAATAGGTTTAATATTGGATGATGGTGTAACAAGAGTCCAGACTGCGTTATGGGACATTGATTCAATTTCTGCCTCCATAGCCTTTTGCCAGTCAGAGCTGTCAGAAGCTCCCACTGCCTCATCGTAGCTCAGTGGGTCATCCTCCTGACCCTCTGGATCAACCAATAAGGTCTCTCCATAGTATCTGTCAGGAGCTCTGATGCTTCTCCCACTGCGACGAGGTGGTGGTGGTGTTACAGGATTAATAGATTCTACAGTATCTAGTATATTATTATCTGTAACGTCAGCTCCCACTATGCTTTCGGATGCGCTCTCTGATCTAGTACCCAGTAGCTCATCCAGAACTACCTTACTAGCAGGCTTGTGGTCCATAACATAATCATGTTCTAGGAAAATGGCATTCGTTGAAACGATTACCTTCTTTTCCTCAGGATCATAAAATAGTCCACCTTTAGTCTCTTTGGGATATCCTACAAACAGACATGCTTTGGACTTTGGCTCCATCTTTTCCCTCTTGTCTATCCGCACATGTGCAGGACATCCCCATATTCTGAAATGCTGTAGTGTTGGCTTTTGCCTTGACCACAGTTCTCTAGGGGTCTGAGGCACTGATTTAGATGGAACGTGGTTCAGAACATATGCTGCTGTCTGAAGGGCATATCCCCAAAAGGTCGTTGGTAAACAGGCATAACTCATCATGCTTCGAACCATGTCCAACAAGGTTCGATTCCTTCTCTCAGAGACTCCATTCTGTTGTGGGGTACCTGGAGCAGTTAACTGGGATGTTATCCCATGCTCCACCAAATACCCAAGGAACTCGTCAGATAGGTATTCACCTCCTCGATCAGATCGAAGGGTTTTTATACATTTACCTGTCTGCTTTTCTACTTCAGCCCTGAACTCTTTGAACATGTCAAAGGATTCCGACTTCCGATGCATAAGGTAAATGTAACCATATCTTGAGTAATCATCAGTAAAAGTGATGAAGTACTCATGGCCTTCTATCGCCTTGACGCTCATGGGTCCACATACATCTGAATGTATTAACTCCAATACCTCAGTAGCTCTCACTCCTTGGCCTTTGAAGGCCCTCTTGGTCATCTTGCCTTCCAGGCAGGATTCACAGGTGGGAAGAATCTCCGTAGGATATGTTTCCAGAAGCCCGGCCTTTACCAACCTATGGATCCTATCTAAGGCAATATGCCCAAGCTGTAAGTGCCACAATTGGGTTAAATTCTCCTAAGGTTTCTTACGCTTAGATGAATTAACATTAAATGCTGAAGTTATTACGTTATCTTTTTCAAATTTAGGACTGAGAATATAGAGATTATTCTGAACCATTCCTCTTATTATAAAAGTTCCATTCAGTTTAATCAATACACCAGACGCATCAAAATAAACTGAATAACCTTTATTAACCAAAGAAGAAACAGAAATTAAGTTACGTCTCAAGGACGGTACATAAAAGACATCTCTAAGAGTCAAAGTCTTATTATTCGAAAAACTAAGATTAACGTCTCCAATGGCTTCAGCAGCAGCCACGGCCTCAGTTCCCATGCTCAAGGTCACCTCTCCATCAAGCAACCTTCTGCTTTCCCGAAACCCCTGAAGAGAGTTACAGGCATGGTTAGTGGATCCTGAATCCACAATCCAACTAGCAAAAGAACTATTACTTGAATGAAATGATTCAACAACTAAGAGTTGTGGATTACCTTCACCAGTATTCTGAGGCTTCTTGCAGTCCTTTTTCCAATGACCCTTCTGGCCACACCGGAAACACTTCGTGCCCGGCTTCTTTGATTCTCCAGACCCAGAGGCCCCAGCAGAGTCCTGCACAGGCGCTGACTTAGGTTTCTTCTTATGTCTCTTGCCTTGAGGTTTACCAGGCTTCTTGAAGGATCTACGTTGCACGTGAAGTGCTTCGCCCTTCTGCTTGAAGCCATCCTCGGCTGCCTGGAGAGCTCCCAGAAGCTCTGCATTTGTATAGCCAACTTGTTTAAATTAAAGTTGGTGACAAAGCCTTCAAAGGCTCCAGACAGTGACGAGAGGAAGATGTCTGTCATCACCTCGCCTTCTAGCACAATGTCCATGGTAGCTAGTTCGTTCTGGAACCCAAACATTTTCATCATGTGTTCCCGAACCAGCGTCCCATTGGACATCTTAGTGCCGACAAGTTTCTTGATGGTAAGGTATCGCGTAACGCGATTGTGACCTTCAAACATCTCCTTCAGATACAATATCATGTCAGAAGCGTCGGGCATCTCCTCGACTTGCTTTTGCAGAGTTGTTTGCAAGGATGCTATAATATAGCATTTACATATTTCATTAGATTCCTTCCAGTCAGTGAAAGCCTTTAACTGTGCCTCTGTGGCATTGGGTCCTGGCAAATCTGGCTCAGGGTCATTCAGGGCTGACATGTGTTTACCTATCCTTAAGACTAGGTACAGGTTGCGCTTCCAGTCCTCATAGTTGGGACCGGTAAGTTTATGGTCATTTAGGATAGCGGACAGGGGGTCTAACTTGGTCATCTGAAAATAAAAGACTGAATATATGAGATGCATGAAAACTTATTTTTATGGATTTTTAAAACAAGCTAATTATATCCATATGTCAACGCTACCCTCAAGCGAAGCCATCTCTATGGATTAATTAACCATGTATGTAAGATCTCGGAGTAGGCTACACCTGTCCGAGGGGGCAGTGTGCAGGTCTTCCGCTTACACGGGTCTTTCCCTTGACCCTATCCAAATCTGCCAACTACGGGCTTTGATGGACCATGGTTATCTTTTGGCCAGTACCACGTGATCACCGTTGTCTTCGCAACGAATACCTCACGCATACTTAGGATGCTTACCCACGAGCTTAGGCAATTACAGCACGGGAATTCTAACGGCCCCCACGAGGGTGAGTTAAGCCTGAACACTTGGCACCGTAACCGCCATATCCCGAAGGAGATCACTAAGTAGCTTGGCATAGAAAAACACATCTCTCACCCGAGGGGGTTGTTGAGTTATGCCCTTCCACCCGAGTACGAAGTGATTAGCCGTGGAGGCCAGAGGATCTCTAAAAGTCCTCTATTACATCCCTTATAAATATATGAGGGTTATTTTGCGAGTATGAATTTATGCTAATGCAAAGGTAGCGACCTCCTAAATACTAGACCCTGGTCACACCATGCTCCCACTAGCGTTCAAGCCCTTCGCATAGCATTAATCACTCTCGGAATATCATAGTCCCTGCCTCAAGTGGATTTCTCCATTCAAGGGTCACATTACATATTCCAAGAATATCGATGCTTTGCAAAATTGGTTATCACGCTAATGGTCTGGAGCTAATCCTAGAGTCAGACTCACTGGAAAGGACTCCCACTAGTCATGGCGCCTCGCTTATAGATTTGACAATTGATGTTCAATGGATCTCCATCTCATCTTTGATTTCGATGCTGGCCAAATAGGCACACCCGACTAATCGGGTGTTGACCTAATGGTGGCATAACCATATGTGATGGGATCCCACTAACATCAAAAGTCAACTAAATAATAGGCGTCATCTAGCGGGATCCTATCCTCAAACAGTTGCTTGGACCGGAGGGGAAAGGCATCCCTCTGAAAACTGATAATCATATTATCTCATCGGGGTTCGATATGAAGCATAAAGAACTAATTAAAGAAAGCAACCATTAAAACTGAATTAAGTTCAGGGTCCGACCCCTGAACCTAATTAGCACAGCGCAAGCCTCTAGCTTTCTTCGCAAGGTTCCTCGGTCCGGCTCCTCCGTCGCGCTCGCGAACACTTTGCCGGATCGTCTTCATCCTCCAGGGTTCCGCTTCCGCTCCCGATGGTGGATTTCTTTGGCACATCTTTCTTCTCGATCTGTAACTGAAAAAGTCTAGTACGCTTCGAGCAAGTGCTCGCTCGTACACAATTTCCTAGAAAGAAAAGAAAACACACCTAGAAAAAAGGCCATGGGAAACCGAGGATGGTCAACCCCCATCACTCACCCAATCTAAGGCTCAATTACATATCCACACACAGAAAGCAAATCCAGACAATTGCTAACTCGGGGTCCGACCCCCGGTAGCAAGCACAAAGCATAGATCTAGATTTTTTATAGCGACGTCCTGCAAGAATGATTAATAGAACAAGCACAATCTATACATATGCATGATCTAAGCGTAAGAACCCCGATGATCTCACGCATTCATCATGCGCACACATGTTGGTTTCATAAAAAAACGTGAAACGTACACCACTATTGCGGCTCTGATACCAATTGTTGGAAGTTAATCCGGGTCAGAGGCTCGCAGCGGAAGCGATTTGGCGGTCGAAAGATCATTCATGGTGCACGTTACACGATTTAAACTTTCATCGAAACTAATCTACATATGTGTGCATGTGAATGCACGTGAATCAAAAACCCCTAACGGCAATCTAGCGTAATGATTAACTAGCATGGATGCAAATCATAATGCTCGCTAGATCTACATGTTAGATTACACATACCTTTCGTACGGATCTTTTAACCGCGGAGAATTGTCTTCTTTGTCGATGGAGACGGAAGATCGTTCGTGAAGATGCCGATGGTACGAATGGAGATGTTACCTTCTTGTTCACCCGATCTCACACGATGCATGGAACGTCGCTCTCGGATCTCTGAGTGCCTCCGAAGAACGACCCTTCTCCTTCTTCAGAACTCCACGCGAGGAAGACGAAGTAGCAAGCGGGAAACGGGAGATAAAACGGGAGAGAACTAGAGAGATGAGAGGAGGGGGGTTCAGATTTTCTAGCACATGGGGACGGCGCCCCATAGGTCCTTTTATAGGGCCGGCCAACCCCCTTGGATAAGGATCCAAGGGAATAATGACCCCCTCTCATTATCTCTCCATTATCTCCTTTTTATCTCTCCGCGTATTTATCCGTTTTCCCACTTTTTAGGGCTCGATCTTAACCGTTTTATCGCCCCATCCCTATCTATATGGCCGGCCCTATAGATGAGGGATTCTTATCCCTACATCATAGGGCCGGCCCTAGCAAGGTGTCACACCACTAGGGTCGGCCAACAGTGAGGTCCGGCAGAGTGAGGTTTTTACCAAAACGCCCCGACGCCTCATTTTGACCATTTCTAGCGTGCGATACCTAGCGGCCACTTCTTAAGTGACCTTTACTAGTTACCTACTATTAACTGAGGCCACCTGAGGGTGCCTCTAGCAAAGTCAACTAGTCAACTCGCAACATAACCCGGTGCATCGCACCTATGCAGCAAAGTTCACTTATGGCTAGGGATTACTACATGCGACTCCGTACTAGTCTCGGGGACAACCCTTAGTACTCGCATATAGTTACGCATCTACCGTGCTCTAGTGCCAAGCACACACGGAGCGTATACTTCTTTCTTCCTCTTGCTTATGGTGTTCCAAGGAGACGGTTCAAGAACCGTACATAATGTTGATAAGGTGGAACCATCAGGGACCGGGGTTCATGGCTTCCAACTCAAGCTCGATCGACACACTACCCGAGTGTACCATCGATCCTCTGAGCTCGAGTTAACCTGCGTAGCCACCCAGAGTGCGACGCAGGCTGCACTCCAATTCACCCAGACTTACTATGTTCTCCATCATACCCCTGCTCTCCGCTTAGTAGTGGTAAACCCGATGTCCCTCCACTTGATGCCATGATTCACTTCGAGCGGTGAAGACTACCGTCAGACTCGAATGATCATATGACTTGGTTCCTTCCAGGTTGACCTATACATCGTACCTCTGATTACCCCGTCGAGTAATCGAACCCGGTCAACAGTCAAACTGATGACCACCAGGCCTGGGTTTGGTACAGTGTAAGTCACACCAAGGAACGCACCTCCCATCAGGGGTGTGGATGGCCTGCAGGAGTGACACGCTAATGCAACGCCAGCCGGGTAATCCAGTACACCGTGGTTTTGGATCACTACATATGGATCCTCACACATTGGTGCGCCAAAGCACCACGCAACTGGTTAGTCCATCAGACGTGGTTCCTCAGGGTTTAGGACCATTTTACCCTAAGCAGAAACACGGCTTAGTGTACCAGTGTCTGCTCACTGATCTGTACACCGTGTTAGTTCCGTTCAGCCACAGACACTGTGCCTGGTGATGACCATGGTGAAGACATCCCATGAACTGTCATCGCCAACAGCTTATCATGATGAGGCGACCAACCTGATCATAGCTGCGAACTTATTTAGATTATATGGGATCAATCCACTCAGTCTTCAACTCAGTGGACTACCATATAATCATGGCTCTCTGTTCCCTAAAGAACACGTAAATATGTTACGCACCTATATGCATCTCATATAATAATAACTATCAATCTTTATTAGACCAAAACATAAAGTTTTACAAGCTTAGAACACATCAATCCCAACACCATCACCCCCGTCTCCTCCGTCATCGTCGACATCATCATCATCATTCCCATCATCTTCACCATCATCATCATCCTCCTCTTCACCTCCTTTTTCCTCTTCTTCTTCTTCTCCCCCTTCTTCTTATTCTTTCTTCTCCTCCTTGATGAAGTCCTTCCTCTTCTTCACCTGGCCCCTGCAATTGATTACGAGCCTCTCCTCAGTTGGCAGATGATGCCTTGCTCCGTACGCCTTCTTCTCGGCCCAGATTCTTCTGATGATCTTGCCCGATTAAGGATCCTCCTCATAATCGGAGTACAAGACCTTATTGTCCTCATACCGGGCCCGCAGTCGGTGGAGGAGGTTGGCGTTGCCATGCCGGACGGGGCAGTTCGAGAACTGCTTCCACGATCGGGTGCCGCAGGTCAATTCCAAGAAAAGGTTGTCGAGGGATCCTACCCGCTCCGAAGACCAAACAAAAGCTCCTCCCGTGCAGTACATTTTGACCTCTTTGTGTACCTGATTCCTGGGGGTCTCGGGCACCGAAAGAGGAGTCCATGCACCAAAAAACAAGATCGGCCAGTCGGTGTAAAGTTTGTCGGAGGCAACGGTGTCAACGATCGGGCGCAGGGCAGAGACAACTGTCAAGTTGAAGAATGGGCTATCCTTCCTTGAAGCCCACTTATAGTGGTAGAAGAAATAGCCCAAATCTATCCTCTCTTCCTCGCCCTTAGGAATGCTGGAGTAGCAAGCCTTCAGCTCATCTTGGAAGTCAGATTCTACACGGCAGAAGGCGTAGATGATCCTCCACGCGTTCCCGAAAATCTACCCGGGACAGAGACCTGAGGTATTCAGCAACCTCACGGCGAAGGGTGGCAGTGGGAGACGCAGTCCATAATTCAGTTGACCAATGGTGACCACAGTCCCCATTACTTGCTCCTTGCTGGCATAATTTGTGAAGACCGTCCGCTTGTCGATGCCAAAGGCGGACTGGACTCCAAGAAGAGAGGGACGTACCTTCCCCTCTGTGAAGCAAGCAAGCAGTGTCTGCCACTTTGCCCTCTTCACGTCTGTAAGCTTCCCACCGACGTTGTACTCGTATGCAGGCTCCTCCGTCAGCGATATCAAGGGCGCCAGAACGAAATTCGCCTTGGGGATGTGCTCTGGCCTTGATGGTGTAGAGGCGAACCCCACTCCCTGATGCCTCTTGCCAAGGATGCCAAGTTCAGCCTTGCCTTTGCCCCTGCCTTTCTGCTGCACGGGCGACACTTCAGCCCTCTCCTTCCCCTTCCTCTTCGAGGGCACGATGTTGATCTTCTTCGAGCTACTAGAAGAAGCCATTTCAGCCGATCGAGAGATTGCAAAGAACAGAAATTCGAGAGCAAAAGGTTCTGGAGTTTGAAAAATTCTGGAAGCGTGAGGCAAAAATAAATACGGAGGGAGAATATACACCCAAAGCAAACTGGCGTGCAGATCGAGAAGACACGTGTCGTCACCAAGTCGAATCCCGTGTTTTTGCAAAGACACGTGGCGTCAATCCGTAGCAAGCGCAAAACCAGGCGAACCGTCGGACCAGACGAAACGTCGAACCATTTGAACCGCCGGTCCAAGCAGACCACCGGTCCAATCGAACCGCCGGTTCAAAAGACTCACCGATCCAGATGGACCGCAGATTTAAGCAGAAAAATCAAAACTCGATCGCCGCCCAAAGACTTTACCCGATCGATAGGCAGACGATCGGGTAATTTACCAAAGGATCGTACAGGAAACAGGCTCTTCTGACCATTTCAACTCGACAGGTTTAGAACTTATCCGATCGGTTGAAATTAACCGATCGGTCAGACTTGACCGATCGATAAAATTCAACCGATCGGTCGATTTTCTACTGGATCGGGCAAAAAACTTGGCCTTTTGCCCGATCCCACCAACCTCGACCAGTTGAAATTAACCGATCGGTCAGATTTGACCGATCGGTCAAATTCAACCGATCGATCGATTTTCTACTGGATCGGGCAAAAAACTTGGCCTTTTGCCCGATCCCACCAACCTCGACCGGTTGAATTTAACCAATCGGTCAGACTTGACCGATCGGTCAAAGTTAACCGATCAGTCGATTTTCTACTGGATCGGGCAAAAAACTTGGCCTTTTGCCCGATCCCACCAACCTCGATCGGTTGAATTTAACCGATTGGTCAGACTTGACCGATCGGTCAAATTCAACCGATCGGTCGATTTTCTACTAGATCGGGCAAAAAACTTGGCCTTTTGCCCGATCCCACCAACCTCGATCGGTTGAATTTAACCGATCGATCGGACTTGACCGATCGATCAAATTCAACCGATCGGTCGATTTTCTACTAGATCGGGCAAAAAACTTGGCCTTTTGCCCAATCCCACCAACCTCGACCGGTTGAATTTAACCGATCGGTCGATTTTCTACTGAATCGGGTAAAAAACTTGGCATTTTGCCCGATCCCACCAACCTCGACCGGTTGAATTTAACCGATCGGTCAGACTTGACCGATCGATCAAATTCAATCGATCGGTCGATTTTCTATTGGATCGGGCAAAAAACTTGCCTTTTGCTCGATCCCACCAACCTCGACCGGTTGAATTTAACCGATCGGTTAGACTTGACCAATCGGTCAAATTCAACCGATCGATCGATTTTCTACTGGATCGGGCAAAAAACTTGGCCTTTTGCCTGATCCCACCAACGTCGACCGGTTGAATTTAACCGATCGGTCAGACTTGACCGATTAGTCAAATTCAACCGATCGGTCGATTTTCTACTGGATCGGGCAGAAAACTGTGTTTTTTGACCGATCACTTCAACCTCGACCGGTTGAATTTGACCGATCGGTCACATTCAACTGATCGGTCAAAATTGATCGATCGGTCAATTTTGATCGATCAGTCAGAAATTGACCGATCAGCTTTTTTTTGACGCTAAACACTCGACAAGCTCCTTTTTGCACTTATGATAGGGGGTCGTTAGCTTTGCACCAAGAATCCAAGCCCGCCAAGGTGGCCTCTTAGCTAACTTGGAGGGGGTAACTGTGGGTGCAAATTTTGGCAGGAAGTCTGCAAACAGCGGGACCCACCGGCCCTGCCTGGTGGGCCCCCGAAGACCCAGCGGGACCCACCGGCTCTGCCTGGTGGGCCCTCGAAAACAACAGCGGGACCCACCGGCCCTGCCTGGTGGGCCCCCGAAGACAACAGCGGGACCCACCGGCCCTGCCTGGTGGGCCCCCGAAGACTACAGTGGGACCCACCGGCCCTGCCTAGTGGGCCCCCGAAGATAACAGCGGGACCCACCGGCCCTGCCTGGTGGGCCCCCGAAGACTACAGCGGGACCCACCGGCCCTGCCTGTGGAATCCCCAAGAGACAACCACGGGACCCATCAGCCCTGCCTGGAGTTTCTTCCAGAAGCAACCCGAAACCGCCATTTACCCTAGAATTCCTCTTCGAGAATTCTATAAATAGCAGACCCTTCGAATGTAAATGGATCCGATTTTTAGTTATGAGATCTGATTTTCAGAAACCAGAGCTCTGGAATTTTCTAGCTTCCCATCCTTCACCTCTCCTTGATCTTCTTCTTCTTGTCTCTGAAGAGATCGGAGAGGCTTCAGTGATACTCGGTCTGTCGAGATCACTTCGAGAAAAGAGTTAGTGAATTCGGGTTGCTCCCTATAGCACAGAGACGTAGGCTTCGGCTGACCTCCGAGATCACATCTCATGTCAACTCTCTGATTGCATCTCTCTCTGTTTGTATATTGAGAATAACAACTCCAATCAACAGATCGAACAACGATCTTCGACTTGAACCTCAATTGACTGGTGCGGCGAAGTCTTCGGGTCGGCACAAAGATTTTCCCCCACAGTTGGTTGATCGTGCCCCCCTTGTCACCGGAGTAGAGGAAGAGAGGGGGGGTCGGCTGGGTGCTTCCCCCCGGTCGCCGTCGCCGGATCAGAGGAAGAGAGGGGGGTTGGCTGATCACCCCCTCCCCCCTAGTCATCGCCGTCGCTGGATCAGAGGAATAGAAGGGGGTTGGTTGATCGCCCCCTGCCCCTCCCCCCCCCCGCCGTCGCCGTCGCCGGATTAAAGGAAGAGAGGGGGGGTCGGTTGATTGTGGAATATTGTAATCCCATTAGCAATCTTCGTCGATGTTTTATTTGCCAAAGCTTTGACCATTTTGCTTCGAAGTGTCCCATAATATATGTCTCCTGATATACGAGAGCAATCCTTGAATATTTCAAGGGACATTTTGGACTCCGGAGAGGAGAGTGGAATAGACCCAACCGAATGTGAGTTTGCTCATGTTTCGATCGTTGTATCCTCTATGGGTCATCTTGGAAACATTTTTCCTCCCTCAGCTTCGAGTGAGTCTAGTGAGAGCGAGCACGATGACTATGAGTATCAAGGAGATTTTAGCTTGCCCTTCATATGCACTTTTGCCATGGAGGAGGCCAATAGAGTTACGAAGCTCAACAAGGAGCTTTGATGAGAGTGTGTGTGTCTTAGCCTTCGAGAAAAAGGTTGGCCTTAAGGAAAGTGAGGAGGTATGTGTTCTCGCTCGAGAACAATACTTGAAAATTTTGAACATCAAGGAGAAGGTGAGGGTTCTAGAAGACAAACATACCCGAGGGGCTTCTTGCATAGTTAAGAAATCGTCTCTAGATTTGAGGGTCAAGCGTCTTGATGATCTTCTCAAAGTTTAGAAAGATGAGAAGGTAGTCGCTTTGGCTAAGGTTAAGATGTTGGAGAAAGTATTAAATGACTCCACAATGAAGATTCATAAATTTAATGCTAGCTCTTTGGATGTCCAAAATCGTGTCCACGACAAACATGGTATCATTTATGGTAGCAAAAGTAATACCTCTACCATAGCTCATAACTTGCTTGCTAGTACCTCTTGCCCCCCCATTTCTAAGAGCACTAATCCTATTACTTTAAGTCCTTTGGCCTCTTTTGGCAAGGGAGTATATGCATGCTCTTGGTGCCGGAAGAAGGGACACCTTAAGGACTTTTACTTTAGTCTTTGGGGGAGGTGTGCTGTGGAAGCTTTTAGGAAGGGACAGTCAGTGAGGAGGAGTGGTTTTGGCAAGTCTAGCACCTCACATGAGGAGCCAATGTTTGTTGAAGGGAAAGTCATTGTTATGTGGCCACACAGCTCCATACTCGGATAACTTCAAACCCACTTGCTATTTTTGTAGCAATAAGGGGCATATCTGCCCTCATGGGTTCAAGTTAAAGAAACTCTCTAGTCATCCCTCCTCTTATTTAGGTTCCTACTCTCACCATGGGTAGATGTGGCTGATTGTTCGACTACACCCAGGAGAGGTGTTATTTTCTATCTCAGCCCACATTGGGCATGTCTTATTTTGACCCACACCGGGGTCATTTCCGAGATCCTCCTTTCCCTCCTTTGCCTTTAGAGACAAGGAGTTTTGGTACTTCGCCCATGAGGCGTGATGTTTTTCCTTCTCCTTTACCCACGTCCATCATATTTTCGTGTCCCGAAGGGTACTTTTGAGTGGGTTAGGAAGGGGGTTTTGGATACTGTATGAGGCTCATAATACGCAGGACTTCTAGGAGCTATGCCTCATAGGGGTCACACCATGGCCTTGATACTTCCTCCTATTTCTTGTGACCTATCTATTATTGTAAGCTTGGTGAGTCAAAGAAGAATGTCGAAGCCACATGGGTTCCTAATAAAAATTCCAAGTGCCATGATAACCCTGTAGCTTCTCCTTCTTCTTTAGCTTCAATCCATTGTATTAATCATTTTCTTGCTCTCTCTCGGTATTCTAGTTTTGAGCATGCTTGAGTTTGTATTTTTTTTTTCTTGCACAATTGTTTTATATATTTTATAAAAAATATTAGGTGTTTGTGGTTTTGTTTTTTGTTTTTTTAGCATATTGAAAATCCTTCGAGTTCTCGTTTGCAAGCTTATTTTTTTTGTTTTGGGGTTTTGTCTTGTAATTCTAGATAGATAGGATTCTAAACTACTTCTAGTCATTTGAATTATATTTAAATAACCTAGGACATTACTGTGATTGTTTTGAATATTTTTTGTTGTATTTTAGTATGCTGCAATACTTAGTTGATTGACTTGTCATGTTTTCAAGCTTTCTAGAGTAGACTAAGTCGCTTAGTGCTCTCAGTATGATTGATATCTAAACTCTTATTAGCATTAACATTAATGATAATTTGTTTATATTTAAATAGTGAATTTATACTCATGCACATCATACTCATATAGTTTTTAATAGTTGAATCCACACTTGAACACATATTTTGTTTATATATAGAGATACCGAGAATATGACTTGAGGGGCAATAAGCCTGGTACCCAAAGCCAGGCTTGGAGCTATCAGTTACCTCTTTACTATAAGGGATTCTTTATATGGTACCTTAGACCTACTGATGACCTTCTTAAAGAAAAGATTCGTAGGGATATCTTAAAGCCCGTCAACCTTAGCTAACTGGTTAGGGATAGTAATTGTTACTCTTTATACGAGAATAACCATCTTAGGCTTACTAGGGAGTAAAATAAAATAAAAGCTAAAAAGAGCCTCGAACAAGGCCAATGTGTTCCTTTATGGAATTCTATTTGCTAAAACGAATGAAAAACGGGTTAAATGGTGTTGTGCTAGGATAAAAACTCATTATGAAGTATATATGAAGTGAAATGCATTTTGTATCCTTGAGTTAGTAGGTTAGTCATTCTTTTAATTCAGTGTTCGTAACTTGGGTAGTAAGTTTGCTTGCTTAACTAATTTGTGCATCATGGTGTATCCTTTATATATATATATATAAAGGTTTCAGTAAGTTTCCTTCTTTCTCTCATTGATATATGGCATAGTTGTGTTATCTTGGATTGAACATTCTCTATGTTAGGCAGTAAGTATGATTGAGTATCCAATTCGTGTCACAATATTGTTTTCCTTAGAGGATATCATGGTAGTAGTGTTTATGTATGTAATAGAGGTGTTTGTTATAGAGAGGAATCTCATAAGATTGAAGTATAAGAGTACTAGTTCGAGTCATCTAGTTATCATCTTCAATTTGGATTATTAGGTGTATATGTGTAGGTTTATGTATTGAAATACATTTCTACGTCGATACCGTTAGTTGAGAGTGTATCGTGATATTGGTTCGTGAATCGCGCTGATACCTCACTTCTGAATAAGGGGGACACTCCTTATCCAGGGAAAGGGAAATGATCAAGAGCCACAAAAATTTTATTAGTCCATAGTGGTTTGGACCATGATTGAACACTATGCCTTGTGTGAGCTCAACAAGAGCCTAATGGTTTGATCATATCCAAATAATTATGTGACTCGATTTGTATGAGTTTGGTTAGTAGTATTGCAAGTGGTAGAGTCTTTTTTCTTGGTATGATAGGTGTAGTGGTTTAGCTTCTTGTTGACAATATTAGTAAGGATCTTTGTACCGGCCGTAAGTTTCATTTTCGTTGTTCTAGTATTTTCTTACTTGGGTAGTAGAGATTGGTAGTAGTTGAATTTTTGGGACGAAAATTTTATAAGGTGGGTAGAATGTAATGCTCGGTACTTTAGGGTTAACTTTTTACTAAGGGCACCCTATCTTTTATTATTATAATATTGCTAACAGTTAAAATTTTGTTTCTTTTGAAATTTTATATTGATGTATGTACTGTGTTGTGGACTTAAGTTGGACTGGGCCATGGATCCGGAACGTGAGGCGACACGAAAAATATCGGTTTGCTATTATGGTTGTTTGTGTGTTAGTATCAGTTTGCAGAACTCGTTGAATAATGTAGTTATTTAGCAGAGAATAATGACAAGTAAGTTGGACTTGAAGAGGCTTGTGAGGTTGAGTCACGCACTTAATCGACTAGGTATGAGTTGTGTATTACTTATTATTAATTATTAATAATTAGTTAGCTTTGAGTCTAACATTAACTTTGGGGTTAACTAACATGATCTGATCCTTCAACCAAACCATTTTAACCAATTTAGTCATCCCAAACTTCTACCACCTATCAACCAAGATCCACCTGCACACCTGATTTTCTTACGTACACAAATTAAGCCTAACCCTTCAACCAACCCTCTCTTCAACCATACCCAGAAACCCATCCTTCTCTCACATCTGAACCTGTACACCCCCCTCACCTTTCCCATTCCCACACTCAAATCTCCTCCATCTCCCCTCATGCCGTGGACCCCCTCTCACCCTCTCCCGTCCTCTCATCCCTGCCACCCTCCTCACCCCTAAACCCTAGCTGTGGCCCTAGGTTTCAGGCCCCTTCTCCCTAACGTCACCGACCACCCCCTCCTCATTTAAATCAGCCCAAGTCCCCACCCTTCCTCCCTAAATTGGAGCCCTCCCTAACCTGACCCCCTCTCTCTCCAGCCCTCCATCTCTCATCTCTCTCGTCTCCCTTGTTCTCTGGGGTGTTGCGCCAACCGTCTCAGAAGGGGAGGAGGAGGAGGCGCCGGAGAGGAGCCCCAGCCGGAGCCGGGGCCCCTGCACTAGGTCAGCCCTCTCCTCCTTCCCCTTCTCTTCTTTCCTTTTTCTGTTTTTTTTTTGGGTTCTGTCAAGACCAACAGCCGACCCTCCTTTCTGGCTCTTTCTCTTTTGCCGCGGCCATGTGGTCAGCGACTGTGCAGCCGACGGAACCTGACAATGCCCGGCCAAACCCCCATGGGCTGACAACCACCTGCCGAGCCAGCCGATGATCAACCCCTTCCTTTACCTCCTCCTGCTGTGGCTGCCCTTGGTTGGAGAGCCGACAGCAGGCAGCCACGTGGCCCCAACCACTGGCCAGGCCACCGTCGACCAACCGGGAGTAGTGCCCGACCACCAGGGGTAACCCGACTGCCCCCTTGCCTCTTGTGTGCATGATTATAGGTGGCTCGTGGCCGATGTTTGGGCAGCCAACTGGCAGCCTCAACCCGTGTGTGGACCGACCCGAAGTATCCAACCCCCATAGGGTTGTTTTCTCAGTGTTGTACCTTTTTTTTTTGGTGTGCTGGCATTGGCCTTATGTCGACGACCTAGCAACTTGGCAGCGGTCAGACTGTTGTGCCTGAACTCCTTTTAATTGCCAAAGCAATTCCGACCTTGCTATGCTATGGAGTCGAGCCATGTGAGCCGCCTCGGGGCATCAATGGTTGTCGATCGACCTCTTTTTCATCATGAGTTCAACCTCACTGTTTCGTGTACGAAGTCATTGTGGCTTTTTGCGCACAGTGTCCTTGTGCCACTAAATCGATTGCATCGATTACTGTTCCCATGGCTCGACAATAATGGCCTTTATACTCTTTGTTTTGCAATCTTACCAATCCTAAATGTCAATTGGGCGAGACACAATCCTTATTGCCAACCCGAGCATAGGCTCGATGATGCTTGTCAAATAGTGTTATTACAACAACCCAGCTATATTCTCACCCAAGTCCAAGGTCATCTTGGGTGCATGACGAATCGAACCCTCGATCTTAACCTGAACCTCACATAAATGTTTTTGTTTAATTGATGGACTAGTAATACATGGTTATATGCTCTTGGCAGAGCTTGCTCACATTGATCCAGCGAAGGCGGATCAGAGGCAATAACAGGAGTCAGTGTGCGTCAGTCAGGTGATATCTACACTTACGTGGTCTTTCGTAGTTGGAAATGAGAATAACTGAAACTAGGGTTGGTCTAATAATTATATGGACATCTACATGCTTTCCCCTTTAAATTAGAAATGTGATAAAATAATAACTAATGGCAAGTATGGTCCTCATCCTTCCTGCATGAGTGTGGGGATCATACCTAAATTGGGCCTCGGAGAAGTGTTTATTTTATTATATATATCGTTCAATGTGGGTTGCGAGTGCGGTGCGAGTCCCAGGTTAAATTGCTGAAAACAATTAATCACTGTATGCATCTTGAGAGTTTATGAGAGATTTTGTTACTCACTGTATGCATCTTGAGATTATTCACTATTTTGAGCTTTTGTTACTTGTATAGAATGAATAAAATTGACGATTTATCTATTTGAGAGCTATGCAGTCAAAGTCGGTAGTCGGCCCTAGTCGGCCAAGGGCCGACTAGGACTAGTCGGGACTAATTCGGGACTAGTCGGCCAAAACTTATTCTAACCCCTCCCCCCCTCCCTAAACATATATGATATATGAACTAGCATAAATGTCAATAAGTATATGATATTAGTCGTTTAATAACAATACATACCTTCACACGTCACAACATGGGTATAAATACATAAGTAACAGTCTAACATAACACAGTTGTATTGGCTTCATGCTCATGTCAAAAGACTCAGAACAAAGAATTCATCACAATATTTGTTTGATGATGTTTAATCAGTGAACAACCCCAATTTTGATTATAGGGTTATATGGATATCAACAAAAAAACTAATTATTTGTCTATGTTTTTATCTGAGATTCTCAGGTGCTCAACAGATGATTACATGGAAGAGCCATAGTTGTGAGTCTTGCGACTCAAGACTTTGAGCCAATGTAAAAAAATCCAAACAAATTTGCTTGCAAAGATTCCTTTCAAAAAAAAAAAATTGCTTGCAAAATGCTGCATGGGGACTAGTCGGCAGTCGTTAGTCGGGGACTAGTCGGGCTAGTCGGGTCTAGTCGGGGACTAGTCGGGATTCCGCCCAGCAATGACGGAATCAAAATTAATTGGTCGGCATAATGCCGCCCAGGGACTAGTCGGGGACTAGTCGCCGACTAGTCCCGACTTTGATAGCATAGTTTGAGAGGTAGGGACCCCGTGCACGTAAGGGCTGTGAACCACCCTGCATGCACAGTCGAAGATCAGTAGCTTAGGGATTATGGGTACGGGTTGTGGTAAAATCAATAGTAGTCATTGAGTAGGGATTGGTCTAGCACCCGTCCTGGGGTGTTGAAGTCCCTATAGTAAATCAAGTTGGGTGGTAGAACTCACCGTAAAAGATGAGAAATCCCTTATGATCATCTGGGTGTATTTGTGCATGATGGTGATGGATACACGAAGAGAGAGTTAGCCCTCTATATCAAAATAAAAGGTCTTATAGTAATGTCCGACCGGGGGAATGATGAACAAAATATCCGGGGTTTACATTAGGTTAGATGACTTGTAATTGTTAAATAAGCACATAGGAATATTGAATGGACTATATACAAGATAACCCAATGACAATAGGAATTACATGAGAACATAGATTATTGGTAACCTTATGTCATCATTTTGCAAACATTGACCATATAGAACTGATAAATATATACTAATTCATTAGGATTTGTTGTTTCATATTATTAAAGGTTATTAGGATGTCATTAATCACTATCCATTAAATTCGCTAATCTTCCAATTCTCCTTTGGGGGCTACTCTTTCCTATGAGTAGGCCCAGTTTCAGCTCGCTAGCAGAGTTTGAAGTACTAGTAGGAGCTCAGGAGGGTGCAGTAGATTTTAGTTCTCTGACTTGGTTGTTGTAGCCTTGGTTTATATCTTGTGAGTTTATTTGTTATTAGTGATTTTGAATAAGAAATAATGATATTAGTTTTTTAGTTGTATTGTGATTAATGGTAGTAGTATTGCAATGATCTTGCTGTAAGACCCTTTGGGTAGGTCTCTCCTCAATGCCCCAAGGGATAGATCATCCAAAAATATAATAATATATAAATGGTCTAATTGATCAACTTTGTAGATAGGATCACCAGACAGGTGCACCTAAATGTCAGGGAGTAGGTGAGGCTACTTGGCTCACCGTCGGAGGCTTGAGCGTCGTGCTCCCTTAGAGGGACTCCTGTAAGCATGTAGTGACACTGACGTGTCACATATACTTAGAGGATAACCTTTTTGAAGGTTGAGTTTGTTTTCTCCCTCTTTCTGTTTCCACTTATTTGTTGAAGAGCACAGTAGTCTTGTGAGATCCCTAACTTGGTGTAGTTACTTGACCAAAATCCAAACCCTTCTTCTCTTCTCACCTCACATCCCAAGGATCAATATTTAGATTTCTTGGACGTGACACGTGCGTACGACTTTGCCTTAGTTTCTGTGCATATCAAATGGTGTCTGCCAGACTAAAGTCGTGCATACGACTTTTACAGTCGTGTGCACGATCTTAGTCGGCAGCACACTATTTGATGTCCACCTTATGCCCCCCACTTGGGAGTGACGGTTCTATGGCACGCTGACACGTGGTCGGTTGTGCACACTACTTGACTTAGAACCTTCAGGAAGGTTTGAGTTGGTTGGCTCAACCTATCCTCTCGTGCCACGTGTACACGTGGTCGGTTGTGCACACTACTTGACTTAGAACCTTCAGGAAGGCTTGAGTTGGTTGGCTCAACCTATCCTCTCGTGCCACGTGTTGGTCGTGCACATGACTTGGTTGAGACAGACCCTTAGAGATAAGGATCTCTTGTTTGGTCTTAGCCATCCACCTAAGGGCTACCTTGGGCTATAAATAGCTCATCCCTACACCCTATTGCAGCTAATGAGTCTTTTGGATTAGGAGAGGAATTAGAAAAAAGATAATTTTAATGAGTTCATCATTGAACTCAATCATCTCTTTTCTTACCCTCTCCTCTCCTCTCCTCAACGTTCTACCTATATCAAATCTTTGGAGGTTGGACTCATTGCTTGCATGGTTACTTGAGAGTCTTCTAACTCCTTGTAATCATACAAGTAAAGAAGTCAAAGCTAGTGAAGGATCTAAGGTGTCATCCAACACCTAGATCTTGATTTAGTCTTTGGGGGTTTTTGTTACTTGAGTCTTTGAAGTGTGCTAGGCTTAAAAGCTTGATCTATGATCTCGAAAGAGATCAAGATCACCTTCTACCTTAGTCACTCCTAAGATCCAAGTTTTTTTTTGCTTTGTTTCCCCCCCACTTCACTAGCATACACCGAGTGTATTCCCACCTCCGTGTGGAAGGCTCTTGCGAGAGCGTTCCGTGATGCTGTTCACGTCGAGCACCCATAGCGACGCCGCTCACTTTGGGGGCCTCTTTTGGTGTAGAATTAAGCGGAGAAGATGAGCGAAGAAGCATGCACAAGAGTCAGCTCTGTTCAACATCTATAGAGTGAGCGCCGTCTCTACTTCACTGAAGGCACGCGTCGCGGATCTAGAGGGCTAAGGGGTAATCTCTATGTAGTCACTTTTAATTTTCTTGCAAACTTGTTTGACACTTTATTATGGAAGCTAGACCCGTCTGTGTGAAGGGTCTAGATCCGGTTTTGATCGGAGGGTGATTTTCATCACTGTTAAGGGTTTCCACCATGTAAATGCTTGTGTATACCCTTCAACGTTATTCCTCGTTAATCACTACTCGTAACTTTCGCTAGTTTTAGATTGTGCGATCTAAATCGTGCTTGCATCTGCCCGTTGTGGGGCACACCAACTAGCTTCGTGTAGTTGGTCGTATAGTGCACGGTGATTAGTTAGCCAAGCGTACCCTAGCTAATTAGAAATTTCAACTTTGTTGTGGGCTTCGGAGCTTCCGAGTGCCAACAGAGCAAAGAGGGTGCCATGTAGGCCTAGGACAATCGCATGGAGACTCTCTGTTGGAGATACTATAAGGCTCCGTTTGGTTCTTAGTATCTGGTGCAGTAAGTCGCTTTGAGGTAAGTATTCACAATACCGTGTATGACTTACCTCATTTGTTTTGCAGTATCCGATATAGTAAGTCGATTTGGTGTCTCTTGGATACCTCATAACTGAGGCAACTCAATACAGCAAAATAAACGGTAAGATGAATACTCGTATCCAGAATACCTCAAAACTATAATACCTCACAAGATACTTCTAACCAAACGGAGCCTAAAATGGACACAATACCTGTCTGATTATCCTTCCAAAAAAAGAAGAAGAAAAAACAAGCTTGTGATTCTGATGGAGAAGTTAAATTATTCCGCCAATTATCACAAACACTATTTGGCAATTTCCCTCTTTGCGAGTGGCTCCTTGTGTCGTACCTCCTCCCTGCAGCAACAGTAGGTCGAAAGAAATGGAGGAAATAATTACTTGGATTCATCTTTTGTTCTAGTCTGTAAGTTTTGATTTTGATCTTTTTTTCCCTGTGCGAATTTTTGCTCGAAAGATCTTTTGCCTCTAGGATTTGCTGTGAATTTTTATTTGGAAACAATTTCATGGAAATTGAGATTTTCTTGAAGGTGGTTGTGTTATGATACCAACCGATGCACTTTTTCCTCTTTGAATTATTGTTGATCTAATTTTTCTGTGAAATTTCATGCATTTCCCTATAAGACAATGGGGGGGGGGGGGGGGGTCTGAAAGATTTTGGGGAGTGTGAATCCTAATTCAAACTGGTTTTTCAAAACCAGTGAGTTTTGGCTAGATCTCTTAAACAAACCTGAAAGAAATCCAACAATTTTAAAAAGATTTTAAGATGTCTGACACCAACATTTTATTTATTGTTGCTTTAATCAATGGATAAAAAACTTAGATCAATGCTCTTAATTCCTTCACACAAATACAAGTAAACTCTCATTGTACTATTTCTCTGACCGAGGGAAAAGGCTGTGTTTGGTAGCCGAAAAATTTCATTAAAGGAAAGGAAACTCTTTCCCCTTACACCCGGGAGTGGGAGGAAAGAGACTCCCCTCACTTTCCCCCCGGTTACACTAACATGGGGATAATTTAGGTATAGCATTATTCAGATTCATGTTCACTTTTCCGGCTACCAAACACGTCCAACATCACTTAAGGGAGGGAATTCCCTCCCTTTTCCTTCACTTTCCTGCTACCAAACACAGCCGATCTATGTTTTTCCTTCACACAAATACAAATTTGCGGCACATCAGGGCTCTTCTGTCTGCCAAAAGTAAGTTGGATTTTTTCCTATTTGCTTTAGCCAATTGCATTATTGAGATGTTTTGTCTCACACCATTGCTTTGATTCAGATTGTGCTCATTGCTAAAACAATGGACGGAGGATTTTTATAGAAATGTTACATTCTACTTATTTGTTTTAACAGTAATGGATCATCAATTCAGCAGGCATCATCTTCTATATCTGCAAGCAAGGTAATCGGTACCATGACCCCTCTCTAGAGTTGTAACTTCAGATGTTTATTTGGCTATTTTAAATTTTTATATGTCGCTCTTATAGCAAATGATGAGAATTTCCCTTGCACTAATGTACACCTTTTCCCTGTAATACCTAAATAACCCATACTGGATGATGGATGCTTTATACTACAAAGTTTAGAAAATCATTGCAACGTTAAACTAGAAGAAAACCCTTGGCGAATCATCTTTGCATGTTTTATTTTCATGTAATACCTAAATGACCCATACTAGACTATGCATGCTTTATACTACAAAGTGCAAAGTTGAGGTAATCATTGCAAAGCCTAGCTAGAAGAAAACCCTTGGTGAGTCATCTCAGCATATTTGATTCCATTGCATATACACACCCAAAGCAAGTAAAGAAGAGCACTTCAAAAATGTTTTTTTTTTCTCTTCTTGGTAGCGTTGAGTTTACATGGTCTTTGAAGAAGCTGAATGTGCTTGCTCTCTCAACTATTGATACATAGTACACTGTGACTTCATCAGAGGTCACTAAAGCCATTTGGTTGCTTGAAGAGATTGAGCGAGATCAACAAGGACCAACATAAATAAACTAGGATAATAGTTCAGCGGTAGCTATTGAAGAAATCTACCTTTTCATGGACAGTGTAATGGTGTAGTTGTTTGTCTGCACTTCATTCAGAAGATTGGCAGCAAATGTGTCAAGTTGCAAATAGTGTCAGAAAGCCACCTAAGTTAAAGATTTCCATCAAAATGTGTTGGTTGCTCGACATGTGTTCGTTGGAATAATTCTTTTATGGAAGGCTGGAGAAATAAGCCAATTCAAATGGTTTAGGACTCCTAGTTTGAATACAGCAATCGTGTGGCTGCGCCTATAGACTCAAAACGTTTTGAATATTTTGGGTAGTTGGAAAATTTTGGGGTTTGAGTACGGTAAGTAAGACCTGTTGGGTTTTGGCTTTATATGTGCAGCTTATGTAAACGATTTATGGTTTATTTTTTCAAGTGGGTTTTGACTAAAATTAATTTGAGTTGCTACTCTCTCTCCTCTCACTTAATCTTCTTCACCACTGATAAAAGAGGTGAACCTCGAGGGCGGGTTTCTGCGATTGCTAACGGAGCCTTGTGAGTATCAATAGTATCTCTCCCGTGATTTTATGGGTTACTTAAGGGAGAGCATAATTGTTTCCAAATGATAACACCTAAGTATCTTGGTAAAAGGGTGTTGCTGATTGGAGGAATCGTACTCTCATGGGCATTGTACGACCTACACCAATACATGCGAATATTCGTATTGAATTTTGGAGTTTCACATTTTAATCACATCTTATATTCCGAATATAGTTCCAAGTTCCAACCAAGTCAATCAAATTGACACCTCATCAGTTGTCAACTGGGTGCATGCCTAATCTGTAACATATGGATTTAGGGATGACTGACTTATGTCAGAACTCAGAAGTGATTAAGCTATTGAGTCAGAAGTCAATAGTGACTCGGTAGATTACCCAAAACGATAATTATTATTTCTACAAAAAAATGGGCAGAAAATATTTGTTTGCATTGATGCTTAATTCTCGAGATCTCATACTGAATTGTAAGGTGTGCATGTACAGTGTAGGCTGTGTAGCTAACAACTCAACTATGTTTTATGATTCTATGTATCAGTGGTTTCAGTTTTTAATTTATGTTAGCTCAAAAAGGAGAAAAGTAGACAATTTAACATGTTTGGTTAGCTGTAGTTGGAACGCGCGTGTCAACAGTACGTGCTGCCCAATGTTTGGTTCATTGTACTTTCCGGAAGCCATAGCCACCAAGTTCGGGTTCGGCAATAATTCGACTCATGTAAAGTTTGGAGAAAATCGCAAAAAACGGATAAAAATTGGGAAAAAGATCAGGTCCGGGATTCAACAAGACAGAGTGAAGTTTGAAAAAATCGACAGTGTAGGAAAATTTGAAGAACTACAGGAGTTAAAAGTCAGAATAGTATATGCATGTAATATATTAAAAATTCTTTCAATTTTCTTGCCTATGTTAAAGCAAATAAGACATTCATAATTCATAAATATAAATATAATAATATTAGGTAACAAGTCGTCAATAAAAACATCCACATCCCAATTAAGATTCATTAATAAAAC
The DNA here is from genome assembly GCA_947650365.1 of Chamaelirium japonicum. Taxonomy (NCBI): domain Eukaryota; kingdom Viridiplantae; phylum Streptophyta; class Magnoliopsida; order Liliales; family Melanthiaceae; genus Chamaelirium; species Chamaelirium japonicum. The sequence goes on along the minus strand of OX393552.1, from coordinate 48,714,494 downwards.
TACAATATTACAAAATCCAATTTACTCATGATTTATTCATTAAAATATAAAAATTCTATAAAATCCTAGTTAGAATTTATCTACTCGTCAATAGCATAAAATCCCAAATTACTATCACATATTGCTACATTGTTATCTTTCATTTTCTAAAGGATTCATTGTCACCAAAGTCGTTGATTGAATCACGATTTATTGAGAAAGTCATGGTAAAAATCAGTGATTTGAATAAGTCGACATTAAAAATTGGCAATTTTTCGGTTTATGTTAAGTTCGAGATTAAAAAGCGATTTTTTTTCAATAAGGTGGTCTTTTTTGTGATTGGTTGGAACACGCAAGAAAAAGCTGTATATTCCAATTGATACACGAAGACGACGACGAAGAGGACTTTCGAGGAGGCAGTTGCAGCATACCTTGGAGACTCCACCATCACATCAAGCTTTATCCCCCCTTTGCAGAAGTGATTTGAAGAGATGTAGTAATAGGCACGAACTATGTTGGGCTGTACGATGCGTGTGACGGACACGCCACCCCCGCAGTCGCTCACCGGTTCCTATGTGTTGCACTTCCCGAAAGACACATCGGAGACCTTGTAAACATACTAATAATCGTTTGAATCAAATACTAGCAACAAAACCAAATTAGTTATATAACAGTAAAAAAATAATGTAATAAAAAACAATGTGGAAGGAGGCGTTACCTAGCTATTCTTCGAGTTTGGCTCTGTTGTAGAGTTGCCAATATGTGAAATTGACCTCGGGGTTCCACCTGTGGTCACCTCCCACGAAGACGTGCCACCCTTCCAGCTTTTGTAGTGGTGATGTCCCTTCTTCGACCTCTCATGCTCCCAGGTAATAAGCTCTCACTTCCACTCATGTAAGCACCAGCGAGGAAGAACATTAGAGGCAGTACCATCGACTCTATTTTGTGGTGTCTGTATGTGTGCGCTTGATCGGTGCATAAATGCATCACATTTATGTCACTAAACCTAGGCTTTATCGCCCTTTTTTATACCAGTATCAGTGCTCTTATGTGTGTTTGTCTAACTTGTAGGAAATCAAATTGAGCAAGTTATAGAAGAAACAAGGAGAAAAGTCATTTTGCAGTTGACTTTGAATCTCTTGTTGGATGAGAGGATGCCATAGAAAGATAGGGTTTGTCAAAAGATTCGAAACGAACCCAAGAACGCCTAATTTTGACAACTGAGTCAAAAGTTATTGTCAAAACAAGTCGGCACTGCAAGGCTAAAAACAATAAAAAGTGCAGTTTCAGAACGATCGGACCTGGGCCCCTAATCAACAACGTATAGCCTTTTTATTTCCTATTTTGAGGAGGCTTCATATGGGGAAACCCTAGGACGAACCCCTACCCTATAAATAGGCATTTTGGGGCCAAAAGTTTGGGAAATAATTGAGAATTCGGTTTCAAATCTTTCTTTGGGTCTAATTTGGTTTTTACGGGCTGGATTTAAAAAATATTTCGGGATATATCGTGAATTATTTTGATTTCTTCTACTTAGGTAAATGGTAACTAGTATGGTTTCATAGGATATTTTCTACTTATACTACTCTTTATATACACACAGGAATAAATTTAACTTTGCATTACAAGAACGTTTAAAATGTAGATACCCTCACGCCCCAAAACCCGGGTTAAACCCAACAATCCCCTCTCACACGAGGCTAGGGCTGAACACCCGCCCGCCCCTCTTCTTGTGCATGGGCGCAGGGGACGAGAACACCTTCGGCACAACCTGGTCACCTTGGCCCGACTAGGGGCCTGGCTAGGCAGAACCCTGCTCTGATACCATTTTTAGATACTCACACTCCAAAACCCCGGTCGTAAGGGGATGAGGTCCACAGAGGATATATGAATTATGAAAAACATCACCGTATATATATATATATATATATATATATATATATATATATATATATATATATATATATATATATATATATATATATATATATTGTTGCGAAAAGCATCATATTATTAACACAAGACCCCTATATATAGGCATAATCGGAGGTTGGGATAGAGACGGGGTAAATCTCTAAATCCCAATAATCCAGGGGTCTTTATCCGGTGGGCATCCATATCCGATGCAACCACCGTTTCATAACACTCCCCCTTGGATGACCACCATTTATCATTGATTGCCTCATTAAAACCTTTGATGGAAAAACCCAGTGGGAAAAATCCTATCAAAGGAAAAAGAGTACAATCTTAGTTCTTCAGGAACAAGTTCTTCAGGAACTATGGTGGGTGCGCATAATGCTGCCTCGTTAAAACCTTTGATGGGAAAACCCTGTGGGAAAAACCCTACCAAAGGAAAAAGAGTACAGCGCGCATAAATTTGCATCTTCAGGATGCCCTCCGCCTAACTATTACATTATCATTAGTACATCTCTCCCCCTGATTATATCTCCTCCTTATTACATTATTACATCTCTCCCCCTGATTATATCTCCTCCTTATTACATCAATTTGTTTGGTGATTGAGCCGTCGCAGTCCGATGCCGTACACCATCTTCTGGAAAGTAGACTTGGGCAAAGCTTTGGTGAAGAGATCCGCAAGATTGTCGCTTGACCGTACTTGCTTGACTTCAATCTCCCTTTTCTTCTGAAGTTCGTGGGTGTAGAAAAACTTTGGTGAGATGTGCTTTGTTCGATCTCCCTTGATGAAGCCAGCTTGAATTTGAGCAATACATGCGGCATTATCTTCGTGGATAACTGTCGGCTCTTTGGTAACGGATGGCAACTGGCAACTGCTTCTGATATGCTGCACAAGTGACCTCAACCATACGCATTCTCTACTTGCTTCATGCAGGGCTAATATTTCAGCATGGTTCGATGATGTAGCCACAAGTGTTTGTTTGGTCGATCTCCAAGAAATAGCTGCATTGTTATTCAAAAATACATACCCTGTTTGGGATCGACCCTTATGGGGGTCAGATAGAAAACCTGAATCTGCATAACCAATCAAGTGAGGAGTACCACAAGAATAAAACAATCCCATATCAGTGGTTCCTCACAAATATCTAAATATTTGCTTTATTCCATTCCAATGCCTAAGAGTTGGTTCTGAACTGTATCTAGCCAATAGATTAACAGAAAAACATATATCTGGTCTAGTACATTGGGCTAAATACAATAAAGCACCAATAGCACTTAAATACGGTTTTTCAGAACCAAGAATAGTTTCATGTTCCTCTTTAGGTCTAAATGGATCTTTATGAATATCAAGAGGTCTAACAACCATGGGAGTGCTTAGTGGGTGACATTTATCCATATTAAATTTCTTTAACAAATTTTCAGTATATAAGGATTGATGTACTAGAATCCCACTAGAGTTACGCTCGATCTGCAGGCCGAGACAAAACTTAGTATCACCAAGTTCTTTCATTTCAAACTCCCTCTTTAGATAATCAGAAGTTTTCTTGAGCTCTTCAGGAGTCCTAATCAAGTTTATGTCATCCACATAAACTGCAATTATAGTAAATCCATTTTCTGATTTCTTTATGAAAACGCATGGGCATATGGGATCATTCTTATAACCTTCCCTAGACAAGTATTCACTAAGGCGATTGTACCACATCCTTCCGGATTGCTTCAGGCCGTACAATGCTCGTCTTAGTTTTATCGAGTGCGCACTCTTTGATGTTGCTTCAGGCAATTTGAATCCTTCTGGGACTTTTGATATTGCTTCAGGCAACTTGAATCCTTCTGGGATTTTCATATAAATATCTGTGTCTAGGTTCCCGTATAGGTATGCTGTTACGACATCCATTAGTCTCATCTCTAGTTTTTCAGAAACTGTGAGACTAATGAGATATCTAAATGTAACTATATCCATAACAGGGGAATAGGTTTCTTCATAATCAATCCCGGGTTTCTGCAGGAATCCCTGGGCTACAAGCCTTGCCTTATATCTAGCGATTTCATTATTTTCATTTCTTTTTCTTACAAACACCCATTTGAAACCTACAGGGTTTACGTTATTTGGTGTTTGTACTATAGGTCCAAATACTCCACGTTTCTTGAGAGATTCAAGTTCAGCTTGAATAGCTTCTCTCCATTTTGGCCAATCAGTTCTATGTCGACATTCATAGATACTACGTGGTTCATTATCTTCATCATCGCCCTTTGTTATTTCAGTAGCTACTTTGTATGCAAATATGTCATCGATGACTATTTCCTTTCGGTCCCAAATTTCACCCCTCATATGGAATATTGAGATCTCATTATTCGGTACCGGTACCTTATCCATAATCACTGCAGGGATCTCTTCAGGAGTTTGAGGGAAATTTGGCCGTTGGGAAATATTTTCTTCTGGAAAAATATGGTCCATAATCTCTTCTGGAGCATTATGACCAGGTTCTTCTGGAACCATAACTTCTTCTGGAGTTTTAGGGCATGATTTCTCATTCAACTTCCTCTTCCGGGGAACTGAATCTTTGGAACCTATAGGTCTGCCACGTTTTTGACGTGCAGCAGTTTCATTAGTGGGAGTTGGAATATTAATTCTTGCAGGTACATTCTTGGCTGGAACAAACGACTTAGTTACATTAGTTGCATCATTGAAGGCATCAGGTAATTGATTTGCGATATCTTGCAAATGCAAAATCCTTTTTACTTCTACCTCACATTGGGGAGATCTAGGATCTAGATGAGACATAGTGGAAGTATTCCACGATAATTCACGCCGTTCTTCAGGAACAGGTCGTTGCCTAGAAACTTCTTTATCTCCCCCTAACGGCGGGAAGACTGTCTCATCGAAATGACAATCTGCAAATCTAGCAGTAAATAGATCACCTGTTAAGGGTTCTAAGAATCTTATGATTGAAGGTGAGTCAAAACCGATATAAATCCCCAATCTACGTTGGGGACCCATCTTAGTTCTATTTGGAGGGGGAATAGGGACATGTACAGCACATCCAAACTTTCTAAGATGAGAAATATTAGACTGAATACCTGACACAAGTTGTGCAGGAGAAAAATTATGGTATGAAGTAGGTCTGAGTCTAACAAGATTAGCAGCATGCAAGATAGCATGCCCCCATGCAGAAATTGGAAGTCTTGATTGTAAGAGTAATGGTCTAGCTATTAATTGCAATCGCTTGATAAAAGCTTCAGCAAGGCCATTCTGGGTGTGGACATGGGGAACAGAATATTCGACTTCTATTCCGATGGATGTGCAGAAGTCATTGAAGATTTTAGAAGAGAATTCAGCTGCATTATCCAATCGGATAGATTTGATAGGGTGATCAGGAAAACTAGCTCTAAGTTTGACAATTTGGGATAATAATCTAGCAAATGCTAAATTTCTAGTAGAGAGTAGGCTCACGTATGACCATCTAGTAGATGCATCTATTAGGACCATAAAATATCTAAATGGACCACTAGGAGGGTGTATAGGACCACAGATATCACCTTGAACCCTCTGCAGGAAGGTAGGTGATTCTGTCTCTATTTTCTTAAAAGAAGGTCTAGTGATTAACTTCCCTTGGGAACAAGGGTCACAAAAATGGTCATTTGGAAAAGTCAAACTTCGATTGTTAAGAGGATGACCATAGGAATTGTAAATGATCTTTCTAAGCATACCGGACCCTGGGTGACCTAATCTATCATGCCAAAGGACCAAATCTTCAGGATTTGGGAACTTCTGGTTCAAGTGAGTGGCATAGGACTCCATAACCCCAATGTGGGTAAAGTATAACCCTAAAGATAGGGTCGAGCATTTTTCTAGTATGGAAATATGCTCTCCGTTCTTAGATGTGATGCAGAGGTATTCTAGATTGCCTTCATTTGTAGTTTCTAAATGATATCCATTTGCTCGGATGTCTTTGAAGCTCAGTAAATTTCTTCTGGAATTTTCTGAGTATAGAGCATCCTTAATTAGCAAATGAGTACCATTAGGTAAAAGTATATGGGCTCTTCCGGACCCTGTAACTATGTCAGTAGGGCCAGCCACTGTAGTAACCATACGTGAATTATATTCAACATTTGTAAAGAATTTTCTGTGTTTCAGTATGGTATGTGTTGTTGCACTATCTATCAGGCAAATCTCTTTGCAGTTGGTCATCGTTCCTAAATGATAATTTATGAGTCAATAAATACCATAAGAGAAGTATCAATGATAAAACTTACTAACACAATTTCTAAGTAAAATCACCAGAACGACAATATAAATTGATAATATCCAATAGAATATAAAAATTACTTAACAATGTCTGACAGAATAAAAACTACTGAATAATGTCTGACTGGAAATAAAATTACTTAGCAATGTTTGACAGGAAATAAAGACTACTTAGCAGTGTCTGACAGAATAAATAAAAGAAAAACTAAAGTCTTCAGAGATCCCAAGATTCAGGGATTTAATGTGCCATCGTCTAGTTCATCAAAGTAGTCTGAACTGTCCAGGTACGATGTCTTCAGGGCATCGGTCTGTTTGTGGTAATCTTCAGGCCACTCATTGTTATCTTCATTCATATTTGTCTCTGCAGGGACCCCTGTACTTTTGTACTTATTCTTCTCATGTTTACTGGCATGACAGTTTCTGAACCAATGTCCTTCCTAGGACCCTAATTATCATCTCTTCCAGGATGATACTGGTGTCCACCTCTTCCAGGGTGGTCTCTACCTCTTCCAGGGTAGTTAATTGCGTCCTTCGCTGCCGTGTCTTTCACCTCTCCTTCCTATGCCTCTACCCCTACCTCTATGGATATCATTGACATTTGCTTCTGGCAATGCCAATGATCCAATGGATCTAGAATTATAATTCTTTAACAGTAGGGTATTATGTTTTTCAGCGATCAGGGGAACTTATATGAGTTATGAGTACTTCTGGTACTTCATTCCCATGTATTGCTGTTGTAGAATGATATTATTTGGGTAGATAGCGTTTTATCGTTCGCTCTTTGCTGCAGGCAAAGTGATCATCTTCTGGTGATCGTAGCGTTTCTTGAGTGCCTTCCAGAGATCTACAGGATTTACTATGCTCATATATTCATTCTTCAGATCTATCTTAACCATAGTCATATATTCATGTATACACGCATGTTCATATATTGATTAATTACTATGATTACCATATTCAACATATGAATATGTAGAGACATATTATAGAAAACAATTTGGCATATCAAGTACAAAGCCTATTAATACTGGGTATTAATAGGGTCCTTTTAGAAACCACTTGCCAAGGTAGAGCGGGTTCTATGGAACCGTCATGCGCCTTGCCAAGCTTTTCTAAAAGGGTTCTAATTAACTAAAGTACATTTAAAAGAAAAGAAAATAATGGCTTATGCACATGGAATATTAAGAAAACACAAGATATAAGTATATCATAAAGTCTGTTACAATTAAGGACAATTCTGTCCTTATTTGTAAAACAGATATTGCAAATTGGTCCCTTAGGGGCTAAACAGTTAAATACATAAACAATGTGTATGAAATAGTAAAATCTGACCGTACCGATGCGTCCAGAATATTTCAGATACCCAAGATCCATATATGGATCGAACAATTTGGCTATAGATCGGTTGTAAGAAACAGAATAGAAATGAATGGTATAGATTAAATCAGATATTAAATTAGATGGGTCGGGTCTGCTAGATAGCATTCGGGTCGGGTATATACATGCAGTTGGGTCTGTATCAATCCAGTCGGGTCTGTATAAATACAGTCGGATCGGGTTAAGCCATTATAAATGGTTGTGGGTCGGGTTAAAATCTGTTGTATACAGTCGGGTCGGATCTTCTGTATAGCAGTCGGGTCGGATTAGTCCCATGCAGTCGGATTTGAGCCTATGGCTCGGGTCGGGTCTGTATTAATACAGATCGGGTCTGTATTATGCAGTCGGATCTGAGCCTAGGGTTCGGGTTGATCGGGTTTAAAGAATAAATAAGATGAACACTGTTCATCTTCTTCTCCGACGAAAAACCCTAACCTACGCACAGACGTCACGCCGCCGCTCGCCGCCCTCACTCGCGTAGGCCGCTGCCGCCTCTCGCCGCCAGCACCGCTCGCGTAGGCCGCTGCCGCCGCTCGCACCGACCTCGGCGCTCCTGTGCGCGGGTCGCTGCCGCCGGTCGCTCTGTCCGCAGCCGTCGCCGGTCAAGCAGTCTACAACCGCCGCCGTTCGACGCCTGGTTACAGGCCGGCACACAGGCAATGGGGGGGGGGGGGGTACCGGATCTGGATGGCTGGGTTGCCGGACGACCTAAGCACAGTCGGAGGGGTCTCCGACCGGCTACGACAACATGCGAGAGGGAGGTTTCTTCGGGCGTACCTGGTTGGCTGTTCGTCGCTGTTGCGATGGGCTGGAGTTGGAGAGAACCGGGGGCTGCACGGGACGAGGTCCGGAGTCAGGGAGAACGAGAGCCGGAGCCGGGTGAGAGAAGTTCTCTCTCTTCTTCTCTTCCTCTCTCTTTGATTTGCTCTCTTCTCTCTGCGATGGGGTCTGGTGGGTTGGGGTCGCGGACGAGATCCGGAGCTCAGATCTCTCGTGCTGATAACGTGTTGCGAAAAGCATCATATTATTAACACAAGACCCCTATATATAGGCATAATCGGAGGTTGGGATAGAGACGGGGTAAATCTCTAAATCCCAATAATCCAGGGGTCTTTATCCGGTGGGCATCCATATCCGATGCAACCACCGTTTCATAACATATATATATATATATATATATATATATATATATATATATATATATATATATATATATATATATATATAGGAATGGGATGCTGCCTATCAAAGCAGCGTTTTTTGCTGCTTTGATACATTGTTTGACCATCCTAGAAGTTCTAGAATTTGATGAAATTTGGTGAGGGTGTTGTCTAGGGTAAGATGATCATCCTCACAAATTTTCATCAAATTCCGGGCCCGACTAGGGGCCTGGCTAGGCAGAACCCTGCTCTGATACCATTTTTAGATACTCACACTCCAAAACCCCGGTCGTAAGGGGATGAGGTCCACAGAGGATATATGAATTATGAAAAACATCACCGTATATATATATATATATATATATATATATATATATATATATATATATATATATATATATATATATATATATATATATATATATATATAGAGGAATGGGATGCTGCCTATCAAAGCAGCGTTTTTTGCTGCTTTGATACATTGTTTGACCATCCTAGAAGTTCTAGAATTTGATGAAATTTGGTGAGGGTGTTGTCTAGGGTAAGATGATCATCCTCACAAATTTTCATCAAATTCCAAAACTTCTAAGAGGGTCAAATGGTCGAAGCAAAATCTGTAGTCACCGTTAAATCTGCAGATTTTGCTTCGACCATTTGACCCCCCTAGAAGTTTTGGAATTTGATGAAAATTTGTGAGGATGATCATCTTACCCTAGACAACACCCTCACCAAATTTCATCAAATTCCAGAACTTCTAGGATGGTCAAACAATGTATCAAAGCAGCAAAAAACGCTGCTTTGATAGGCAGCATCCCATTCCTCATATATATATATATATATATATATATATATATATATAGAGAGAGAGAGAGAGAGAGAGAGAGAGAGAGAGAGAGATGCTATAATGCGGCATGCGGTAAGTGCGGCACTGTACCGCAGCCGTCTGATGCACTGCTGCGTGCATCAGACGGCTGCGGTGCAGTGCCGCACGCACTGCATGCCGCAGCATAGCATGCCCCTATATATATATATATATATATATATATAGGGTTATGCTATGGTGCGACGGATTATCATGCGGCTAACGTGCTGCCACCTCCATGGTGGCCACGTGTACATTTTTTTTTTAATTATATATATATATATATATATATATATATATATATATATATATATATATATATATATATATATATATATATATATATATAGGGGGATGCTTAGGTGCTATTCGCGGTCCGCAGCCGTCCGATGCACCACTCCGTGCATCGGATGCATGCGGCCGGTGCATCGGACGGCTACGGACTGCAGACCGCACAGACCGCAGACCGCACCTAAGCATTCCCCTATATATATATACTAGTGCATGCCCGTGCCTTCGGCACTGCAGCGGGCCGCCTTCGGCGGCAACACACCTAACGAAACAGCATTGGGCCGCCTTCAACGGCAAGACCCCACCCCCCCCCCCCCCCCCCCCCCCCATCTGAATTGAAGGGGGCAAATATAGTTTTAAAACTATTGAGGGGTTAAGTGATTTTAGACTAAACTTCGGCGGTAACACCAGCCTACAACAGCCCTGCCTCGACGGACTGACGACCCCGACACCACCAATAGCAGCCACTATTGGGACATTCGCTCGCACATTCAATGAAAAAGTAAACTCACAGGAAGTGAAAGATTCAAACCGTACAACAAAAATAATTAATATTATGATATCACGACATCATCAAGAAATAGAGGTTCACAGAGATCGCAATTGGTTCAAACACGCAATTGGTTTAATTGATGAATCATAGCACTTGAAACAAAGAGATATAGAGAGGTGGGTCTGCATCACACCCACATCACTGAAGAATACCACGAACCATACGTCGAATGGATACAATTTCTTTTTTTCTGGATTTTTAAAGATTACGATATCTTGTCTTTGTCCATTGCTCCAAATTTCAGTGTGGATTTTTTGTAAGCCGTCCTCCATCGAATCAATCGTTCGCAGATACTTAAGTTTTCTTATCCCACTTGAAGTATCAAATGTCATCGGTTGTAGTATGGCATTTAATGTATACCATCTCCCCTCGAACGCCATGAATGCATGTCTACCCATTCTGCCATTGTAGTACAACATCTTTTATTTATTCATGTTTAAAGAAGTACACAACAATAGAGATTAAATATCAAAAATTTTCAGTGAAAAGCCCATATGATGACATATTATCATCCTCATACAAATTGTGCAACGCACGGATATAAGTATATAGAAAAAAAAAAATCATCTATAATTACAGCAATTTATAAACAAAAGCATTTATGAAAATACTAAAAGAAACTCGGATATGTAGGATAAAGTAGCATATTTGAACCCAATAATATTTGAACCTAATAACTCGATCTTTTTTGTTACATCCATAACATCACTGGAGAAACACTATCAGGTTACTGGAGTATAACAATGTACTCCATGCTTAGTGTAATCCAACAGAAGCCTTTAAGCAGTATCACGTGCTAAAGCGTTGATTATGGCCTTGTCCATCGGGCAAAGCCAACCCTTAATAGGGGTTGAGTCTTCGTTCTTGACGCAATACCTGTTGAAAACAAACATTGATGTGAAACACTGTTTGTGTAATACACACATAGAACTAAGACAACGGTTGAGTGTATTGCTTATTACTTACGTGTGGGCAATGTAGTCACACATGCAGCAGGTCCTCAAGCATTCCACTTTTCCAGTGTCATGGCAAATTTGACACTCCTACAATATGACGATGCATATATTTTACCTATTGGACTTAATATCACAAAGAATAAATTTTAGAAAACTTTGTTCATGTCGATTCATACCTTTTGAATTATAATTTATAATAAGACCTCTGGGTAGACAATATTTGTCGTGCTGTTTGGACTATCTTCCGGTAGTAGGACACTAACAGAGTCAAAATTCGTGCACCGGGAGAGTGCCACATACAGTTGTCCATGAGTAAATACTGGGGTACATAGATCGACTCCGACGACTGACACCGATTGCCCCTGAGATTTATTGATTGTCATAGCATACGCTAGTCGAACTGGAAACTGGCGTCTTGTCATATTGATCGGGATTTCAGAATTCGATGGAGTGAGGGATATCCTTGGGATGAATACCAACTTTCCAGCTTTATCACCAGTTAGAATCCTTGCTTCGATGATTCGTGTCGCACATCTGGTCACCATTAGTCGTGTTCCATTGCAAAGACCATCTTTCGGAGCGATATTCCTAAGAAGTATGACTGGACTCCCAACCTTGATTTCAAGCTTGAACGGTGGTAAACCTGATGGATTCAGTGAGTTCAAGAACTCAAGGGGGTATCGGGATGTAATACTCCGATCATTTTCATCCTCCGCGATTGAGTCTGCTGCGAAGTAGCACTTGGACTCCCCCGGATATCGATCTAGTGTTGCACAATTGATCATATCGACGTCGTCATTTCTTGCAGACAGTATAATACGCTCTGTAAGGTATCTTGGCGTAACAACCTCGATCACGTCCAGGTGCGGGTACACCCTGGTGACCAGATCATCTAGTGTGGGGCATATGTGCATCTCCGGTGGTAGTTCGATATCCTCTTGCGGAATTGTACCAACCTGGATTAGATGAGGGATATCGCAAGAAATGCATACGAATTTGAGGCGGTGCGTGAATATATGAAATAATCATTGAAATTGAATATTGAAACTAAATCTAGTCAATACCTGTTGCAAGAATTCTACAAAAGCAACATTGTGATCATTCCCTGAATCTAGTCGCATATTTATTGTAAGAGTTAGCACTTGTATGTATTTCCAGAGCGATGACCTTTGCAGCGTAGCGGCAATGATTTGCTCACGTAAACCCTTTGGTATCACAGGCAATATTTGTCGAAAGTCTCCACCAAGTACAACCGTGATGCCTCCGAATGGCCTATCGACCTCGCGTATGTCACGAAGTGTCCGATCGACAGTTTCAACGCAGTACTTGTGTTGCATTGGAACTTCATCCCATATAATCAACTTCACTTGTTGCAGTAGCTCTGACTGGATCGACTGCTTGCTGAATCCGCATACCGAATTGTCCATGACATCTAGCGGTATACTAAATGTGGAATGCGCTGTCCGCCCTCCAAGGAGAAGAAGCGATGCAATCCCTGATGACGCAACGGCGACCACGATATGACCAAGGCTTCGACACATCGTTGCTAAAGTATTGTATAGGAAAGTCTTCCCGGTCCCTGCTCCATCGTTTAGGAAGAACATCATTCCTTTGTTCTCTATGACCGACAAAAAAATCCGATCGAAAGCAGCACGCTGGCAAGCATTCAGCTTGTCGATATTCTTCTGTGGATCAGACTGTTCGGCATCGTGTTGTAATTGCTGGTGCTCAATGATTAGCCTACTACCGGGCACTGTGCACCAGATTGATGTATACATTGGCATGTGAGGATAGTCGATCAGACTCTTACCGGATTCGGCAAGCAACTGATTCAGTAGGTAGAGTCCGTAGTCCTCGACCTCATTTTCACTTGGCGCCGTGATCATATACGTGTTGCGTATCCTGTGGGCTAGGTCATCACATATGTTTTCGTGGAATCGCCTCCATAGTCTATGTGGTTCTACCGGGGAGCAATGCAAAAGAATGACAGCGAATAGCCTCCTCAACTGTTGTCCGGTCTTCATTATTGTCGCTTCTTGAAGACACTGTACCCACTCTTCATCATCCTCTAGCAATCCTCTCGCGATGCATGCAGCCTTGAATGTGTTGTGCAATACGTTATCAACAGTGCGTAAGCTTTCAAAAGATGTCGGTCCTCGAACGACGGTCAATAAAAGCCTCGTGTAGAACCTTTCGCCAGAGCTAGGACTTGCAAAAAACATTCTACCAATCGCAAAGCCAGATTTTCGTTTGGTCCATTTCTTTTGCGACTTATTCCATACAAAATATTGCGGAAATTCTTGATATGTCAGGCTGCTTGCTTCTTGGTTTAACGCACAACAGTCGAAAAAAGCAGTCAAAGTAGACTTCTGCGTACTGGCATTATGAAGAATCTGTTCAATCTCCATGTTAGGGTCAAATAAAACTCGGTGCTCTCCCGGTAGATGAATGGCAAGTCGCTCGACCTTTGGTATTTCCTCGTGCATCGAATGTTGGAAAATCCGCCATGATGCCTCTGTTGGACCAATATACCTCGCATCAAGGTAATCCTTTATTTCATCTACCCCTCCCATAACGATCGTTGTTCGATCGTGCCCTTTATAGATGTATTTATGTATATATTTAACGCATCGCAGCCCGACACAGATCTCGACGTTGATATGACAGTTGAACTTTCTTGTTAGGTACGGGTTATACGGTACTATCTCGATTATCAATTAGATGACCATCACGTGTACGGAAGCTATCAGTGTCTCGTCTACGGTAAATAGGATAACCGTCCTGATCCATTGTAGTTACATCACATAAGTCCCGTGGATATCTTTTTGTGCATCGTCCATTCTCCATACAGGGTGCTGTCTTGTTCCGTGCATCGCAATGCCCATGTATCATGCATGTGGTGATTGTTTGGTATAGAATTGAATCATCGCGGCTCGGTAGTTCTGCTCGCACAACTTTATCAACATCCGTAGCATTTCGAATCTTATCTTGGGAACGTAGAAATATCAACGCGTGCATATGCGGCAGGCCTCGCTTCTGGAATTCAATAGTGTAGACGTTGCCAACTTCCTTACCGAAAACCCCGTTAAGCTTTATTTCCTTGATCAATGCCTTTCTCTTCAGCTCAAAAACTCTGGAAATCAAATCCGGACGATCTGTTGATTTCTGATCACCTATTAATTCTTGTGTAATCTCATCCCATTTTGGATTTGCAGTCATAGTTAGGAATATGTCAGGATAGTGATTATACCGCGTGATTGCCATAGAATCTTGGAATATCTCGAACATGTGGCGTGGACTTCCAATATGTGTGGACGGTAAGATAATCCTTTTTCCTACATGATTAGGGTCAAGGCCTTGGGTAGCAACATCAGTCAACCCCTGGTATAACTCGGCACGAAGTTTTTTTTGATTGTCTCTGCACCAGTTCATCTTGTTCTGCTCCGTTGCCGCCCAAGCATCGACGATGAACTCTTGGAACAACTTACATGCTCTGAGGATTGTTGAGTATTCGGTGGGTCTCTGGAATAGTCTGTAGCTGTAGTAATCCATTTGTGTCAGTCTTGTATTTGTTGTCACATTTCTAACTGTGTCCCATTTCTTCATACCTTCATGCCACCCAAGCTCACCGTATGGAAAAAGAAGAACGTAATGGAGCGGCAAGTACGCTGGATGACACTCACTAATGGTCATTAGCGACTGTTCACTGCGCAAGTAAATCTTAATGTCTCGCACTTTAGAGTACTCTGTCCCGTCTCCTGGTAGAACAACCGCAATTTCATCAGAGCTTGGTAAGTTATAGCGCCGTTGATCAGTAGATTTGGAATAATGTAGGTATACATGCACATTCGTCCCTTTATTATCCACCGTACTCAATAATTCATGTGCTCTTTTAAATTTGGCAATGAAAGGATTGCACCCTATAAGAGTGTATTGTATAATCCGGAGGATAGAACCATCAAGATTCTCATTCCTATTTTCGCGAATTTGCAACGCCTGTGATGGATCGTAAATATAGAGCTGTGCATACGATGGTATTTGATCATGTCTTGACAATAAGGCCCCCGTTTGGTGTCGAAGCTCTCCATGTATCGTGAATGGTCTAGGTCCTCGGCCCATAATAACACGTGAATCCCTCTGCACACCGAGGCTTGTGAATGCATTTGCATTATTGTAATCTCTAGCATGTAGCCTGAAAGATTTACTGCGACTGTCATTACCGTCAAATAAATCTTTAATTGGTTGGGGAGGAACCTTAAGCAATGGTAATCTTATCTTTCCTTCAAGACAGCACGTGCCGAATCGTGGTGACCTCACAGAGGATTTGGTTAATCGCTCATCAATAAAGTGCATAGCCGAACACATAGGGCATAAGACATCCATACGACCAAGAAAATGACGGCCTAGTTGTTCCCGATGTGAAATAGGTTCATTTAAGTCCTCAGCCTCATCAATTGCTTCGACTTCTACAATTCTGAACACGAACCAACGTAATATGATGTTAAAGTTTAAAACATTGGTAGTTCTTATGATTAATTTAAATTAAGTTAAAAAGATTATGCATTTTCTTTAATATATGTAACTTACGTGTTGTGTTGCAAATGTTGCTCCTCATTTTCAACTGGTACTGGAACTTGATTTGCAACCAGTAGATGTTCAGAAGCTGGAGTGGTTACTATCGTCATAGTCATTTCTCTAGCTCTTTTCTCCCTTTCTCTTTGCTTTCTAGCACGTTGACCCATGGAGCGTGAATAATGCAATATCTCGGGATCATTTCTTGTCCTTTTCATTTGCCTTTGTCGGAATACCGGTATGTCTGAAATCTGTAGATTTTCAGTCGGACGTTGATCTGAATTTTCAGTTGATAATATCATTAAAGCCTTGCCCCTGACTTTTTCTTCCTTTTCTCTTTGTCTCCTTGCAATTTGACCCATTGAGCGTTTTTGAAACACTATCTTGGGATCTTTTGTTGATTTGTCTGACATATGTAGATTTGTAGTCGACAGTTGTTCTGAATTTTCAGCTGATAATATTGTCATAGCGTTTTCCCTGACTATTTTTTCCTTCTCTCTTTGTCTCCTACCAATTTGACCCATTGAGCGCTTTTGAAACACTGTATTGGGATCCTTTATTGATGTATTCAGTCGCCCTAGTTGCAATGATTTGTTTTCGGATTTATCATGCTTCCTTCGACGATGCTGATCCTATTTTGCATATATGAAGCATGTAAATGTACACTTGATAAAATTTTATTTATCTAAAGGTAAACTATTTTAATAATTATTATTTAATATTAAATTTATATTTTATATTGAATTTTTGGTTATATTTATTGTAAGATACACTAAAATGTAGGTTAGTAGTATAAGTTTAATTATTTATTTTATTGTGGAATAACATCATACCTGTGAGGCAAATTCACTGGAGCCAGCCATGTTTAAGACAATATTGTTGGACTTTGAAAAATGGCCACGATGAGGGAAGTCCTCATGTTGTGGTGGTTGCCCGACAACCTGAAGGTCACACGCTTGTGGGATGATCTCATCTATGTCCTGCCCCGCTTGTAGAGTCTCCGGAGGGGTAGAAGGAACATACTCAGGCGTACATGGTGGTGAAGGAATAAGATCCATAGCAGCACCTATTATAAATATCAGTAATCATTATAATTGTTATATTTTTGACCAATTGCAATTTTAGTGATACATGCCATCAACTGCCTATGCTCGAAGTTAATTCAATTTTTTGTGTAGCGTTACTCTTACACGGTGAATTTAATAGAATCATAATTGAGCATTACTGTCACCGTATAGAAATGAAGAAGCAAAAAAAACACCAAAAGGATTTAGGATTTTATACAAATTGACCCCTATAATAATCTCTATTTACATATAAACCCCTGTAAAGTTAATATTGACAAATAAACTCCTTAAAAGATTTAGGATTTTATACAAATTGACCCCTATAATAATCTCTATTTACATATAAACCCCTGTAAAGTTAATATTGACAAATAAACTCCTTAAATCATTGAATATTTACATATCGACCCCTACAGTTAGTTGGCATTAAAAATAAAGGAATATTTTCAAAACACTACTCCATTCAATTGTTGTTTTATTAATGTAAAGGAAAAATAAGTAATTTATCCATGATTTCAATTACTAAAATCGATATATCTTTATTGAACGTGGACTTACAAACATAACTCGAATTTAACCTGGATCTAATCCGAAGAATTCTCACATTGGATAGGTATCTACTAATTGCAGTGCTCTATATATAATATTTTAATGAATTGAGGTGTTTGTATATAAATAGAGAATATTATAGAAAACATTGCTTGGAAATCATAATTGATAGGTTTTCTCACCGAGCAGGAAAGAAGAACCAACAAAAAGACCTTAAAGATTTATTTTTTCCTACTTTCCCCCTAATTAAGATAGAGACCACATAATCCATGAACCATATTAATAGAAGAATGTTACTCTCACATGGTAAAAAAGAAGGTGCAACAAAAAGATAGAGACCACATGATACATTCACCATATTAATAGAAGTAAAAAAGAAGGTGCAACAAAAAGAACTACCAATTTAATTGAAGGGGGGTCATGGCGATATCAGCACACTAATAATTTCATTTGGGATGGGGGATCAAAGCATGAAACAAATTTTTTTGTATACTAAGATTCAAGCCATTTACTATATAATTTTTTTCAAAAACAATAATTGAAGGGGGGTCATGGCCCCCCTTAGCCCATACATAGCTCCATCACTGCCCCACAATATGGATTTAAAACCCGAATCCAATCCATTGCCATCAGGCCCATCCCTAATTACATCCTCACTTTTATGTTGAAATTTGAGTTGCACCACCCACTTTTAACTGGTTGCTCATTGCCAAGTGACGGATTAAAGGTAAAGTCAAGTTTTTAGAGTGTGGGGGTGTAACAGAAATTTCGACTTTAAACGGGTCTAAGTCAAAAAAACCATTTAGAGGAGATCGAACTCATTGGAGTGGCAGACATAATGCCACATCAGCATTAGAGAGAGTAGAGAAAGAGAGAGATCGGGTGGGGGTTGGGGGTGGGAGTTTAGAGAGAGGTTCGAACCTGGGGATGTGGAGATCGGAATAGTTCTTCGACCAACCTGACCAACCTGAAACCTGAAAAAAAAAAAAAATCAGAGAACCTGGGGATTAACCTAGGGGGTAGATAGAGAGAGAGGGTTCGGGTTGGAGTAGGGGGTATGGTTAGAGGGAGTCTTTTTTTTAAAAAAGATCGATCCTGGGTGGTGTTTAGAGAGAGAGAGAGAAAGAGAGAGAGAGAGAGAGAGGATTTGGGTTGGAGGTTCGGGGTGGGGTTTAGCGGCGAGGTCGGAAGACCTAAAGGGTTTAGAGAGAGAGAGAGAGAGAGAGAGAGATAGAGAGAGATAGAGAGAGGAACCCACCAGCGGGTTGGGATAGTGAGAGAACTGGGTTTGAGAGGTTTAAATAGAGAGAGAGAGAGAGATAGGGTGGGGGTGGGGGTGGGGGTGGGGGTGGGGGTTGGGGTTTAGAGAGAGAGAGAGGTTCGAACCTAAAACTGGGGAGGTAGACATCGGAAAAGGGAAGACGGGACGGGGACGGCGACGGGGACGACGTTAGAGAGAGGAGAGAGAGAGAAATCGAGTGGGGGTTGGGGTGGGAGTTTAGAGAGAGAGGTTCGAACCTGGGGACGTGGAGATCGGAATAGTTCTTTCTTCGACCAACCTGACCAACCTGAAACCTGAAACAAAAAAAAAAAAATCAGAGAACCTGGGGATTAACCTAGGGGGTAGAGAGACGGTTCGGGTTGGAGTTGGAGTTGGGGGTGTGGTTAGAGAGAGAGAGATCCGGGGTGGTGTTTAGAGAGAGAGAGATAGTTTGGGTTAGTGAGAGGAGAGAGAGAGAGATCGGGTGGGGGTTGGGGTGGGGGTTTAGAGAGAGAGAGGTTCGAACCTGGGGACGTGGAGATCAGAATAGTGCTTCTTCAACCAACCTGAAACCTGAAACCTGAAAGAAAAAAAAAATTCAAAGAACTTGGGGATTAACCTATGGGGTATAGAGAGAGAGAGAGAGAGAGAGAGAGAGAGAGAGAGAGAGAGAAAATCTGGGGTGGGCTGGGGTCGGGTTGAGAGAGAGAGAGAGGAACGTTGCCCGGTGGCTTGATAGGTGTAGGGGGACAGCAAGTCGGAGAAGAGAGAGGGGACGAACCCGAGGTTGGGGGGGGGGGTGAGATCGTGCAGCGTGGTGAGGGGGTTGGGGGGAGATCATGTAGGGATTTGTTGTTAGAGGTTGTTAGGTTGGCAGACTTGAGGGATATCTTTTAAACCAAACATGATCACAACCCCTCATCGCATTGCACCAAAATAAAAGAAACCCAAAAGTCATGCACGCATGGAAACCCATGCATGCATCCGACTTCTCATCTCCATCGTAGCCGTCCGTGAAGAACAAAGGGTTGAGAGAGAGAGAGAGAGAGGAACCCACTAGCGGGTTGGGATAGTGAGAGAACTGGGTTTGAGAGGTTTAGATAGAGAGCGAGAGAGATAGGGTGGGTGTTGGGGTTTAGAGAGAGAGAGGTTCGAACCTAAAACTGGGGAGGTGGACATCGGAAAGGGAAGACGGAACGGGGACGGCGACGGGGACGGCGTTAGAGAGAGGAGAGAAGAGATCAGGTGGGGGTTGGGGTGGGAGTTTAGAGAGAGGTTCGAACCTGGGGACGTGGAGATCGGAATAGTTCTTCGACCAACCTGACCAACCTGAAACCTGAAACAAAAAAAAAAAATCAGAGAACCTGGGGATTAACCTAGGGGGTAGAGAGAGAGAGAGAGAGGGTTCGGGTTGGAGTTGGAGTTGGAGTTGGGGGTGTGGTTAGAGAGAGAGATCCGGGGTGGTGTTTAGAGAGAGAGAGAGAGAGTTTGGGTTAGAGAGAGGAGAGAGAGAGAGATTGGGTGGGGTTTGGGGTGGGGGTTTAGAGAGAGAGAGAGGTTCGAACCTGGGGATGTGGAGATCAGAATAGTGCTTCTTCAACCAACTTTACTGACCTGAAACCTGAAACCTGCAAGAAAAAAAAAAATCAAAGAACTTGGGGATTAACCTAGAGAGAGAGAGAGAGAGAGAGAGAGAGAGAGAGAGAGAGAGAGAACCTGGGGTGGGCTGGGGTCGGTTTGAGAAAGAGAGTGGAACGTTGCCCGGTGGCTTGATAGGTGTAGGGGGACAGCAAGTTGGAGAAGAGAGAGGGGACGAACCGGAGGTTGGGGGGGTGAGATCGTGCAGCGTGGGGGAGATCATGTAGGGATTTGTTGTTAGAGGTTGTTAGGTTGGCAGACTTTTGAGGGATCTCTTTTAAACCAAACATGATCACAACCCCTCATCGCATCGCACCAAAATAAAAGAAAACCAAAAGTCATACACGCATGGAAACCCATGCATGCATCCGATTTCTCATCTCCATCGTAGCCGTCCGTGCAACCCAAGCCCAGATTTTGCCTCTCTCTAAAATCTGCACAACGTGCAGCGTGGGGGTAGACGTGTAGATGTTAGTGTGTGGTGACAGTTTTGAGGGATTTGACCGGAAGTTTTGATAGATTTGTGAGGGTTTTTTATCCGTTTGATTTTAGGGGATATGGGGATATGTTTGATACGTACAATCTGATCGGATGGACAACTTGTCTCCAAAAGTTGTCTCGTGTGATTTTGAGGATGGCAGGATTGTAAATAGCCCGAACTTCCCTAACATGTTATATATATATATATATATATATATATATATATATATATATATATATATATATATATATATATATATATATATATATATATATATATATATATATATACAGTGCGACACCCTCTTTCGGGGAATTTTTTGAAATTTTTTTTTGCAGATTGATCACCTCCCCTTGGATAGCACACACAAAAAATTTCAGCTTATTCCATGACCTTTAGGTCGTTCAAATGTGTTCATCAAATTGACGGTAAAAATGAATGACCGATAAAAGCCGAGCACATTTGAATGGCCTATAGATCTTGGAATAAGCTGAATTTTTTTGTGTGCGCTATTGAGGGGTAGGTGATCAACCTCGAAACCCCCCCCCCGACGGGGGTGGCTGCACGTTAAGCGGCCGCAATGTTTCGCCATTCTCTCTCTCTCTATATATATAATATTTCAATTTGAAAAATTGTACTCCAAGATCGTGAATGCCCATAGAAGAGGAACATCTTGACACCGGATCATAGCCACCCATCCCGAATGGTGATTTAGACTAATCTATGAGCGCACATAGAAGAGGAACCTCCCCACCTTCCAGTTGGAACCCTATATATGACCGTACGGGGCGATCAGGGTCGTCGGAACCCTAGATGCTATTATGTAGTACACAAAAAAGAAAAAAAATGAGAGGGAGAGAGAGAGGTTCCTTCTACTTGTATTCGATCTGGAATCCTGGATGTTGCCGGAATGGAAGGTGAAGGTTGGGGAAGAGGGCGACTCTGGTGATTCGCGGGGAAGGAGAATGGGGGCTGGCTTTGTCGGGATCCACCATGGCCGCTCCTCCTACACTGTTGGGATCCACCGTGGCTGTTGCTTCTCTTTTTGCTCCGCTGCTACTCTTCTTCGTGCCGCGCCGATCGCCGCTTTTCCGCTCCTCGTGTCAGTTGAAGCCAAGAGAAGAGCGAGAAAGAGGGAGATCGGAGAAGAGGGAGAGATAGAAGGGGCGGGGCTGAGATAGGATCGAGAGAGGTGGTTGAGAGAGAGGAGGGGAAGGGGGGAGGTGGGTTAGGGTTTTCTGTTGAGGTGTTCAGGCATTTTAAGGGAGTAGGGGTTGATTGCGATTTGTTGGATGGGGTTGGATGAAACTTGTTATTATAGCGATGGCCAGATCTCAACCACCGGATTTTTAAATGAAGGACCAGATCTATTCCGACGTTTTTGTCTAGTCAACTTGTCCTAGTCATCACAATACCACCGTGTCATGTTATAAATTCTCTCATCTCTTTGTTGGTGGGATCTAAAAAATAAAAATTAAATCTTGATTCACAATTTCACATAGAACATTGTCATTCGGTGCATTCACATCCACACTTCCACAAGCCACAACAACATAGAATTGTCAATTCACATCTATAGCAACAACAACATAGAATTGTCACCATATTGAATTGTCATTCACATCCACAAGCCACAACAACCTAGAATTGTCATTCATATCCACTGGCCACAACAACAAAGAACTAGAAGTCGAACATTGTTATTCACTAATTCACATCCACAACCCACAACTGATAATTAGACATTTGGACCCGTCATATTAGAAGTTCTGAAGCACCAAAAGATATGCGGATCCTAATAATACCCCTGCCTTTCCCACAAATAACCAAAGCGCCCCCAAATTGTACCAATGACCCGAAAAACAAATAATTATCAAAAAGTAATTAGAGCACAAAATGTAGAGAATGGAAAAATCGCAGCAACACAAAATGCATTTCCAACTCAAACTTGTAGCAACACCACCGATTTCCTCCTCATCTCTCCCCCTTTGCTTCAAGGCTAACCTAAAAGAGTAAAAGAAATACAAATAATTAGATATCAAATGAAATAAATAAAAAATATTAGAATTTGAATACCAAAGGTTTATCGTTGTTGTACTACTTACTGTTATCAATCGAGATTAACAGTTTTGTACTCGAGGACTGAGCTGATTGAGATGCATCTTGACTAATCGTTAAGTTCATAATATCTCCGGTTAGCTCGTCTAAATTTTGCTCTAAGATGTCTACATTTTAACATAGTACAACATATTAATAAATGGTCAAGAGTTGATTTTATAATTAACAAGCAACAATTAAAATGAATTACCTTTTTCCCCATCCAATGTTTAAAAAGGCGAAAGGCGTACCGAGGCGTTTTTCCTCTAGAGAGGCAAGGCGTAAGCCTCAAGGCGCATCGAGGCGTAAGCCTCAAATTTTTGAGGCGTTTTGGTAAAAAAAAATTAAAGAAGAAAAACTTCAGAATAAATACTATTATTGAATGTGTAATAATAATTGAACTAGATATGCATAATAAATCACAATGTATTAGAAAACATCTTATATGACATGATTGAGCACTCCTCGAGCAATCTAACAACAAAATAAAAAGTCAAATTGCTCAACACGCTTAATTCTTTAATATTCAAGATAATAATTAGAGTAGCAACTAACAAGTAATAACAATCAATAAAATACGAATATAGGACTAACATTGTCAAGATTAAAAAAAAAAAACAATGATACAAATACATAAAATGGTAAAATACAAAGAAAAAATCATAGAAAAAACTAGTAGAAGAAGCAAGATCATGATTTATACCTTTAAACTTGAAACAAATCTTGATTTCTCACTTGTAGTTGGTAGACAATCCACAAAGAAGAAGAATACAACTTCGGAATTAAAATCGGAAAAGAAATGAGCACTAAATCTTGATTTTGGGTTTTTGGAGGCAAAGGAGTTTCAAAACCTAAAAAAATCTAAAATGGTTTAGGAGGTTTAAATAAGTGAAAAAGGGCCCATGGGGGCGATTTACATATCAAACCCTTTGTGCCCCTTCCACACCAAACATTGGTTTTAACCCCTCCCCGCCCTATGTTTCACGCCTGGAGCATGAGACTTACGTCTCGAACGCCTTGAGGTGCTCCTCGGACAAAGGCGTACACCTCTTGATACAGATGTGTAGGTTTTTTATATGTGGCTGCTGAGGCGTGCGCCTCGAGGCAACACAGGACCGCCTCACTTCGAGGCGGGCCTCGAGGCGTAAGCCTCAAACGCCTTTTTGAACACTGTCCCCATCTAATAGTATAATACTAAAATGGAACCCTCTCTCCCTTGTTGTGACATGTGGATATCTTTTGAAGAGCCAAAACCTTCTCCTGTGTGTGAACGCAGCTCTCTTATAAATTCTATTAAAACTCTACTATAATGATTATAAATACCCATTCAATGGCAATTAATCGTCAGTTGATGTTGATGAATACTCTCTCTCTCTCTCTCTCTCTCTCTCTCTCTCTCTCTCAAAGTCATCCGGGCATTGCCCGGGTTTCTTACTAGTATAACCAATCACGAGTGCAAATCTCGTACCCTTGGGATTTACTACCCCCTCGTCCTTATATGTGTAGCGGTGAAGCCCGATCTGTCTTATACCCCTTCGACGATTTAGGGCTCTAGTCATCTGCTCCGGTAACTGGTTGTAGTCCCCTTCTCGTGTTTCATTCTTTTTCGACGGTCAAATATCGCATTTTTATTCGATACCTTGATGACCTTATTGGCCAACTTCATAGCGCCACCCATCTTTTCAAAG
This sequence comes from Chamaelirium japonicum, assembly GCA_947650365.1. Taxonomy (NCBI): domain Eukaryota; kingdom Viridiplantae; phylum Streptophyta; class Magnoliopsida; order Liliales; family Melanthiaceae; genus Chamaelirium; species Chamaelirium japonicum. Next base: position 48,689,800 of record OX393552.1, on the reverse strand, counting down.
ATTATAGACCTTTGGAGTGGTTACGATCAAATCTAAATGTGACACGGATTGCATGGACAATTGCTTTCAAGACAAGGAGTAGGTAGAATTTGAAGGCAATTTTAGCTCTTTTGCTTTTATCACTTTGGTGGATTCCATTTGGTGGGGAGCTTGTTTACCCTGTGTTCAACTTGTGTCTCCTCTTTCACTATTTCAGCATCACATACCTCGTGTGGTTTCGCCAGTAAGCATTCTGCCACTATCGGACTTCGGATTACGCTCAATCTAAACAAAACGAGACGTATGGATTTGCAGGGTCCAAGTTTTGGCTCACCATTCCCTTGCTGCGTTTTGGTGTTCTGGGATGATGTGATTTAGGATTTCATGCTGAAAGTTTGATATTTATCTACAGATGTGTCAAAGCACAATATGATTTTACTGTTTTAGACTAATGTTTGATTTTTCTTGTACAATGCTGTCATTTTTCATTCTTGGTAGTAGTTTTTCATTCCTTCAACTTCAGCTTCCATTGCGATGGACAACCTCCTACTGGTATCGTTGAGTTGAACAAGAAAAGGAAGCTACAGTATGAGTTGGGTGACTCCGGTTTGCCGTGGCCAAAGCATAAATTCCGAGATCGATCCAGTAGCTCTGATCACCTGTCCTTGATTTCAGAAATCCCAGAGAATGAGAGGAATCCCCTCAATCAACCACCTGGCAGAGATATGGATGACATTTTGGAACAACCACACGAATCTTACGGGGATAGTAGCAACTTTATTGGGGTTCATGATAATACCACGGGGCTAGATTTCAAAAATAAAATCGTGGAGTCACTTTCGCAAACATCTCACCATGATCCATCGTCGACGTCTTCCAACAGTTGCAACAACAATGTTTTCAGAGACGCCCTTTATTCCTCGGACAGCGGAAGTATTAAGGAAGCCAACGTTGACGAAGCCGCAGATTTAGAAGATACTCTGGAATCTATGGAGGACCAGAATCCTGGATTCGGGGCGTACGGCGATTATTACGCGGACTCGGAATCTGGAAAAAATGGCATCGAGTTTGTTGATGCAGCGAGCGAAGATATGATGCTTTACTCGAATGATGTGGCACCAAACGCGTTCTTGCTTTCATCTGGAAGGTGGAACCTTGGCCAAGGTATAGTTGCGGGGCGTAGCTCATTGTTTTCAATGGTATTTTAGCTATCCGCCGAGTGTTGGTGATTTGAGTTCATGATCTGTGTGCAGATGCTCGATTAGGCTCGAGGAAGCCGACAATTGATCAAGAGTTCGAGCAGTACTTTTCCATGCTCATGCTTTAGAGAGGATTGTATAGTAATAGATAAGTAACCGGCAAGCGTGATTTCTTAGTGTAAGCTGTGTAATGATTTCTTGTTGTATCGCTGCCTTTAACTTATATTTGCTATTACTTGTAGAACATGATTGTATCCTGTATGGTCACATGCTTTAAAACCATTCAGAGTAGTTGTCTTCACCTTTAATGCCTTTGTATTACATGTATTTCTCTTTTGCCTTTGTGTGGTAATCTCACCTGTGGGTGACCACATCCTTTGTAGGTTGTATGTAATGTTTGTCTTTGTGAGCTAATGCATCGAGAATTCGCTCAAGGGTTTCTCCCATGGTGTGTCATTTGGGTTTCTTTCGATGCCAACATGGTATCAGAGCAGTCCTGCTTACCCTAGTGTTTCGGAGTTTCCATCCCTTGGGTCTCGGGGAGGTCGGGAATAGTAAATTTTTCGTTCCATCCTCCTGATTTGTGGAAGATGAAGATCTCTGCCTTCCATTCCACGCATACTTTAAAACCATTAACCAACTGTTGATCCATTAAATATTTGCAAAATTAGGAATGCTGCAAATTCGAACTTGAATAAAACGACGGAGCAATGCAAAAACTTTAAAATTCAATTTCTTAGTGAATGAGGTTGGTTTATTTCGAGTCAATTGTTTCTTCTTTGTTTGGTATATTCTTTACCAAAATGTATCTTATCTTATGAAAAGATTCACGAAGATGGTTCGTTGTGAACAATTTAGGACCGCGAACACGATGAACACGATTTCTTTCCGGACATTAATGGAATGAGCACACTTGGGGTCTGTTGGATTGATTTGATTTTAAATTTATAAACTTGTACCAAAGCGTCATTTACGCAGTTAAAAATCTGGCCTATGAGTATTCGAAGTGGCTCCATTTGTGCCATCTTTCAAGAAGTGTTTTATTTTCCATTTTACAGGTTATAAGATGACAATGAACAGTGCCCTTAGTAAGATGATAAATGAATCAAATCTTCCCAAGTAGGATTCGAACCTATGACCAGTCAATTAACGTTCTTGATTCATCGACAATGATCTAGTCCACAATGCATCACCAAAGCATCTTCTGTTTGCTAGTAAAATGATAAGGAGTTCTTGCTTCATCGACAATGAACACATCAGCTTTATCATGTTGGTTATTGGGCAATCTTGGGCTCATCTAATGAACAAAGTAGAGGCCCCAAAAGCTCGCTTTATGGCTGCCTTTATATGCTTATTTTTGAGCCGAAAGCTAGTTTTGATATTTTGGACTCCATTGAATCAAAATTTAGGAGGTACCCTTCGGAAACCCATAATCATGTTTGATTCAAATTTTCATTCTCCTAGAGGGAGATACCATTGCACATGGGATGAGCAACCATTCATGGGTCTGTTTGGATACGCTCCGATTCCAGAATTTTAGGATTCTGAAAGCCTGGAATCTCTAAAAAAGACAAAGCCTGTTTGGATACAACCCAATCCTAAAAAGTGTTTCTGCAAAGAGCTCAAAATGTACGTTTGAGAGCTATTTTTCTAGAGCCCAAAATCGAAGCTTTGGGTTTCGGAGTCCTTTTTTGAAATTTTGGGATTTTGAGGTCCTAGAATCCCAGAATCAAAATCCTAACCAAAGAGGGCCTTAGTCTCATATTGCGGAGTAGAGGCAATCGAGTCTCCGAATAGTTGTTTCCAAATAAAGTGTTGCTTTGGTGGTGTGTAGAGTTCTTTAAAATCTTGATCCCTCTTTGGTTTCGGTGGATTGTTTTTCTGAGAGATCTCTCTACTCGAAGTCTATTATTCTCTGGACATGCAACTATGTTGTTAGTTAGAGTCCGAAGAAAGCGTTATTAGCAGTGCACACTTTAATGGTTTGGTTCTTTATATCTTGGAAACGGATTGCTGGTAAGCTCGGTCCATATAGGGTGGCAATATATGTTCTAAAACCTGTGACAACACGTATCGGACCGATTTATCTTGATAATCATTCGATCTCCTGATTCGGGGCTCGATGGCACCACAACTGTTCGGTGACAGGCACACTCGACCTGACCTGATAGCGCACTCCCCTGACAGCCGTGATGTTTGTCTATCGCTGAATCCCGAGGAGCCGATTCCCTCTTTGCCTCGCAATGGGCTCTTCTCCCACCACCTTTGGACATTCAGAGCTTCCGTTTTCCTTCAGCAAAAAAACCCACAACATAGGAGAAAATATTGGGTATAGCTGTGATACCATATCATTGGTATCACAGGGCAATCATAACCGCCCGAGCATCCCTCATGCACTAGGTCTGATGCATCCTTACCACACGATGACAACCACCAAGACAGATGCATTGCACTCAACCCCAACTGCATCTCGTAGGTTTCTCTAGTTCAAATGGTGATTATAAAGAAAGAGTTTGGCTCCGGTGTTGGTGATTGGTCCGTGATACCAGATCAGCTGTTATCACGGTTATACCAAAGCTTTTTTCTCCATGACGTATGGCATCAAACTTCGACTCCCCACAACGTGGCCTGAACATGTCCTTGTCTATAGCCCCTTGCTGCAGAAAAATTTTCAGCGCATCCTGCGTACCATACAATCGCAGGGCCCACTTCCCCCAGGGCCTATCAGCATGCTTGCTGGGACCCACTAACCCATGGCTCTTGAATCGCAGTGGGCCCCACGGTTGTATGGTACGCAGGATGATCTTAGGGGATCAAGATTCCATCGTACCGCTGCCGACGTGTCAGTCACTCGTGGACCAATCGGGTCGCGCGCCACGGCAGGGCCGCGGGCCTGGTACCGCTGTCCACGCGATTTGACCGGAGACCGGCCCACAGGGAGCTGAGGTGTGTGGATGGCCCCCACTTGAGCGGTCAAATCCCCGGCCCCCCACCCCACGTGCGGCCACGGCACTGGGGCCTGGGCCGATGGCATTGGGATCCAGCACGCCCCCGTACGTAAAAGCAGCGTCCGCAGCAGCCGAGGAGGCGAAAGTCAGGCCGAGACGGGTGGGCCCGGCCCAAGTGTGGAACCGCTGAGAAGGAGCTGGGGCTCATGAATCACGTTGCGAGCATCCCGATCCGACGGGGGGGATCAGCGACGTGTCTCTATCACGGCCGTCGGGGTCCGTGCGTAATCCGCGGCCAGTGGGGCCGGAGGCCTGTGTCCATATGTCATTGATCCTGCTGTGACAGCTGTATCTTGTAGTGATCCACCAGCTGGGCCTTCTTAAGGGTTAGATTCCTTGGTTATGTACCTTAATCACATAATTAGGCGCGATAACACATGGGGGTACTGGGGGGAGCCTCGAGCTCGGAATCTTTAGATAGAAGCGGCGGGTGGGATCCGTACTCATGACTGCTCTTTAATTTCAAGAATTATTTCTTTTTCTTGATGGTTTGAACGGTATCATTTCCCACATCCATTAGTCCATCCACATGCTTTCACTGGGATCTTCCCAATTATTGTTATTGGAGAATTCAAACCTCTCCACGTCGGCCGGCCCGGTGTGGGCCCGACATGTATCACATCTTTATGGTGATTGTATAGTCGGTAGTGTTTTCAAAATCAGACCGGAAGGTGAACCGAAAAGGCATTTGGTTCGGTAGGTTAAAACCGGTGGTTCAATGATAAGGTTTGATTCCTGAGTTAACATATAAATCAGTTTATTCAAAGACCGAGCCAAAACATGTTTCGGTTCCGGTCCAAACCGGTTGAATCGTTCGATATGGTTCAGTTTTCAAAGCACTGACAGTCGGTTGGGGTGCGAATTTGATCCCTCTTTTCTAGGTGGTTGAGGGATTGATTGGCGAGAAACGCTATTTCAACCAGATGGGTTTATAGACAGTCTTAAAAACGACGGCTGTGGCGATGATCATAGCTGTCGGTTTGATAGTTGATGACTGATTACAGCCAGTTATAATCACCGCCATGTATTCTGTTTGTAAACCCATCTGGTTGAATAACATTTCTCGTCGATTGTCGACCCCATTATAACGGGTTTGGCTTACCTCTACACCGTTGAATCCCGATCCAATGCATGGAAACAAGAAATAGAGGGGAATAGAGGCACCCAAAGACAAAGAGGAGCCGAGCCCCATTATAGGATGGTGCGGACTAGCCAGAGAGGCAATCGTACGAACCCTAGTGAGGAAGAGCCATCACCTTTGTCTGTCCTTTAAAAAAAAAAAAGATTAATTATTATTTCTAACATTTTGGAGAGCTCACGTGAGGGAACATGGGTTGATAACGAGCATGAGCACAAGGGCCACCGCCCATGCCAGCTGGGTGTCTGCCGGGGCTGCATCCTGTTCACTCATCAGACAGATCGAAGCGTTGATCGAGTCGCAGGCGGCCTTACCAATAATTGGTGCATGTGGTCGAAAGATTGTCCACACGGATTGCACATTCCAAGTAAATAATGCGTTTATCCTGTGGTCGGTGCCTCCATGCGCAGCACCACTCAAGCATCAACGGCCACGATATCCCATCGTGCATGCCTCTCCCATCAACGCCCATGATATATCTCAGCCGTCTTTATTCTCTCTAGGTCTGGATCGATGGCCAGATTTATCTTGCTCTGTTCCGTTGATTGCAAATTTGTTATTAAGGCGAACCGTTGTAACATATTATATAGATGGCATGTGCGGCGCTATATATGGGTGAGGGGCGTCAATTGACCCTATTCACTGATTTAAATCTATTAAAATTTTTATTGAATTCATATCTTATCATAATTTATTTAGTTTTGACTGTTGGTTCGACCCCACTCCAGCAATGCACCGAATCCTTCTTCAAACCATCATATAAAAAATATTTTTAAATATAATTTTTGACCCCGCTGATACAAATTTCTAGAGCCGCCACTATTAATAGATGATGCATACTAGTATATCAGAGATTTAATTATAAAAAAGAGAGATTTAATTATAAAAAAGAGATATTTAATTAGTTTTGACTGTTGGTTCGACCCCACTCCAGCAATGCACCGAATCCTTCTTCAGACCATCATATGAAAAATATTTTTAAATATTATTTTTGACCCCGCTGATACAAATTTCTGGAGCCGCCACTATTAGATGATGCATACACTTTATTTTTATTTTGTCTCGTAAATATCTACATGATTTGTTTGATTGTGTTATACACTAGCACTAATTCCTTGCATTTATGCATGATCGATTACGATACTGCTTGATCGGTTTGCACATCTACCACCGCATCCTGGTCCATTTTAGAGAGAGAAAGAGAGAGAGAGAGATTTAATTATAAAATAAATCTAAAATGGAAGAGCAAGGGTGGCAGTGGACTCTGAAAACTGAGCTGAATCCGAACCGAAACTTTGACTGTGTATAAATTTTGTATCCGAAGCAAAATTTGAGATGGGTATAGAAACATTACCCGATTACCATTCGTGTATGGATATTGGTACCTCAATATCCATATACCCGAAGCCCGATTATCTCTCTTACTTATGTATACTAGTATATACTATTGGACTCCAAACTCATTGTATTATACCCCTTCATACAAGAGGGTATCTCAAAAAAAAAAAAAAAAAAAAACTCATTGTATTATACCCAAATTCTAATCGACCCCTACAAAACCAAACTTATACTCCACTAAAGTGAATGTAACGAGAAACCATTGTAATACGTAAAATTGTGGAGTGTGCGCAGGAGATTATCGAAGTGTTTCTCTTCTTGTGAATTTCACCACGTGAATAGGGATGCAAACCAGGTGGCTCACACCCTAGCCAGCTTCACCTAAAATTGTAATAATTTATTTTTGGGTTATTTGACTTTGCCCCCCAAATTTTGCCTTGAATTAGACTTTACCTTCCATATTTTCATTAATTAGACTTTACCGTCCAAAACTAACTGCTCCGTCAGCTCACCATCGAAGAGAAAAGGTGAGTTGACATGAAAATAAATAAATTGGGGGGTGAGCTGATGGGACAGTTAGTTTTGGGGGGTAAAGTCTAATTAATGAAAATATGGAGGGTAAAGTCTAATTCAAAGCAAAGTTTGGGGGGCAAAGTTAAAATAACCCTTCATTTTTTGCTTGAAAACTTTAGAAGAGGAAGCATGTATGGATTCTTCAGATCGATTAATGAGAGATGGGATCCCTTGATTGCCTATCAGCACCAATTGGTTCATCATTCCAATTGTACCCCACTAATCACCTTATCCAGATGGGTGACCTTGGGATATATAATTTATTAAAAAAAAATCATAATAGATTCTTAACATTGAATTTAATATGGATATATTTTTTTCAAACAACTGCACATCTGGTAGAGAAAACAGAAAGAGAAATATTTCTGGATATGAACCAAAACCTGAAACACAAATGGGTATAAGTTGGATATGAACCATCTTCTACCCGAATGAGTATGGTCAGATATGGACTATGTCATAGCCGAATTGGTATCTATATATATCTATACTATATACTAAAACGGAAGCCTCTCTCCCGTGTTGTGACACGTGGACGTCTTTTAAACAACTAGAATCTTTCTTCTATGTGTGAACGCGGCTCTCTTTTAAATCCTATTAAAAACCTACCATAAAAATGATAAATACTCATTCAAATGGATTTAATGTTACTATCTCTCTCTAACAAGTGATGTCGTTTGTGTCAAATGACAACCATTAAGCTCATCCGGACATTGATGACAAAAATGGAGTCCTCTCTTCCGTTCTATGACAAGTGGACCACTTTAAAGAACCAGAATCCTTCTCTCATAAATCTCATTAAGAACCTAATATAAAGATGATAAATACCCCATACAATTGTATTTAATGATCAATTGATGTTAATTAGAAAATTCATTCGTTATATCTTTTTCTCTCTCTAACAAGTGAATCACACTTGGATTAGTGAATCGTAATCTCTCAAGATTGCACACTTATTCGGACGGTTGTGATGTCTTTGCTAAGAGGTGTGCATCAAGTTCATCCGGGCATTGCCCGGGTTTCTTACTAGTATATATACTAAAATGAAAGTCTCTCTCCCGTATTGTGACACGTGGACGTCTTTTAAAGAGCTAGAATTCTTCTTCCGTGTGTGAACACAGCTCTCTTTTAAATTTATTTAAAAATCTACCATAAAGATGATAAATTTTCACTCAATGGTATTTAATGGTCATTTGATGTTAATCTCTCTCTCCCCTCCCCCCCCTCTCTGTCTTTCTCTCTCTTACTAACAAGTGAATCACACTCACTTCAAATTTCTCACTTCTTTGAACAATTGTGATGTCGTATTTGCCAAATAGCTTGCAGCAAAAGAACATTCGGACATTGCCTGGGTTTCTTACTAGTAAGTATAGGTACTGATACAGTAGGGTCCGGCCCGAGTCTGATCTGTTGTCAGAGAGATCAAGATGAGAGAGAGAAAGAGCGAGCAAACAAGGAGGCTGCACGTGGCGTCGAAGGCGTAAACTTTACAAGAAGAGTATAAATAGATAGATTACATCATCTTTCTTCCCCGTGCATGTGAACTTATTTCCTGTCCACGTGCAGGTGCACATAACATGAGTGCATATGACTGAACAACTAATACCGAGTGGGAATTAAGCTGTTCAAAGTTCGAACATTGGAGCGTATGTAATGGAACCAGCTCGAGCTGAATCATAGGGTCGTCATCACAACTATGGGAGGTCAATCGTGAGGTCAAAGAGACACACGGCGCCAAACTGCATCACCATTCATGCACGCACTGCAATAAAAATTAATTTTTTGTACGGTATAATCGGCGACCAATTTAGAAAGGGAAGCTTCATTCATACCCCAAAAATCTTTAACTAGCCCCCGTTTCCCACCTCTTTCGTAATAACTTAATAAAAAAGTTTATAATGTCATTTATATCTTTATCTTATACAGTTATACCCCACATCCAACTAAAACCTAAATACAATCTTCTATGCATTGATTATAATTGGAAAGGAATTGAGCGGTGGCAACAGCATGACTGTGACGTCATTGGCAGCGACATCGACAACATGACTCGAAGATTTTACTTCCCTCGATCGGATTTCTCCATAGACAGTTACAAAGCTCGAAGATCCCACTTTTGTCGATCGGATAACTCCATGCGAGATCTAACCCCTTTATCAATCGAAAAAGAAGATGGACATCTCTCTCTCTCTCTCTCTCTCTCTCTCTCTCTCTCTCTCTCTCTCTCTCTCTCTCTCTCTCTCTCTCTCTCTCTCTCCCTATCAAGCCATCAATGAATGACAGATGATCAAAATAACCCTCCCCGTGTTCCTATACTAATGGGACTTCAACATCGGAAAGGAATGGGGTATGATTAAGATGGGGGGGGGGGGGGCATTTAACTGTGGTGTATTTAAGATGGGGTGTAAGAGGGAAGGGTATTTTTTGGATTTGAATAGAGTATGATAAAAAAAAACGGGGTGTGTTTAAGTTTGTTGGAAATAGGGGCTAATTATATATTTTTGGGGTAAGAATAAAATTTTCTTTTAAAATGGCTGATTATGTTATAAGTTTTTTTAAAAAATTATAAGACTATAATTAGTGGTGTAGATATGACGGTTGGCAATTGGAGGGGCCTTGCCTCTGAATTAGGTTGGGGTCAAATGTATTTGCTAATGTGTTTAGTCCCGCATCAGATAAAAAATTGGTTGAAGTAATTGATATATATATATATATATATATATATATATATATATATATATATATATATATATATATATATATATATATATATATATATATATATATATATGGTAGTGTTTGTTTAACCGATCGTGAGCAAGAGTCCGGGTTGTTTCAATCAGGTGAAGGCTTGAGTCCAAGAAGGTGCGGGTCGAGTCGTGTGCTGGCTTTAGTCAAGTCCGGGCTTTCCATCCCAAACAGATATGACGCATTTTTACATTGTGAGCCGCTACAGATTCCGTAAGAACTTTGTAGTTAATCATACATAGGCAAGAGAAATACTAATGTGGGGGTTTTTTTCGGGGATTGAGCGGTTCAATTGGTAAGCACAATCTAACAAATCAAGAAATGAAGTGGACCGTGGAAAAACCCCTTCTCAACATCGAAGGAAAAAAACCATGGGGTAGGACGAGAATGCAATAATAAGGTAAACGGGTTACAATCTCTCATCCTGATCCACTTACACCCGGAGAGGACCGGCCTTCCAAAATGCCGACCTCTCAACTCTCTCTCTCTCTCTCTCTCTCTCTCTCTCTCAGCATTGAATACTCTGGAAAGAATTGGGCAGCACCTCCCCTTCCAGAATTCGGATCCACTCTTTTGAGGGGTAGGCCCCCTTTTATAATGCTGCAAAATGACAGCTGTTGCCCTCCGATCGGGACGACATTGATGGCGTCCTCTTGTGACCCGTGAACTGCCTTGCGAGCGGGCGATGTGTCATCTGGCGGGCATTCAGTAGTTATGGCCCGGGGTGCCACTTGCTATACTGGTCAATCAGAAATCTCGGAGCATGGGCTGTCTTCTTGTAACCGTCACCCGCCCCAGATTCTCGGAAATAACTTCTGCACGATCTGGTCGTGTGAACTTCGTGTGAACTTCTCGCGTGAATATCGGAACTGCCCTGGGCGGAGGAAGCGGAGCTCCCCTATGATGTACTTGAACGCTGGCATGCTCAGTCTTGCAGGTAGTCCGGCCGATAGCATGCGAGATGCCCGAAATGCGTGCGCGGTCATGAACGAAGCACGCGGCCAGCCGCTAACGAGGTGTGCAGCCGGTCCCCCCTGAGGCGAACGAAGTGCGCAGCCGTCCTCTCGCTGAGGCGAACGAAGCGCGCGGCCGACCCCTCCCTGAGGCGAGCGTCTCGGCCGGCCCCTCGTTTGAGGCAAACGAAGCGTGCGGCTGGCTGCTGACAAAGTGCGCAGCCGGCCCCTCCCTGAGGTGAGCGAAGCGCATGGCTAGCCCCCCCTATGAGGCAAACGAAGCGCGCGGCTGGCCACTGACGAAGTGCGCAGCCGGTCCCCCTTCCTCCTCACTTGGCGAGTGGACTAGCTAGCGAAGGCTTGGAGTAGTGTGCGGCCTGCCGTTGATGAAGCGTGCAGCCGGTCCCCCCTTCCTCCTTTATTTGTCAAGGTATACACAACTACGATAGGTGACTGCCTGGGAAGTATTTGTGCTAGCATGGGCAAAGCAGACAATATCATGCTTTTGTGGGGCGGAATGTTACAAAATGGTGTTAGAGCCAGATATCCTGACGATGGGGACTCCGAATCCACACGAGGACGTGTAGCCTTGAGGGGGTTGGATTGTGATGACCAAGATCTAAGAGCCAATAGCTAATACTCCGGAGGTGGAAAGAATAAGAAGGATGAGATCAGGTGAGGCAGGGCAATGTGTCTTTTGCCACGAATTTGTCCCACATCACTTAAAGAGAAGGAGATATACTCTAAGTTATAAATATAACTTCTCATCCTAAACCGATATGCTGCGTTTTAAAACTATCAGGTACTGCGTATCTCATAGAACTCCTTAGTTAAGCGTGTTTCGGCGAGAAAAATACTAGGATGAGTGACCTCTTGGGAAGTCCTCGTGCAAGCACGGACAAATAAAATAATATCATGTTTATGTGGAGAGACATGTTACAAAATCATGTCCGGACACATGTGCGCACAACATCACTGCAAGCAATGTATACAAGGCGTCGATGTATCGCATGGCTCATAGTGCAACGTGGAGCCAGTTTGGCCCTATGCAATCCCAACATGCTATCGTGGAATGCGCCATGACCTTCCATCTCCGACCCCGCACAACCATTTGGAGGGCAGCTATTAACTATCTCATCCAAAAGCTCAATTAAGCTATTAGGAAATGGGCCAGGGATGTATATTGGGCTAACTGTGGGATTTCCTCTATCCCAAAACCCAGGTATTGAGACTAATCCTCCAACACTCCCTACTTTATCTAGGTGGGACTAATCCTCCAACACTCCCCCTCACGTGCATGCCAATTTTTGGTGGACCTTGTCACGTGAATGATAGATGTGTGGGGATCACACCCGGTAGGTAGGTGATACGGTTAGGCTCTGATACCATGCGAGATTTCATTTATCTCAAAACCCAGGTATTAAAATGAGGTTCCATCATACATATAAGGATCGTTTCCACCCTCTACTTTACCGAGGTGGGACTAATCCTCCAACAATTACATCCTCCCTCATGTATAGTCCTCTTCCACACGTGCACAATTAAACATATGGAGGAATATCGAAACAAAATAAACAAATGAAGATAACAAGACTTAAACTCAGAATCTCTTGAAACCAGATCATATATTAGCTTGATTGTCGCGCCCCAGAAATTTGAAGACCGATCCCTGGGGTGTGAAATGAGAAAAGGATGGGATTTTGGGTTTGGTCAATTAATTACACCAATTTGGGTTCTCACAGGGCTTCTACGCTCTCTAATATGAAAAACAAGAAGGAGGGAGAAACAAGAGGAGAATCTTTTAAATTTGATTTTTTGAAAAATATTTTTATTAAAAAGCAAAGAAAGTGAAATTATCAACAGAGAGAAGATATTATCTAGTCAAGCTCAACCTTCAAAAGTCATATCCTCTCAGTATGAGTGACCTGTCGGTGCCACTACATACTGACAGGAGTCTATCTGAGGGAGCACGAGGCTCAAGCCTCCTACGGTTAGCCAAGTAGTCTCATCCACTCCCTAACACTCAGGTGCACCAATCTAGGGTTCCTATCTACAAGGTTAATCAATTTAGTCATTTATATGCATTTATATTTTCATCGTGATCTATCCTAGGCTTGGAGCCTTGAGGAGAGGCCTACCCAAAAGAATTCAGCTGGAACCATTGCAACTACAACCATAGAATACTAACTAACCGATGAAAACTCTTATTCCAATACAATTACAATGTCTGAAGAGAAAAGACTACAAGATTAACGTACTAAGCATAAAGGTAACACTGCAACTCTAACTCCGCCTCTGGAATCCTACTGCTACTCTTGAGCCTCCGGACCTGCAACTGAGCCTACTCGTGGGAAAGAGTAGCCCCCAATAGGAGATTGGGAGATTAGCCAAATTAATAGCTAGTGACATCCTAATAGTCTATAATAATATGAGACGACCAATTATAATTAAGATATAATCTAGCAGTTCTAGTATGATTAATGTTTATAGAATGATACCTAAACCATTCAATAGTCTATATTCACATGCAATTCCTACTGTCACTAGGTTATCTAACATGAAGTTCATTCAATATTCTACAGCATTAAAGGACAATTTAAATAAGACGTTCAGATAAAGTCACAAAGTCATCATGTAAACAGTCATACAATTCTAAATTCAAAAATAGATAAAACACACACTATCAAAATGTGAACCCCGGATATTTTGTTCATCCTGCCCCCGGTCGGGCATTACTATAGGGCCTTTTATTTCGATGTAGAGGGCCAACTCTCTCGCCGTGCATCCACCAACACCATGCACTAGTCACCCAGATGATCATAAGGGGTTTTCCGTCTTTCACGGTGGAGCTCTACCGCCCAACTTGCTTTACTATGGGGACTTCAACTCCCCGGGACGGGGTTGCTAGGCCAATCCCTACTTGAGGGCACCTCCTATTGGCTTTACCACAATCCTTGCCCGTGACCCCTAACCTACTTAACTTCGGCTGTACGCGTAGGGTGGTTCACGGCCCTTGCGCGCACGGGGTCCCTACCTTCTAACCAGGTAGATTCGCATATAACATCTTTCAACATATACAATGAAGCTACAAAAAGTATATTTAATGCTTATCAATTTCCAACAATTTACCCCTGGTCCCGTACTGCTCTCGCAATCCATGCAACATAATAAATCAATAAAGTAAAACACTCATCCCAGTGACCCGTGTGCTAGGGTTGCCATATTCCTCTCAGGAGGGTGGGCCCCGATAATTATTAGTTATTCAATTTATTATTTAATTTAAGGGAATCCTAATTACGGTGTCCATACAAACAAAAGCAGTTATTATTATTATTATTATTTTATTAATATTTTAAGAATGCGTCGCCGGACTCGCGACTCCGCATGCAAGGCGGGGTCCATTTGACAACATACGACGATACCCGGCGGGGCCCGCATGCAGTGTCATGGACACCTACCCTTAGTCATTCTCATTTCCCACTATTAAAGACCACGCAAGGGTAGTAGATGTCACCTGGCTGTCGATTACACATGACTCCTGCTAGCTGCCTCTGATCCGTCTCCGCTGGATCACCACGATCAAGGTCTGATAATAACCACAGCTCCGCATCACAACTCTATCGATTAAAACAAAAGAATCTACGATGAGGGTTCTATGCCAAGGATAGTCGGGCACCCTCAATAGGGGACCAACATTGAGTCGACAGTACGCAAATCCGTGTGACTGAAGAACTCGAACCTAAACAATACTAGGCCAATCAAGTAAACAGAAGCTAAACCTACTCATCGAATCAGGCTCGAAGAACCCTTTCCGATGGTTCCAGTTTCGCTGGAATCCGACTTCGATCGAATGGTTTCGGGTCAAACCACATAGAACCGGTAAAACCGATCGCATGGTTGGTTCACTAGGGTAGAAGAGGTTCTAGGGTTATATTCTGGGTTTAATAGGTGGGACTCAAAATTCTGAGCACAATACCACTGGTTTCGTTCGAATCCGAGTTCGGACGATGAAACGATTGTCAAACCACGGTACTGCGATAAGATTCAGTCCAAGGATAAAACAGGATATTAAACAGTATAATTACTATGCTAAACTATGACCAACATGTAGTATTTTCTGAGCCGGTCGAAATGGCGCTAGTTTTGTCCAATTCCGAGTTCGGACGGAGAAATAGCAGTCGAACCAAAATTCACTGGTTCACGGGTCTGGTTCAGGTGAACCAGACCGGTTCACTGCATGGGTTGGGTCAGGTCTGCTGGGTCGGGTCGGGTCTGCATTGCAATGTCGGGTCGGGTTCAGGGTTAAATGGATCGGGTCTGGGGTTAACTTAAACCTGGGAAGTTACAGATTTACCCCCCCCACTCCTTCTTCTCCACGAGACCGAGACCAGCCGGGCCGGTTCCTGCGCGCCGACGGCCGGCGGGAGGGGAGGCCTGGAGCGCCGGCGAGCGCTCGGCCGGCCTCTCCCGCACCACCCCCACGGAGGAGGCGAGGGGGGAGGCGGTCGGAGCGGCCATCGGAGCCCAAGAGCTCGGCCGGAGGCATTCGTATGGGGGCTTGGTCGGAGGTCGGAGGTCGCCGGGGAGGGGCTCGGAGCGGCGGCGGTGTCCGCCCGTGCGGGCCGCGGCAAGGGAGAAGGAAGGGCCGGGGTCGCGGGGTTGGGTCACGGAGGGGATGAGAGGAGAAGGGTGGCTGACCTGGGGGTCTCGGCGTGCTCGCCGGGGCTCCGGCGAGGGGCGGGTCGGCTGCTCCATCTCCCTCGATCCCTCCTCCTTCTCTCTCTGTCTCGCGTTCTCTCTTCTTCTCCCGTTCTCTCTATCTTCCTCTCGTTCTCTCTCTCTATTTCTCCCGTTCTCTCTCTCTCTCTCTCTCTCTCCTCTCGTTCTCTCTCTATCTGGTTCTCTCTCGTTCTCTCTCTATATATAGATAAAGGGGGAGACTGTTATGGATATGGTGAGATGGGCTGGGCGGATAGGGTCGGTTAAGGCCTTAGCAGGAGGGGATAAAGATAAGAAAGATAGGGATATGTCATCCCAATCCTGCCCGATAATTCCCATCCGAATTTCGGATTTAAATAACTAGGGAGGGAGGTCAAGAGAGCCTAAATTATGCTAGGAGACCGGGAGGTAGGCTCTAGGGCTGGTCGGGCTCGGTCCCGAGCTCTGAACCGGGCTCGGTTGGAATCTGGGTGCGATTCGTCCATCAACCGGGTTGAAAAGAATAATCACTTGTAACTATCAAACCGGAAGTCGGAATAGGGCCCGAGAGGATTCGTTGGAAAGGTCTCGTCAACGCGAACACGTCAGCGCTTGATACATAATTTTCTGACTTCTGGATCTCCCGAAAAGAAGAAAAGACTCCAAAACTTAAAATAGCAATAACTATTCACCCGGGTGTCAGATCGACCCTAACTCAGGCTCATTGGAAGGCTCTCTCAGAGACTCATCTAACGTATCTTTTTTCGTTACGATCCGATCACCCGATCTCTTGTGGAAAACAAAACGGCTACAACTATCGAGCAATTATCGTTTTTCTAGGGTTTACCTGCCGGGCTGCCGAAACTGGCTGCGCATACACATGATCGTTGCACGGAATGCACCATCGTGACATACTCAAAGTTATGGAGAATGTGAACGTAAAACATCTCATAGGTTTACGATCCATTTATTGGGAAAAAGCCCAAAGAAAAAGTCTGGCTGTAAAAAGACGAAACTAGCCATTGAGGATTTCTATTATTCTCAAATCTAACACCACAGGTGTTACATTGATATACATTGTCGGCCCATTCCCTAACAGGTCGAGTTATTTGGTAAGATCGATGGCAACTTAACATTCTATCGGAGTTCTGGTCTTTCTATTTCGTAGGTTCAAGTCTCGTTACCTCTATTTATTTATATTCATCAGTATACTTCTTTTGTGCAGGACGAGAGGTGACAAATGTGCTTGAGATGGATTGTTAGCTTGATATGCATTGTTGATCCATTCCTTAACACCTTTACTTAACAAGATCAAGTCACGAAACTGAGCACCGTGAATATATATATATATATATATATATATATATATATATATATATATATATATATATATATATATATATATATATATATATATATATATATATATATATATATATATATATATATATATATATATATATATAATAATAATAATAATAATATTTTGTTGATACTTAGAATATAGGGCTCAAAGGAATGGATGGGGCTGATCAGTGGGAATGGAAGTGGCCAATGATGCCACCTCTTTCCCATCCGAGAGCCCACCCATCACGTTGTTTGATTCCATCGGTCCCCCTATATTTTTCTGCCTTTGGTTATTTTATTTTATTTAATATATATTGACTGCTGTAAGTATATCTCTCTTATCATCAAAATCTATTGTCTCCAAGTAAAACTGAATTACTTCCCTTTTTTTTTAAAAAAAAACTGAGTTCTGAATAATGTAGCTATGTGTTGAGAGTAAATGAAGGACAATTAATATCATGCTTGCATGCATCTTGTTGGGTTTAGTCCCATATCAGCTAGGGGTCTGGGTGATTTTGTCTTCATACGCTCTCTGTAAACCTTTTCTTATGACTCGGGTTTTGATACGAGAGGGTATCTAATCGTGGCATCAGAGAAAGGTCGATCGGTTCAGAAGGGCCAGGTTTGAGTCCTGGAGACCCTTTCTGAGGGAGAAGCAGATCTCGATTATAGCACCAAGGGCCTCCTCTAAGGACTCTATCAACCGCATCTGAGGATGCCATTTCAATAAGGAAAAGAGGCTCTCGGTATTCGAAAACATCGACAATCTCCAGATCTTTCCATTCCCTCAGGAGAGTGTTCTTGAGCGAGTAGAAGCGAACATATCGATCATCAGCAAGGACTCTACCCACTATGGATGATTTCCATTTAACAGTACGAAGAAGATCCTCTTCCCGCAGGGGTTCTCCCTCATGGATCGAGGTATCGCCGAAAGCCCTTAGGAGATCTTCTATGTCTCCTTCGATATCTGCAGGGGGTGGGGACTAGGAGCAAGGAGGTCTAAAAGATGGTGTTAACCAGATCAGCAGGAAAACTGAAGAGGAGAGAGAGAGAGAGAGAGAGAGAGAGAGAGAGAGAGAGAGAGAGAGAGAGGGGGGGGGGGGGGGGGGGGGGGGGTGGGAGGAAGAGGGAGACCAAAAGGGGGGAAGCACTCGCACCGAGCGGGGGAACCTCGTCACCGAATTTTAGTAGTTGACAAAGGGCGACGTTGAGATTGGCAAAATCGTCTTTCAACACTGAGTTTGACAACCGAGGATGCAAGATTCTCTCTTTTTATCTCTTTCAATCTTGAAAGTAGACATTTTCTTTTTAACGGTCCATTAGGCATCGACGATCCATTTGGGTGGATTTCAAAGGAGAGATTCTTTTACTAAATGAAATCGGCTCCGTCCCTAATCATGAGCTTTGTCCCATCAATTGAGGCTTCGATTATGAATTCTTCTTTGTCAATTGGATTAAGAGTCATTCGTTATTCAAATTAATTAGGATTCATTGGTATTTTTAGTTGGTTGTTTTACTCCCCCATATGCGGAACATCAACCTCTATATTTTTTTCATGCACTATTGGGAATGATAATGATGCTTGTTAGTTCATACATCTGTAATTTAATTAAGGGAGATCGACTAAGTCAAAAGATCTTTTTGGGAGATGCTTTTGATCTCTCGTCCCGACAACATCGTTTAAGCTTCAGTCCTTTCTGAAAAGACATGTTTTACATCAAATCTCTCAGCCGTCAGTGTTGAGTTTTCAATCCCTTACAAATAACAAATTATTCTCCCTTAACTTAGTACAGTACCAATTCGGTTGGGAGTATCAATTCGATTGCTACAGTGTGCTTTGGAGTATCAATTCAATTGCTACAGTGATTTCAATGTGGCAACGGTAAAATAAGTTTCAACCGAATTGTAATTGCTATTGTAAAAATCATTGTACATAGCTTCCACAATAAAATTATAATCGAAATCATATGATTTGAAGTGTCGATTTGGAAAGGAGTGTAACAATTTGGTTTCATTGTAGCTATAATAAATCATCTCACGTGGAATTCTTACTCTGCTATAGTGAAACCTTTGTATCAGTCATTGTACATTAGTGAATTGTTTTGTCAAATTGATACGAAAGGGAGCCCAGCAAAAAAAAAAAAAAAAACTCGAGATAAAATTGGTATATAAAAAAATAAGTTACGGATGGACTTAACACTAAATGAAACTAAGCCAAGAGTTTATCTTAATACATGGCAAGTTAGAAGGGCCTTAGGCTAATAACCCCTATAATTAAGAGTAAATTAGACTTTACCACCTTGAAGTTTAGCCCAAATTCACATAACCCTCTACGTTTTTTTTCCCCAAATGGTCACTATAGTTTTAAATGTTAGCACAATGCCCCCTTTTGTCAACTATTAAATTTCATATTTTTGTAATTCTTATCTAATCAAAACTATGTGGAAGGGGTAAAATGTTGTTTATTAAGTAGTACAGGGGGGTTAGGTGATTTTGGGCTATAAACTTCATCTGGGTAAAGTCTAATTTACCCATATAATTGAAGGGATCCGGCTATTTCCAGCACTGAGATTGCTAGGGGCAGCACAATTTTCAGCGGTAGCTGCATATGTTGCCCCCATCCAAAGGGAAACCTATTCTTGAGGTAGCACACCCCCTTCCTCCTCTAGCAACTGCACATGTTGGACCCATGCAGGTCGCCTCCCCCCCCCCCCCCCCGCCCGCCCGCTATAGTCTCGTCCAACCCACCAACATCGCCGCCCCCTCCTCCTCCCCTTCCTCGGATCCTCCTACTCCACCTACCGACCCCCGGGTAGGGTCGTTGACCGTCACCCTGCTGCCATTGCAATCCCATCCTCCTCCTTCTCCTCCTTCCTCTTATGTACACTCGTTGCCTGGCCCTTCTACTACGCACTCGGGCCTTGTGAGGTCGAGTGTATCCACGACGCATTTGACCATAAGAGGTCGAGTGGCCGAATGGATTGTGTATGCACTCGGTCTCACAATATAAAGGCTCTGCCTACAAAAACCAAGTGTACGAGGAAGGAGGCAGCGGCGGATTTTATTAGGCCAACGACAACAATGGTGAGCAGCGCTCGACACAGTATGGCCAGAGGCGGTAGCGACATTGAGTTGCCCTCATCCATGGCACAGGGATAAGATCGGTTTTTTCTCCTTGTAATTGCGTTGCCCCTAGTATTCCAGTGCTGTAAATAGCCGGACGGTAATTAAATGTACCGGAAATAATTTGGTAGGTCAGTTAGTCGATCACGCGAGTGTCCGTAGAACTGCAGGCAGCATGATCCCACCACCTCTTCCGGCCTCCACCTCCTCCTCACCCCCCCCCCCCCCCACCACCACCCCCACCCCCACCCCCACCCCCACCCATTCTCTCTCTCTCTCTCTCTCTCTCTCTCTCTCTCTCTCTCTCACACACACACACACACACACACACACTAATCAACAAATAACTGAAGAAAAAGAGTAGGAAAGATGAAGAGATGCACCCCCAAGCCTCTGTTCATTCAGAGTTTTTTTTTTTCTTCTGATTATTAATTTCTTTTCTCATCTCGCATTGATCGAGAAGTGCAAAGCGCAGACTAAAGAGATCACAAATCCCTCATCTCCTCCTTCAGCGGAGATCCAAAACTTAATTCTCCATCATAATAAAAACGAATCGTAAATCGAAATATATACAAAAAAAAAAAAGAATGCTTCCATCTATTCTAACTCCGTCTCTGCCTCTCTCAATGTGAGGGGAGTTGAGGGTCAGGGGTAGTCGCGCCAGCAGACGAGCATGGTAACACAGCGGCGCACGATGTAGAAGCGCGCCCTCTGCTCCTTCGCCACGTTGGCGCACCGGTTGGAGAAGGAGGAGCGGTCCCTCCCCACCTCCCGCGCGCTTGCCGACTTCCGCAGGAGGGCGGCACCGCCGCCGCCGCCCTCTGCCGCCGCCGCCCTTCTACTGCTGCTGTTCCTGCTGCCCTTCTTCGAAAAAAGCTTTCGCTTGTCGTCCGTGTACTGCACCTCCATCTCTCTCCGTTCCTCTCACCAGATCTAGATCTTCCTCTGCTAAGAATAAATGCAGACGAGAGAGAGAGAGAGAGAGAGAGAGAGAGAGAGAGAGAGAGAGCAGAGTAGGCTAATTAAGCAGAGGAGTTGGGTTTGTGTGGCTGGATTGATGATGAGAACTGGAGGGGACGTTGGGTTCTTGACGCTTATAAAGGAGGAGCGGAGGGGGTAAGAGAGGGCCGCAGCAGTAGATTGGTGGTGGGCAGTGCCAGTGGGTGCTATCAGCTGCTTCCTCCTGCCTCGGGAGGCCCACCACCACCACCACCACCACCACAACTCTCTCTCTCTCTCTCTCTCTCTCTCTCTCTCTTTCTCTCTCCCCCCGTTTCTTAATCGAGAAATGTTTCTTAAATGAGCCTGTTCCCGAGACTGACGTCAGGGCCGCATTTGGCTGATCAAATTGCAGCCGAAATTGTATTCCTCAAAAAAAAAAAAAAAAAAAATTTGCAGCCGAAAATGTTTCTCAAAGAATAAAAAAAATACAGCCCAAAATATTTTAGAAAAAAAACTAACTTAATGCAGATCATATCTAGCGATAAGGACGGACAGTGAGATACTCATTGATAGGCCTTTTCTTTTGGAAAATATCCATTTTATCCCTATGTGCTGCTGTATAAGAACGCAATAATCTGATTCTGACAGAAATCACTATAGTATTTTATTAAAAAAATCTTATCAATTTTTTTTTGTTATAGTGAAATAACTGTAGCAAATGAGTAACAATCTTTTCAAATTGTGTAACAATCTTTTCAAAGAGAGTGCATCCCACCTGCTCCTTTCTTGTCCCCTCGCTCGGCAAGTATGGGACCACTTTGAGAGCATTTGCGGGATCTCATCCCACCCGAGGAACCTGAAGGCACTTTGGTCTAGATGGAGGAGGAGGAGGGTGAAGAAGGAGATACGTGGCCCTTGGGACATTTTAGCGATGGCCACTCTTTGGGTTATCTGGCTAGAGAGGAACAATCGGATCTTCAACGGTAAAACGTCAGAGGTCGAAGCACTTCGGAGATCAGTGGTCTCCATCTTCAAACTTTGGATCATTCCTTGGGTTGGTTCCTTCAGTGAGGAAGCACGAGTCTTTTGTAATCATATTGTAACCTGACTCTCTAGCTTATAATAACTGGTCGGGGGCTGCCTAACCCTCCCTCATTCTAGAGGGGTTCTCAAAAAAAAAAAAAAAATTGTGTAACAATCTTTGTGAAGTAACAGTATGTGCAGAGGAATCAGATTTTGGGAAGACTCTTGGCTAGGAGATGTACCCCTCAAATATCATTTTCTGGATCTGTTTCTTTGTGTCTGTAAACAGGGAGGCTCGGTTTACGCCCACGCGCATCTGGTAGGTGGGGCCTGTCCATGGGCGGATCTAATGGTTGGCGTTTTGAGAAAAACTAGCATTGTTATTAAGTACATGTCTCAGTCCGTCTCAACCAAGACCTCAGACTGCATCAACCCGGCCAGCGAGGCCCTTGGCCCCTCGCGACACGTACGTGAATTGCTATCGCCTCTGAGTCCTCACGAAACATGAATCGCCGCAAAAAACACTTAACCCCCCTATAGTTTATTTTGTTCCAAAACGCTTCCTAAAGTTTGAAATGTTAGCACAATACTCCTTTTGTCAACTACTTAAATTTCTCTCATTTTGTAATTTTTATTTGACTTCAATGGGGGCAAAATATAGTTTTTAACTATAGGGGGAATAAATGTTTTTGAGCTAAAATTCAGGAGGACAAAGTATAATGAACTTTTTTTTATATTAATATAATTTCTAGTACCGTCGATGTTTGCTTAAAAAATTTTGCTTAGTATTTCTTTGTAAACTAAAAATTTCATTGTAAAAAAAACTAGTTTAGTTTCTGCCAAGTCCAAAAAAAATTTCTGGCTACGCCCCTGGGCCTGTCGTTGGACAATCCGATTTTAATCACCACTTCCGCTAGAGAGGGAGCATGAGAGGAACGATTTGTTGCAATTACTAATAGCTGATACCTTTAGGCCGTTGGCAGATAGGGTGCAACGACGATAGCACTCTTCAGGAGTTTTCTCGGTCAAATCACTCTATTGACATTTGGTCCCAGATAAAGGTGACTTATTTCCGTCGAGAGCAATATGGAAAGCGAAGACCGCCATGAAGGTGAAGATTTTCTCCCTCCTGGCCTCCAGAAACAAAATTATGACGAATGTGAACTTAATGAGGAGGAAGCCGCATGTATCAGAGCCATCCTGTACCTTCTGCCTCACTGAGGATGAGACTGCTTCCCACCTTCTAATTAGCTGCTCCCTAGCGTGAAGAATTTGGGATCACTTCGAGAGCAAGTGTGGTATTAGCTCCCATCCGAGAAATCTGAGAGCGTTATGGTCCTCGTGTGGAGATCTGTTAGACCTGCTTGGGATATTTTGGCGATGGCTATTCTATGGGTACTTTGGGTTTAGAGGAACAACGGAATCTTCAATAGCAAGATAGCGGCGGAAGAAGAGCCTGCAGAGATCAATAATGTTGATCTTTAAATTGTGGGTCATCCCTTGTGTTGGATCCATTGGTGAGGAGGCTCGAGAGCTATGTGACATTCTTATAATCTGACTTCTCTTTCTAATAAAATCTGGTAAGGGGCTGCCTAACTCTCCGTCCAGAAGGAGGGGTTCTAAAAAAATAAACAGTATGTGCAGATTGTTACTCGATCTTTTGCTATATTGAAATCATTGTACTTTTATTTTTTTGAGAAAAATGTTGGTGATTTTTTTTTTTTTGCTACAGTTGAACCACTATAGCAAAAGATTAACAATCTTTGCAAATTGAGCAACAATCTTTGTGGAGTAACAATATACACAAATTGTTACTCTTTTTGCTATAACAAATCAATATAGCAAAAAATCTATGAATTACTGTAATGAAAAGGACAAAGGAACTTGTTCTAATTGGATTTTTTTTTTCATTTAAATGGTAGAAAAGTCAATGGAGCAACTTGCTTTAACTGCATCTTTTTTTGGGAGGTACCTTGTGCAAAGCCATCTCGTTGTCTATCATTTTTACTAAATCGATCACTTGTCAGGGACTTGGTGCACTAAGTCCCCCAACCCTAAAAAAAATCTAACTCGGTAGCCTATAAGATTAATGTGAACTGTTTGAAAAAGGAGCTCCCAGTTTTTTTCATTGACACATTCTATTTTCACAGTCCATTTCAGCTTGATACCTGTATCTTGTTGGTGCTATAAAAAACTTGGTTATTTGTTTTGAGATTGAAATTTGTGTTTTTGAGTATAGTCCATATTGCATGGGGGACAACAAGAGTTGTATTCAATATAACTCAAGAAAACTAGGGATAACTCATGACCGTAAATAGCATAACTACATGAGACTCTTTGATGATTATTATTATTTTTTGAGAACCTTTGATGATTATTTTAAGGGTTTGTGTATGACATATCGACTAGATTTATATTACAGCTAAACAATAGTGCGTTCAAGACGTAAGTTCACTAACCAGGTTGTAAATCATGTAGAGCTACACTAAGAAAATCTTTAAGTCGAAAGACACCTTTTGCCTATACATACCTCTCATAAGTTATAAGTACTTTAGGTAACTTCTTTTGAATTGATTTCAATATTTCATTCTTTTGAGAAATTATTATAAAAAAAATTTTTTTTTTTTGTTTTGAGAATAAAACTTGTGTTTTTGAGTTTATAGTTTCATATTTTTTGAGGGAGAACAAGAATTGCATATTTAATAGAACTCTCCCTTAGGATTTTGTAGCTTCACAAGAGTCAGGGTTTGGCCCACCACAAATGCGTCGAGCCTAGCACGGTCTCGTGACGCGCACACAAGCGGCATGTTCACGGATGGGATCCAGGCTTTAGGGTTCTTTTGGGTCTTATTTAATTAATTTTTCTCTCCAGTTTTGCATATATTGGTTACCGGAGGAGTAGAGGATTAAAGTCTGTATCGTACGAGAATTAAATAAGTCGTTACCGAATCGTTGCAGGAGAGCCTGTTACATGGGAGTGAATGCGTCCGTTACCAAACTTAAGCCTCGTGGTCGCTCACACGATCGCACCGATTGGTTACCCTAATCAAAATTTTAAAGTACTAATGGATCAAATCTATTGACCAGGTCCAACCGTTAGGAGAGATTGAAAATTTGGGCTACCTGGATGTCCTAAAAGCCTTTTCAAATACGGCGCAGTCCTAAAATGATTTTTTTGCGACGGGATCAATTGTGGCCACCATTTTCGATGGCTAGACAATCAATTTTGAGTTTTTTCGGCCATTATTGTCAGCCAGTTTAGGTGAATTTTTTGTTGTAGTGGTGGCATATGAGCCTAGCCGTCATTTTGCTTGTCGATCAGGGTAAGTGCGATTCGCCTGCTGTGGTAGGGTGCAATGTACGCTTGCGATCAGATACCACATCAAGATGGCCCGATCTGTATGGACAACAAGATGGCTGTAAAGCACTAACCATAACTGGTTTGGAATTTGTGGACATTCGCTCGTGGTGAGGACTCAATGCACTCACCCAAGATAGGTGCACTCACTGATGTAGTTCACCGATTTTCAGTGAGTGACGGCTCCCCACAAGGCCACAACTAGACAACCTTAAGTGAACTTTCCTAGAGAGCGATTTTGTTCGCCCTCCTGGCAGGTGGTGATGCATCACCTCCCAACGTGGACCGTTGGATGCATATGATACGACACAATTGACGTATGGATGTCTGCAGTGATGTATGATATACCACCGGTGATAGCCATCCAACGGTCTACGTTGGGAGGTGATGCTTCACCACACTGTCATCTCACTTTCCTCCCCTTCTCCTCTAACCAGCATGTCCTGAGGTGGAACAATTAATGATGTACCTTCTTCCTTGCAATATGCCATCGCTTTCATCGGTGCCAATCTCTTTCCTTCTCTTTGGCAATTTTGGACTCATCACGACAGATCCGACACGAAATTAGCGGGTTTGGATCTAGCTTAAATAGGTTCGGGTCGTAAATGGGTCGACATAACTAACCCGATTAGTAAATGGGTTGGATCTGGGTTTTGTTTTCGATCCATTTGGTACGTTTAAGACCTGTTTAAAATGGAAAATTTTATTCATAACCCAAAAATCTGTAATTATCCCCCATTTTCAACAAACTTGAACACACCCCGATTTCTTTTATCATACCCCATTCCTATCCCAAAAGCACCCTCCCCCCTTACACCTCACCTTAAATACACCCCAGTTAAATGGTTTGTCCCATCTTGATTATACCCCAATTAAACACCCACCCTCTTGAATATACCCTAATTATACGACATCTTGAACACACTCCACTCTTAAATACATCAGACAAGGGTGCCGACTTCTCTTCTTTCTTCATTAGTAGAGGGGTTAGGTCTCCTATGAAGGAATCTGATCGTGAGAATTGGGGGTTGAGTTTGTCGAGTCCCGTTACCGTTACTGTTACCGATGATGATGACGTCATATCCATTGCCACCGTTTCTTTTTTAAATAGACATTAAAATGGTATTGTATTTAAGTTAGGTTTTAGTTGGTATGTGAGGTATAAAATAAATGTATAATAGGTATTTAAAAAACTCTGTAAAAGTTATTGAGAAACAAATGGAAGATGGGGGTATTTACAGATTTTTGGGGTATAAATAAAATTTCCCTTTAAAATTCAATGCATTGTGTCGTGTCGTGTCGTGTCGGATCGGATCTGTCCAGCATCCGATCATATCATCACTTATTCAGCTAATCTGTCGTCCAGATTCAATGCGATTCACTAGTTTGCACTGGGCGCAGCTGAAAACTGTGACCAAGACGTCCACGGATGGAGAGTTGTTGCGAAATATAGAATATTTTTTTTTCTTCAAATAATCTAAATGTAAACGGATCTTAGCAGGTCTTAGTGGGTCGACCATTTATCAAACAGAGCGGGTACGGATTTAGGGTTTTAACACGATTAGTTAACCGGGTCGGATCTGGATTTAGGGGTTATGAACACGACATGAAATTCAACACGACCCATTGCCAGCCCTACCTTAAACCAACCAGTAAAGGTTTTTAATCATATGCGAACAAACCCATGGGACAGCCCGAGGTGGAGTTCAGATCTCCTCCCAAGTCGGTCGGCCCCAGTTACACTCGGCCATTCAGATATTTCAAGTTTATACTTTTTTGGATCCGCCACTGAGAGCCACACGCAGTCGGCCGGAGTACGATTCACTTTGGAGTCATCTACCATTGTGTGGATGTGATGCGCGCCCGGCCAACCGACTGGAGGAGATATGAACTCGTGGTTGTGTTGGAACCTGATGCATCATATTCGTCCGATGGCAGGTGACCCGACAGGTGAATGACACTCTAATGCTTGTTTCGACCACTGACACCGTCGATTACTAAGCAGTCTGCTTATACCGAACCAGTAGCAGGATCCTATGCAGCACGGGCGTTCACGGTTCGGGTTGGGTTTTTTTTTTTCAAAAATTTAGAATCGAACCTTGGTTGATTGGTTCTCTAAAAATGCATTCAACCGAAATCGGAAGACCGAACAAAATCAAACAATAAAAGTCGGGTCTGACTCGGTTCAGTCATGCGGATCTGTTAATTGATTTCGGGTTAGATCTAGCTCGAATAGTAATGGCTCAAAACTCATGTTTAATATATTTTTTTCTAATAAAAGACTGAGAGATAATCAATATTTTTAAAAAAAATCACAAAAACAGAGAAGAAAAACCAAATTAAACACGAACAACATCCGGTTACCTAAATAACATCTAACCAAATATTAAATGAAGAACTAAACTATCCCCAACAACAAAAGCTTATGACCTTGTCTATATATGTTAAAAAACATATACTAGTCTTTTTTTTTTTTTAGAACCTTCAAGGTGAGAGGGTTAGGCATGGACCCCAACCAGTTTATTAAAAAGATAAAAAAAAGAAAGTTACAAACGGTCACAAAACAGTCTAAGATTGATATTTATGGGGCTCACACATCTGTGACACCAATCTAAAATAGAGAGACGTATAAGATGTACAACTTTCTTGGCTGACAGTACACATCCACGAAAAACTCACGAATTGCATGCGTTCCTACCAGATACGCCAACAAACGACTAAAGCAACGACGTCCCATTCTCGTTGCCACGATCTACGGATATACCTCCGCCTCCACGAAGTCCAAAGCGTCATCAAGGACGATGGTCTCCCATGAATACCCAGCACTGCGCAAAACCGCTGCCAAACATCAACGACAAATGGACAATGAAGAAGCAGGTGAGCAGTAGTCTCCTGCGAACCCCTGTCACAACAAGGGCAGGAGGCATCCACCAAACTCGGGTGATGATAGCGCAACAGATTCCCTCGAGTCAAAATCAAATCCTTCAACGCTATCAACATAAAGATCCTAATTGTGAGAGGGCCGATTCAATCCGAACTAATCGGTTTTTGATTTATGAAACCGAACCGTAGCAATAATTCAAAAAGGATCACTTATTATGGTTGAACATGTCAAACCAAACCAATGGACACTCCTAACGTGCAAGCTGCGCCGTCTCGTCCTCCTCCTACAGCAATCGACGTCATCGCTGGAGCCGGAGACGAAATAGGGGAGGGAGAGGGACATGAAGGGGAGTGGTGTAAACATTATTGGTAGGGTGCCTTTATCAATCCTTCTGGTGGCCCTATTTTTCAGGGGTATTTTAGTAATATACGGTGTGGACAAGCTTACTAGTCATAAAAGGTTAGGTGTGGACAAGCTTACTAGTCATCATCTGTGCCCTTTTGGCAGTCCCGAGCAATTGCACACGTTGGGTACAGCTCTGATGCACCTAACTGACCACCAACAGGCAGCTGTTTGATCAACATCAATCGTGTACCGGAGGTCCCCTACCGGCCGCTTTCCCCACACCGGCCGGCGGCCGTCACGGAGGAGTACCGGAGGTCCCCCTACCGGCCGCTTTCCCCACACCGGCCGGCCCGGAGCACGCTTCACACAGCTAGCTCTGTGGATTTCCTAGCTACAAGAGGATGCCCTGGCCCTTCCTCACACGTGTTGTCGGCACGAACGGGGGCCCTGTCACCGGTCAGTCGGACCGGAAGTCCGCCTCCCCGGTCCATGGTCAACACAGGGTACTGTTTAGAGGGAAGAAAAAGAAAGGAAAACGTTGGTGAGGGACGGTGCAGCTTTTCGGTGAACGTGGCGAGAGCGACTGATCGATCGAACAGCCGTTACGCAGACACGTAAGCTACCTAGGGTTTAGAGAAGTGATGGATCGAGGTGTGAGTGCAGCTCGGTGTGTAGTCGTCTATCAGGGTGCCGGCCTGGACCACCAGTGTGATTAAGGGACAACACGTACAGCAAATGTTTTACTTTCTCTCTCCTAGGTTGGAGAGGTTCCATGTTCGACTTCCTGTATGGACACGGTGGGCCGAACTTTTCCTCGAGGATGTTGTGCCTATTTTGCGCGTTCGAATCTTGATCATTGATGTCATGTCCACGGTATTATGGAGTTTGATGAAAGGCAAACTATATATATACATGCTACTTTCCCATCATTTCGATCTCCGGCCTCTTTGAGCCCTTGCTCTAGCTCCATGTCCTCTGACCGCCTGATCGGTCCAGTAAAAAAACAATGCTCTGGGTAATGAAAATGACCAATAATATGCCAGTAATGTCGATGCGTGCGTTGCAAAAGCAGCGTGATGTGCAAGTGTACTTTCGCCACTTGGAGGCAAAGCGTGCATTGTGGCTAGCCGTTCTGTTGATTCCACGCACTTAGCCGCTACTGGCTTCTTATTGGCCATTTCTTTACTGAATCAAAGTCGAGGGCCACTTCTTGGCATGGAAGTCAACTCTGCTCTAGTAATGAAATAGTCTGGAATATGCCGGTAGTAGCATGCTTGTTCGAAGCTGAAGCAAGAGCCATGTAGCACAAGGGAAATTTAGTCACTAGCGGGCAACATGCTCATCGGGACCGCTGCGGGAGTAAAAACTGATCGATCAAAGACACTCACAGGGTCTCCAAAGACGACAGTGGGAGACGCCAGTCCTGTCTGGGACCCACGAAGACAAAAGTGAGACCTGCCAGCCCTGCTTGGGGCCCACAAAGATTGTTCGGGACTCGATAAATATTCAACTGAGATATTCCTGGAGTCCTAAGCATTACCAAAACTCTAAAAATAGCCAACCAAATACATATTCTAGATCAGATTCTTATTTGATATCCCAATTCCAATTCAGAGATATTTCTTTAGTTTTTAAGATCGAGTTGCAAGCTCTGATTGATGATTAATCTTCTTTTCTCGGATTGCTTGTATAAGTGACGCTTGGTTTGTCAAGTCGCTCTACATTTCAGACATAGTGAATTTAAGGTCGCGTCTTATAGTACGGAGACGTAGACTTCGGCCGAACTTCGTCACCATGTCTTGTGTCAACTCTTTTCTCTACTAAACTCTCTATATTCAACAACGTACGTATACATGATAGCTCAGCATGCTATAATGCACCGCACTCGAAAGTCAACCATCAATCGACTATTGGTAGAAAAATCATACGACATGCAGCCGTAGTTTCCTCCATAACCGCTTATTCAACATCGCACATGCTTTGTCGTACCGGTGTCTTACTGTTCGTTTTTGTTACTGCCTTACAGGAGCAATGTTTTGCAATTTCTCATGGTAATTATAGGAAACATGGTGATTTTGCGTTTTGATAGAGAAAAATTCTAGATATTTCGTAATATTCTATGAGATTTAGTACCTTGTGCATGGTCTATCAACACATCTTTAACCCAATGCATGTTCTCCCATATTGAAAATTGTTTGGACCCGTAATTAGGAAAAAACAATTAAAGTCCATCCATGTTTAATACATGTGAGACAGATGTAGAAGCCCCATATGGACCATAAGTTTTCGAAATTGTGGGCTTCTCCACATGCATATATACACTCTTGAGTGGACTGGTCATTGGTAGCTCACCTATTTGGGCCTAATGAGGAAGAAGTCAATGGTTGCCTCTGCAATTTTGCATAAGTTTATGATATCCATGGGCCGGGCCGGGCCGGCTTTTATATGATGAGGTTTCAACATTGGCATCTCCATGCATGTGACCGTTGGGGTTGCTTCCAAATTTTAAAACCTATCAACAAATTAAGCTAGCAACCTACGGATACCCTGATTTATCTGTACTAATTTATGAAGTTGGTTGGTAACACTAAGAGTGCTACTGACATTATTATCGTAGACTTCACGAGTTCATCTACTTACTCGAAGGATCGCCTATCCAGAGCAAGTGACACTTGTTAGTCCGTTGCTTTGGCGACGTCTTAGGGGGGCTGTCCTCTGAGTAGAGTCCCAACATTCCAAATCATCGTTTTAGATGACCATTCTCGCATGTTGGATGGGGAACTCCCCACTATGGTGGATACACATCTTTGTATCCGACTACATGCATCTCCCTAAAACTTTCAAGAACAGTAAGGTCAAGTATACTAGGTTCAAATATGTGGAGCCAGTTTACATATACTCTTTGGGGTTTACAGAGAGGTATTTGTGGAATGCTTGTAATCTATTCTAATTCATTCGTACGAATATAGCCATTCTAATTCATTCGTACGATTCATTCTAATTCATTCGTACGAAGGTAGCCATTCTAATTCATTCGTACGACCCATTCTAATTCATTCGTACGATCCATTCTAATTCATTCGTACTAATGTAGTCATTCTAATACATTTAAACGAGCCATTCTAATTCATTCGTATGAATGTAGCCATCCTAATTCATTCGTACGAACGAATGTAGCCATTTTAATTCATTCGTACGAACGAATGTTGCCATTCTAATTCATTCATACAAAAGTAGTCATTCTAAATCATTCGTACAATGGTAGCCATTCTAATTCATTCGTACGATCCATTCTAATTCATTCGTACAATGGTATCTATTCTAATTCATTCGTTCGAAGGTATCCATTCTAATTCATTCGTACGAGCGATTCTCATTCATTCGTACGAATGTAGCCATTCTAATTCATTTGTACGATCCATTCTAATTTATTCGTACAAATATAGCCATTCTAATTCATTCGTACGATCCATTCTAATTTATTCGTACGAATGTAGCCATTCTAATTCATTCGTACAAAGATATCCATTCTAATTCATTCGTACGAATGTAGCCATTCTAATTCATTCGTACGATCCATTCTAATTCATTCGTATGAAGGTAGCCATTCTAATTCATTCGTACGATCCATTCTAATTCATTCGTACGAATGTAACCATTCTAATTCATTCATCTGAATGTAGCCATTCTAATTCATTCATACGAGCGATTCTAATTCATTCGTACGATCCATACGAATTCATTCGTACGAATATAGCCATTCTAATTCATTCGTATGATCTATTCTAATTCATTCGTACGATCCATTCTAATTCATTCATACGAAAGTAGCCATTCTAAATCATTCGTACAATGGTAGCAATTCTAATTCATTCGTACGATCCATTCTAATTCATTCGAACGAATGTAGCCATTCTAATTCATTCTACGAATATAGCCATTCTAATTCATTCGTACGATCCATTCTAATTCATTCGTGCGAATGTAGTCATTTTAATTCATTCGTACGAATGTAGCCATTCTAATTCATTCGTACGAATATAGCCATTCTAATTTATTCATACGATCCATTTTAATTTATTTATACGAATGTAGCCATTCTAATTCATTTGTTCGAATGTTGCCATTCTAATTCATTCGTATGATCCATTCTAATTCATTCATACTAATATAGCCATTCTAATTCATTCGTACGATCGAATTAGAATAGATCGTACGAATAAATTAGAATGGATCGTACGAATGAATTAGAATAGTTACCTACGTACAAATGAATTAGAATGGATCATTCGAATGAATTAGAATAGCTATATTTGTACGAATGAATTAGAATGGCTACATTCGTACGAATGAATTAGAATGGCTACATTCGTACGAAAGAACTAGAATGACTACTGAATTAGAATGGATACCTTCGAATGAATTAGAATGGATCGTATGAATGAATTAGAATGGCTATATTCATACGAATTAATTAGAATGGATTGTACGAATGAATTAGATTGGATCGTACGAATGAATTAGAATGGATCATACGAAAAAATTAGAATGGCTACATTCGTACGAATGAATTAGAATGGTTACCTTCGTACGAATGAATTAGAATAGTTACCTTCGTACGAATGAATTAGAATGACTCGTACGAATGAATTAGAATGGCAACATTCGTTCATACGAATAAATTAGAATGACTATATTCATATGAATGATATAGAATGGATCGTACGAATGAATTAGAATGGTTACCTTCGAACGAATGAATTAGAATGGCTATATTCGTATAACGAATGAATTTGAATGGATCATATGAATGAATTAGAATGGATCATACGAATGAATTAGAATGGCTATATTCGTACGAATGAATTATAATGGCTACATTCATTCGTACGAATGAATTAGAATGGCTACATCCGTATGAATGAATTAGAATAGATCATACGAATGAATTAGAATGGTTACCTTCGAACGAATGAATTAGAATGGCTATATTCGTATGAATGAATTAGAATGGCTACATTCGTACGAATAAATTAGAATGGATCGTACGAACGAATTAGAATGGTTAACTACGAATGAATGAATTAGAATGATTATATTCGTATGATGAATGAATAAGAATGGATCGTACGAATGAATTAGAAAGGCTATATTCGTACGAATGAATTAGAATGACTACAATTGTTCGTACGAATGAATTAGAATGACTACATTCATACGAATGAATTAGAATAGATCGTATGAATGAATTAGAATGGTTACCTTCGAACGAATGAATTAGAATGGCTAAATTCGTACGACGAATGAATTAGAATGGATCGTACGAATGAATTAAAATGGCAATATTCATACGAATGAATTAGAATGACTATATTTGTATGAATGAATTAGAATGGCTACATTCATTCATATGAATGAATTAGAATGACTACAATCATACTAATGAATTAGAATGGACCGTACGAATGAATTAGAATAGTTACCTTCAAACGAATGAATTAGAATGGCTATATTCGTACGACGAATGAATTAGAATGGATTGTACGAATAAATTATAATGGATCTTACGAATGAATTAGAATGACTACTTTCGTACGAATAAATTAGAATGACTATATTCGTTCGTACGAATGAATTAGAATGGCTACATTCGTACGAATGAATTAGAATGGATCGAACGAATGAATTAGAATGGCTATATTTCTCCCTTAGAATGGATCGCACGAATGAATTAGAATGGCTACATTCATACGAATGAATTAGAATGGCTACATTCGTACAATTGAATTAGAATGGATCGTACGAATGAATTAGGATAACTCGTACGAATGAATTAGAATGGCTACATTCGTACGAATGAATTAGAATGGATCGTACAAATGAATTAGAATTGATCGTATGAATGAATTAGAATGGCTATATTCATACAAATAAATTAGAATGAATCGTATGAATAAATTAGAATGGCTGCATTCGTACGAATGAATTAGAATAGCTACATTCGTACGAATGAATTAGAATGGATCGTATGAATGAATTAGAATGGATCGTACGAATGAATTAAAATGGATCGTACGAATGACTTAGAATGGCTATATTAGTACGAATGAATTAGAATGGATTATACGAATGAATTAGAATGGATCGTACGAATGAATTAGAATGGCTACATTCGTATTCATTCGTCTGAGCTATTCTAATTCATTCATACGATCCATTCTAATTCATTCGTATGAAGATATCCATTCTAATTCATTCGTACAAATGTAGCCATTCTGATTCAATCGTACGATCTATTCTAATTAATTCATACGATCCATTCTAATTTATTCGTACGAACGTAGCCATTTTAATTCATTTATATGAAAATAGCCATTCTAATTCATTCGTACGAATATAGCAATTCTAATTCATTCGTACGAATGTACTAATTCATTCATTCGAAGGTATCGATTCTAATTCTTTCGTACGATCCATTCTAATTCATTCATACGAATGTAGGTATTCTAATTCATTCGTACGATCCATTCTAATTCATTCGTATGAATGTAGCCAATCTAATTCATTCGTTCGATCCATTCTAATTCATTCGTACGATCAATTCTAATTCATTCGTACGATCCATTATAATTCATTCTTACGATCAATTCTAATTAATTTGTATGATCCATTCTAATTCACTTGTACAATTATAGCTATTCTAATTCATTTGTACGATCCATTCTAATTTATTCGTACGATCCATTCTAATTTATTCGTTCGAATGTAGCCATCCTAATTCATTTGTACGAAGGTAGCCATTCTAATTCATTAGTACGATCCATTCTATTTTATTCATACGAATGTAGCCATTCTAATTCAATCGTACGAACGAATGTAGCAATTCAAATTCATTCGTACGAAGGTATCTATTCTAATTCATTTGTACGATCCATTCTAATTCATTCGTACGATCCATTCTAATTCATTCGTACGAATGTAGCCATTCTAATTCATTCGTACGAATCTAACCATTCTAACACATTCGTATGAATATAGCCATTCTAATTCATTCGTTCGATGGTATCTATTCTAATTCATTCATACGGATGTAGCCATTCTAATTCATTTGTATGAATATATCCATTCTAATTCATTCGTACGATCCATTCTAATTCATTCGTATGATCCATTCTAATTTATTTGTATGAATGTAGCCATTCTAATTTATTCGTTCGAATATAGCCATTCCAATTCATTCGTACGATCCATTCTAATTAATTCGTATGATCCATTTCTAATTCATTCGTCGTACGAATATAGCTATTTGAATTCATTCGTTCGAATGAATTAGAATGGGTCGTACGCATGAATTAGAATGGATCGTACGTATGAATTAGAATGGATCGTACGTATGAATTAGAATAGATACCTTCGTATGAATGAATTAGAATGGCTACATTCGTACGAATGAATTAGAATGGCTACCTTCGTACGAATGAATTAGAATGGATCGTACGAATGAATTAGAATGGCTACATTCGTACGAATGAATTAGAATGGATCGTACGAATAAATTAAAATGGCTACATTCGTACGAAAGAATAAGAAAGGATCGTACGAATGAATTAGAATGGCTACCTTCGTACGAATGAATTAGAATGGATAGGACGAATGAATTAGAATGGATACCTTCGAATGAATTAGAATGGATCGTACGAATGAATTAGAATGGCTACATTCATACGAATGAATTAGAATGGATCGTACGAATAAATTTGAATGGATCATACAAATGAATTAGAATGGCTACATTCATACGAATGACTTAGAATGGTTACCTTCGTACGAATGAATTAGAATAGTTACCTTCGTACGAATGAATTAGAATGACTATATTTGTACGAATGAACTAGAATGGCTACATCCGTACGAATGTATTAGACTGTCTACATTCCTGCGAATGAATTAGAATGGTTCATACGAATGAATTAGAATGGATCGTACGAATGAATTAGAATGGATCGTATGAATAAATTAGAATAGATCGTACGAATGAATTAGAATGGCAATATTCAAACAAATGAATTAGAATGGCTGTATTCGTATGAATGAATTAGAATGGATTGTACGAATAAATTAGAATGGCTATAATCGTATGAATGAATAAGAATGGCTACATTCATATAAATGAATTAGATATACTAAATTCATACGAATGAATTAGAATGTATCGTACGAATGAATTAGAATGGCTCTTACGAATGAATTAGAATGGCTACATTCGTACGAATGAATTAGAATGGGTCGTACGAATAAATTAGAATAGATCATACGAATAAATTAGAATGGATCATACGAATGAATTAGAATGGATTGTACGAATAAATTAGAATGGCTACATGTTAGGTTTGATGTGGTCTACAGCTCGTAAAACCCTAGGTTTGGCTGTATATGGTTGATAGTTTATTTAGGATTGTATAAAGGTACGTATTATTATACGTGTTCTATTTAAAGAACTTAAGGAGCCATGGATATATAGTAGTCCATCTGAGTGGGAGACTCAGTGGATCGGTCCTATGAGCCTAAATCGTTCACAGCTCTGATTTGGGTTGGTCGCCCTATCAGGATAAGCTGTTGGAATGACAGAGCATGAGAATCTCCATAATGGTCATTACCAGGCACAATGTCTGTGGCCGAACAGAACCAACACGGTGCACAGATCGGTGAGCAGATACCGGTGCACATAGCCGTGTTTCTGCTTAGGATAATCGGTCCTAAACCCTGAGGAACCGTGACCGGTGGACTAACCAGTTGCGTGTAACTTTGGTTCACCAACGTGTGAGGGATCTAACCACGACCCAATACCACGGTGCGCTGGGTTACCGGGCTGACGTTGCATCGGCACGCCACTCTTGCAGGCCATCCATATCCTTATCGGTAGGTGCGTTCCTTGGTATGACATACACCGCACTAAACCCAGGCCTGGTGGTCAGCAGTTGAGCTGTTGACCGGATCCGGTTGCTTGGCCAAAGCGATCGGAGGGGCGATGTGATAGTCAACCTGGAAGGAACCTAGTCATATGGTCACTCGAGTCTGACGGTGCTCTCCACCGCTCGAGTTGACTCATGGCACCAAGTGGAGGGACATTGTATTACCAATACTAAGCGGAGAACAGGGGTATGCGAGAGAGCTTAATAAGTCTGGGAGAATTGGAGTGCAGCCTGCGTCGCACTCTGGGTGGCCACGCAGGTTAACCGGGATCCAGAGGATTGACAGGGACACTCGGGTAGTGTGTCGATCGGGTTCGGTTGGAAGCCATGAATCCTAGTCCCTGAAGGTTCCACCCTATCCACGATCATTACGGATCAATACTTTTTCCTTGTCTCACAGCATATTATGAGTTGAAGAAATAATGCCTAATCGTCCTGTGTTCCGTGAGTGCATCGCACTGGAGCATGGTGGTAGCACAGGACTAAGTGTGTTCACTAGGGGGCAACCCCAGAGTAGTGTAGAGACATACGATGTTGCCATTATACCATGAGGAGTCCATTCCGTGTGTGCGTGTTGCACTAGAACGCAGAATGCGAGTTTAGTAATTTTTACTATGGGGTACCCCACCTTTTACTAAGGGCACCCTAGTAAATAGTAAAAATACTATTCATCATCCCATGGTGTGTTGATTTGTTGCTGATGCCGATGAGGTGCCCTAAGTATTAGGGTGCATTATCGTGCACGTAGATGGGCCATACATTGTCCCGCATGAGGTGAACGACCACTAGATGCATGGGGGCATTTTGGTCATTTCAAAATGTCCCGCATGCCCTAGTGGCCGCCATCCTCACTAGGGCTAGCATGCATGGCCATCAAACTTATAATTAAGGGATTAATTCAGATTTGAATGATTTTGA
This sequence comes from Chamaelirium japonicum, assembly GCA_947650365.1. Classification (NCBI taxonomy): domain Eukaryota; kingdom Viridiplantae; phylum Streptophyta; class Magnoliopsida; order Liliales; family Melanthiaceae; genus Chamaelirium; species Chamaelirium japonicum. Next base: position 48,651,254 of record OX393552.1, on the reverse strand, counting down.
ATCATCTCCTTAATTGCAACAATTCTAATATGGCAACTAGTAATAAAAAGGGGCATTGAATTTGAGAGTAATGAGAGGGAGAGAGAGAGGAACGGTTTCAAATGGCAAGAGAGAGTGAGGGGCACGAATTTTTCAGATCTGAAATGGTGTATCATTCTCATATTTCCGATGAAGAACCAAAGCCCTTTTGCTTATGGTTCGGATTTTGCCATCTCTTTCTCTCTTGGGTTCATCTCTTCTTTCTCCCTCATCTTCTTCTCTAAGTGTGTGTGAGATTGATGGAGATCGCTTGCAAGGATCCGGGATGATATGTGAGATCGGGTGAATCTGATAAGATTCATTTCTCTCTTGCATGAGGATCCGGCTCGAGATTGCTGCCCAGATTTTACAGGCAGATCTGCACTGTTTTGATCACTGCAGGAGCTATAGAAGTCCAAATGACTTCAAACTGGTTGCAAACTCTTGGCGTTGAAGTCTTCTTTCCGGCAAATCAAGTTTCGCTCCATTCCGATGTCAGGATAGAAAGTTACGGCCTTTGCACTGAAAGGTGTTCGTGCAGATCCGAATTTGTCTTCATCAATATTGAAGCAATTCTTCGCGGTGTTAAATCCCGCACGAAGGTATAACCTACTAACCCCTAGATCTATCATAATGCATACATATGAGATATGTCAATCATTTCGATAGATGACTATAGGGGTTCGATTCGTATTTGTTTTATCATTTACTCATATGATTAATATGAATGAAAATTTTAAAATGTACCGCACACCGAAACGATCCTCGGGATCAACTCCACCTTCCGCTGCGCCTCCGATATCATTCCAACAAATAGTATCAGAGCCAGGTTGGTGTGCGATTCATGAGAAAATTTTTCATAGAATGAATCGTATGTGCATTTGATTAGCGAATGCGTCACCGGGGTTTGCGTAGATCATATATTCATATATGTCGCATGTTATGCATAGTGTGTTTTGCAAGGCACCGCTATAGTGTGATTGTTTGCTTTCGAGGGTCGGATCCTGAAATATAATTGCATGGTATTTCGATTATTTTTTTTGATGGATGAATGTAAGGCCTAATGGGACAAGCGCGTGGAGGTTGACCACGGCTTGGTTTTTCCCGGCCCTTATTTCTATTCTTGTCTTTATTCTTCTACCTAGGAAAATGTGTACGAACGAGCAATTGCTTGTGAGAATGAATTAGAATGGATCGTACGAATGAATTAGAATGGATCGTATGAATGGATTAGAATGGATCGTTCGAATGGATTAGAATGGATCGTACGAATGAATTAGAATGGATCATACAAATGAATTAGAAAGGTTACATTCGTGAGAATGAATTAGAATGGATCGTACGAATGAATTAGAATGGATCATGCGAATAAATTTGAATGGATCGTACGAATGAATTAAAATGGATCGAACGAATGAATTAGAATGGATACATTCGAGCGAATGAATTAGAATAGATCGTAGGAATGAATTAGAATGGATCATACGAATGAATTAGAATGGATCGTACGAACGAATCAGAATGGATCGTACGAACTAATTAGAATGGATCGTATGAACGAATTAGAATGGATCGTACGAATGAATTAGAATGGATACATTCGAGTGAATGAATTAGAATGGATACATTCGAGCGAAAGAATTAGAATGGATCGCACGAATGAATTAGAATGGATCATAGGAATGAATTAGAATGGATCGTGCAAATGAATTAGAATGGATACATTCGTGCGAATGAATTAGAATGGATCGTGCGAATGAATTAGAATGGATCATACGAATGAATTAGAATGGATATATTTGAACGAATAAATTAGAATGGATCATACGAATGAATTAGAATGGATCGTACGAATGAATTAGAAAGGATCGTACAAATGAATTAGAATGGATATATTCGTGTGAATGAATTAGAATGGATCGTACGAATGAATTAGACTGGATCGTACGAATAAATTAGAATGGATACATTCATACAAATGAATTAGAATGGATCGTACGAATAAATTAGAATGGATCATACAAATAAATTAGAATGGATTAGAATGGATCGTACGAATGAATTAGAAAAGATACATTTGTGCGAATGAATTAGATTGCATCGTATGAATGAATTTGAATGGATCGGACGAATGAATTAGAATGGATCGTATGAATGAATTAGAATGGATCATGCGAATGAATTAGAATAGATCGTACAAATGAATTAGAATGGATCATACGAATGAATTAGAATAAATCGTACGATCCATTCTAATTCATTCATCCGATCCATTCTAATTCATTCGCACGAATGTATCCATTCTAATTCATTCGTACAATCCATTCTAATTCATTCGTATGATCTATTCTAATTCATTTGCACGATCCATTCTAATTCATTCGCACGAATATATCCATTCTAATTCATTCGTACGATCCATTCTAATTCATTCGTATGATCCATTCTAATTCATTCGCACGATCCATTCTAATTCATTCGTATGATCCATTCTAATTCATTAGTATGATCAATTCTAATTCATTCGTGCGATCCATTCTAATTCATTCATACGATCCATTCTAATTCATTCGCACAAATGTATCCATTCTAATTCAATCGTACGATCCATTCTAATGCATTCGTACGATTCATTCTAATTCATTCGCAATATCCATTCTAATACATTCGTACGATCCATTCTAATTCATTCGTACGGTCTATTCTAATTCAATCGCAAGATCCATTCTAATTCATTCGTACGATCCATTATAATTCATTCGTTTGATCCATTCTAATTCATTCACACGATCCATTCTAATTCATTCTCACAAATGTAACCTTTCTAATTCATTTGCACGATCCATTCTATTTCATTTGCACTATCCATTCTAATTCATTTGTATGATCCATTCTAATTCATTCGTACGATCCATTCTAATCTATTCGTACGATCCATTCTAATCCATTTGTACGATCCATTCTAATTCATTCGTACGATCCATTCTAATTCATTCGTACGATCTATTCTAATTCATTCGGTGGATCCATTCTAATTCATTCGTACGATCCATTCTAATTCATTCGCACGATCCATTCTAATTAATTCGCGCGATCCATTCTAATGCATTCGTATGATCCATTCTAATTCATTCGCACGATCCATTCTAATTAATTCGCTCGAATGTAACCATTCTAATTCATTCGTACGATCCATTCTAATTCATTCCTATGATCCATTCTAATTCATTCACACGAATGTATCCATTCTAATTCATTTGCACGATCCATTCTAATTCATTCCTATGATCCATTCTAATTCATTCGTACAATCCATTCTAATTCATTCGCTCGAATGTATCCATTCTAATTCATTCGTATGATCCATTCTAATTCATTCGCACGAATATATCCATTCTAATTCATTCGTACGATCCTTTCTAATTCATTCACACGATCCATTCTAATTCTTTCATATGATCAATTCTAATTCATTCGCACGAATGTATCCATTCTAGTTCATTCGTACTCTCCATTCTAATTCATTCGTACGCACCATTCTTATTCATCGCATAAATGTATCCATTCAAATTTATTCGTACGATCCATTCTAATTCATTCGTACGATCCATTCTAATTCATTCGTATGATTCATTCTAATTCATTCGCATGATCCATTCTAATTCATTCGTACAATCCATTCAAATTCATTCGTACGATGCAATCTAATTCATTCGCACAAATGTATCTATTCTAATTCATTTGTACAATGCGTTCCAATCCATTCGTACGATCCATTCTAATCCATTCGTACGATCCATTCTAATTCATTCGCACGAATGTAACCATTCTAATTCATTCGTACGATCCATTCTAATTTATTCCTACGATCCATTCTAATTCATTCGCATGAATGTATCCATTCTAATTCATTTGCACAATCCATTCTAATTCATTCCTATTATCCATTCTAATTCATTTGTACGATCCATTCTAATTCATTCGCTCGAATGTATCCATTCTAATTCATTCGTACGATCCATTCTAATTCGTTCGTACGATCCATTCTAATTCGTTTGTACGATCAATTCTAATCCATTCGTACGATCCATTCTAATCCATTAATACGATCCATTCTAATCCATTCGTACGATCCATTCTAATCCATTCGTACGATCCATTCTAATTCATTCTCACAAATGTAACCTTTCTAATTCATTTGTACGATCCATTCTAATTCATTCGTACGATCCATTCTAATCCATTCGTACGATCCATTCTAATCCATTCGTACGATCCATTCTAATCCATTCGCACGAATGTAACCATTCTAATTCATTCATACGATCCATTCTAATGCATTCCTATGATCCATTCTAATTCATTCGCACAAATGTATCCATTCTAATTCATTTGCACGATCCATTCTAATTCATTCCTTTGATCCATTCTAATTCATTCGTACGATCCATTCTAATTCATTCGTACGATCCATTCTTATTCATTCGCATGATCCATTCGTACGATCCATTCTAATCCATTCGTACGATCCATTCTAATTCGTTCGTACGATCCGTTCTAATTCGTTCGTACGATCCGTTCTAATTCGTTCGTACGATCCATTCTAATTCGTTCGTACGATCCATTCTAATTAGTTCGCACGATCCATTCTAATTCCTTCGTACGATCCATTCTAATTCATTCGTACGATCCATTCTAACTCATTCTCACAAATGTATCCATTCTAATTCATTCGTATGATCCATTCTAATTCATTCGCACGATTCATTCTAATTCATTCGTACGATCCATTCTAATTCATTTGTACGATCCATTCTAATTCATTCGCACAAATGTATCCATTCTAATTTATTTGTATGATCCATTCTAATTCATTCGTACGATCAATTCTAATCCATTCGTACGATCCATTCTAATCCATTCGTACGATCCATTCTAATCCATTCGTACGATCCATTCTAATCCATTCGTATGATCCATTCTAATTTATTCGTTCAAATATATCCATTCTAATTCATTCGTACGATCCATTCTAATTCATTCGCACGATCCATTCTAATTCATTCGTACGATCCATTCTAATTCATTCATACGATCCATTCTAATTCATTCGCACGATCCATTCTAATTCATTTGTACGATCCATTTAATTCATTCGCATGATCCATTCTAATTCATTCGTATGATACATTCATACGACTGAATTAGAATGGATTGTACGAATGAATTAGAATTGATCATACGAATGAATTAGAATGGATCGTACGAATGAATTAGAATGGATCATGCGAATGAATTAGAATGGATCGTACGAATGAATTAGAATGGATATATTTGAACGAATAAATTAGAATGGATCATACGAATGAATTAGAATAGATCGTACGAATGAATTAGAATGGATCGTACGAATGAATTAGAATGGATCGTAAGAATGAATTAGAAAGGTTACATTTGTGAGAATGAATTAGAATGGTTCGTACGAATGAATTAGAATGGATCATACGAATGGATTAGAATGGATCGTACGAATGAATTAGAATGGATCGTACAAATGCATTAGAATGGATACATTCGTGCGAATGAATTAGAATGGATCGTACAAATGAATTAGAATGGATCGTGCGAATGAATTAGAATGGATCGTATGAATGAATTAGAATGGATCGTGCGAATGAATTAGAATGGATCGTACGAATGAATTAGAATGGATACATTTGTGCGAATGAATTAGAATGGATCCTACGAATGAACTAGAATGGATCATACGAATGAATTAGAATGGATCGTGCGAATGAATTAGAATGGATCGTGCGAATGAATTAGAATGGATACATTCATATAAATGAATTAGAATGGATCGTATGAATGAATTAGAATGGATCGTACGAATGAATTAGAATGGTTACATTCGTGCGAATGGATTAGAATGGATCGTACGAATGGATTAGAATGGATCGTCTAATTCATTCGCACAATCCATTCTAATTCATTCGTATGATCCATTCTAATTCATTCCTATGATCTATTCTAATTCATTCGCTCGAATGTATCCATTCTAATTCATTTGTACGATCCATTCTTATTCATTCGTATGATCCATTCAAATTCATTCGCATGATCCATTCTAATTCATTCGTACGATCGATTCTAATTCATTCTCTCGAATGTAACCTTTCTAATTCAGTTGTATGATCCATTCTAATTCATTCGTACGATCCATTATTATCCATTCGTACGATCCATTCTAATCCATTCGTACGATCCATTCTAATTCATTCGTACGATCCATTCTAATTTATTCGCACGCATGTATCCATTCTGATTCATTCGCCCGAATGCATCCATTCTAATTCATTCGTACGATCCATTCTAATTAATTCGTCCGATCCATTCTAATTCATTTGTGCGTTCTATTTTAATTCATTCGCACGATTCATTCTAATTCATTCGTACGATCCATTCTAATCCATTCGTACGATCCATTCTAAGCCGTTCGTACGATCCATTCTAATCCATTCGTACAATCCATTCTAATTCATTCGTACGATCCATTCTAATTTATTTGCTTGAATGTATCCATTCTAATTTATTCGTACGATCCAGTCTAATTCATTTGTACGATCCATTCTAATTCATTCGCACGAATGTATCCATTCTAATTCATTCGTACGATCCATTCTAATTCATTTGTATGATCCATTCCAATGCATTCGCACGATCCATTCAAATTCATTCGCACGATCCATTCTAATTCATTCGCACAATCCATTCTAATTCATTCGTACGATACATTCTAATTCATTCGTACGATCCATTCTAATTCATTCGCACGATCCATTCTAATTCATTCGTACGAATGTATCAATTCTAATTCATTCGTACGATCTATTCTAATTCATCGTACGATTAATTCTAATTCATTTGTACGATCCATTCTAATTCATTCGCACGAATGTATCCATTCTAATTCGTTCGTACGATCCATTCTAATTCGTTCGTACGATCCATTCTAATTCATTCGTATGATCCATTCTAATTCATTCCTACGATCTATTCTAATTCATTCGTATGATCCATTCTAATTCATTCCTACGATCTATTCTAATTCATTCGCTCGAATGTATCCATTCTAATTCATTCGTTCGATCCATTCTAATTCATTCGTACGATCCATTCTAATTCATTCGCTCGAATGTATCCATTCTAATTCATTCGTACGATCCATTCTAATTCATTCATATGATCCATTCTAATTCATTCGTACGATCCATTCTAATATATTCGCACGATCCGTTCTAATTCATTCCTATGATCCATTCTAATTCATTCGCACGAATGTAACCATTCTAATTCATTCGTACGATCCATTCTAATTCATTCGTACGATCCATTCTAATGCATTCGTACGATCCATTCTAATTCATTCATACGATCCATTCTAATCCATTCGTATGATCCATTCTAATTCGTTCGTACAAATGAATTAGAATGGATCGTACGAATAAATTAGAATGGATCGTACGAATCGATTAGAACGCATTGTACGAATGAATTAGAATGGATCATACGAATGGATTAGAATTGATCGTACGAATGAATTAGAATGGATCGTACGAATGAATTAGAATGGATACATTCGAGCGAATGAATTAGAATGGATCGTACGAACGAATTAGAATGGATCATAGGAATGAATTAGAATGGATCGTGCAAATGAATTAGAATGGATACATTCGTGCGAATGAATTAGAATGGATCATAGGAATGAATTAGAATGGATCGTACGAATGAATTAGAATGGTTACATTCGTGCGAATGAATTAGAATGGATCGTACGAATGGATTAGAATGGATAGTACGAATGGATTAGAATAGATCATAGGAATGAATTAGAATGGATCATACGAATGAATTAGAATGGATCGTGCGAATGAATTAGAATGGATTGTATGAAAGAATTAGAATGGATCGGACGAATGGATTAGAATGGATCGTACGAATGGATTAGAATGGATCGTACGAATGGATTAGAATGGATAGTACGAATGAATTAGAATGGATCATACAAATGAATTATAAAGGTTACATTCGTGTGAATGAATTCGAATGGATCGTACGAATGAATTAGAATGGATCATGCGAATGAATTTGAATGGATCGTACGAATGAATTAGAATGGATCAAACGAATGAATTAGAATGGATCGTATGAACAAATTAGAATGGATCGTACGAATGAATTAGAATGGATACATTCGAGCGAATGAATTAGAATGGATCGTACGAATGAATTAGAATGGGTCATAGGAATGAATTAGAATGGATCATAGGAATGAATTAGAATGGATCGTACAAATGAATTAGAATGGATACATTTGTGCGAATGAATTAGAATGGATCGTAGGAATGAATTAGAATGGATCGTACGAATAAATTAGAATGGTTATATTCGTGCGAATGAATTAGTATGGATCATAGGAATGAATTAGAACGGATCGTGCGAATGAATTAGAATGGATCGTACGAATGAATTAGAATGGATCGTACGAATGAATTAGAATGAATTCATTCGTACGATCCATTCTAATTCATTCGTATGATCCATTCTAATTCGTTCGCATGATCCATTCTAATTCATTCGCACGATCCATTCTAATTCATTCGCACGAATGTATCCATTCTAATTCATTCGCACAATCCATTCTAATCCATTCTAATTCATTCCTACGATCCATTCTAATTCATTTGCACGAATGTATCCATTCTAATTCATTCGTATGATCCATTCTAATTCATTCGCACGATCCATATTAATTCATTCGTATGATCCATTCTAATTCATTCGTACGAATGTATCCATTCTAATTCATTCGTAGGATCCATTCTGATTCATTCGTACGAATGTATCCATTCTAATTCATTCGTACGATCCATTCTAATTCATTCGCACGAATGTATCCATTCTGATTCATTCATTCGATCCATTCTAATTCATTCATACGATCTATTCAAATTCATTCGCACGATCCATTCTAATTCATTCATACGATCCATTCTAATCTATTCGTACGATCCATTCTAATCCATTTGTACGATCCATTCTAATTCATTCGTACGATCCATTCTAATTCATTCGTACGATCCATTCTAATTCATTCGCACGAATGTATCCATTCTAATTCATTCTTACGATCCATTCTAATTCATTCGCACTATCCATTCTAATTCATTCGCACGATCCATTCAAATTCATTCGTATGATCCATTCTAATTCATTCGCACGACTGTATCCATTCTAATTCATTTGTACGATCCATTCTAATTCATTCGTATGATCAATTCTAATTTATTCGCACGATCCGTTCTAATTCATTCGTATGATCCATTCTAATTCAATTCATGCAATCCATTCAAATTCATTCGCACAAATATATCCATTCTAATTCATTCGCATGATCCATTCTAATTCATTCGCACGATCCATTCTAATTCATTCCTACGATCCATTCTAATTCATTCGCACAAATGTATCCATTCTAATTCATTTGCACGATCCATTCTAATTCATTCCTATGATCCATTCTAATTCATTCGTACGATCCATTCTAATTCATTCACACGAATGTATCCATTCTAATTCATTCGTACGATCCATTCTAATTCATTCATATGATCCATTCTAATTCGTTCGTACGATCCATTCTAATTCGTTCGTACGATCCATTCTAATTCATTCGTACGATCCATTCTAATCCATTCGTACGATCCATTCTAATTCATTCGTACAAATGAATTAGAATGGATCGTACGAATGAATTAGAATGGATTATGCGAATGAATTAGAATGGATCGTGCGAATGAATTAGAATGGATCGTATGAATGAATAAGAATGGATCGTACGAATGAATTAGATTGGATCATGCGAATGAATTAGAATAGATCATACGAATGAATTAGAATGGATAGTACGAATAAATTAGAATGGATCGTGCGAATAAATTAGAATGGATCGTACAAATGAATTAGAATGGATCCACCGAATGAATTAGAATGGATCGTACGAATGAATTAGAATGAATCATCCGAATGAATTAGAATGGATCGGACGAATGAATTAGAATGGATCGTACGAATGAATTAGAATGGTTACATTCATGCGAATGAATTAGAATGGATCGTACGAATGAATTAGAATTAATCATACGAATGAATTAGAATGGATCGTGCGAATGAATTTGAATGGATCGTACGAATGAATTAGAATGGATACATTCGTGCGAATGAATTAGAATGGATCGGACGAATGAATTAGAATGGATCGTGCGAATGAATTAGAATAGATCGTGCGAATGAATTAGAATGGATCATACAAATAAATTAGAAAGGTTACATTCGTGAGAATGAATTAGAATGGATCGTACGAATGAATTAGAATGGATCATGCGAATGAATTTGAATGGATCGTACGAATAAATAAGAATGGATCATATGAATGAATTAGAATGGATCGTACGAATGAATTAGAATGGATACATTCGTGCGAATGAATTAGAATGGATTGTACGAATGAATTAAAATGGATCGTGCAAATGAATTAGAATGGATAAATTTGTGCGAATGAATTAGAATGGATCGTAGGAATGAATTAGAATGGATCGTACGAATGAATTAGAATGGTTACATTCGTGCGAATGAATTAGAATGGATCATAGGAATGAATTAGAACGGATCGTGCGAATGAATTAGAATGGATCGTAAGAATGAATTAGAATGGATCGTACGAATGAATTAGAATGGATCGTACGAATGAATTAGAATGAATTCATTCGTACGATCCATTCTAATTCATTCGTATGATCCATTCTAATTCGTTCGTAAGATCCATTCTAATTCATTCGGACGATCCATTCTAAGTCATTCGCACGAATATATCCATTCTAATTCATTTGCACGATCCATTCTAATTCAATCCTATGATCCATTCTAATTCATTCGTACGATCCATTCTAATTCATTCATCCGATCCATTCAAATTCATTCATACGATCCATTCTAATTCATACGTACGATCCATTCTAATTCATTCACTCGAATGTATCCATTCTAATTCATTCATACAATCCATTCTAATTCATTCGCACGATCCATTCTAATTCATTCGTATGATCCATTCTAATTCATTCCTACGATCTATTCTAATTCATACGCTCGAATGTATCCATTCTAATTCATTCGTTCGATCCATTCTAATTCATTCGTACGATCCATTCTAATTCATTCATACAATCCGTTCTAATTCATTCGTATGATCTATTCTAATTCATTCGCACGATCCATTCTAATTCATTCGCACGAATATATCCATTCTAATTCATTCGTACGATCCATTCTAATTCATTCGTACGATCCATTCTAATTCATTCGCACGATCCATTCTAATTCATTCACACGATCCATTCTAATTCATTCTCACGAATGTAACCTTTCTAATTCATTTGTATGATCCATTCTAATTCATTCGTACGATCCATTCTAATCCATTCGTACGATCCATTCTAATCCATTCGTATGATCCATTCTAATTCATTCGTACGATCCATTCTAATTCATTCTTACAAATGTAACCTTTCTAATTCATTTGTACGATCCATTCTAATTCATTCGTACGATCCATTCTAATTCATTCATACGATCCATTCTAATTCATTCGTATGATCCATTCTAATTCATTCGTTCGATCCATTCTAATTCATTCGCACGAATATATCCATTCTAATTCATTCGTACGATCCATTCTAATTCGTTCATACGATCCATTATAATTCGTTCGTACGATCCATTCTAATTCGTTCGCATGAATATATCTATTCTAATTCATTCGTATGATCCATTCGAATTCATTCGTACGATCCATTCGAATTCATTCGTACAATTCATTCAAATTCATTCGTACGATGCAATCTAATTCATTGACACAAATGTATCTATTCTAGTTCATTCGTACAATGCGTTCTAATCCATTCGTACGATCCATTCAAATCTATTCGTACGATCCATTCTAATTCATTCGCACGAATGTAACCATTCTAATTCATTCGTACGATCAATTCTAATTCATTCGTACGATCCATTCTAATTCATTCTCACAAATGTAACCTTTCTAATTCATTTGAACGATCCATTCTAATTCATTCGTACGATCCATTCTAATCCATTCGTACGATCCATTCTAATTCATTCGTATAATCCATTTGTCCGAATAAATTAGAATGGATCGTACGAATGGATTAGAATGGATCATACAAATGAATTAGAAAGGTTACATTCATGAAAATGAATTAGAATTGATCGTGCGAATGAATTAGAATTGATCATACGAATGAATTAGAATGGATCGTACGAAAGAATAAGAATGGATCGTACGAATGAATTAGAATGGATACATTCGACCGAATGAATTAGAATAGATCGTAGGAATGAATTAGAATGGATCATACGAATGAATTAGAATAGATCGTATGAATGAATTAGAATGGATCGTACGAATTAATTAGAATTGATACATTCGTGCGAATGAATTAGAATGGATTGTACGAATGAATTAGAATGGATCGTACGAATGAATTAGAATGGATTGTACGAATGAATTAGAATGGATATATTCGTGCGAATCAATTAGAATGGATTGGACGAATGAATTAGAATGGATCGTACGATTCATTCTAATTCATTCGTACGATCCATTCTAATGCATTCGTACGATTCATTCTAATTCATTCGCACGATCCATTCTAATTCATTCGTATGATCCATTCTAATTTATTTGCACGAATATACGATCCATTCTAATTTATTCGCGAGAATGTATCTATTCTAATTCATTCACACAATCCATTCTAATTTATTCGTACAAATGTATCCATTCTAATTCATTCGTATGATCCATTCTAATTCATTCGTACGATTCATTCTAATTCATTCGTACGATCCATTCTAATTCATTCGTACGATCCATTCTAATTCATTCGCACGAATGTATCCATTCTAATTAATTCGTACGATCCATTCTAATTGATTCATACGATCCATTCTAATTCATTCGTATGATCCATTCTAATTCATTCCTACGATCTATTCTAATTCATTCGCTCGAATGTATCCATTCTATATCATTCGTACGATCCATTCTTATTCATTCGTACGATCCATTCTAATTCATTCGTATGATCAATTCTAATTCATTCGCACAATCCATTCTAATTCATTCTCACGAATGTAACCTTTCTAATTCATTTGTATGATCCATTCTAATTCATTCGTACGATCCATTCTAATCCATTCATACGATCCATTCTAATCCATTCGTACGATCTATTCTAATTCATTCTCACAAATGTAACTCTTCTAATTCATTTGTACGATCCATTCTAATTCATTTGTTCGATCCATTCTAATCCATTCGTACGATCCATTCTAATTCATTCGCACGAATGTAACCATTCTAATTCATTCGTACGATCTATTCTAATTCATTCCTACGAATGTGTTAGAATGGATCATACGAATGAATTAGAATGGATCGTACAAATGAATTAGAATGGATCGAACGAATGAATTAGAATGGATACATTCGAGCTAATGAATTAGAATAGATCGTAGGAATGAATTAGAATGGATCATACGAATGAACTAGAATGGATCGTGCGAATGAATTAAATTGGATCGTAGGAATGAATTAGAATGGATCGTACGAATGAATTAGAATGGATTGTACGAATGAATTAGAATGGATCGTATGAATGAATTAGAATGGATCGTAGGAATGAATTAGAATGGATCATATGAATGAATTAGAATGGATCGTGCGAATGAATTTGAATGGATTGTACGAATGAATTAGAATGGATACATTCGAGCGAATGAATTAGAATAGATCGTAGGAATGAATTAGAATGGATCATACGAATGAATTAGAATGGATCGTGCGAATGAATTAGAATGGATTGTACGAATGAATTAGAATGGATACATTCGTGCGAATGAATTATAATGGATCGGACGAATGAATTAGAATGGATCGCACGATTCATTCTAATTCATTCGTACGATCCATTCTAATGCATTCGTACGATTCATTCTAATTCATTCGCACGATCCATTCTAATTCATTCGTACGATCCATTCTTATTCATTCATGCGATCCATTCTAATTCATTCGCATAATCTATTCTAATTCATTCGTACGATCCATTCTAATTCATTCGTATGATCCATTCTAACTCATTCGGTGGATCCATTCTAATTCATTCGTACGATCCATTCTAATTTATTCGCACGATCCATTCTAATTTATTCGTACGATCCATTCTAATTCATTCATACGATCTATTCTAATTCATTCGCAAGATCCATTCTAATTCATTTGTACGATCCATTCTAATTCATTCGTACAATCCATTCAAATTCATTCGTACGATGCAATTTAATACATTCGCACAAATGTATCTATTCTAATTCATTCATACAATGCGTTCTAATCCATTTGTACGATCCATTCTAATCCATTCGTACGATCCATTCTAATTCATTCGCACGAATGTAACCATTCTAATTCATTCATATGATCCATTCTAATCCATTCGTACGATCCATTCTAATTCATTCCTACGATCCATTCTAATTCATTCGCACGAATGTATCCATTCTAATTCATTTGCTCGATCCATTCTAATTCATTCCTATGATCCATTCTAATTCATTCGTACGATCCATTCTAATTCATTCGCTCGAATGTATCCATTCTAATTCATTCGTACGATCCATTCTAATTCGTTAGTACGATCCATTCTAATTCGTTCGTACGATCCATTCTAATTCGTTCGTACGATCCATTCTAATTCGTTCGTACGATCCATTCTAATTCGTTCACACGATCCATTCTAATTCATTCGTATGATCCATTCTAATTCATTCGCATGATCCATTATAATTCATTCGTACGATCCATTCTAGTTCATTCTCACGAATGTAACCTTTCTAATTCATTTGTATGATCCATTCTAATTCAATCGTACGATCCATTCTAATCCATTCGTACGATCCATTCTAATCCATTCGTACGATCCATTCTAATTCATTCGCTCGAATGTATCTATTCTAATTCATTCGTACGATCCATTCTAATTCGTTCATACGATCCATTCTAATTCATTCGTACGATCCATTCTAAAATGAGTTAGAATGGATCATACGAATGAATTAGAATGGATCGTACGAATGAATTAGAATGGATTGTGCGAATGAATTAGAATGGATCGTATGAATGAATAAGAATGGATCGTGCGAATGAATTAGAATGGATCGTGCGAATGAATTAGAATGAATCGTACGAATGCATTAGAATGGATCGTACGAATGAATTAGAATGAATCGTATGAATGCATTAGAATGGATCGTATGAATGAATTAAAATGGATCGTACAAATTAATTAGAATGGATCGTGCGAATAAATTTGAATGGATCGTACGAACGAATTAGAATGGATCGTACGAACGAATTAGAATGGATCGTACGAACGAATTAGCATGGATCGTACGAATGAATTAGAATGGATCGTACGAATGAATTAGAATCGATATATTCGAGCGAATAAATTAGAATGGATCGTGCGAATGAATTAGAATGGATCATATGAATGAATTAGAATGGATACATTTGTGAGAATGAATTAGAATGGATCGTACGATCCATTCTAATTCATTCGTACGATCCATTCTAATTCATTTGCACGATCTATTCTAATTCATTCCTATGATCCATTCTAATTCATTCGTACGATCCATTCTAATTCATTCGCACGATCCATTCTAATTCATTCGCACAATCCGTTCTAATTCATTCGCACAATCCATTCTAATTCATTCGCACGAATGTATCCATTCTAATTTATTCGTACGATCCAGTCTAATTCATTCGTAGGATCCATTCTAATTCGTTCGCATGAATGTATCCATTCTAATTCATTCGTACGATCCATTCTAATTCATTCATATGATCCATTCCAATTCGTTCGTACGATCCATTCTAATTCGTTCGTACGGTCCATTCTAATCCATTCGTACGATCCATTCTAATTCATTCGTACAAATGAATCAGAATGGATCGTACGAATAAATTAGAATTGATTGTGCGAATGAATTAGAATGGATCGTGCGAATGAATTAGAATGGATCGTATGAATGAATAAGAATGGATCGTACAAATGAATTAGAATGGATCGTACGAATGAATTAGAATGGATACAACGAATGAATTAGAATGGATAGTACGAATAAATTAGAATGGATCGTGCGAATGAATTAGAATGGATCATACGAATGAATTAGAATGGATCCACCGAATGAATTAGAATGGATCGTACAAACGAATTAGAATGGATCGTACGAACGAATTAGAATGGATCGTACGAATGAATTAGAATGGATACATTCGAGCGAATGAATTAGAATGGATCGTACGAATGAATTAGAATGGATCATAGGAATGAATTAGAATGGATTGTGCGAATGAATTAGAATGGATCGTATGAATGAATTAGAATGGTTACATTCGTGCGAATGAATTAGAATGGATCGTACGAATGGTTTAGAATGGATCGTACGAATGGATTAGAATGGATCGTACGAATGAATTAGAATGGATCGTACGAATGAATTAGAATGGATACATTCGAGCGAATGAATTAGAATAGATAGTAGGAATGAATTAGAATGGGTCGTACGAATGAATTAGAATGGATCGTGCGAATGAATTAGAATGGATCGTACGAATGAATTAGAATGGATAATGCGAATGAATTTGAATAGATCGTACGAATGAATTAGAATGGATCGAATGAATGAATTAGAATGGATACATTCGTGCGAATGAATTAGAATGGATCGTACGAACGAATTAGAATGGATACATTCGTACGAATGAATCAGAATGGATCCTACGTATGAATTAGAATGGATACATTCGTACGAATGAATTAGAATGGATCGTACGAATGAATTAATATGGATCGTGCGAATGAATTAGAATGGATCATAGGAATGAATTAGAATGGATACATTCGTGCAAATGAATTAGAATGGTCGTAGGAATGAATTAGAATGGATCGTACGAATGAATTAGAATGGTTACATTCGTGCGAATGAATTAGAATGGATCGTACGAAAGGATTAAAATAGATCGTACGAATGGATTAGAACGCATTGTACGAATGAATTAGAATGGATCGTACGAATGGATTAGAATGGATCGTACGAATGAATTAGAATGAATCATACAAATAAATTAGAATGGATACATTCGAGCGAATGAATTAGAATGGATCGTACGAATGAATTAGAATGGATCATAGGAATGAATTAGAATGGATCGTACGAATGGATTAGAATGGATCGAACGAATAAATTAGAATGGATACATTCGAGCGAATGAATTAGAATAGATCGTAGGAATGAATTAGAATGGATCATACGAATGAATTAGAATGGATCGTGCAAATGAATTAGAATGGATTGTACGAATGAATTAGAATGGATACATTCGTGCGAATGAATTAGAATGGATCGGACGAATGAATTAGAATGGATCGTACGATTCATTCTAATTCGTTCATACGATCCATTCTAATTCATTCGTATGATCCATTCTAACTCATTCGGTGGATCCATTCTAATTCATTCGTACGATCCATTCTAATTCATTCGCACTATCCATTCTAATTCATTCGCACGATCCATTCTAATTCATTCGTACTATCCCTTCTAATTCATTCGCACGAATGTATCCATTCTAATTCATTTGTACGATCCATTCTAATTCATTCGTACAATGCGTTCTAATCCATTTGTACGATCCATTCTAATTCATTCATATGATCCATTCTAATTCATTCGTACGATCCATTCTAATTCATTCGCTCGAATGTATCCATTCTAATTCATTCGTACAATTCATTCTAATTCATTCGCACGATCCATTCTAATTCATTTGTATGATCCATTCTAATTCATTCCTACGATCTATTCTAATTCATCCGCTCGAATGTATCCATTCTAATTCATTCATTCGATCCATTCTAATTCATTCGTACGATCCATTCTAATTCATTCGTACGATCCATTCTAATTCATTCGTACAAATGTATCTATTCTAATTCATTCGTACAATGCGTTCTAATCCATTCGTACGATCCATTCTAATCCATTCGTACGATCCATTCTAATTCATTCGCACGAATGTAACCATTCTAATTCATTCATATGATCCATTCTAATTTATTCGTACGATCCATTCAAATTCAATCGTATGATCCATTCTAATTCATTCGCACGATCAATTCTAATTCATTCGTCCGATCCATTCTAATTCATTCGCACGAATGTATCCATTCTAATTCATTCGTACGATCCATTCTAATTCATTCGCATGATCCATTCTAACTCATTCGGTGGATCCATTCTAATTCATTCATACGATCCATTCTAATTCATTCGCACGAGCCATTCTAATTTATTCGTATGATCCATTCTAATTCATTCGTACGATATATTCTAATTCATTCGCATGATCCATTCTAATTCATTCGTACGATCCAGTCTAATTCATTCGTACAATCCATTCAAATTCATTCGTACGATGCAATCTAATTCATTCGAATGAATATATCCATTCTAATTCATTCGTACGATCCTTTCTAATTCATTCGCCCGATCCATTCTAATTCTTTCATATGATCCATTCTAATTCATTCGTACGATCCATTCTAATTCATTCGTATGATCAATTCTAATTCATTCGCACGATCCATTCTAATTCATTCGTACGATCCATTCTAATCCATTCGTACAATCCATTCTAATCCATTCGTACGATCCATTCTAATTCGTTCATACGATCCATTCTAATTGATTCGTTTGATCCATTCTAATTCATTCGTATGATCAATTCTAATTCATTCGCACGATCCATTCTAATTCATTCGTACGATCCATTCTAATTCATTCGTACGAATGTAACCATTCTAATTCATTCGTACGATCCATTCTAACTCATTCCTACGATCCATTCTAATTCATTCGCACGAATGTATCCATTCTAATTCATTCGTACGATCCATTCTAATTCATTCGTACGATCCATTCTAATTCATTCTCACAAATGTAACCTTTCTAATTCATTTGTACGATCATTTCTTATTCATTCGTACGATCCATTCTAATCCATTCGTACGATCCATTCTAATCCATTCGTACGATCCATTATAATTCATTCGCACGAATGTATCCATTCTAATTCATTCGTACGATTCATTCTAATTCATTCGCACGATCCATTCTAATTCATTCGTACGATCCATTCTTATTCATTCATACGATCCATTATAATTCATTTGTACGAATGAATTAGAATGGATCGTACGAATGGATTATAATGGATCGTACGAATGAATTAGAATGGATTGTACGAACTAATTAGAATGGATCGTATGAACGAATTAGAATGGATCGTACGAATGAATTAGAATGGATACATTCGAGCGAATGAATTAGAATGGATCATACGAATGAATTAGAATGGATCATAGGAATGAATTAGAATGGATCGTGCAAATGAATTAGAATGGATACATTCGTGCGAATGAATTAGAATGGATCGTAGGAATGAATTAGAATGGATCATACGAATGGATTAGAATGGATCGTACGAATGAATTAGAATGGATCGTACGAACGAATTAGAATGGATACATTTGTGCGAATGAATTAGAATGGATCGTGCAAATGAATTAGAATGGATCGTACGAATGAATTTAAATGGATCGTGCAAATGAATTAGAATAGATCGTGCGAATGAATTAGAATGGATCATACAAATAAATTAGAAAGGTTACATTCGTGAGAATGAATTAGAATGGATCGTACGAATGAATTAGAACAGATCATGCGAATGAATTTGAATGGATCGTACGAATGAATAAGAATGGATCATACGAATGCATTAGAATGGATCGTACGAATGAATTAGAATGGATTGTACGAATGAATTAGAATGGATACATTCGAGCGAATGAATTAGAATGGATCGTACGAATGAATTAGAATGGATCATAGGAATGAATTAGAATGGATCGTACGAATGCATTAGAACGCATTGTACGAATGAATTAGAATGGATCGTACAAATGAATAAGAATGGATACATTCGTGCGAATGAATTAGAATGGATCGAACGAATGAATTAGAATGGATCATACGAATGAATTAGAATGGATCATGCAAATGAATTTGAATGGATCGTACGAATGAATTAGAATGGATCGTATGAATGAATTAGAATGGATACATTCGTGCGAATGAATTAGAATGGATCGTACGAATGAATTAGAATTGATCATACTAATGAATTAGAATGGATCATACGAATGAATTAGAATGGATCGTGCGAATGAATTAGAATGGATCGTACGAATGAATTAGAACGGATCGTACAAATGAATTATAATGGATCGTGCGAATGAATTCGAATGGATTGTACGAATGAATTAGAATGGATCGTACGAATGAATTAGAATGGATCATGCGAATGAATTTGAATGGATCGTACGAATGAATTAGAATGGATCGAACGAATGAATTAGAATGGATACATTCGAGCGAATGTATTAGAAAAGATCATAAGAATGAATTAGAATGGATCATACGAATGAATTAGAATGGATCGTACGAACGAATTAGAATGAATCGTACGAACGAATTAGAATGGATCGTACGAACGAATTAGAATGGATCGTACGAATGAATTAGAATGGATACATTCGTGCGAATGAATTATAATGGATCGTACGAATGAATTAGAGTGGATCGTGCGAATAAATTAGAATGAATCGTACGAATGAATTATAATGGATCGTGCGAATGAATTAGAATGGATACATTTGTACGAATAAATTAGAATGGATTGTACGAATGAATTAGAATGGATACATTCTTGCGAATAAATTAGAATGGATCGTTTATTCGTGCAAATAAATTAGAATGGATCATACGAATGAATTAGAATGGGTCGTGCGAATGAATTAGAATGAATCGTACGAATGCATTAGATTGGATCGTACGAATGAATTAGAATGAATCGTACGATCCATTCTAATTCATTTGTACGATCCATTCTAATCTATTCTAATTCATTCGCACAAATGTATCCATTCTAATTCATTCTCACGAATGTAATCTTTCTAATTCATTTGTATGATCCATTCTAATGCATTCGTACGATCCATTCTAATCCATTTGTACGATCCATTCTAATCCATTCATTTGTACGAATGAATTAGAATGGTTACATTCGTGCGAATGAATTAGAATGGATCGTACGAATGACTTAGAATGGATCGTACGAATGAATTAGAATAGATACATTCGAGCGAATGAATTAGAATGGATCGTACGAATGAATTAGAATGGATCATAGGAATGAATTAGAATGGATCGTGTAAATGAATTAGAATGGATCGTATGAATGAATAAGAATGGATCATACGAATGAATTAGAATGGATACATTTGTGCGAATGAATTAGAATGGATCGTGCGAATGAATTAGAATGGATCGTACGAATGAATTAGAATGGATAGTGCGAATTAATTAGAATGGATCGTACGAATGAATTAGAATGGATTGTAAGTACGAATGAATTAGAATTGATCGAACGAATGGATTAGAATGGATCGTACGAATGGATTAGAATGGATCGTACGAATGGATTAGAATGCATTGTACGAATGAATTAGAATAGATACATTTGTGCGAATGAATTAGATTTCATCGTACGAATGAATTTGAATGGATCGGACAAATGAATTAGAATGGATCGTATGAATGAATAAGAATGGATCGTACGAATGAATTAGAATGGATACATTTGTGCGAATTAATTAGAATGGATCGTACGAATGAATTTGAATGGATCGTACGAACTAATTAGAATGGTTACATTCGTGCGAATGAATTAGAATGGATCGTACGAATGGATTAGAATGGATCGTACGAATGGATTAGAATGGATTGTACGAATGAATTTCTAATTCGTTCGTACGATCCATTCTAATTCTTTCATATGATCCATTCTAATTCATTCGTACGATCCTTTCTAATTCATTTGTATAAATATATCCATTCTAATTCATTCGCATGATCCATTCTAATTCATTCGCACGATCCATTCTAATTCAGTCGTATGAATGTATCCATTCTTATTCATTCCTATCATCCATTCTAATTCATTTGTACGATCCATTCTAATTCATTCGTACAATCCATTCTAATTCATTCACACGATCCATTCTAATCCATTCGTACGATCCATTCTAATTCATTTGTACGATCTATTCTAATTCATTCGTATGATCCATTCTAATTCATTCGTACGATCCATTCTAATTCATTCGTACAATCCATTCTAATTCATTCGTACGATCCATTCTAATTCATTTGCACAATCCAATCTAATTCATTCCTTTGATCCATTCTAATTCATTCGTACGATCCATTCGAATTCATTAGCCCGAATGTATCCATTCTAATTCATTCGTACGATCCATTCTAATTCGTTCATACGATCCATTCTAATTCGTTCGTACGATCCATTCTAATTCGTTCGTACGATCCATTCTAATTCGTTCGTACGATCCATTCTAATTCATTCGCACGATCCATTCTAATTCATTCGTACAATCCATTCTAATTCATTCGCACGATCCATTCTAATTCATTCGTATGATCCATTCTAATTCATTCCTACGATCTATTCTAATTCATTCGCTCAAATGTATCCATTCTAATTCATTCATTCGATCCATTCTAATTCATTCGTACGATCCATTCCAATTCATTTGCTCGAATGTATCCATTCTAATTCATTCGTACGATCCATTCTAATTCGTTCGTACGATTCATTCTAATTCATTCGTACGATCCATTCTAATGCATTCATACGATTCATTCTAATTCATTCGCACGATCCATTCTAATTCATTCGTATGATCCATTCTAATTCATTCCTACGATCTATTCTAATTCATTCGCTCGAATGTAACCTTTCTAATTAGAATGGATCGTACAAATGAATTAGAAAGGTTACATTCATGAGAATGAATTAGAATGGATCGTACGAATGAATTAGAATGGATCGTACGAATGAATTAGAATCGATACATTCGAGCAAATGAATTTGAGTGGATCGTACGAATGAATTAGAATGGATCGAACGAATGAATTAGAATGGATACATTCGAGTGAATGAATTTGAATAGATCATAGGAATGAATTAGAATGGATCATACGAAAGAATTAGAATGGATCGTGCAAATTAATTAGAATGGATTGTACGGATGAATTAGAATGGATACATTCGTGCGAATGAATTCGAATGGATCATACGAATGAATTAGAATGGATCGTACGAATGAATTAGAATGGATCATACGAATGAATTAGACTGGATTGTACGAATGAATTAGAATTGATCGTGCGAATGAATTAGAATGGATCGTACGAAAGAATTAGAATGGATCGTATGAATGAATTAGAATGGATCGTACGAATGAATTAGAATCGATCGTGCCAATGAATTAGAATGGATCGTACGAATGAATTAGAATGGATACATTTGTGCGATGAATAAGAATGGAGCGTACGAATGAATTAGAATGGAGCGTACAAATGAACTAGAATGAATATATTCGTGCGAATGAATTAGAATGGATCATATGAAAGAATTAGAATGCATCGTGAGAATGAATTAGAATGGATCGTGCGAATGAATTAGAATGGATCGTACGAACGAATTAGAATGGATCGTACGAACGAATTAGAATGGATCATATGAACGAATTAGAATGGATCGTACGAATGAATTAGAATTGATACATTTGTGCGAATTAATAAGAATGGATCGTACGAATGAATTAGATTGGATCTTACGAATGAATTAGAATGGATCGTACGAATGAATTAGAATGGATCGTGCGAATGAATTAGAATGGATACATTCGTGCGAATGAATTAGAATGGATTGTACGAATGAATTAGAATAGATCGTACAAATGAATTAGAATGGATCGTGTGAATGAATTAGAATTGATCATACAAATGAATTAGAATGGATCATACGAACGAATTAGAATGGATCGTACGAACGAATTAGAATGGATACATTCGTGCGAATGAATTATAATGGATCGTCCGAATGAATTAGAGTGGATCGTGAGAATAAATTAGAATGAATCGTACGAATGAATTAGAATGGATCGTGCGAATGAATTAGAATGGATACATTTGTACGAATAAATTAGAATGGATTGTACGAATGAATTAGAATGGATACATTCTTGCGAATAAATTAGAATGGATCGTATATTCGTGCAAATAAATTAGAATGGATCATACGAATGAATTAGAATGGATCGTGCGAATGAATTAGAATGAATCGTACGAATGCATTAGATTGGATCGTACGAATGAATTAGAATGAATCGTACAATCCATTCTAATTCATTTGTACGATCCATTCTAATCTATTCTAATTCATTCGCACAAATGTATCCATTCTAATTCATTCTCATGAATGTAATCTTTCTAATTCATTTGTATGATCAATTCTAATGCATTCGTACGATCCATTCTAATCCATTTGTACGATCCATTCTAATCCATTCATTCGTACGAATGAATTAGAATGGTTACATTCATGCGAATGAATTAGAATGGATCATACGAATGACTTAGAATGGATCGTACGAATGAATTAGAATAGATACATTCGAGCGAATGAATTAAAATAGATCGTACGAATGAATTAGAATGGATCATAGGAATGAATTAGAATGGATTGTGTAAATGAATTAGAATGGATCGTATGAATGAATAAGAATGGATCGTACGAATGAATTAGAATGGATACATTTGTGCGAATGAATTAGAATGGATCGTGCGAATGAATTAGAATGGATCGTACGAATGAATTAGAATGGATAGTGCGAATTAATTAGAATGGATCGTACGAATGAATTAGAATGGATTGTAAGTACGAATGAATTAGAATTGATAGAACGAATGGATTAGATTGGATCGTACGAATGGATTAGAATGGATCGTACGAATGGATTAGAACGCATTGTACGAATGAATTAGAATAGATACATTTGTGCGAATGAATTAGATTTCATCGTACGAATGAATTTGAATGGATCGGACAAATGAATTAGAATGGATCGTATGAATGAATACGAATGGATCGGACGAATGAATTAGAATGGATACATTTGTGTGAATTAATTAGAATGGATCGTACGAATGAATTTGAATGGATCGTACGAACTAATTAGAATGGTTACATTCGTGCGAATGAATTAGAATGGATCGTACGAATGGATTAGAATGGATCATACGAATGGATTAGAATGGATCGTACGAATGAATTTCTAATTCGTTCGTACGATCCATTCTAATTCTTTCATATGATCCATTCTAATTCATTCGTACGATCCATTCTAATTCATTTGTATGAATATATCCATTCTAATTCATTCGCACGATCCATTCTAATTCAGTCGTATGAATGTATCCATTCTAATTCATTCCTATCATCCATTCTAATTCATTTGTACGATCCATTCTAATTCATTCGTACAATCCATTCTAATTCATTCACACGATCCATTCTAATCCATTCGTACGATCCATTCTAATTCATTTGTACGATCTATTCTAATTCATTCGCATGATCCATTCTAATTCATTCGTACGATCCATTCTAATTCATTCGTACAATCCATTCTAATTCATTCGTACGATCCATTCTAATTCATTCGCACAATCCAATCTAATTCATTCCTTTGATCCATTCTAATTCATTCGTACGATCCATTCGAATTCATTAGCCCGAATGTATCCATTCTAATTCATTCATACGATCCATTCTAATTCATTCATACGATCCATTCTAATTCGTTCGTACGATCCATTCTAATTCGTTCGTACGATCCATTCTAATTCATTCGCACGATCCATTCTAATTCATTCGTACAATCCATTCTAATTCATTCGCACGATCCATTCTAATTCATTCGTATGATCTATTCTAATTCATTCCTACGATCTATTCTAATTCATTCGCTCGAATGTATCCATTCTAATTCATTCATTCGATCCATTCTAATTCATTCGTACGATCCATTCTAATTCATTTGCTCGAATGTATCCATTCTAATTCATTCGTACGATCCATTCTAATTCGTTCGTACGATTCATTATAATTCATTCGTACGATCCATTCTAATGCATTCATACGATTCATTCTAATTCATTCGCACGATCCATTCTAATTCATTCGTATGATCCATTCTAATTCATTCCTACGATCTATTCTAATTCATTCGCTCGAATGTAACCTTTCTAATTAGAATGGATCGTACAAATGAATTAGAAAGGTTACATTCATGAGAATGAATTAGAATGGATCGTACGAATGAATTAGAATGGATCGTACGAATGAATTAGAATCGATACATTCGAGCAAATAAATTTGAGTGGATCGTACGAATGAATTAGAATGGATCGAACGAATGAATTAGAATGGATACATTCGAGTGAATGAATTAGAATAGATCGTAGGAATGAATTAGAATGGATCATACGAAAGAATTAGAATGGATCGTGCGAATGAATTAGAATGGATTGTACGAATGAATTAGAATGGATACATTCGTGTGAATGAATTAGAATGGATCATACGAATGAATTAGAATGGATCGTACGAATGAATTAGAATGGATCATACGAATGAATTAGACTGGATTGTACGAATGAATTAGAATTGATCGTGCGAATGAATTAGAATGGATCGTACGAAAGAATTAGAATGGATCGTATGAATGAATTAGAATGGATCGTACGAATGAATTAGAATCGATCGTGCCAATGAATTAGAATGGATCGTACGAATGAATTAGAATGGATACATTTGTGCGATAAATAAGAATGGAGCGTACGAATGAATTAGAATGGAGCGTACAAATGAACTAGAATGGATATATTCGTGCGAATGAATTAGAATGGATCATATGAAAGAATTAGAATGCATCGTGCGAATGAATTAGAATGGATCGTGCGAATGAATTAGAATGGATCGTACGAACGAATTAGAATGGATCGTACGAACGAATTAGAATGGATCATATGAATGAATTAGAATGGATCGTACGAAAGAATTAGAATTGATACATTTGTGCGAATTAATAAGAATGGATCGTACTAATGAATTAGATTGGATCGTACGAATGAATTAGAATGGATCGTACGAATGAATTAGAATGGATCGTGCGAAAGAATTAGAATGGATACATTCGTGCGAATGAATTAGAATGGATTGTACGAATGAATTAGAATAGATTGTACAAATGAATTAGAATGGATCGTGCGAATGAATTAGAATTGATCATACAAATGAATTAGAATGGATCGTACAAATGAATTAGAATGGATCGAACGAATGAATTAGAATGGATATATTTGAGTGAATGAATTAGAATAGATCGTAGGAATGAATTAAAATGTATCATACGAATGAATTAGAATGGATCATGCGAATGAATTAGAATGGATTGTACGAATGAATTAGAATGGATACATTCGTGCGAATGAATTAAAATGGATCGGACGAATGAATTAGAATGGATCGTACGATTCATTCTAATCCATTCGTACGATCGATTCTAATGCATTCGTACGATTCATTCTAATTCATTCGCACGATCCATTCTAATTCATTCGTATGATCCATTCTAATTTATTTGCACGAATATACGATCCATTCTAATTTATTCGCAAGAATATCTATTCTAATTCATTCGTACAATCCATTCTAATTTATTCGTACAAATGTATTCATTCTAATTCATTCGTACGATCCATTCTAATTCATTCGCATGAATGTATCCATTCTAATTAATTCGTATGATCCATTCTTATTCATTCATACGATCCATTCTAATTCATTCGTATGATCCATTCTAATTCATTCCTACGATCTATTCTAATTCATTCGCTCAAATGTATCCATTCTAATTCATTCGTACGATCCATTCTTATTCATTTGTACGATTCATTCTAATTCTTTCGTATGATCAATTCTAATTCATTCGCACAATCCATTCTAATTCATTCTCACGAATGTAACCTTTCTAATTCATTGGTATGATCCATTCTAATTCATTCGTACGATCGATTCTAATCCTTTCGTACAATCCATTCTAATCCATTCGTATGATCCATTCTAATTCATTCGTACGATCCATTCTAATTCATTCTCACAAATGTAACCTTTCTAATTCATTTGTACGATCCATTCTAATTCATTCGTACGATCCATTCTAATTCATTCATACGATCCATTCTAATTCATTCGTATGATTCATTATAATTCATTCGTTCGATCCATTCTAATTCATTCGCACGAATATATCCATTCTAATTCATTCGTACGATCCATTCTAATTCGTTCATACGATCCATTCTAATTCGTTCGTACGATCCATTCTAATTCGTTCGCATGAAAATATCTATTCTAATTCATTCGTATGATCCATTCAAATTCATTCGTACAATCCATTCTAATTCATTCGTACAATCCATTCAAATTCATTCGTACGATGCAATCTAATTAATTGACACAAATGTATCTATTCTAGTTCATTCGTACAATGCGTTCTAATCCATTCGTACGATCCATTCTAATCTATTCGTACGATCCATTCTAATTCATTCGCACGAATGTAACCATTCTAATTCATTCGTACGATCAATTCTAATTCATTCGTACGATCCATTCTAATTCATTCGTACGATCAATTAATTCTAATTCATTCTCACAAATGTAACCTTTCTAATTCATTTGTACGATCCATTCTAATTCATTCGTACGATCCATTCTAATCCATTCGTACGATCCATTCTAATCTATTCGTACGATCCATTCTAATTCATTCGTACGATCCATTCTAATTCATTCTCACAAATGTAACCTTTCTAATTCATTTGTACGATCCATTCTAATTCATTCGTACGATCCATTTTAATTCATTCGCCTGATCCATTCTAATTCATTCGTATGATACATTCGTGCGAATGAATTAGAATGGATCGTACGAATGAATTAGAATGGATCGTACGATTGAATTAGAATAGATCATGCGAATAAATTAGAATGGATCATACGAATGAATTAGAATAGATATATTCATGCGAATGAATTAAAATGGATCGTGCGAATGAATTAGAATGGATCGTGCGAATGAATTAGAATGGATCGTATGAATAAATTAGAATGGATCGTACGAATGAATTAAAATGGATACATTTGTGCGAATGAATTAGAATGGATCATACGATTGAATTTGAATGGATCATATGAATAAATTAGAATGTATACATTTGTGCGATGAATAAGAATGGAGCGTACGAATGAATTAGAATGGATCCACCGAATGAGTTAGAATGGATCATACGAATGAATTAGAATGGATCATACGAATGAATTAGAATGGGTACGAATGAATTAGAATGGATCGTACGAATGAATTTGAATGGATCGTACGAATGAATTAGAATGGATCGAACGAATGAAATAGAATGGATACATTCCGGCGAATGAATTAGAATGGATCGTACGAATGAATTAGAATGGATCATAGGAATGAATTAGAATGGATCGTATGAATGAATTAGAATGGATTGTGCGAATGAATTAGAATGGATACATTCGTACAAATGAACTAGAATGGATCGTGCGAATGAATTAGAATGGATCGTACAAATGAATTAGAATGGATCGTACGAATGAATTAGAATGGATCGTACGAATGAATTAGAATGGATATATTCGTGCGAATGAATTATAATGGATCGTACGAATGAATTAGAATGGATCGAACGAATAAATTAGAATGGATACATTCGAGCGAATGAATTAGAATAGATCATTGGAATGAATTAGAATGGATCATACGAATGAATTAGAATGGATCGTGCGAATGAATTAGAATGGATTGTACGAATGAATTAGAATGGATACATTCATGAGAATGAATTCGAATGGATCGTGCGAATGAATTAGAATGGATCATACAAATGAATTAGAAAGGTTACATTCGTGAGAATGAATTAGAATGGATCGTACGAATGAATTAGAATGGATCATGCGAATGAATTTCAATGGATCGGACGAATGAATAAGAATGGATCGTACGAATGAATTAGAACGGATACATTCGAGCGAATGAATTAGAATGGATCGTACGAATGGATTAGAACTCATTGTACGAATGAATTAGAATAGATACATTTGTGCGAATGAATTAGATTGCATCGTACGAATGAATTTGAATGTATTGTACGAATGAATTAGAATGGATCGTACGAATGAATTAGAATTGATCGTACGAATGAATTAGAATGGATCATAGGAATGAATTAGAATAGATCGTGCAAATGAATTAGAATGGATACATTCGTGCGAATGAATTAGAATGGATCGTAGGAATGAATTAGAATGGATCGTACGAATGAATTAGAATGGTTACATTCGTGCGAATCAATTAGAATGAATCGTACGAATAGATTAGAATGGATCGTACGAATGGATTAGAATGGATCGTACGAATGAATTAGAATGGATCGTACAAATGAATTAAAAAGGTTACATTTGTGAGAATGAATTAGAATGGATCGTACGAATGAATTAGAATAGATCGTACAAATGAATTAGAATGGATCGTACGAATGAATTAGAATAGATACATTCGTGCGAATGAATTAGAATGGATCGTACAATTGAATTAGAATGGATCATACGAATGAATTAGAATGGATCATACGAATGGATTAGAATGTATTGTGCGAATTAATTAGAAAGGATCGTATGAATGAATAAGAATGGATCGTATGAATGAATTAGAATGGATCATACGAATGAATTAGAATGGATTGTACAAATGAATTAGAAAGTTTACATTTGTGAGAATGAATTAGAATGGATCGTACAAATGGATTAGAATGGATCGTACGAATGGATTAGAATGGATCGTACGAATGGATTAGAATGGATCGTACGAATGAATTAGAATGGATCATACAAATGAATTAGAAACGTTACATTCGTGAGAATGAATTATAATGGATCGTACGAATGAATTAGAATGGATCATGCGAATGAATTTGAAATGATCATACGAATGAATAAGAATGGATCGTACGAATGAATTAGAATGGATCATACGAATGTATCCATTCAAATTCATTCGTACGATCCATTCTAATTCGTTCATATGATCCATTCTAATTCGTTCGTACGATCCATTCTAATTCGTTCGTACGATCCATTCTAATTCATTCGCACTATCCATTCTAATTCATTCGCACGATCCATTCTAATTCATTCGCACGATCCATTCTAATCTAATTCATTCATACGATCCATTCTAATTCATCCCTACGATCCATTCTAATTCATTCGCACGAATGTATCCATTCTAATTCATTTGCACGATTTATCTAATTCATTCCTATGATCCATTCTAATTCATTAGCACGAATGTATCCATTCTAATTCATTTGCACGATCCATTCTAATTCATTCGGATGATTCATTCTAATTCATTCGTACGATCCATTCTAATTCATTCGGTGGATCCATTCTAATTCATTCGTACGATCCATTCTAATTCATTCGCACGATCCATTCTAATTTATTCGTACTATCCATTCTAATTCATTCGTACGATCTATTCTAATTTATTCGCATGATCCATTCTAATTCATTCGTACGATCCATCCTTATTCATTCATACGATCCATTCTAATTCATTCGCACGATCCATTCTAATTCATTCGCATAATCCATTCTAATTCATTCGTATGATCCATTCTAATTCATTTGTACGAATAAATTAGAATGGATCGTACGAATGGATTAGAATGGATCGTACGAATGAATTAGAATGGATCGTACGAACGAATTAGAATGGATCGTACGAACGAATTAGAATGGATCATATGAATGAATTAGAATGGATCGTACGAATGAATTAGAATGGATACATTCGTGCGAATGAATTAGAATGGATCGTACGAATGAATTAGACTGGATCGTACGAATAAATTAGAATGGATACATTCGTGCGAATGAATTAGAATGGATTGTGCGAATGAATTAGAACGGATTGTGCGAATGAATTAGAATGGATCGTGTGAATGAATTAGAATGGATCGTACGAATGAATTAGAATGGATCGTACGAATGAATTTGAATGGATCGTGCGAATGAATTAGAATGGATAGTGCGAATGAATTAGAATGGATCGTACGAATGAATTAGAATGGATACATTCGTGCGAATGAATTAGAATGGATCGTACGAATGAATTAGAATGGATCGTACGAATGAATTAGAATGGATCGTACAAATGGATTAGAATGGATCGTACGAATAGATTAGAATGGATCGTACGAATGAATTAGAATGGATTATGCGAATGAATTAGAATAGATCGTACAAATGAATTAGAATGGATACATTCGAGCGATCCATTCTAATTCATTTGTACGATCCATTCTAATTCATTCATACGATCCATTCTAATTCATTCGTACAATCCATTCTAATTCATTCGCACGATCCATTCTAATTCATTCGTATGATCCATTCTAATTTATTTGCACGAATATACGATCCATTCTAATTTATTCGCAAGAATGTATCCATTCTAATTCATTCGTACAATCCATTCTAATTTATTCGCTCGAATGTATCCATTCTAATTCATTCGTACAATCCATTCTAATTCATTCGTACGATCCATTCTAATTCATTCGTACGATCCATTCTAATTCATTCGCATGATCCATTCTAATTCATTCGTACGATCGATTCTAATTCATTCGCACGATCCATTCTAATTCATTCGTACGATCCATTCTATTTCATTCGTATGATTCATTCTAATTCATTCCTATGATCTATTCAAATTCATTCGTACGATCCATTCAAATCCATTCGTACGATCCATTCTAATCCATTCTAATCCATTCGTACGATCCATTCTAATTCATTCGCACGAATGTATCCATTCTAATTCATTCGCACAATCCAATCTAATTCAAACGTACGATCCATTCTAATTCATTCACATGATGTATTCTAATTCATTCGTATGATCCATTCTAATTCATTCGTATGATTCATTCTAATTTATTCGTACGATCCATTCTAATTCATTCGCACAAATGTATCCATTCTAATTCGTTCGTACGATCCATTCTAATTCATTCGCACGATCCATTCTAATTCATTTCTACGAATGTATCCATTCTAATTCATTCGCACGATCCATTCTTATTCATTCGCACAAATGTATCAATTCTAATTCATTCGCACGAATGTATCCATTCTAATTCATTTGCACGATCCATTCTAATCCATTCCTATGATCCATTCTAATTCATTCGTACGATCCATTCTAATTAATTCGCTCGAATTTATCCATTCTAATTCATTCGTACGATTCATTCTAATTCATTCGTACTGTTTGGGGGATTTTTCCTGGTCCTTGCGAGCCACCTGTAAGACCAAGAAAATAGAAACGTGAGAACGGCTGGCTCCCTTAGGAGCGCAGACCCTCCGACGCTCAAGTCAGTGATGGTAGCACAACGGAGAGCTGTTGTATACTAAAGTGGTAGGGAAAGGGATTTCGAACCTGTACTTTGGAGCCAGGGGGTGTGCATTTATAGACATGGGCGACCTATCGAGCTACGACGCGTGGAAGCTCTTTCCGGCACCTTCTAGGCCCCCACATTCTAGCCTTCAATAGTTTCTGACAGTTCTTGGAATTTGGACCCCTGACATTCTTTGTCGTCTAGCTCGTCTGACGAAGTAGTGGGGGACAGCAGCTGCTGTTCTGTTGCTGCCATGGGAATCTTCTAGAATGTTCAAGTCTAGGAGGTCTCAAACCGACTCTGACGGGCTTCCGTGGACTGCAATCGTCCACGTAGCTTCAGTGGGTTCTCGACACCTGGTAATCTTTATGCTGCTTTTACTGGAGGTGATCTCAGGGAAAAAGCAAAGGCCAGTTCGCCCGGTACTGCTCCGTCCTTTCGCCCATATTTATCAAGAGTTGGACCTTGCGAGAGCAACCTCTTCGATAAACAGGGGTCTAGGCGAGCTTTGGCGAGCTCATGAGTAAGCATGGGCGAGCTCCTGTGCGAGCTAGGCGAGCTCCTGGACGAGCTTGGGCGAGCTCCTGTACGAGCTAGGTGAGCTCCTGAGCGAGCATGGCGAGCTCCTGGACGAGCTTGGGCGAGCTCCTGTGCGAGCTAGGCGAGCTCCTGAGCGAGCTGAGTAAGCATGGGCGAGCTCCTGGGTGAGCTTGGGCGAGCTCCTGTGTGAGCTAGGTGAGCTCCTGAGCGAGCATGGCGAGCTCCTGGACGAGCTTGGGCGAGCTCCTGTGCGAGCTAGGTGAGCTCCTGAGCGAGCATGGCGAGCTCCTGGACGAGCTTGGGCGAGCTCCTGTGCGAGCTAGGCGAGCTCCTGAGCGATCATGGCGAGCTCCTGGACGAGCTTGGGCGAGCTCCTTCGCGCTCTTTGTCTAAGCCATTTATCGAATTTGGGCGTGTCATTGTGGGGACTGGAGGTGCGAGCTGTACTCAGATACAAGGTGTCCATCCAGCTCCCTGTGGGGGCGAGCTCCTGAAGGGCTGAGAGGGTGAGCTCCTTGCGAGCTGAAAAGGCGAGCTCCTTGCGAGGGTTCCAACTCCTGGACGGGCTATCCAAGATATGTGGTTTTTGACTACCCCCAACATTACCCCCTCCTGAGGGAGTGATCGAGGAAACTCGACGCTTGCTCAAGAGTCTTAGCGAGTTCCTATCCCTCGTAATGTGCCTGATATCAATGTCTGCTGCAACAGTTTCCTGACGGGGCGGAGATAGTAGCTACGGGCGATCTGCGTCGAGAGCTTTGACTGCCAGTATTTCAACGAACGCTGGGCGGGCCGGGAGCATCAGCCACGAGCGATCTCCTTCTGGTGGTCGCTTCATCTTGAATACGGCGCGAGGCTGCGAGCATCTGCTATGAGCTATCTCTCCTTAGTGAGACCTCGAGAACGATGCTGCTGCAACAATCGCTGGGCGGGCCGGGAGCATCAGCCACGAGCGATCTCCTTCCGGTGCGAGCTTGTCACACGCGGTCAGGGTCTGCGTCGGGCGAGCTACGGGCACCAGCCGTGAGCGATCTTGTGACTTGGGTATCGCACCAAATCTTCAACGGTCGCTTCGTTTTAAATGCGACACGAGACTCAATGCTGATACAGCGAATCTCATCATGAGATCCCGATCGGCGTGAGACACGTGTCTCCTCCTCATTCGCTCTTCTTTTGTCAGTAATGACAGTGTCGGCGCCGGCGCAGCTTTTTCCACGCGTGGTCCACGTGGCACTGCTTGATTGGAGAACGGCGAGCTGTCGCTTCAACCGTCGGCGTGTCGCCTCGTTGGGCGCGCTCGGGCATTAACTGCGGCCTGATTCACCTGTCTCTCATTTGCCTATAAATAGGGGAAGGGGGACGATTTTTTACTGCTGCGTGAAAACAACTCTCCCTTCTCCCATAACTTTCTCAATTCGGAGCTCGCCCGCGCCCTCTTGCTCTCATGGCTTCCTCTGCTGCCGCTTCTTCTTCAGCCGCTGCTGCTGCGACCTCTCGGGAGGAGCCTCTCAATGTCGCCCCCATCTCGGTGCTCGCTCCGGGCATCGAGTGTGAGGCTCCTCCCAAGGAGCCCGCCGTCCTCTGGTTCAACGACATCGGGGGCGTGCCCATCCCCGAGAGTCTACGGACAGCGGCGGGTATCCCCCAGGAGCTCGCTATTCTCCCTTTCCCGAGATCGGGGAGACCGCTCTCCGGAACCGCGGTCTCCGTGGGGCAAATATGGTCAGGGCTTCGGCTGCCCCTGAACCATCTAGCCAGCGAGCTCCTGGAGCTGGTGGGCTTATGCCTCGCCCAGCTCCCAGGCAACTCGTGGGGGATCCTCTACGGGCTTTCTCAAATCGAGAAAGCCCTCAACGTGAGGATCCCCCTGGCCTACCTCTTGAAGAAATGGTCCCTCAAGGCGAGTACAGTCTTCAGCGAGGTCGACTGCGGCCACTTCTACCTCTCGGGCCGCCCCGGCGAGGTGCTGCCCTTCTCCGCGGTCGAGAACAAAGACCGGTACTGGAAGGAGTTCCCGTTCGTGGTGGAGGGCAACTGGCGAGGTTCCTGCGCCGGAGTACGCTCTCTTCCCGGCAGACCGCCTCTGCCGGTCTTCAAGGAGATCGCGGAGTATCGCCCCAAGGGGAAGAAATGCATCTCCGCAGTCCGAGAGAAATCTCTCGATGAGGCGATCTTGCTCTTCCTCGGGGGGCAGACTCCTGAGAAAATCCTGGCGCCGGACTTCTCCTTCCTCTGGAAGGATCTCCGGACCGGGACCGTCACCGCCCGGCAGAAGGTGATGCGGAGGAAGGTCGCGGTCTCCCGGCCTGCCGTAGCGCACTCCGCTGCGGGGACCTCGGCGAAGAAGGGGAAGAAGAAACGGGCTTCCCCAATCAGGCTCGCCAACGAAGACGCCATCGATATGATCCGCGAGGAGGATATTCCCTCGCCGCCGCCTCCCTCCCGCGAGGCTGCCCCAGGTCAGGTGAACTCTCCCTTAGCTCCCAATTCTCCTACGCACTTCCCAGCTCCGGAACCCCCTCGATGCAAAGTTGTTATGGTCGACCCTGAGGACCCGCGCGTCGAGCTCCTACTCAGCATGGCTGAGGTGGAAACCCCAATGGCTGAGGTGCTGATGCGCGGGTTCCCGGGCGACCTCTCTAAACCACTCTATGTCGCAGTAATGACCCCAGAGATGGAGGGCGCCCATATAAAGAAGAAGAAGAAGAAGACTTCAACTGCCCGCCCAATGGCGGAGGACGACGCCGTTCGCAAGGCCCGCGAAGCCTACGAACGAGTCGTTGAGGATAGGAGGAGGAAAGCCACTCTCGAGGAAGCGGGCTTGGCATCGGGCGAGGATTCCAGCGACGAGTCCAGCTCGGAAGAAGAGGAGCCGCGGTCTCTCGAGGGCGAGCCCGCTTCTGCGACAGCGAGGCCTCCCCTGCCCTTCGAGGGACCGGCACCAACGAGCCCGCTGCCTCCTGCACCCGCTCCGGCCAAGACCTCGGCACCGGCTGCTCCTGCCCCTAGCACGCCCGCGTCCGAGCCCGCGCCTCTACCCGCTGCCGCTGCCTCGAGCGCGCCTGTACCCGAGCCTTCCAGCACGCCCGCGCCCGAGCTTGCGCCCGCGCCCTCTGTCGCTAGCGCGCCTGTGCCCGAGCCCGCTCATCCTGCCCCCGAGCCCTCGCCCGTGCCCGTGCCTGCGCCCGAGCTCGGGCCCATGTCCGAGCCTGCGCCCGCGAACGAGCCCGCTCCTGCGTCCGGGCCTGCGCCTGCGCCCGCGTCCGAGTCCGCGCCTGCGCCCGAGTCCGCGCCCGCATCCGAGCCCACGCCTGCGCCCGAGCCCGCGTCCAGCACGCCCGAGCCCGCGCTCGCGCCTGAGCCCGCGCCTGCGCCCGAGCCCGCGTCCAGCACGCCCGAGCCCGCGCTCACGCCTGTGTCTCCTAGCGCGCCCGCGCCTGAGCCCTCGCCTGCCACTCTTGAGGTTCCTCCTCTGCCTGAGCTGGGCGGGTTGGCCTATTGGTCTCCAGACCTAGGGGCCATCCTGGACGACTTTCCGAGCTCCAGCTTGGAAGCCTCGGACCCGGACTTGCCGGGGCGAAGGGGAGCCGCCGTGCCTTCCCCTATCAACGAAGGGATTGCCGGCGCTCAAGGGGCCGAGCACGCTGCTGCCTCCATCAGTGCGCCCCCTCCAGCTGCTCCCACCGAGGCGAGCCAAGCGGGCTCCTCCACTGGCGGTCCTGAGCGCGCCCCTTTCTTCATGCGGGGGATCCTAGGGCGCAATATCTTCGCCCAAACTCCCTACATCGATATCATCAACCGACTGCACGAGGTAAGGCCGCCTCCATACTCCTTTGTCTCCAAACCCCCGCTTCAACTTCTAACTTAATCTGTTCGCCCTTTCCGTAGGTAGAGCGGGTCGGCCGGGCTCTCGTTGACGAGGTCGCGGAAGTCGTGGGGAACACTGTCGCTCTCTACGATGACACTCTCCATGACTCGGAGAGGAGAGTAGATGAGTACATCCACCGAATCCGCCAAATGGACCGATCGGGTGAGCTGCGGGCTGAAGTGGACCGGCTGCGCACGGAGGTCGACGAACTACGTCAGCGGGCCGCCACTTTCACCACCACACTAGCTTCGGTTGAGGACGCCCGCGACCGCGCCCTATCCGATGCGCAAGGGGCCCGTCGAGCTGAAGAAGCCGCCCAGAAGGAAATCTCTGAACTCCAACGGCAGTTGGCGGCCTCTAGGGATGAGATCGCGTCTCTGAGGGAGACGCATCTCCAAGACCTCCACGCTCAGCAACGCCGCCTCCAGGCGCAGCTCAACGAGCTCCTGCAGAAAGGTGCCCTCGACGCCATCGAGAAGTACAAAGCCGAAAGGTCGAAAAAGAGGAAGCGTGATGACGGCGCGGGCACTGGCGCGGGCCCAGCCTAGGCTGTATCTTTGTAATCCTTGTAATTATTTTCAGTATAATGAATGACATATCTTTTTGTGCTCGCCTTTGTTCCTTACTTTTCCATGTCTCTTTTCCTTTCTTTGTGTTGCTCATGAGTCCGCTTCAGGAGTTCGCAGCGACCTCGAGAGCGATACCCCGGGCGAGGCAGCTAATTCGATTCAATCTTTTATTTTAAAACATATGCAAACGAGAAACTCGGCATGCTCGTAAAAACTCGATAGTCTCTGATCCCGAAAAACGTTTAAACGAACCAAAAGACTTCAAAAACTTCCCTACACTCAGAGACTTGAGCCATTTTTTATTTTTAAAGGAAACTAATAAGTGCTAGCTGCCCCCTGCCCGGTTAATTTCTCTCGATGATCCTGTTCGGCGGGCTCGCCCTTTGAGGGGTTTGCCAAAGCCAGGATGCTTCCGTTCATGGCAGGTAAACGCGAAGGATCCTGGTTAGGTTTAGAGTCCACTTGGCAGCGGACTTCCCCGGGAAGCCCAAGGTCGCCCACTGGCTGCCTCTGAGGATCCCGGTCTTGCTTTAAGTCCGCATGACGGCGGACTACCCCGGGAAGCTCAAGGTCGCCCACTGGCTGCCTCTGAGGATCCCGGTCTTGCTTTAAGTCCGCACAACGGCGGACTGCCCCGGGAAGCTCAAGGTCGCCCACTGGCTGCCTCTGAGGATCCCGGTCTTGCTTTAAGTCCGCGCGACGGCGGACTGCCTTATAGATCAGACGAGCTCTTGCAACGCCTAGCTTCTTGGTTAAACTCGTTGTTGGAACCTCCATCATTCATTCATAACCTCTTCAACAAGAAAATTTACAAAAATTTCCTTAGGCATAGAACTTGCGGAGGTGCAAAGCATTCCAAGGCCGCTCTAACAGGTTGCCTTCAGCGGTCATCAACTGGTAAGCCCCCGAGCCACGCGCTTCGCGTATTATGTAGGGGCCCTCCCAGTTCGCCGCGAGCTTCCCTGCATTAGGCTCCTACGTGTTTGCGAACACCTTTCTCATCACCATGTCCCCGGCTTTGAATGCCCGATGGCGGACTCTTTTATCGTAGGCGCGCTTCATTTCTTATCGGTACCCAGCGAGATGTAGATTGGCGCGCTCTCGTCTTTCTTCGAGCTGGTCGAGGGAGTCGACGAGCAGAGCGTCGTTATCGACCTCACCTGCAGCAAGCTTTCTTTCCGTTGGTAGCTCGGCTTCGATGGGCAGTACGGCTTCACACCCGTAAGTTAGGTTGAAAGGCGATTCGTTGGTTGAGCGACGTGGAGTGGTACGATAAGCCCACAGCACGCCGTCGAGCTCCTGCTCCCACAGTCCTTTCTTTCCTTCCAACCTTTTCTTGAGGTTGTCTAAGATTACTCGGTTCGTAGCTTCGGCCTGCCCGTTGCTTTGAGGGTACCTCGGGGACGAGAATCTTAGGTCGACTCCATATTCAACACAAAAGCTTCTGATCAAGCGATTGTCGAACTGGCGACCATTGTCGGTGATGAGCACTCGGGGCAGCCCAAAGCGGCAGAAGATATTCTTCCAAAGGAAGTCCTTGACTTGTTTCTCACCAATCTTAGCTAGCGGGACCGCTTCCACCCATTTGGTGAAGTAGTCCGTAGCTACTAAGATGAATTTCTTCTGCCGGGTAGACACAGGGAAAGGTCCTACAATGTCCATCCCCCATTGCTGGAAAGGCCAGGGGCTCGCCAATGGGTGAAGTTCTTCTGCGGGCATATGGTTCGTCGTGGCGTGCTTCTGGCATTGAATGCACCTCTGGGCGGCCTTCAAAGCGTCCTGCTCCAGAGTGGGCCACCAGTATCCTTGCCTTCGAACTTTCGCAGCTAGAGATCGCCCACCAGCGTGGTTTCCCAGCTCGCCAGAGTGGATGCAATTTAGTACTTCTTCGATCTCCGGGCTCTCGATGCAACGAAGATTCGGCCCGCCGAAAGATCTTCGAAAAAGGCGATCCCAGCGAATGAGATAGCGACCGGCACATTTCTCCATTTGCCGGGCTTCCTCTCTATCCTCCGAAAGCTCGCCCTTCTGAAGAAAACGAAGAATGGGAGCGATCCACCCGCCAGGAGATACGTCGGCAGAAATTTGGTTAACAGCGGGCTCCGCCAGCTGGAGCCGAGACTGATTTTGGACCTCAATGAGAATCTGCCGAGCTTCTGATGTTCCCAGCAAGGAGGCGGCATTTGCCAAGGCATCAGCTCGCTTATTATCGGTTCGCGGAATTTGCTCGAAAGAGATCTTTTCGAACTCCGTGGCCTTGCTCTTCACCAGATCCACGTAGATCGCCATTCGTGCATCCCGGGAGGCGTACTCCCCATTGATTTGGCAAATAATTAGCTGGGAATCATTAAAGACTTTCAAGCGTTTGGCGCCTACCTTTTGAGCGAGCTCCAGACCAGCCAGTAACGCCTCGTACTCTGCTTCATTGTTGGTAGCGGC
Source organism: Chamaelirium japonicum (assembly GCA_947650365.1). Taxonomy (NCBI): domain Eukaryota; kingdom Viridiplantae; phylum Streptophyta; class Magnoliopsida; order Liliales; family Melanthiaceae; genus Chamaelirium; species Chamaelirium japonicum. The sequence continues at coordinate 48,609,995 of OX393552.1, read as the reverse complement.
GAAATCCAGTCGGATTGATTTCTCGAGCAGCACCTCTTGGGCGATCAGAGCGACCCCGATCCCAGCCCCCAAAGCGTTGGAGGATCCATCGACGAACAATTCCCATCCCGTCACCTCTGGACGCTCATTTGGAGGACGCTCGCCTTGGTTGTCCAAAAACCTCGCCTTCCCAGGGTGTGCCTCAGTTGGCTCATCCTCCTGGTACTGGACTGGTTCTTCTATGGGAAAGTCCGCCAAGAAATCGGCGAGAGCCTGCCCTTTGACAGCAACTCGAGGGACATACTCCAATCCATAGGCGGCGAGCTCGGCAGACCATCGATACAACCTACCGGCTACCGAAGGCCTGGAGAGGGCGCTCTTCAGGGGGTGCTCCGTGATGACTTTGACGGTATGCGCCGAGAAGTAGGGGTGAAGCTTCCTCGCGGTAAGGACCAAGGCCAAAGCGACCTTCTCAATTGGTCGATACCGGAGCTCGGCAGGAAGCATCGTGTGGCTCACAAAATAGACAGGTCGCTCTACCTTTGTTTCTTCCACTACCAGGACCCCGCTTACAGCGTTCTCTGTGACCGCGAGATATACGCCAACCTCGGCGCCATCTTTCGGTGCCGCTAGGATAGGCGGGCTCGCGAGATAGTCTTTGATCTTCTGAAAGGCGCACTCGCAATTTTCATCCCAGCAAATGCTCGCTCCTTTTCGCAGCAGCTCGAAAAGAGGCCTGCAATTGTCTGAGGATTTGGATATAAATCGATTAAGCGCGGCGATTCGCCCGCTCAATCTCTGGACTTCCTGCCGGGTTCTTGGTGCGGGCATTTCGACAAGTGCTCGGATTTGCCCAGGGTCGGCCTCGATCCCCCTGTGGGTGACCAGGTACCCGAGGAATTTCCCCGAAGTCACTCCGAATGCGCACTTCGCCGGGTTTAGCCTCATTCGGTACTTTTTCAGTATCTCGAAGGTTTCGCGGAGGTCGACGACATGCTGTCCTCGCTCTCGACTTTTGACCAGAAGGTCGTCAACATAAACCTCGACATTTCTGCCGATCTGATTCTTAAACATCTGTGTGACTAACCTTTGGTAGGTCGCTCCAGCGTTCTTGAGTCCGAAGGGCATCACTTGATAGCAGTATAGCTTCTGGTAGCCCGCTCCGGAGTAGAAGGCGGTCTTCTCCTGATCCTCGGGATGGAGGGGTATTTGATTATATCCTGAGTATCCATCCATGAAAGATAGAGCCCGGAACCCAACGGCTGCGTCGACCAGCGCGCCTATTCTTGGAAGAGGAAAACCGTCCTTCGGGCATGCCTTATTGAGGTCGGAGAAGTCGATGCACACTCTGACCGCTCCGCTCTTTTTAGGCACCGCCAAGATGTTGGAGATCCACTCGGGGAAGTGTGCCTCACGTATGAAGCCAGCTCGCTCTAGCTTGTCTATCTCTGCTGCCACTGCAATGGACTTCGCAGCAGGTATGTGCCGAGCTTTCTGCTTGACCGGCGGGAACTCCTTCACGGTGTGCAGACGATGACAGGCGACCTCCGGGTCAATCCCTGGCATGTCCGCGAAGCTCCAGGCAAATACGTCGCGGTATTCCCTGAGCAAGCTGGTTAGGGCTAGGACCTCGCCCTCGGTTAACGAGGTCCCGAGACTAACAATTCTCGGCCCTTCTTTGCCGCCAATATCGATCTCTTGAAGTGGTTCGGCAACCGGAAAACTTCCTCTCTTGGGGGTTGTTAGGCGGCCTTCCTCCAACTTAAGATCCACACCGCTCCCACCCGAGGATGGAGTAGGGGACCTAGGCGAGGAGGCCCCCAACGGGCTCCCCAGGAGCTCGCTCGTACCGGGCGGTAATTGCTAGGAGGGTGCGGGCCTCTTGGCCTCGGCGACCTCCACGTCCATGAGGTGAGGAGCATCCTGCTCGCATCTGGTTGCGGTTACCTGATCTCACCGAATGACTACGACCCCGCTCGTCGTCGGAAATTTGAGGGCCTGATGGTTGGGTGAAGACACCGCCTTCATCTGCCTTAGCCAAGGCCGCCCAAGGATGGCGTTAAAGGCCGAATTCCCGTCGACTACCGCGAAGCGGACTTGGCGAGCTTCTGGGCCCGCTGTCACGGTAAGGGTTATTTCTCCCTCTACTTTGGCGACCTCACCGGTGAATCCACTGAGGGAGCTCGTCGAGGGAGACAAGTCGGTGAGTCTCAAACCCATTCGTAGGTAGGCCGACAGAAAGAGGATGTCAATGGCGCTCCCCGAATCCACCAGAGCTCGCCTCACCTCGATGTTTGCCATCATCAGACGTATGACGAGGGGGTCATTGTGGGGCGTGACAACCCCAGCCATGTCGTCCTCCGAAAACCAGAGGAAATCGCGGGCTTCCACCCTTGGTGCTCGAAGTAAAGTAGGAGTTAGCGAGATAGAAAATACCTTCTGCGCCCGCTCCATTTCCCTTACTCGCCGGCGGGCTTCATTACTTGATCTGGGGCCGCTCAGCCGCCCGCTTATGGTGTGGCAGATCGCCGGTCCTCCCGGGGGAGGCGGAGGTAAGGCGGGCTCCACGAGTCCTGGGCGATCTCCCTCCCGAGGGGCTCGCTCTGGAATCATCTCGAACCTCCTCGGGGGCGAGATGAACTGGTTCAAGTGCCCCAAGGTGACCAAATCCTCCAAGTGGTTTTTCAGAGCCCGGCATCTGTTAGTGTGATGACCAGGGCTTCGATGAAAAGCGCACCGCCGCGAGTTGTCGGTAGAGCCGGGCTCTCCGATCTGTAGGGGTGGTGGGTACTGGAAGAAAGGCTCATTCCGAATCTGATGGAAAATTTGCCCTGGCGAGTGGGTCAGCACGGTGAAGTCCCGCTCCCCGGGTCCCGGAGGCAGGCACCAGTTCGCCGGCCTTCCAGCGACCACCGCGGGTACTTCAGCGGGTGGTACTGCAGGAGCTGCGGATGGTCCGGGCAAGGGTACCGTAAGTGGCACCTCCCTCCTCTCCACGGCCTTAACGACAAGAGGTCGCAAAGCCGGAGGAGGTCGCTTCTCTACTGCCTTTCCCTTCCGATCTAGCACCGCATCCTCGAGCTTGATGTGCTGCTGGACCAGGGCGAATAGTTCGACCATTGTGCGAGGGTCCTTGATCACTAAGGCGTCATGAAGCTTGCCTCCCTCGGGTAGGGCGCTTCTGAAGGCACTCACCGCGGTACGATCCTGGCCCGCCGCGTCTTCCAGAGCGAGGTAAGCGCTTCGGAATCGCGTTGCGAAGCATCGGAGCGTTTCGCGAGCTCCCATGGCCAGAGTAAACAGAGATTCGATCCTCTTCGGGGGCTGCCTATTGCAGCGATACTGCTCCAGGAATAACCTAGAGAGAGTTGGAAAGTTGGGGATCATGCCGGACGGCAGTTTGTGGAACCAATTCAATGCCGATCCGGTCAGACTGCTTGGGAACGCGCGACACAGGACATGGTCCTGGTCCCGGAAAAATAGAAGTTTCCTGTAGGCCAAGAGATGGTCGACGGGATCCTGCGACCCGTCGAACAATACAAACTTCGGGGGGGTCCAGTGGTGCAGAAAACCCCCTTGATGGACCTCGCTGGTGAAGGGCGAGCTTCCCCCGTGGGCGGCGAGGTCCTCCAGTAAATCCACTGGCGCACTAGGTCGCTGCCAGTGCCCGGGGAGAACTCCCAAAGGCGGCTGCGCAGCTCCTAGGCGCTCGCGTGCACTCCCTCTCGGGAGGTTCGGATCCACCTCACGGCGACCCTCGGGAGCCACCGATCGGCGGCCTCCTGGCTGCTCGCGCGCGGATCCCTTCAGCGAAGCGGTTGGTCTGTGGGAGGCCGTCGCCTCTCGTGGTTCGGAAGGTAGAGCCACCGCGGGCTCTTTCCCTCGTCGTCGATGGCGCGGGTCGCGATCCCTCTCTTGAGACCTTGCCTCCGACCCGTCAGAGTCGACGCTCCGGCTACGTCGGCGAGGGATGGTCGCGCGCGATGTTGCCTGGTTGCTGGACCGCTGTGTTACAAGCTTCTGTAACCTTGTGAGCGGGGTTTCGTTCACTCCACGCATGGCCGTCCTCTCAAACGGGGGCTCCGGGCGGGAAGTTCGCCGTGCTGGGACGGTCGTGGGCAGACGCGACGAGACGGGAGGCCGCGCGGGAGACGCGGGCCTCGAAGGTCCCGACCGCCGGCTAGCCGCCGGAGCCTGACGCAAGCGCGTCAACTCCTCCATCATTGCCCGCTGGGTGGCCAACATCTCCAACAGGAGCTGGTCACTGAGCGGGACAAGGGGCTGGGGAGTCTCAGCGGGGGGTTCGCTGCGCACAGATCCCATACGGGCCCTCGTCCGCCTGCGCCCCCTTGTCGCCGGAGCCATCTTTGGGGTTATGAAGGCCGTCGGCGCACAACCGTATGGTCGTGGGCGTTCTCACAGGAACCAGTCGAGATCCCACAGACGGCGCCAAATGTTTGGGGGATTTTTCCTGGTCCTTGCAAGCCACCTGTAAGACCAAGAAAATAGAAACGTGAGAACGGCTGGCTCCCTTAGGAGCGCAGACCCTCCGACGCTCAAGTCAGTGATGGTAGCACAACGGAGAGCTGTTGTATACCAAAATGGTAGGGAAAGGGATTTCGAACCTGTACTTTGGAGCCAGGGGGTGTGCATTTATAGACATGGGCGACCTATCGAGCTACGACGCGTGGAAGCTCTTTCCGGCACCTTCTAGGCCCCCACGTTCTAGCCTTCAATAGTTTCTGACAGTTCTTGGAATTTGGACTCCTGACATTCTTTGTCGTCTAGCTCGTCTGACGAAGTAGTGGGGGACAGCAGCTGCTGTTCTGTTGCCGCCATGGGAATCTTCTAGAATGTTCAAGTCTAGGAGGTCTCAAACCGACTCTGACGGGCTTCCGTGGACTGCAATCGTCCACGTAGCTTCAGTGGGTTCTCGACACCTGGTAATCTTTATGCTGCTTTTACTGGAGGTGATCTCAGGGAAAAAGCAAAGGCCAGTTCGCCCGGTACTGCTCCGTCCTTTCACCCATATTTATCAAGAGTTGGACCTTGCGAGAGCAACCTCTTCGATAAACAGGGGTCTAGGCGAGCTTTGGCGAGCTCATGAGTAAGCATGGGCGAGCTCCTGGGTGAGCTTGGGCGAGCTCCTGTGCGAGCTAGGCGAGCTCCTGAGCGAGCATGGCGAGCTCCTGGACGAGCTTGGGCGAGCTCCTGTGCGAGCTAGGTGAGCTCCTGAGCGAGCATGGCGAGCTCCTGGACGAGCTTGGGCGAGCTCCTGTGCGAGCTAGGCGAGCTCCTGAGCGAGCTGAGTAAGCATGGGCGAGCTCCTGGGTGAGCTTGGGCGAGCTCCTGTGCGAGCTAGGCGAGCTCCTGAGCGAGCATGGCGAGCTCCTGGACGAGCTTGGGCGAGCTCCTGTGCGAGCTAGGTGAGCTCCTGAGCGAGCATGGCGAGCTCCTGGACGAGCTTGGGCGAGCTCCTGTGCGAGCTAGGCGAGCTCCTGAGCGAGCATGGCGAGCTCCTGGACGAGCTTGGGCGAGCTCCTTCGCGCTCTTTGTCTAAGCCATTTATCGAATTTGGGCATGTCATTGTGGGGACTGGAGGTGCGAGCTGTACTCAGATACAAGGTGTCCATCCAGCTCCCTGTGGGGGCGAGCTCCTGAAGGGCTGAGAGGGTGAGCTCCTTGCGAGCTGAAAAGGCGAGCTCCTTGCGAGCGTTCCAACTCCTGGACGGGCTATCCAAGATATGTGGTTTTTGACTACCCCCAACACGTACGATTCATTCTAATTCATTCGTACGATCCATTCTAATCCATTCGTATGATCCATTCTAATCCATTCGTATGATCCATTCTAATTCAATCGCACGAATGTAGCCATTCTAATTCATTCGTACGATCCATTCTAATTCATTCCTACGATCCATTCTAATTCATTCGCACGAATGTAACCATTCTAATTCATTCGCATGAATGTATCCATTCTAATCCATTCGTACGATCCATTCTAATTTATTCGTACAAATGTTTCCATTCTAATTCATTCGCTCGAATGTATCCATTCTAATTCATTCTCACGAATGTAACCTTTCTAAGTAATTTGTATGATCCATTCTAATTAATTCGTACGATCCATTCTAATTCATTCGTATGATCCATTCTAATTCATTCCTACGATCCATTCTAATTCATTCGTACGATCCATTCTAATCCATTCGTACGATCCATTCTAATCCATTCGTACGATCCATTCTAACTCATTCGCACGATCCATTCTAATTCATTCGTATGATTCATTCTAATTCATTCGTATGATTCATTCTAATTCATTCGTACGATCCATTCTAATTCATTCGCACAAATGTATCCATTCTAATTCATTCGTAAGATCCATTCTAATTCATTCCAACGATCCATTGTAATTCATTTGTACGAATGTATCCATTCTAATTCATTCGCACGATCCATTCTTATTCATTCGCACAAATGTATCAATTCTAATTCATTCACACGAATGTATCCATTCTAATTCATTCGTACGATCCATTCTAATTCATTCTCACAAATGTAACCTTTCTAATTCATTTGTACGATCCATTCTAATTCATTCGTACGATCCATTTTAATTCATTCGCATGATCCATTCTAATTCATTCGTATGATACATTCGTGCGAATGAATTAGAATGGATCGTACAAATGAATTAGAATGGATCGTACGATTGAATTAGAATAGATCATGCGAATAAATTAGAATGGATCATACGAATGAATTAGAATAGATATATTCATGCGAATGAATTAAAATGGATTGCACGAATGAATTAGAATGGATCGTGCGAATGAATTAGAATGGATCGTATGAATAAATTAGAATGGATCGTACGAATGAATTAAAATGGATACATTTGTGCGAATGAATTAGAATGGATCATACGATTGAATTTGAATGGATCATATGAATAAATTAGAATGTATACATTTGTGCGATGAATAAGAATGGAGCGTACGAATGAATTAGAATGGATCATACGAATGAATTAGAATGGGTACGAATGAACTAGAATGGATCGTATGAATGAATTTGAATGGATCGTACGAATGAATTAGAATGGATCGAACGAATGAAATAGAATGGATACATTCGAGCGAATGAATTAGAATGGATCGTACGAATGAATTAGAATGGATCATAGGAATGAATTAGAATGGATCGTATGAATGAATTAGAATGGATCGTGCGAATGAATTAGAATGGATACATTCGTACAAATGAACTAGAATGGATCGTGCGAATGAATTAGAATGGATCATACAAATGAATTAGAATGGATCGTACGAATGAATTAGAATGGATCGTACGAATGAATTAGAATGGATATATTCGTGCGAATGAATTATAATGGATCGTACGAATGAATTAGAATGGATCGAACGAATGAATTAGAATGGATACATTCGAGCGAATGAATTAGAATAGATCATAGGAATGAATTAGAATCGATCATACGAATGAATTAGAAAGGATCGTGCGAATGAATTAGAATGGATTGTACGAATGAATTAGAATGGATACATTCGTGCGAATGAATTAGAATGGATCGTGCGAATGAATTAGAATGGATCATACAAATGAATTAGAAAGGTTACATTCGTGAGAATAAATTAGAATGGATCGTACGAATGAATTAGAATGGATCATGCGAATGAATTTCAATGGATCGGACGAATGAATAAGAATGGATCGTACGAATGAATTAGAATGGATACATTCGAGCGAATGAATTAGAATGGATCGTACGAATGGATTAGAACGCATTGTACGAATGAATTAGAATAGATACATTTCTGCGAATGAATTAGATTGCATCGTACGAATGAATTTGAATGGATTGTACGAATGAATTAGAATGGATCGTACGAATGAATTACAATTGATCGTACGAATGAATTAGAATGGATCACAGGAATGAATTAGAATAGATCGTGCAAATGAATTAGAATGGATACATTCGTGCGAATGAATTAGAATGGATCGTAGGAATGAATTAGAATGGATCGTACGAATGAATTAGAATGGTTACATTCGTGCGAATGAATTAGAATGGATCGTACGAATGGATTAGAATGGATCGTACGAATGGATTAGAATGGATCGTACGAATGAATTAGAATGGATCGTACAAATGAATTAAAAAGGTTACATTTGTGAGAATGAATTAGAATGGATCGTACGAATGAATTAGAATAGATCGTACAAATGAATTAGAATGGATCGTACGAATGAATTAGAATAGATACATTCGTGCGAATGAATTAGAATGGATCGTACAATTGAATTAGAATGGATCATACGAATGAATTAAAATGGATCGTACGAATGGATTAGAATGTATTGTGCGAATGAATTAGAATGGATCGTATGAATGAATAAGAATGGATCGTATGAATGAATTAGAATGGATCGTACGAATGAATTAGAATGGATTGTACAAATGAATTTGAAAGTTTATATTTGTGAGAATGAATTAGAATGGATCATACGAATGGATTAGAATGGATCGTACGAATGGATTAGAATGGATCATACGAATGGATTAGAATGGATCGTACGAATGAATTAGAATGGATCATACAAATGAATTAGAAATGTTACATTCGTGAGAATGAATTAGAATGGATCGTACGAATGAATTAAAATGGATCATGCGAATGAATTTGAAATGATCGTATGAATGAATAAGAATGGATCGTACGAATGAATTAGAATGGATCGTACGAATGTATCCGTTCAAATTCATTCGTACGATCCATTCTAATTCGTTCATATGATCCATTCTAATTCGTTCGTACGATCCATTCTAATTCGTTCGTACGATCCATTCTAATTCATTCGCACGATCCATTCTAATTCATTCGCACGATCCATTCTAATCTAATTCATTCATACGATCCATTCTAATTCATCCCTACGATCCATTCTAATTCATTCGCACGAATGTATCCATTCTAATTCATTTGCACGATCCATTCTAATTCATTCCTATGATCCATTCTAATTCATTCGCACGAATGTATCCATTCTAATTCATCTGCACGATCCATTCTAATTCATTCGGATGATTCATTCTAATTCATTCGTACGATCCATTCTAATTCATTCGGTGGATCCATTCTAATTCATTCGTACGATCCATTCTAATTCATTCGCACGATCCATTCTAATTTATTCGTACTATCCATTCTAATTCATTCTTACGATCTATTCTAATTTATTCGCATGATCCATTCTAATTCATTCGTACGATCCATTCTTATTCATTCATACGATCTATTCTAATTCATTCGCACGATCCATTCTAATTCATTCGCATAATCCATTCTAATTCATTCGTACGATCCATTCTAATTCATTTGTACGAATGAATTAGAATGGATCGTACGAATGGATTAGAATGGATCGTACGAATGAATTAGAATGGATCGTACGAACGAATTAGAATTGATCGTACGAACGAATTAGAATGGATCATATGAATGAATTAGAATGGATCGTACGAATGAATTAGAATGGATACATTCGTGCGAATGAATTAGAATGGATCGTACGAATGAATTAGACTGGATCGTACGAATAAATTAGTATGGATACATTCGTGCGAATGAATTAGAATGGATTGTGCGAATGAATTAGAACGGATTGTGCGAATGAATTAGAATGGATCGTGCGAATGAATTAGAATGGATCGTACGAATGAATTAGAATGGATCGTACGAATGAATTTGAATGGATCGTGCGAATGAATTAGAATGGATAGTGCGAATGAATTAGAATGGATCGTACGAATGAATTAGAATGGATACATTCGTGTGAATGAATTAGAATGGATCGTACGAATGAATTAGAATGGATCGTACGAATGAATTAGAATGGATCGTACAAATGGATTAGAATGGATCGTATGAATAGATTAGAATGGATCGTACGAATGAATTAGAATGGATTATGCGAATGAATTAGAATAGATCGTACAAATGAATTAGAATGGATACATTCGAGCGATCCATTCTAATTCATTTGTACGATCCATTCTAATTCATTCATACGATCCATTCTAATTCATTCGTACAATCCATTCTAATTCATTCGCACGATCCATTCTAATTCATTCGTATGATCCATTCTAATTTATTTGCACGAATATACGATCCATTCTAATTTATTCCCAAGAATGTATCCATTCTAATTCATTCGTACAATCCATTCTAATTTATTCGCTCGACTGTATCCATTCTAATTCATTCGTATGATCCATTCTAATTCATTCGTACGATCCATTCTAATTCATTCGTACGATCCATTCTAATTCATTCGCATGATCCATTCTAATTCATTCGTATGATCCATTCTAATTCATTCGCACGATCCACTCTAATTCATTCGTACGATCCATTCTATTTCATTCGTATGATCCATTCTAATTCATTCCTATGATCCATTCAAATTCATTCGTACGATCCATTCTAATCCATTCGTACGATCCATTCTAATCCATTTGTACGATCCATTCTAATTCATTCGCACGAATGTATCCATTCTAATTCATTCGCACAATCCAATCTAATTCAAACGTACGATCCATGCTAATTCATTCACATGATGTATTCTAATTCATTCGTATGATCCATTCTAATTCATTCGTATGATTCATTCTAATTTATTCGTACGATCTATTCTAGTTCATTCGCACAAATGTATCCATTCTAATTCGTTCGTACGATCCATTCTAATTCATTCGCATGGTCCATTCTAATTCATTTCTACGAATGTATCCATTCAAATTCATTCGCACGATCCATTCTTATTCATTCGCACAAATGTATCAATTCTAATTCATTCGCACGAATGTATCCATTCTAATTCGTTTGCATGATCCATTCTAATCCATTCCTATGATCTATTCTAATTCATTCGTACGATCCATTCTAATTAATTCACTCGAATTTATCCATTCTAATTCATTCGTACGATTCATTCTAATTCATTCGCACAATCCATTCTAATCCATTCGTACGATCCATTCTAATCCATTCGTACGATCCATTCTAATCCATTCGTATGATCCATTCTAATTCAATCGCACGAATGTAGCCATTCTAATTCATTCGTACGATCCATTCTAATTCATTCCTACGATCCATTCTAATTCATTCGCACGAATGTAACCATTCTAATTCATTCGCATGAATGTATCCATTCTAATCCATTCGTACGATCCATTCTATATTATTCGTACAAATGTTTCCATTCTAATTCATTCGCTCGAATGTATCCATTCTAATTCATTCTCACGAATGTAACCTTTCTAAGTCATTTGTATGATCCATTCTAATTATTTCGTACGATCCATTCTAATTCATTCGTATGATCCATTCTAATTGATTCCTACGATCCATTCTAATTCATTCGTACGATCCATTCTAATCCATTCGTACGATCCATTCTAATCCATTCGTACGATCCATTCTAATTCATTCGCACGATCCATTCTAATTCATTCGTATGATTCTTTCTAATTCATTCGTATGATTCATTCTAATTCATTCGTACGATCCATTCTAATTCATTCGCACAAATGTATCCATTCTAATTCATTCGTACGATCCATTCTAATTCATTCGCACGATCCATTCTAATTCATTTGTACGAATGTATCCATTCTAATTTATTCGCACGATCCATTCTCATTCATTCGCACAAATGTATCAATTCTAATTCATTCGCACGAATGTATCCATTCTAATTCATTCGTACAATCCATTCGTATGATCCATTCTAATTCATTCGTACGATCCATTCTAATTCATTCGCTCGAATGTATCCATTCTAATTCATTCGTACAATCCATTCTAATTCATTCGTACGAATGAATTATAATGGATCGAACAAATGAATTAGAATGGATCGTATGAACGAATTAGAATGGATCGTACGAATGAATTAGAATGGATACATTCGAGTGAATGAATTAGAATGGATCGTACGAATGAATTAGAATGGATCATAGGAATGAATTAGAATGGATCGTACGAATGGATTAGAACGCATTGTACGAATGAATTAGAATGGATCGTATGAACGAATTAGAATAGCTCATACGAATGAATGAGAATGAATCATATGAATGAATTAGAATGGTTACATTCATGCGAATGAATTAGAATAGATCGTACGAATGAATTAGAATGGATCGTACGAATAGATTAGAATGGATCGTACGAATGGATTAGAATGGATCGTACGAATGGATTAGAATGGATCGTACGAATGAATTAGAATGGATCATACAAATGAATTAGAAAGGTTACATTCGTGAGAATGAATTAGAATGGATCGTACGAATGAATTAGAATGGATTGTACGAATGAATTAGAATGGATACATTCGAGCGAATGAATTAGAATGGATCGTACGAATGAATTAGAATGGATCGTACGAATGGATTAGAATGGATCGTACGTTTGGATTAGAATGGATCGTACGAATGAATTAGAATTAATGAATTAGAATGGATCGTACGAATGGATTAGAACGCATTGTACGAATGAATTAGAATGGATCGTATGAACGAATTAGAATAGCTCATACGAATGAATGAGAATGAATCATATGAATGAATTAGAATGGTTACATTCATGCGAATGAATTAGAATAGATCGTACGAATGAATTAGAATGGATCGTACGAATAGATTAGAATGGATCGTACGAATGGATTAGAATGGATCGTACGAATGGATTAGAATGGATCGTACGAATGGATTAGAATGGATCGTACGAATGAATTAGAATGGATCATACAAATGAATTAGAAAGGTTACATTCGTGAGAATGAATTAGAATGGATCGTACGAATGAATTAGAATGGATTGTACGAATGAATTAGAATGGATACATTCGAGCGAATGAATTAGAATGGATCGTACGAATGAATTAGAATGGATCAAAGGAATGAATTAGAATGGATCGTGCAAATGAATTAGAATGGATACATTCGTGCGAGTGAATTAGAATGGATCATACGAATGAATTAGAATGGATCGTACGAATGAATTAGAATGGATTGTGCAAATGAATTAGAATGGATCGTATGAATGAATAAGAATGGATCGTACGAATGAATTAGAATGGATCGTACGAATGAATTAGAATGAATCGTACGAATGCATTAGAATGGATCATATGAATGAATTAGAATGAATCGTACGATCCATTCTAATTCATTCGTCCGATCCTTCTAATTCATTCGCACGAATGTATCCATTCTAATTCATTCGTACAATCCATTCTAATTCATTCGCACGATCCATTCTAATTCATTCGTATGATCCATTCTAATTCATTCCTACGATCTATTCTAATTCATTCGCTCGAATGTATCCATTCTAATTCATTCGTACGATCCATTCTTATTCATTCGTACGATCCATTCAAATTCATTCGCATGATCCATTCTAATTCATTTGTACGATCCATTCTAATTCATTCTCACGAATGTAACCTTTCTAATTCATTTGTATGATCCATTCTAATTCATTCGTACGATCCATTCTAATCCAAACGTACGATCCATTCTAATCCATTCGTACGATCCATTCTAATTCATTCGTACGATCCATTCTAATTCATTCGTACGATCTATTCTAATTCATTCGCATGAATGTAACCATTCTAATTCATTCGTACGATTCATTCTCATTCATTCGTATGAGCTATTCTAATTCATTCGTACGATCCATTCTAATGCATTCGTACGATTCATTCTAATTCATTCACATAAATATATCCATTCTAATTCATTCGTACGATCCATTCTAATGCATTCGTACGATTCATTCTAATTCATTCGTCCGATCCATTCTAATTCATTCGTACGATCCATTCTAATTCATTCGTCCGATCCATTCTAATTCATTCGTACGAATGTATCCATTCTAATTCATTCGTACAATCCATTCTAATTCATTCGCACGATCCATTCTTATTCATTCGCTCGAATGTATCCATTCTAATTCATTCTAATTCATTCGTACGATCCATTCTAATTCATTCGCACGATCCATTCTAATTTATTCGTACTATCCATTCTAATTCATTCGTACTATCTATTCTAATTCATTCGCATGATCCATCTAATTCATTCGTACGATCCATTCTTATTCATTCATACGATCCATTCTAATTCATTCGCACGATCCATTCTAATTCTTTCGCACAATCCATTCAAATTCATTCGTACGATCCATTCTAATTCATTTGTACGAATGAATTAGAATGGATCGTACGAATGGATTAGAATGGATCGTATAAATGAATTAGAATGGATCGTACGAACGAATTAGAATGGATCGTACGAACGAATTAGAATGGATCATATGAATGATGTAGAATGGATCGTACGAATGAATTAGAATGGATACATTCGTGTGAATGAATTAGAATGGATCGTACGAATGAATTAGACTGGATCGTACGAATAAATTAGAATGGATACATTCGTGCGAATGAATTAGAATGGATTGTGCGAATGAATTAGAACGGATTGTGCGAATGAATTAGAATGGATCGTGCGAATGAATTAGAATGGATCGTACGAATGAATTAGAATGGATCATAGAAATGCATTAGAATGGATCGTGCAAATGAATTAGAATGGATCGTACGAATGAATTAGAATGGATCGTACGATCCATTCTAATTCATTCTCACAAATGTATCCATTCTAATTTATTCGTATGATCCATTCTAATTCATTCGTACGATGCAATCTAATTCATTCGCACAAATGTATCTATTCTAATTCATTTGTACAATGCGTTCCAATCCATTCGTACGATCCATTCTAATCCATTCGTACGATCCATTCTAATTCATTCGCATGAATGTAACCATTCTAATTCATTCGTACGATCCATTCTAATTTATTCCTACGATCCATTCTAATTCATTCACACGAATGTATCCATTCTAATTCATTTGCACGATCCATTCTAATTCATTCCTATGATCCATTCTAATTCATTAGTACGATCCATTCTAATTCATTCGCTCGAATGTATCCATTCTAATTCATTCGTACGATCCATTCTAATTCGTTCGTACGATCCATTCTAATTCGTTCGTACGATCAATTCTAATCCATTCGTACGATCCATTGTAATCCATTCATACGATCCATTCTAATCCATTCGTACGATCCATTCTAATCCATTCGTACGATCCATTCTAATTCATTCTCACGAATGTAACCTTTCTAATTCATTTGTACGATCCATTCAGGTTCATTCGCACTAATGTATCCATTCTAATTCATTCGTACGATCCATTCTAATTCATTCGCACGATCCATTCTAATTCATTCGTACGATCCATTCTAATTCATTCGCACGAATGTATCCATTCTAATTCATTCGTACGATCCATTCTAATCCATTCGTACGATTCATTCTAATCCATTCGTACAATCCATTCTACTTCATTCGTACGATCCATTCCAATTCATTCTCACAAATGTAACCTTTCTAATTCATTTGTACGATCCATTCTAATCCATTCGTACGATCCATTCTAATCCATTCGTACGATCTATTCTAATTCATTCGCACGAATGTAACCATTCTAATTCATTCGTACGATCCATTCTAATTCATTCCTACGATCCATTCTAATTCATTCGCACGAATGTATCCATTCTAATTCATTTGCACGATCCATTCTAATTCATTCCTATGATCCATTCTAATTCATTCGTACGATCCATTCTAATTCATTCGCTCGAATGTATCAATTCTAATTCATTCGTACGATCCATTCTAATCCATTCGTACGATCCATTCTAATCCATTCGTACAATCCATTCTAATTCATTCTTACAATGCGTTCTAATCCATTCGTACGATCCATTCTAATTCATTCGTACGATCCATTCTAATTCATTTGTACGAACGAATTAGAATGGATCATACGAATGGATTAGAATGGATCGTACGAATGAATTAGAATGGATCGTACGAATGCATTAGAATTGATCGTACGAATGAATTAGAATGGATCATACGAATGAATTAGAATGGTTACATTCGTGCGAATAAATTAGAATAGATCATAGGAATGAATTAGAACGGATCGTGCGAATGAATTAGAGTGGATCGTACGAATGAATTAGAATGGATCAGACGAATGAATTAGAATGGATCGTACGAATGAATTAGAATGGATACATTCGAGCGAATGAATTAGAATGGATCGTACGAATGAATTTGAATGGATCGAACGAATGAATTAGATTGGATACATTCGAGCGAATGAATTAGAATAGATCGTAGGAATGAATTAGAATGGATCATATGAATGAATTAGAATAGATCGTAGGAATGAATTAGAATGGATCATACGAATGAATTAGAATGGATCGTACGAACGAATTAGAATGGATCGTACGAACGAATTAGAATGGATCGTATGAACGAATTAGAATGGATACATTCGTGCGAATGAATTAGAATGGATCGTACAAATGAATTAGAATTGATCGTACGAATGAATTAGAATAGATCGTACGAATGAATTAGAATAGATACATTCGTACGAATGAATTAGAATGGATCGTGCGAATGAATTAGAATGGATCGTACGAATGAATTAGAATGTATCGTACGAATAATTTAGAATGGATTGTGCAAATGAATTAGAATGGATCGTGCGAATGAATTTGAATGGATCGTGCGAATGCATTGGAATGGATCATACAAATGAATTAGAATGGATCGTACGAATGAATTAGAATGGATACATTCGTGAGAATGAATTAGAATGGATCGTACAAATGAATTAGACTGGATCGTACGAATAAATTAGAATGGATACATTCAAGCAAATAAATTAGAATGGATAGTACGAATGAATTAGAATGGAACGTATGAATGGATTAGAATGGATCGTACGAACGGATTAGAATGGATCGTACGAATGGATTAGAATGGATCGTACGAATGAATTAGAATAGATCGTGCGAATGAATTAAAATGGAACGCACAAATGAATTAGAATAGATCGGACGAATTAATTAGAATGGATCGTACGAATGAATTAGAATGGATACATTCGAGCGAATGAATTAGAATGGATCAGAATGGATACATGCGTGCAAATAAATTTGAATGGATCGTACGAATGAATTAGAATGGATCGTACGAATGGATTAGAATGGATCGTACGAATGGATTAGAATGGATCGAACGAATGAATTAGAATGGATCATACAAATGAATTAGAAAGGTTACATTCGTGAGAATAAATTAGAATCGATCGTACGAATGAATTAGAATGGATCATGCGAATAAATTTGAATGGATCGTACGAATGAATAAGAACGGATCGTACAAATGAATTAGAATGGATACATTCAAGCGAATGAATTAGAATAGATCGTAGGAATGAATTAGAATGGATCATACGAATGAATTAGAATGGATCGTGCGAATGAATTAGACGATCCATTCTAATCCATTCGTACGATCCATTCTAATTCATTCGCACGAATGTAACCATTCTAATTCATTCGTACGATCCATTCTAATTCATTCGTACGATCCATTCTAATTCATTTGTACGAATGTATCCATTCTAATTCATTCGCACGATCCATTCTAATTCATTCGCTCGAATGTATCCATTCTAATTCATTCGTACAATCCATTCTAATTAATTCGTACGATCCATTCTAATTCATTCGCACAAATGTATCCATTCTAATTCATTCGTACGATCCATTCTAATTCATTCGTACGATCCATTCTAATTCATTCGCACAAATGTATCCATTCTAATTCATTCGTTTGATCCATTCTAATTCATTCGCATAAATATATCCATTCCTCGATCCATTCTAATTCATTTGAACGAATGTATCCATTCTAATTCATTCGTACAATCTATTCTAATTCATTCGCATGATCCATTCTAATTCATTCGTATGATCCATTCTAATTCATTCATACGATCTATTCTAATTCATTCGCTCGAATGTATCTATTCTAATTCATTCTTTCGATCCATTCTAATTCATTCGTACGATCCATTCAAATCCATTTGCATGATCCATTCTAATTCATTCGTACGATCCATTCTAATTCATTCTCACGAATGTAACCTTTCTAATTCATTTGTATGATCCATTCTAATTCATTCGTACGATCCATTCTATTCAATCGTATGATTCATTCTAATTCATTCGCACGATCAATTCTAATTCATTCGTCCGATCCATTCTAATTCATTCGCATGAATGTATCCATTCTAATTCATTCGTATGATCCATTCTAATTCATTCGCATGATCCATTCTAACTCATTCGGTGGATCCACTCTAATTCATTCGTACGATCCATTCTAATTCATTCGCACGATCCATTCAAATTTATTCGTACGATCCATTCTAATTCATTCG
Organism: Chamaelirium japonicum; assembly: GCA_947650365.1. NCBI lineage: Eukaryota > Viridiplantae > Streptophyta > Magnoliopsida > Liliales > Melanthiaceae > Chamaelirium > Chamaelirium japonicum. Next base: position 48,591,513 of record OX393552.1, on the reverse strand, counting down.
TACGATCTATTCTAATTCATTCGCATGATCCATTCTAATACATTCGTATGATCGATTCTAGTTCATTCGTACGCTCCCTTCTAATTCATTCGAACGCTCCATTCTTATTCATCGCACAAATGTATCCATTCTAATTCATTCGTACGATCCATTCTAATTCATTTGCACAATCCATTCTAATCCATTCGTATGATCTATTCTAATCCATTCGTACGATCCATTCTAATCCATTCGTATGATCCATTCTAATTCAATCGCACGAATGTAACCATTCTAATCCATTCGTACGATCCATTCTAATTCATTCCTACGATCCATTTTAATTCATTCGCACGAATGTAACCATTCTAATTGATTCGCACGAATGTATCCATTCTAATCCATTCGTACAATCCATTCTAATTTATTCGTGCAAATGTATCCATTCTAATTCATTCGCTCGAATGTATCCTTTCTAATTCATTCTCACGAATGTAACCTTTCTAAGTCATTTGTATTATCCATTCTAATTCATTCGTACGATCCATTCTAATTCATTCGTATGATCCATTCTAATTCATTCCTACGATCCATTCAAATTCATTCGTACAATCCATTCTAATCCATTCGTACGATCCATTCTAATCCATTCGTACGATCCATTCTAATTCATTCGCACGAATGTATCCATTCTAATTCATTCGCACAATCCAATCTAATTCAAACGTACGATCCATTCTAATTCATTCACATGATGTATTCTAATTCATTCGTATGATCCATTCTAATTCATTCGTATGATTCATTCTAATTCATTCGTACGATCCATTCTAATTTATTCGCACAAATGTATCCATTCTAATTCATTCGTACGATCCATTCTAATTCATTCGCACGATCCATTCTAATTCATTTGTACGAATGTATCCATTCTAATTCATTCGCACGATCCATTCTTATTCATTCGCACAAATGTATCGATTCTAATTCATTCGCACGAATGTATCCATTCTAATTCATTTGCACGATCCATTCTAATCCATTCCTATGATCCATTCTAATTCATTCGTACGATCCATTCTAATTAATTCGCTCGAATGTATCCATTCTAATTCATTCGTACGATTCATTCTAATTCATTCGCACAATCCATTCTAATCCATTCGTACGATCTATTCTAATCCATTCGTACGATCCATTCTAATCCATTCGTATGATCCATTCTAATTCAATCGCACGAATGTAACCATTCTAATTCATTCGCGTGATCCATTCTAATTCATTCGTACGATCCATTCTAATTCATTCTCACGAATGTAACCTTTCTAATTCATTTGTATGATCCATTCTAATTCATTCGTACGATCCATTCTATTCAATCGTATGATTCATTCTAATTCATTCGCACGATCAATTCTAATTCATTCGTCCGATCTATTCTAATTCATTCGCATGAATGTCTCCATTCTAATTCATTCGTATGATCCATTCTAATTCATTCGCATGATCCATTCTAACTCATTCGGTGGATCCATTCTAATTCATTCGTACGATCCATTCTAATTCATTCGCACGATCTATTCTAATTTATTCGTACGATCCATTCTAATTCATTCGTACGATCTATTCTAATTCATTCGCATGATCCATTCTAATTCATTCGTATGATCCATTCTAGTTCATTCGTACGCTTCATTCTAATTCATTCGTACGCTCCATTCTTATTCATCGCACAAATGTATCCATTCTAATTCATTCGTACGATCCATTCTAATTCATTTGCACAATCCATTCTAATCCATTCGTACGATCTATTCTAATCCATTCGTACGCTCCATTCTAATCCATTCGTATGATCCATTCTAATTCAATCGCACGAATGTAACCATTCTAATCCATTCGTACGATCCATTCTAATTCATTCCTACGATCCATTTTAATTCATTCGCACGAATGTAACCATTCTAATTCATTCGCACGAATGTATCCAATCTAATCCATTCGTACAATCCATTCTAATTTATTCCTGCAAATGTATCCATTCTAGTTCATTCGCTCGAATGTATCCTTTCTAATTCATTCTCACGAATGTAACCTTTCTAAGTCATTTGTATTATCCATTCTAATTCATTCGTACGATCCATTCTAATTCATTCGTATGATCCATTCTAATTCATTCCTACGATCCATTCAAATTCATTCGTACAATCCATTCTAATCCATTCGTACGATCCATTCTAATCCATTCGTACGATCCATTCTAATTCATTCGCACGAATGTATCCATTCTAATTCATTCGCACAATCCAATCTAATTCAAACGTACGATCCATTCTAATTCATTCACATGATGTATTCTAATTCATTCGTATGATCCATTCTAATTCATTCGTATGATTCATTCTAATTCATTCGTACGATCCATTCTAATTCATTCGCACAAATGTATCCATTCTAATTCATTCGTACGATCCATTCTAATTCATTCGCACGATCCATTCTAATTCATTTGTACGAATGTATCCATTCTAATTCATTCGCACGATCCATTCTTATTCATTCGCACAAATGTATCAATTCTAATTCATTCGCACGAATGTATCCATTCTAATTCATTTGCACGATCCATTCTAATCCATTCCTATGATCCATTCTAATTCATTCGTACGATCCATTCTAATTAATTCGCTCGAATGTATCCATTCTAATTCATTCGTACGATTCATTCTAATTCATTCGCACAATCCATTCTAATCCATTCGTACGATCTATTCTAATCCATTCGTACGATCCATTCTATTCCATTCGTATGATCCATTCTAATTCAATCGCACGAATGTAACCATTCTAATTCATTCGTACGATCCATTCTAATTCATTCCTACGATCCATTCTAATTCATTCGCACGAATGTAACCATTCTAATTCATTCGCATGAATGTATCCATTCTAATCCATTCATACGATCCATTCTAATTTATTCGTACAAATGTGTCCATTCTAATTCATTCGGTCGAATGTATCCATTCTAATTCATTCTCACGAATGTAACCTTTCTAAGTTATTTGTATGATCCATTCTAATTCATTCGTACGATCCATTCTAATTCATTCGTATGATCCATTCTAATTCATTCCTACGATCCATTTTAATTCATTCGTACGATCCATTCTAATCCATTCATACGATCCATTCTAATCCATTCGTACGATCCATTCTAATTCATTCGCACGAATGTATCCATTCTAATTCATTCGCACAATCCAATCTAATTCAAACGTACGATCCATTCTAATTCATTCGTCCGATCCATTCTTATTCATTCGCACGAATGTATCCATTCTAATTCATTCGTACAATCCATTCTAATTCATTCGCACGATCCATTCTAATTCATTCGTATGATCCATTCTAATTCATTCCTACGATCTATTCTAATTCATTCGCTCGAATGTATCCATTCTAATTCATTCGTACGATCCATTCTTATTCATTCGTACGATCCATTCAAATTCATTCGCATGATCCATTCTAATTCATTTGTACGATCCATTCTAATTCATTCTCACGAATGTAACCTTTCTAATTCATTTGTATGATCCATTCTAATTCATTCGTACGATCAATTCTAATCCATTCGTACGATCCATTCTAATCCATTCGTACGATCCATTCTAATCCATTCGTACGATCCATTCTAATTCATTCGTACGATCTATTCTAATTCATTCGCATGAATGTAACCATTCTAATTCATTCGTACGATTCATTCTCATTCATTCGTATGAGCTATTCTAATTCATTCGTACGATCCATTCTAATGCATTCGTACGATTCATTCTAATTCATTCACATAAATATATCCATTCTAATTCATTCGTACGATCCATTCTAATGCATTCGTACAATTCATTCTAATTCATTCGTCCGATCCATTCTAATTTATTCGTATGATCCATTCTAATTCATTCGTCCGATCCATTCTAATTCATTCGCACGAATGTATCCATTCTAATTCATTCGTACAATCCATTCTAATTCATTCGCACGATCCATTCTTATTCATTCGCTCGAATGTATCCATTCTAATTCATTCTAATTCATTCGTACGATCCATTCTAATTCATTCGCACGATCCATTCTAATTTATTTGTACTATCCATTCTAATTCATTCGTACGATCTATTCTAATTCATTCGCATGATCCATTATAATTCATTCGTACGATCCATTCTTATTCATTCATACGATCCATTCTAATTCATTCGCACGATCCATTCTAATTATTTCGCACAATCCATTCAAATTCATTCGTACGATCCATTCTAATTCATTTGTACGAATGAATTAGAATGGATCGTACGAATGGATTAGAATGGATCGTACGAATGAATTAGAATGGATCGTACGAATGAATTAGAATGGATCGTACGAACGAATTAGAATGGATCATATGAATGAATTAAAATGGATCGTACGAATGAATTAGAATGGATACATTCGTGCGAATGAATTAGAATGGATCGTATGAATGAATTAGACTGGATCGTACGAATAAATTAGAATGGATACATTCGTGGGAATGAATTAGAATGGATTGTGCGAATGAATTAGAACGGATTGTGCGAATGAATTAGAATGGATCGTGCGAATGAATTAGAATGGATCGTACGAATGAATTAGAATGGATCATAGGAATGAATTAGAATGGATCGTGCAAATGAATTAGAATAGATCGTACGAATGAATTAGAATGGATCGTACGATCCATTCTAATTCATTCTCACAAATGTATCCATTCTAATTCATTCGTATGATCCATTCTAATTCATTCGTACGATACAATCTAATTCATTCGCACAAATGTATCTATTCTAATTTATTTGTACAATGCGTTCCAATCCATTCGTACGATCCATTCTAATCCATTCGTACGATCCATTCTAATTCATTCACACGAATGTAACCATTCTAATTCATTCGTACGATCCATTCTAATTTATTCCTACGATCCATTCTAATTCATTCGCACGAATGTATCCATTCTAATTCATTCCTATGATCCATTCTAATTCATTTGTACGATCCATTCTAATTCATTCGCTCGAATGTATCCATTCTAATTCATTCGTACGATCCATTCTAATTCGTTCGTACGATCCATTCTAATTCGTTCGTACGATCAATTCTAATCCATTCGTACGATCCATTCTAATCCATTCATACGATCCATTCTAATCCATTCGTACGATCCATTCTAATCCATTCGTACGATCCATTCTAATTCATTCTCACAAATGTAACCTTTCTAATTCATTTGTACGATCCATTCAGGTTCATTCGCATAAATGTATCCATTCTAATTCATTCGTACGATCCATTCTAATTCATTCGCACGATCCATTCTAATTCATTCGTACGATCCATTCTAATCCATTCGTACAATCCATTCTAATCCATTCGTACGATCCATTCTAATTCATTCGTACGATCCATTCTAATTCATTCGTACGATCAATTCTAATTCATTCGTACGATCCATTCTAATCCATTCGTACAATCCATTCTAATCCATTCGTACGATCCATTCTAATTCATTCGTACGATCCATTCCAATTCATTCTCACAAATGTAACCTTTCTAATTCATTTATACGATCCATTCTAATTCATTCGTACGATCCATTCTAATCCATTCGTACGATCCATTCTAATCCATTCGTACGATCTATTCTAATTCATTCGCACGAATGTAACCATTCTAATTCATTCGTACGATCCATTCTAATTCATTCCTACGATCCATTCTAATTCATTCGCACGAATGTATCCATTCTAATTCATTTGCACGATCCATTCTAATTCATTCCTATGATCCATTCTAATTCATTCGTATGATCCATTCTAATTCATTCGTACGATCCATTCTAATTCATTTGTACGAACGAATTAGAATGGATCATACGAATGGATTAGAATGGATCGTACGAATGAATTAGAATGGATCGTACGAATGCATTAGAATGGATCGTACGAATGAATTAGAATGGATCATACGAATGAATTAGAATGGTTACATTCGTGCGAATGAATTAGAATGGATCATAGGAATGAATTAGAATAGATCGTGCGAATGAATTAGAGTGGATCGTACGAATGAATTAGAATGGATCAAACGAATGAATTAGAATGGATCGTACGAATGAATTAGAATGGATACATTCGAGCGAATGAAGTAGAATGGATCGTACGAATGAATTTGAATGGATCGAACGAATGTATTAGAATGGATACATTCGAGCGAATGAATTCGAATAGATCGTAGGAATAATTAGAATAGATCATACGAATGAATTAGAATGGATCATATGAATGAAATAGAATGGATCGTACGAACGAATTAGAATGGATCGTACGAACGAATTAGAATGGATCGTATGAACGAATTAGAATGGATACATTCGTGCGAATGAATTAGAATGGATCGTACAAATGAAATAGAATTGATCGTACGAATGAATTAGAATAGATTGTACGAATGAATTAGAATTGATACATTCGTACGAATGAATTAGAATGGATCGTGCGAATGAATTAGAATGGATCGTACGAATGAATTAGAATGTATCGTACGAATAAATTAGAATGGATTGTGCGAATGAATTAGAATGGATCGTGCGAATGAATTTGAATGGATCGTGCGAATGCATTGGAATGGATCATACAAATGAATTAGAATGGATCGTACGAATGAATTAGAATGGATACATTCGTGCGAATGAATTAGAATGGATCGTACAATTGAATTAGACTGGATCGTACAAATAAATTAGAATGGATACATTCAAGCAAATAAATTAGAATGGATCGTACGAATGAATTAGAATGGATCGTACGAATGGATTAGAATGGATCGTACGAACGGATTAGAATGGATCGTACGAATGGATTAGAATGGATTGTACGAATGAATTAGAATGGATCGTGCGAATGAATTAAAATGGAACGCACAAATGAATTAGAATGGATCAGACGAATTAATTAGAATGGATCGTAGGAATGAATTAGAATGGATACATTCGAGCGAATGAATTAGAATGGATCAGAATGGATACATGCGTGCGAATAAATTAGAATGGATCGTACGAATGGATTAGAATGGATCGTATGAATAGATTAGAATGGATCGAACGAATGAATTAGAATGGATCATACAAATGAATTAGAAAGGTTACATTTGTGAGAATGAATTAGAATCGATCGTACGAATGAATTAGAATGGATCATGCGAATAAATTTGAATGGATCGTACGAATGATTAAGAATGGATCGTACAAATGAATTAGAATGGATACATTCGAGCGAATGAATTAGAATAGATCGTAGGAATGAATTAGAATGGATCATACGAATGAATTAGAATGGATCGTGCGAATGAATTAGACGATCCATTCTAATCCATTCGTACGATCCATTCTAATTCATTCGCACGAATGTAACCATTCTAATTCATTCATACGATCCATTGTAATTCATTCGTACGATCCATTCTAATTCATTTGTACGAATGTATCCATTCTAATTCATTCGCACGATCCATTCTAATTCATTCGCTCGAATGTATCCATTCTAATTCATTCGTACAATCCATTCTAATTCATTCGTACGATCCATTCTAATTCATTCGCACAAATGTATCCATTCTAATTCATTCGTACGATCCATTCTAATTCATTTGTACGATCCATTCTAATTCATTCACACAAATGTATCCATTCTAATTCATTCGTTTGATCCATTCTAATTCATTCGCATAAATATATCCATTCCTCGATCCATGCTAATTCATTTGCACGAATGTATCCATTCTAATTCATTCGTAAAATCCATTCTAATTCATTCGCACGATCCATTCTAATTCATTCGTATGATCCATTCTAATTCATTCATACGATCTATTTTAATTCATTCGCTCGAATGTATCTATTCTAATTCATTCGTTCGATCCATTCTAATTCATTCGTACGATCCATTCAAATTCATTCGCATGATCCATTCTAATTCATTCGTACGATCCATTCTAATTCATTCTCACGAATGTAACCTTTCTAATTCATTTGTATGATCCATTCTAATTCATTCGTACGATCCATTCTATTCAATCGTATGATTCATTCTAATTCAATCGCACGATCAATTCTAATTCATTCGTCCGATCCATTCTAATTCATTCGCATGAATGTATCCATTCTAATTCATTCGTACGATCCATTCTAATTCATTCGCATGATCCATTCTAACTCATTCGGTGGATCCATTCTAATTCATTCGTACGATCCATTCTAATTCATTCGCACGATCCATTCTAATTTATTCGTACGATCCATTCTAATTCATTCGTACGATCTATTCTAATTCATTCGCATGATCCATTCTAATTCATTCGTATGATCCATTCTAGTTCATTCGTACGCTCCATTCTAATTCATTCGTACGCTCCCTTCTTATTCATCGCACAAATGTATCCATTCTAATTCATTCGTACGATCCATTCTAATTCATTCGCACAATCCATTCTAATCCATTCATACGATCCATTCTAATCCATTCGTACGATCCATTCTAATCCATTCGTATGATCCATTCTAATTCAATCGCACAAATGTAACCATTCTAATCCATTCGTACGATCCATTCGAATTCATTCCTACGATCCATTTTAATTCATTCGCACGAATGTAACCATTCTAATTCATTCGCACGAATGTATCCATTCTTATCCATTCGTACAATCCATTCTAATTTATTCGTGCAAATGTATCCATTCTAATTCATTCGCTCGAATGTATCCATTCTAATTCATTCTCACGAATGTAACCTTTCTAAGTCATTTGTATGATCCATTCTAATTCATTCGTACGATCCATTCTAATTCATTCGTATGATCCATTCTAATTCATTCCTATGATCCATTCAAATTCATTCGTACAATCCATTCCAATCCATTCGTACGATCCATTCTAATCCATTCGTACGATCCATTCTAATTCATTCGCACGAATGAATCCATTCTAATTCATTCGCACAATCCAATCTAATTCAAACGTACGATCCATTCTAATTCATTCACATGATGTATTCTAATTCATTCGTATGATCCATTCTAATTCATTCGTATGATTCATTCTAATTCATTCGTACGATCCATTCTAATTCATTCGCACAAATGTATCCATTCTAATTCATTTGTACGATCCATTCTAATTCATTCGCACGATCCATTCTAATTCATTTGTACGAATGTATCCATTCTAATTCATTCGCACGATCCATTCTTATTCATTCACACAAATGTATCAATTCTAATTCATTCGCACGAATGTATCCATTCTAATTCATTTGCACGATCCATTCTAATCCATTCCTATGATCCATTCTAATTCATTCGTACGATCCATTCTAATTAATTCGCTCGAATGTATCCATTCTAATTTATTCGTACGATTCATTCTAATTCATTCGCACAATCCATTCTAATCCATTCATACGATCCATTCTAATCCATTCGTACGATCCATTCTAATTCAATCGCACGAATGTAACCATTGTAATTCATTCGTACGATCCATTCTAATTCATTCCTACGATCCATTCTAATTCATTCGCACGAATGTAACCATTCTAATTCATTCGCACGAATGTATCCATTCTAATCCATTCGTACGATCCATTCTAATTTATTCGTACAACAGTATCCATTCTAATTCATTCGGTCGAATGTATCCATTGTAATTCATTCTCACGAATGTAACCTTTCTAAGTTATTTGTATGATCCATTCTAATTCATTCGTACGATCCATTCTAATTCATTCGTATGATCCATTCTAATTCATTCCTATGATCCATTCTAATTCATTCGTACGATCCATTCTAATCCATTCGTACGATCCATTCTAATTCATTCGCACGAATGTATCCATTCTAATTCATTCGCACAATCCAATCTAATTCAAACGTACGATCCATTCTAATTCATTCACATGATGTATTCTAATTCATTTGTATGATCCATTCTAATTCATTCGTATGATTCATTATAATTCATTCGTACGATCCATTCTAATTCATTCGCACAAATGTATCCATTCTAATTCATTCGTACGATCCATTCTAATTCATTCGCACGATCCATCTAATTCATTTGTACGAATGTATCCATTCTAATTCATTCGCACGATCCATTCTTATTCATTCGCACCAATGTATCAATTCTTATTCATTCGCACGAATGTATCCATTCTAATTCATTCGTACAATACATTCGTATGATCCATTCTAATTCATTCGTACGATCCATTCTAATTCATTCGCTCGAATGTATCCATTCTAATTCATTCGTACAATCCATTCTAATTCATTCGTACGAATGGATTAGAATGGATCGAACGAATAAATTAGAATGGATCGTATGAACGAATTAGAATGGATCGTACGAATGAATTAGAATAGATACATTCGAGCGAATGAATTAGAATGGATCGTACGATTGAATTAGAATGGATCATAGGAATGAATTAGAATGGATCATACGAATGGATTAGAACGCATTGTACGAATGAATTAGAATGGATCGTACAAATGAATTAGAATGGATACATTCATGCGAATGAATTAGAATGGATCGTACGAATGAATTAGAATGGATCGTACGAATGGATTACAATGGATCGTACGAATGGATTAGAATGGATCGTACGAATGAATGAGAATGGATCATACAAATGAATTAGAAAGGTTACATTCGTGAGAATGAATTAGAATGGATTGTACGAATGAGTTAGAATGGATCGTGCGAATGAATTAGAATGGATACATTTGTGCGAATGAATTAGAATGGCTCGTACAAATGAATTAGAATGGATCGTACGAATAAATTAGAATGGATCGTACGAATGAATTAGAATACCTCATACGAATGAATTAAAATAGATCGTGCGAATGAATTAGAATGGATCGTACGAATGAATTAGAATGGATCGTGCGAATGAATTAGAATGGATCGTACGAATGAATTAGAATGGATCGTACGAACGAATTAGAATGGATCATACGAATGACATAGAATGGATCATATGAATGAATTAGAATGGATCGTATGAATGGATTAGAATGGATCGTACGAATGGATTAGAATGGATCGTACGAATGGATTAGAATGGATCGTACAAATGAATTAGAAAGGTTACATTTGTGAGAATAAATTAGAATGGATTGTAGGAATGAATTAGATTGGATTGTACGAATGAATTAGAATGGTTACATTCGTGCGAATGAATTAGAATGGATCCTAGGAATGAATTAGAATGGATCGTACGAATGAATTAGAATGGTTACATTCATACGAATTGATTAGAATGGATCATACGAATGAATTAGAATGGATCGTGCGAATGAATTAGAATGGATCGTACGAATGAATTAGAATGGATCGTGCGAATGAATTAGAATAGATCATACGAATGAATTAGAATGGTTACATTTGTGCGAATGAATTAGAATGGATCGTACAAATGAATTAGAATGATCGTACGAATGAATTAGAATGGATCGTACGAATGTACGAATGAATTAGAATGAATTAGATTGCATCGTACGATCCATTCTAATTCATTCGCACGATCCATTCTAATTCAATCGTACGATTCATTCTAATCCATTCGCACGAATGTATCCATTTTAATTCATTCGTACGATCCATTCTAATTCATTCGTATGATCAATTCTAATTTATTCGCACGATCTATTCTAATTCATTCGTACGATCCATTCTAATTCATTCGCACGAATGTATCCATTCTAATTCATTCATACGATCCATTCTAATCCATTCGTATGATCCATTCTAATCCATTCGTACGATCCATTCTAATTCATTCGCACGAATGTAACCATTCTAATTCATTTATATGATCCATTCTAATTCATTCGTATAATCCATTCTAATTCATTCGTACGATCCATTCTAATTCATTCGCACGATCCATTCTAATTCATTCGTACGATCTATTCTAATTCATTCGCATGATCCATTCTAATTCATTCGTATGATCCATTCTAATTCATTCGTACAATCCATTCAAATTCATTCGTACGATGCAATCTAATTCATTCGCACAAATGTATCTATTCTAATTCATTCGTACAATGCGTTCTAATCCATTCGTACGATCCATTCTAATTCATTCGTATGATCAATTCTAATTCATTCGCACGATCCATTCTAATTCATTCGTACGATCCATTCTAATTCAGTCACACAAATGTAACCATTCTAATTCATTCGTACGATCCATTCTAATTCATTCGTACAATCCATTCTAATTCATTCGTACGATCCATTCTAATTCATTCGCACGAATGTATCCATTCTAATTCATTCTAATTCATTCGTACGATCCATTCTAATACATTCGTACGATTCATTCTAATTCATTCTGACGATCCATTCTAATTCATTCGTACGATCCATTCTAATTCATTCTCACGAATGTAACCTTTCTAATTCATTTGTATGATCCATTCTAATTCATTCGTACGATCCATTCTAATTCATTCGTACGATCCATTCTAATTCATTCCTATGATCCATTCTAATTCATTCATACGATCCATTCTAATTCATTCGCACGATCCATTCTAATTCATTCGCACGATCCATTCTAATTTATTCATACGATCCATTCTAATTCATTCGCACGAATGTATCCATTCTAATTCATTCGTACGATCCATTCTAATTCATTCGCACGATCCATTCTAATTCATTCGTACGATACATTCTAATTCATTCGCACGAATGTATCCATTCTAATTTATTCGAATAATCCATTCTAATTTATTTGTACGATCCATTCTAATTCATTCGTACGATCTATTCTAATTCATTCGCATGAATCTATCCATTCTAATTCATTCATACGATCCATTCTAATTCTTTCATACGATCCATTCTAATTCATTCGAATGACCCATTCTAATTCATTCGCATGAATGTATCCATTCTAATTAATTCGTACGATCCATTCTAATTTATTCGCACGATCCATTCTAATTCATTCGTACGATCCATTCTAATTCATTCGTACGATCCATTCCAATTCATTCGCACGAATGTATCCCTTCTAATTCATTCGTACGATCCTTTCTATTTCTTTTGCACGATCTATTCTAATTCATTCGTACGATCCATTCTAATTCATTCGTATGATCCATTTTAATTTATTCGTACGATCCATTCTAATTCATTTGCATGAATGTATCCATTCTAATTTATTCGTACGATCCAGTCTAATTCATTCGTTCGATCCATTCTAATTCATTCGCACGAATATAGATCATACGAATGGATTAGAATGGATCGTACGAATGAATTAGAATGGATCATATGAAAGAATTAGAATGGATCGTGCGAATGAATTAGAAAGGATCGTACGAATGAATTAGAATGGATATATTCGTGCGAATGAATTAGAATGGATCGTACGAATGAATAAGAATTGATATATTTATGCGAATGAATTAGAATGAATCGAACGAATGAATTAGAATGGATACATTTGTGCGAATGAATTAGAATGGATCATACGAATGAATTAGAATAGATATATTCATGCGTATGAATTAGAATGGATCGTACGAATGAATTAGAATGGATTGTACGAATGAATTGGAATGGATACATTCGTGCGAATGAATTAGAATGGATCGTGCGAATGAATTAGAATGGATTAGAATGGATCGTACGAATGGATTAGAATAGATCGTACGAATGAATTAGAATGGATCGTACAAATGAATTAGAAAGGTTACATTTGTGAGAATGAATTAGAATGGATCGTACGAATGTATTAGAATGGATCGTACGAATGGATTAGAATGGATCGTACGAATGGATTAGAATGGATCAAACGAATGAATTAGAATGGATACATTCGAGCGAATGAATTAGAATGGATAGTACGAATGAATTAGAATGTATCATGCGAATGAATTTGAATGGATCGTACGAATGAATTAGAATGGATCATACAAATGAATTAGAAAGGTTACATTCGTGAGAATGAATTAGAATGGATCGTACGAATGAATTAGAATGGATCATGCGAATGAATTTGAATGGATCGTACGAATGAATTAAAATGGATTATACAAATGAATTAGAAAGGTTACATTCGTGAGAAAGAATTAGAATGGATCGTATGAATGAATTAGAATGGATCGTACGAATGAATTAGAATGGATACATTCAAGCGAATGAATTAGAATGGATCGTACGAATGAATTCGAATGGATCGTGCGAATGAATTAGAATGGATCGTATATTCGTGCAAATAAATTAGAATGGATCGTACAAATGAATTATAATGGATATATTTGTGCGAATGAATTAGAATAGATTAGAATGGATCGTATGAATTGATTAGAATCCATTCTAATTCATTTGTATAATCCATTCTAATTCATCGCTCGATCCATTCTAATTCATTCACTCGAATGTATCCATTCTAATTCATTCGAACGATCCATTCTATTGCATTCGTACGATCCATTCTAATTCATTCGTACGATCCATTCTAATTCATTCGTATGATCTATTCTAATTCATTCGCTCGAATGTATCCATTCTAATTCATTCGTACGATCCATTCTAATTCGTTCATACGATCCATTCTAATTCATTCGCTCGAATGTAATCTAATTCATTCGCACAAATGTATCTATTCTAATCCATTCGTACGATCCATTCTAATTCATTCGTACAAATATATCAATTCTAATTCATTCGTACGATCCGTTCTAATTCATTCGCTCGAATGTATCCATTCTTATTCATTCGTACGATCCATTCTAATTCATTCGTACGATCCATTCTAATTCATTTGCACGATCCATTCTAATTCATTCGCACAAATGTATCCATTCTAATTCATTCTAATTCATTCGCTCGAATGTATCCATTTTAATTCATTCGTACGATTCAATCTAATTCATTCGTACGATCCATTCTAACTCATTCGTACGATCCTTTCTAATTCATTCGCATGAATGTAACCTTTCTAATTCATTTGTATGATCCATTCTAATTCATTATTACGATCCATTCAAATTCATTCGCATGATCCATTCTAATTCATTCGTACGATCCATTCTAATTCATTCGCTCGAATTTACGATCCATTCTAATTCATTCGTACGATCCATTCTAATTCATTCCTACGATCCATTCTAATTCATTCGCATGAATGTAACCATTCTAATTCATTTGCACGATCCATTCTAATATATTCCTACGATCCATTCTAATTCATTCGCATGAATGTATCCATTCTAATTCATTTGCACGATCCATTCTAATTCATTCGTACGATCCATTCTAATCCATTCGTACGATCCATTCTAATTCATTCGAACGATCCATTCTAATTTATTCGGATGATCAATTCTAATTCATTCGCACGATCCATTCTAATTCATTCGTATGATCCATTCTAATTCAATTCGTGCAATCCATTCAAATTCATTCACACCAATGTATCCATTCTAATTCATTCGTATGATCCATTCTAATTCATTCGCTCGAATGTATCCATTCTAATTCATTCGTACGATCCATTCTAATTCATTCGTACGATCCATTCTAATTTATTCATATGATCCATTCTAATCCATTCGTACGATCCATTCTAATTCATTCGCACGTACAATCCATTCTAATCCATTCATACGATCCATTCAAATTTATTCGTACAAATGTATCTATTCTAATTCATTCGTACGAATGGATTAGAACGCATTGTACGAATGAATTAGAATAGATACACTTGTGCGAATAAATTAGATTGCATCGTACGAATGAATTAGAATGGATATATTTGAATGTATCCATTCTAATTCGTTCGTACGATTCATTCATTCGTATGAGCTATTCTAATTCATTCGTATGATCCATTCTAATTCATTCGTACGATCCATTCTAATTCATTCGCACGAATGTATCCATTCTCATTCATTCGTACGATCCATTCTAATCCATTCGTACAAATGTATCCAATCTAATTCATTCGTATGATCCATTCAAATTTATTCGTATAAATGTATCTATTCTAATCCATTCGTACGATCCATTCTAATCCATTCTTACGATCCATTCTAATTCATTCTCACAAATTTAACCTTTCTAATTCATTTGTACGATTCATTCTAATCCATTCGTACGATCCATTCTAATCCATTCGTACGATCCATTCTAATCCATTCGCACGAATGTAACCATTCTAATTCATTCGTACAATCCATTCTAATTCATTCGCACGATCCATTCTAATTCATTCGTACGATCCATTCTAATTCATTCGCACGTTCCATTCTAATTCATTCGTACGATCCATTCTAATTCATTTGCTCGAATGTATCCATTCTAATTCATTCGTACGATCCATTCTAATTCATTCGCACGAATGAATTTGAATGGATCGTACGAATGAATTAGGATGGATCGTACGAATGAATTAGAATGGATACATTCGTGCGAATGAATTAGAATGGATCGTACGAATGAATTTGAATGGGTCGTACGAATGAATTAGAATAGCTCATACTAATGAATGAATCGTACGAACGAATTAGAATGGATACATTCAAATATATCCATTCTAATTCATTCGTACGATGCAATCTAATTTATTCGCACAAATGTATCTATTCTAATTCATTCGTACAATGCGTTCTAATCCATTCGTACGATCCATTCTAATCCATTCGTACGATCCATTCTAATTCATTCGCACGAATGTATCCATTCTAATTCATTCGTACGATCTATTCTAATTCATTCGTACGATCTATTCTAATTCATTTGTATGATCAATTCTAATTCATTCGCACGATCCATTCTAATTCATTCGTATGATCCATTCTAATTCATTCGCACGAATGTATCCATTCCAACGAATGAATTAGAATGGATACATTCGAGCGAATGGATTAGAATAGATCATACAAATGAATTAGAAGGGATACCTTTGTGCATATGAATTAGAATTGATTGAACGAATGGATCGTATGAATGGATTAGAATGGATCGTACGAATGAATTAGAATGGATTGTGCGAATGAATTAGAATGGATACATTCGTGCGAATGAATTAGAATAGATCGTACTAATGAATTAGAATGGAACGTGCGAATGAATTAGAATGGATCGTACGAATGAATTAGAATGGATCGTGCGAATGAATTAGAATGGATCGTACGAATGAATTAGAATGGTTACATTCGTGCGAATGAATTAGAATGGATCGTACGAATGGATTAGAATGGATCGTACGAATGGATTAGAACGCATTGTACGAATGAATTAGAATAGATACATTTGTACGAATAAATTTGAATGGATCGTATGAATGGATTAGAATGGATTGTACGTGCGAATGAATTAGAATGGATCGTACGAATGGATTAGAATGGATCGTACGAATGGATTAGAATAGATCGTACGAATGAATTAGAATGGATCATACGAATGAATTAGAATGGATCATACGAATGAATTAGAATGAATACATTCAAGCGAATGAATTAGAATGGATCATACGAATGAATTAGAATAGATCGTATGAATGAATAAAAATAGATCGTATGAATGAATAAGAATGGATCGTACGAATGAATTAGATTGGATCATGCGAATGAATTAGAATAGATCGTACGAATGAATTAGAATGGATAGTACGAATGAATTAGAATGGATCGTGCGAATGAATTAGAATGGATCGTACGAATGAATTAGAATGGATCGACCGAATGAATTAGAATAGATCGTATGAATGAATAAGAATGGATCGTACGAATGAATTAGATTGGATCATGCGAATGAATTAGAATAGATCGTACGAATGAATTAGAATGGATAGTACGAATAAATTAGAATGGATCGTGCGAATGAATTAGAATGGATCGTACGAATGAATTAGAATAGATCCACCGAATGAATTAGAATGGATCGTACGAATGAATTAGAATGAATCATCCGAATGAATTAGAATGGATCGGACGAATGAATTAGAATGGATCGTACGAATGAATTAGAATGGTTACATTCGTGCGAATGAATTAGAATGGATCGTACGAATGAATTAGAATTAATCATACGAATGAATTAGAATGGATCGTGCGAATGAATTTGAATGGATCGTACGAATGAATTAGAATGGATACATTCGTGCGAATGAATTAGAATGGATCGGACGAATGAATTAGAATGGATCATGCGAATGAATTAGAATAGATCGTGCGAATGAATTAGAATGGATCATACAAATAAATTAGAATGGTTACATTCGTGAGAATGAATTAGAGTGGATCGTACGAATGAATTAGAATGGATCATGCGAATGAATTTGAATGGATCGTACGAATAAATAAGAATGGATCGTACGAATGAATTAGAATGGATCGTACGAATGAATTAGAATGGATATATTCGTGCAAATGAATTAGAATGGATTGTACGAATGAATTAAAATGAATCGTGCAAATGAATTAGAATGGATAAATTTGTGCGAATGAATTAGAATGGATCGTAGGAACGAATTAGAATGGATCGTACGAATGAATTAGAATGGTTACATTCGTGCGAATGAATTAGAATGGATCATAGGAATGAATTAGAACGGATCGTGCGAATGAATTAGAATGGATCGTACGAATGAATTAGAATGGATCGTACGAATGAATTAGAAGGAATTCATTCGTACGATCCATTCTAATTCATTCGTATGATCCATTCTAATTCGTTCGTACGATCCATTCTAATTCATTCGCACGATCCATTCTAATTCATTCGCACGAATGTATCCATTCTAATTCATTTGCATGATCCATTCAAATTCATTCGTACAATCCATTCTAATTCATTCGCACGATCCATTCTAATTCATTCGCATGAATGTATCCATTCTAATTCATTTGCACGATCCATTCAAATTCAATCCTATGATCCATTCTAATTCATTCGTACTATCCATTCTAATTCATTCATCCGATCCATTCAAATTCATTCATACGATCCATTCTAATTCATTCGTACGATCCATTCTAATTCATTCGCTCGAATGTATCCATTCTAATTCATTCGTACAATCCATTCTAATTCATTCGTACGATCCATTCTAATTCATTCGTATGATCCATTCTAATTCATTCCTACGATCTATTCTAATTCATACGCTCGAATGTATCCATTCTAATTCATTCGTACGATCCATTCAAATTCATTCGCACGATCCATTCTAATTCATTCGTACGATCCATTCTAATTCATTCGTACAATTCATTCTAATTCATTCGTATGATCTATTCTAATTCATTCGCACGATCCATTCTAATTCATTCGCACGAATATATCCATTCTAATTCATTCGTACCATCCATTCTAATTTATTCGTACGATCCATTCTTATTTATTCGTACGATCCATTTAATTCATTCGTACGATCCATTCTAATTCATTCATACGATCCATTCTAATTCATTCGTATGATCCATTCTAATTCATTCGTTCGATCCATTCTAATTCATTCGCACGAATATATCCATTCTAATTCATTCATACGAACCATTCTAATTCGTTCATACGATCCATTCTAATTCGTTCGTACGATCCATTCTAATTCGTCCGCATGAATATATCTATTCTAATTCATTCGTATGATCCATTCAAATTCATTCGTACGATCCATTCTAATTCATTCGTACAATCCATTCAAATTCATTCGTACGATGCAATCTAATTCATTGACACAAATGTATCTATTTTAGTTCATTCGTACAATGCGTTCTAATCCATTCGTACAATCCATTCTAATCTATTCGTACGATCCATTCTAATTCATTCGCACGAATGTAACCATTCTAATTCATTCGTACGATCAATTCTATTTCATTCATACGATCCATTCTAATTCATTCGTACGATCCATTCTAATTCATTCTCACAAATGTAACCTTTCTAATTCATTTGAACGATCCATTCTAATTCATTCGTACGATCCATTCTAATCCATTCGTACGATCCATTCTAATTCATTCGTATAATCCATTCGTCCGAATAAATTAGAATGGATCGTACGAATGGATTAGAATGGATCATACAAATGAATTAGAAAGGTTACATTCATGAAAATGAATTAGAATGGATCGTGCGAATGAATTAGAATTGATCATACGAATGAATTAGAATGGATCGTACGAATGAATAAGAATGGATCGTACGAATGAATTAGAATGGATACATTCGAGCGAATGAATTAGAATAGATCGTAGGAATGAATTAGAATGGATTATACGAATGAATTAGAATGGATCGTATGAATGAATTAGAATGGATCGTACGAATTAATTAGAATGGATACATTCGTGCGAATGAATTAGAATGGATCGTACGAATGATTTAGAATGGATCGTACGAATGAATTAGAATGGATCGTACGAATAAATTAGAATGGATTGTACGAATGAATTCGAATGGATATATTCGTGCGAATGAATTAGAATGGATCGGACGAATGAATTAGAATGGATCGTACGATTCATTCTAATTCATTTGTACGATCCATTCTAATACATTCGTACGATTCATTCTAATTCATTCGCACGATCAATTCTAATTCATTCGTATGATCCATTCTAATTTATTTGCACGAATATATGATCCATTCTAATTTATTCGCAAGAATGTATCCATTCTAATTCATTCGTACAATCCATTCTAATTTATTCGTACAAATGTATCCATTCTAATTCATTCGTACGATCTATTCTAATTCATTCGTACGATTCATTCTAATTCATTCATACGAACCATTCTAATTCATTCGTACGATCCATTCTAATTCATTCGCACGAATGTATCCATTCTAATTAATTCGTACGATCCATTCTAATTCATTCATACGATCCATTCTAATTCATTCGTATGATCCATTCTAATTTATTCGTACGATCTATTCTAATTCATTCGCTCGAATGTATCCATTCTAATTCATTCGTACGATCCATTCTTATTCATTCGTACGATCCATTCTAATTCATTCGTATGATCAATTCTAATTCTTTCGCACGATCCATTCTAATTCATTCTCACGAATGTAACCTGTTGGGGGTAGACAGAAACCACATATCTTGGGTAGCATTGCAAACGCATCTGAGATAAGAGTTCTCGAGGGAGCCCGTCCAAAAAGCTCGCCCTCCCAGCCCATCAGGAGCCCGCCCCCCCCACAGGGAGCTGGATGGACACCTTGTATCTGAGTGCAGCTCGCCTCTCCCAACCCCTCAGGAGCTCGCCCCACAGGGAGCTGGATGGACACCTTG
Source organism: Chamaelirium japonicum (assembly GCA_947650365.1). Classification (NCBI taxonomy): domain Eukaryota; kingdom Viridiplantae; phylum Streptophyta; class Magnoliopsida; order Liliales; family Melanthiaceae; genus Chamaelirium; species Chamaelirium japonicum. The sequence goes on along the minus strand of OX393552.1, from coordinate 48,570,105 downwards.
TATCTGAGTGCAGCTCGCCTCTCCCAACCCCTCAGGAGCTCGCCCCACAGGGAGCTGGATGGACACCTTGTATCTGAGTGCAGCTCGCAGGAGTTCGCTCCCCCGTGCTCACCAAATCACCTTGACAGGGAGCGAGATCCACATTAGGCTGAAAGGGCCCAGGCCAAGAGCACTCTTAAGAGCTCGCCTGAGCTCGATGGAGCTCGCCTGAGATCGCCCAGAAGCTCGCTCAGGAGCTCGCCTGAGCTCGACGGAGCTCGCCCGAGATCGCCCAGAAGCTCGCTCAGGAGCTCGCCCCGTAGCTCGCCAAGCTCACCCAGGAGCTCGCCTAAGCTCGCTCAGGAGCTCGCCCCGGAGTTCGCCAAGCCCGCGCGAGAACTCGCTGGCAGTGATAGCGGGAGTTAGATCGTCATGCATAACGAAGACACCGACATCGCGAACGCCCCTAGCTCGCGCAGGAGCTCGCCCCTAGCTCGCTCAGGAGCTCGCCCAAGCTCGCCAGAATTCCCCAGTTTATCGAGGAGGTTGCTCCCGCGAGGTCCGACTCTTGATAGATGTGGAAGAGAAGGCGGAGCAATAGAGGGCGAGCTCACCTTAGCTCCCCGTCGGAGGTCGCCCACAATGTATGAGGAGATGCCAGGTGGCAAAACCCCACGGAAGCTACGTGGACAAACGTGGTCCACGGAAGCTCGCTCGAATCAGTTCGAGACCTCCCAGACTTGAACATTCCAGAATGGCCACCTGGCCACGACAAGAAAGATTCCCTCCCCCCACTCAAACCGCCTGGCAGGCCTGACGACAGAATGTCAGGGCGCGAGTACCAAGGACTGTCAGACCCACGCGAGCCAGAACATGGGGGGTCTAGAAGGCGCCGGAAGAATCTCCACGTGTCGGGCCACGGTAGGCCGCCGATTGCTATAAATGCTCACCCCCAGGCTCTATAGTACAGGTTCGAAATCCCTTTTCCTTCCTCTTTGATCCATTACAGCTCGCCGTTGTGCCACTGTGACTGACTTGAGCGTCGGAGGGTCTGCGCTCCGGAGGGAGCCAGCCGTTCTCACGTTCTCTTTTCTTTGTCTTGCAGGCAGCCCGCACGGACCAGCGAAAAATCCCCCGAACATTTGGCGCCGTCTGTGGGATCTTCGACTGGTTCCTGCGAGAACGCCCACGACCGTGCGGTTGAGCGCAGTTCGCTCTCGTAACCTCAAGGATGGCTCCGGCGACAAGGAGACGCAGGCGACCGAGGACTCGTGCCAGATCTGCGCGCAGCGAGCCTCCGGTCGAGACCCCTCAGCCCCAGGTCCCGCTCAGCGACCAACTCTTGTTGGAGATGTTGGCCACCCAGCGGGCGATGATGGAGGAGCTGACACGATTGCGTCAGGCTCCGGCGGCCAGCCGACGATCTGGGCCGGCGAAGACGGTGTCTCCGGTGCGACCACCGGCGTCAACATCGCGACCGCCCACGGTCGCTCCGGTGCGGCAGGTTTCCCAACCGGAACCCCCAGTCGGGAGAGCGGCTGTACGCGGGGTGCCGGAAACCCCGCTCACAAGGTTGCAGAAGCTAGTCACCCAGCGATCTAGCAACCAGGCGACCTCGCGCGCGACCATTCCCTGCCGCCGTAGCCGGAGCGCCGATTCTGAGGGGTCGGAGGCAAGATCTCTAGAGCGGGATCGCGACCCACGCCATCGGCGACGAGGGAAAGAGCCCGCGGTGGAAATATCTTCAGGAGCTCGAGAGGCAACGGCCTCCCATAGACCAACTGACGCGCCGAAGGAATCCGTGGGTGGACAGCAAGGAGCCCGCCGAGCGGTTGCCCCCGAGGGTCGCCGCGGGGTGGGGCCGACCTCGCCACAAGGGAGCGTACGAGACCGCCTAGGACCTGCGCAGCCGCCCCTGGGAGTTCTCCCCGGGCGCTGGCGGCGACCTATTGCGACAGTAGATTTACTTGAAGACCTTGCCGCCCACGGAGGTAGCTCGCCTTTCACCAGCGAGGTCCACCAAGGGGGTTTTCCGCACCACTGGACCCCCCCGAAGTTTGTATTGTTCGACGGGTCGCAGGATCCCGTTGACCATCTCTTGGCTTACAGAAAGCTTCTGTTTTTCCGGGACCAAGACCACGTCTTGTGCCGAGCATTCCCGAGCAGTTTGACCGGCTCGGCATTGAACTGGTTCCACAAGTTACCGCCCGGCACGATCCCCGACTTTCCAACTCTCTCTAGGCTATTCCTGGAGCAGTATCGCTGCAATAGGCAGCCCCCGAAGAGAATCGAGTCTCTGTTTACTTTAACCATGGGAGCTCGCGAGACGCTCCGGTGCTTCGCAACGCGATTCCGGAGCGCCTACCTCGCTCTGGAAGACGCGGCGGGCCAAGATCGTACCGTGGTGAGCGCTTTCAGAAGCGCCCTCCCCGAGGGTTGCAAGCTTCATGACGCTCTAGTGATCAAGGACCCTCGCACGATGGTCGAACTATTTGCCCTGGTCCAGCAACACATCAAGCTCGAAGACACTGTGCTAGACCGAAAGGGAAAGGCAGTCGAGCAGCGACCTCCTCCGGCCCCGCGACCGCTCGTCGTCAAGGCCGTGGAGAGAAGGGAGGTGCCCCTGGCGGTGGCTTTGCCTGGACCGCCCGCTGTTCCTGCTGAACAGCCCGCTGAAGCCCCCACGGCTGTCGCTGGAAGGCCGGCGAACTGGCGCCTGCCTCCAGGACCCGGGGAGCGGGATTTCACCGTGCTGACCCACTCGCCAGGACAAATCTTCCATCAGATTCGGAATGAACCTTTCTTCCAGTACCCGCCACCCCTACAGGTCGGAGAGCCTGGCTCTACCGACAACTCGCGGCGGTGCGCCTTTCATCGAAGCCCTGGGCATCACACTAACAGATGCCGGGCTCTCAAGAACCACCTCGAGGACTTGGTCACCCAGGGCCACTTGAATCAGTTTATTTCGCCTCCAAGGAGGTTCGAGGTAGTACCGACACGGGCCCCTCGGGAGGGAGATCGCCCGGGGCCCGCTGAGCCCGCCCTGCCTCCGCCTCCCACGGAAGGACCGGCGATCTGCCATACCATTAGCGGGCGGCTGTGCGGCCCGAGATCCAGTAATGAAGCCCGCCGACGAGTCAGGGAGATGGAGCGGGCACAAAAGGTATTTTCCGTCTCGCTAACTCCTACTTTACTTCAAGCACCAAGGGTGGAAGCCCGCGATTTTCTCTGGTTTTCGGAAGATGACATGACTGGGGTCGTTACGCCCCACAATGACCCCCTCGTCATACGCCTGATGATGGCTAACATCGAGGTGAGGCGAGCTCTGGTTGATCCGGGGAGCGCCGTGGACATCCTTTTTCTGTCGGCCTACCTGCGAATGGGGTTGAGACTCGCCGACCTGTCTCCCTCGACGAGCTCCCTCAGTGGGTTCACCGGAGAGGTCGCCAGAGTGGCAGGGGAGATAACCCTTACGGTGACCGCTGGCCCAGAGGCTCGCCAAGTCCGCTTCGCGGTAGTGGATGGAAGTTCCGCATTTAACGCCATCCTTGGGCGGCCTTGGCTAAGGCAAATGAATGCGGTAGCTTCACCCAACCATCAGGCCCTCAAATTCCCGACCGCGAGCGGGGTCGTAGTAATTCGGGGTGATCAGGTAGCCGCTACCCGATGCGAGCAGGATGTCCTTCACCTCAGGGACATGGAGGTCGCCGAGGCCAAGAGGCCCGCACCCTCCTAGCAATTACCGCCCGCTACGAGCGAGCTATTGGGGAGCCCGCTGGAGGCCTCCTCGCTTAAGTCCCCTACTCCACCCCCGGGTGGGAGCGGTGTGGACCTTAAGTTGGAGGAGGGAGGTCGCCCGACAACCCCCAAGAGAGGAAGTTTTCCAATTGCCGAACCACTTCAAGAGGTCGACATTGGCGGCAAGGAAGGGCCAGGAGTTGTTAGCCTCGGGACCTCGCTAGCCAAGGGCGAGGTCCTGGCCATAACCAACTTGCTCAGGGAATACCGTGACGTATTCGCCTGGAGCTTCGCGGACATGCCAGGGATTGACTCGGAGGTCGCCTGTCATCGTCTGCACACCATGAAGGAGTTCCCGCCGATCAAGCAGAAAGCTCGGCACATACCTGCTGCAAAGTCCATTGCAGTGGCGGCAGAGATAGACAAGCTGGAGCGAGCCGGCTTCATCCGCGAGGCGCACTTCCCCGAGTGGATCTCCAATATCGTGGCGGTGCCAAAGAAGAGCGGAGCGGTCAGGGTGTGCATCGACTTCTCCGACCTCAACAAGGCATGCCCGAAGGATGGATTTCCTCTTCCGAGAATAGGCGCACTGGTCGACGCAGCTGTCGGGTTCCAGGCCCTGTCCTTCATGGATGGATATTCTGGGTATAACCAGATACCTCTCCACGCCGACGATCAGGAGAAGACCGCCTTCTACTCCGGAGCGGGCTACCAGAAGTTGTACTGCTATCGAGTGATGCCGTTCGGACTTAAGAACGCTGGAGCGACCTACCAAAGGCTAGTCACTCAGATGTTCAAAGATCAGATCGGCAGAAACGTCGAAGTTTATGTAGACGACCTCCTGGTGAAGAGTCGGGAGAGGGAGGGGCATGTTGCCAATCTCTGCGAAACCTTCGAGGTACTGAGAAAGTACCAAATGAGGCTAAACCCGGCGAAGTGCGCATTCGGGGTGACGTCGGGGAAATTCCTCGGGTACCTGGTCACCCACAGGGGGATCGAGGCCGACCCTGGGCAGATCCGAGCACTTGTCGAGATGCCCGCGCCGAGGACCCGGCAGGAAGTCCAGAGGCTGAGCGGGCGAATCGCCGCGCTCAATCGGTTCATCTCCAAATCCTCAGACAACTGCCGACCTCTTTTCGAGCTGCTACGAAAAGGAGCAAGCATTTGTTGGGATGAGAAGTGCGAGCACGCCTTCCAAAAGATCAAGGACTACCTGGCGAGCCCACCGATCTTAGCGGCACCCAAAGAGGGCGCCGAACTCGGCGTGTACCTTGCGGTCACTGAGAATGCGGTGAGCGGGGTCCTGGTTGTGGAAGAAGCAAAGGTGGAGCGGCCTGTCTACTTTGTAAGCCACACGATGCTTCCCGCCGAGCTCCGGTATCGACCAATCGAGAAGGTCGCATTGGCCTTGGTCCTTACCGCGAGAAAGCTCCACCCCTACTTCTCGGCGCACCCTGTCAGGGTCATCACAGAGCACCCTCTAAAGAGCGCGCTCTCCAGGCCCTCAGTAGCCGGCAGGCTCTACCGTTGGTCCGCCGAGCTCGCCGCCTACGGCTTGGAGTATGTCCCTCGAGTTGCGGTCAAAGGACAGGCGCTCGCCGATTTCTTGGCGGACTTCCCCATAGAAGAACCGGTCCAGTACCGGGAGGATGAGCCAACTGAGGCACACCCTGGGAAGGCGAGGTTCTTGGACAATCAAGGCGAGCATCCTCCAACTAAGCGTTCAGAGGAGGCAGGCTGGGAATTATTCGTCGATGGATCCTCCAACGCTTTGGGGGCTGGGATCGGGGTCGCACTGATCGCCCAGTCGGTACTTCTGGAAAAGTCAGTCCGACTGGATTTCGCCGCTACCAACAATGAGGCGGAATATGAGGCGCTGCTGGCCGGCCTGGAGCTCGCCAAAGAGGTAGGCGCCAAACGCCTGAAGGTCTTTAGCGATTCCTAGCTAATTGTTTGCCAAGTCAATGGGGAGTACGCCTCTCGGGACGCACGAATGGCGGGCTACGTGGATCTGGTGAAGCACAAGGCCGCGGAGTTCGAAAAGATTTCCTTCGAGCAAATTCCGCGAGCCGATAATAGGCGAGCTGATGCTTTGGCAAACGCCGCCTCTTTGCTGGGAACATCAGAGGCTCGCCAGATTCTCATCGAAGTCCAAAGTCAGTCTCGGCTCCAACTGATGGAGCCCGCTGTTAACCAAGTCTCCGCCAACGTACCACTCAGCGGGTGGACCGCCCCCATTTTTCGCTTTCTCCAGAAGGGCGAGCTACCAGAGGATAGAGAGGAAGCCCGGCGAGTGGAGAAATGTGCTGGGCGCTATCTCATTCGCTGGGATCGCCTTTTTCGAAGATCCTTTGGCGGGCCAAGTCTCCGTTGCGTCGAGAGCCCGGAAACCGAAGAAGTTCTAAAGTGCATTCACTCTGGCGAGCTGGGAAACCACGCTGGTGGGCGGTCTCTTGCTGCGAAAGTACGAAGGCAAGGATACTGGTGGCCCACTCTGGAGCAAGACGCTTTGAAGGTCGCCCAGAGGTGCATCCAGTGCCAGAAGCACGCCACCACGAACCATATGCCCGCAGAAGAACTGCATCCTCTGGCGAGCCCCTGGCCTTTCCAGCAATGGGGGTTGGACATTGTGGGACCTTTCCCTGTGTCAGCCCGGCAAAAGAAATTCATCCTAGTAGCTACGGACTACTTCACCAAATGGGTGGAAGCGGTCCCGCTAGCTAAGATAGGCGAGAAGCAAGTCAAGGACTTCCTTTGGAAGAATATCTTCTGCCGCTTTGGGCTGCCACGAGTGCTGATCATCGACAATGGTCGCCAGTTCGACAATCGCTTGATCAGAAGCTTTTGTGTTGAATATGGGGTCGACCTAAGGTTCTCATCCCCGAGGTACCCTCAAAGCAACGGGCAGGCCGAAGCGACGAATCGCGTGATCTTGGACAACCTCAAGAAGAGGCTGGAAGGGAAAAAAGGATTGTGGGAGCAGGAGCTCGATGGAGTCTTGTGGGCCTATCGCACTACTCCGCGTCGCTCAACTAACGAATCCCCTTTCAGTCTCACTTTTGGTTGCGAAGCCGTGCTACCCATAGAGGCCGAGCTGCCCACTGAAAGAAGGTTTGCGTCGGCGGAGGTCGACAACGACAAACTGCTAGTCGACTCCCTTGATCAACTTGAAGAAAGACGAGAGCGCGCCAATCTACACCTCGCCGGATACCGACAAGAGATGAAGCGCGCCTATGATAAAAGAGTCCGCCATCGGGCGTTCAAAGCCGGGGACATGGTGATGAGGAAGGTGTTCGCAAACACTCAAGAGCCTAATGCAGGAAAGCTCGCGGCGAACTGGGAAGGCCCTTACATAATACGCGAAGCGCGAGGCCAGGGGGCTTACCAGTTGATGACCGCTGAAGGCGACCTGTTAGAGCGGCCTTGGAATGCTTTACACCTTCGCAAGTTCTATGCCTAAGGAAATTTTTGTAAAATTTTCTTTTTGAAGAGGTTATGAATGAATGACGGGATTTTCCACAAAGAATTCCACCCGGAAGCTCGCCGCACCAAGAGCTCGCTTAATCTACAAAACAGTCCGCCGTTGTGCGGACTTAAAGCAAGACCGGGATCCTCAGAGGCAGCCAGTGGGCGACCTTGAGCTTCCCGGAGCAGTCCGCCGTTGTGCGGACTTAAAGCAAGACCGGAATCCTCAGAGGCAGTCAGTGGGCGACCTTGAGCTTCCCGGGGCAGTCCGCCGTTGTGCGGACTTAAAGCAAGACCGGAATCCTCAGAGGCAGCCAGTGGGCGACCTTGAGCTTCCCGGGGCAGTCCGCCGTTGTGCGGACTTAAAGCAAGACCGGGATCCTCAGTGGCAGCCAGTGGGCGACCTTGAGCTTCCCGGGGCAGTCCGCCGTTGGGCGGACTTAAAGCAAGACCGGGATCCTCAGAGGCAGCCGGTGGGCGACCTTGAGCTTCCCGGGGCAGTCCGCCGTTGTGCGGACTTAAAGCAAGACCAGGATCCTCAGAGGCAGCCGGTGGGCGACCTTGAGCTTCCCGGGGAAGTCCGCTGCCTAGTGGACTCTAAACCTAACCAGGATCCTTTGCGTTCACCTGCCATGAACGGAAGCATCCTGGCGTTGGCAAACCCCTCAAAGGGCGAGCCCGCCAAACAGGATCATCGAGAGAAATTAACCGGGCAGGGGGCAGCTAGCACTTATTAGTTTCTTTTAAAAATAAAAATCGTTTAAGTCTCTGAGTGTAGGGAAGTTTTTGAAGTCTTTTGGTTCGTTTTAACGTTTTCCGGGCTCAGAGACTATCGAGTTTTTACGAGCATGCCGAGTTTTTCGTTTGCATATACTTAAAAATAAAAGGGTTGAATCGAATTAGCTGCCTCGCCCGGGGTATCGCTCTCGAGGTCGCTGCGAACTCCCAAAGCGGACTCATAAAAGGCACATAGAAAGAAAGAAACACAAAGTCGAGCTTAAAAAGATGAAAATGTTATTGATAGACGAGAATTACAAAAACAGTTGCAAAGCTGCGAGCTCAAGGCTTGCTTGTCTCCGCCCCACTGTCGTCTCCTCGGCGCCGCTTCTTCGACCTTTCGGTCTTGTATTTCTCCACAGCGGCCAGGGCGCCTTTCTTGAGGAGATCGTCCAGTTGAGTTTGGAGGCGGTCTTGCTGAGCCCGAAGGCCGTTGGCGTGCGTCTCTTTCAAGGCAGCGATCTCCGTCTTCAGAGCAGCAACCTCGCCTTGAAGTTGAGCCGCCTCCCGCTGCGCGACCTCCCGGGCGGACACAGCTTCGTCTTGCTCCGCCTTGGCCTTGAAGAGGGCGGTAGCGGACAGGCCTTTGGCTACCTCGGCCATGGCGAGGCCTGACGCCAGGGTTTTGACCCTGCGGTGCAGTGCCTCTGACTCCGCCTTCAGCTCCTCGGAGCCCTTGGCTAGCTGGAGCTCGTGGATGTGCTCGTCCACCTTGCGTTCAGACCCCCGAAGGGAATCATCGAACAAAGCGGCCAGCGCCTTCCCGGCCCCAGCGACCTCCGCGGCCAGCGCCTGGCTCTGCTTCTCCGCCTGCATAAGAAAGGTAAAGAGGTTAGCAAGAATTGAGACTAAAATTTACCCAGACAGGTGCGGAGTGTACCTCGGCCAGGCGCTCGCTTATAGAAGCGAAGGGAGCTCGCGTGAAAACGTTGCGGCCCAGCAGCTGCCGCACGTAGTGGGGCGCCCTCCCTTCCTCCACAGAGGAACCCGCGCTGGGACCGCCGGGAGCTCCGGAAAGAGGGGGCACGCCGGGAGGAGTGGGGGCTATCACCTCCCCCGGGCGAGCTCCGGCTCCTGGCGGGCTCGGAGGGTCCGCCGTGGCCCCCTTGGCCTCCGACTCCGAGCTGAAGGACTCGGAATCGGAGCCAATGTCTACGAAACTCGGGGACCTGTAGACCAGGTCCCCTAAGCCCTGCTGGGAGCCCGCTCCCTCCTGGCCCTCTGCAGGAGGCGAGGTCGGAGGGGCGGGGGCTGGAGCGGCCTCCGGTGTAAAGGCCGCGGGAGGAGGAGCCGACACCGGCAAGGAGGTCGCAGCGACGGCGTCTGACTCGCCCTGCTGGATCCCTGCCCCGTCGGCGGGAGATGGCGGCTCCTGCCCGCTTGACCCCGCCCCTGGTACGGGAGCTGATGGAGTCGCGGGCTTCTCCACTTGGGCGGAAGCAGAAGGCTCCGCCTGGGAAGGCTGAGGAGCGGGCTGTTCCTCCTCGGGGCCTGAGGCCTCTTCCGCGGAGTCCGTCCAGCTGGGCTCCGAGTCCAAGCCCGCCTCCTCCAGCGCTTTCTGCCGTTGCGCCGCCTGGACGTTAGAAGGCGCGGGCCCCGCATGCTTGGCCTTCTTCTTCCCGCGCGCCTCCATCTCCGGCGTCATCACTGCTACACGAAGCGGCACGGTCAGATCGCCCGGAAAGTAGCCCATTAAAATTTGAGCCATCCCGGATTCGACTTCCGCCATGGTTAGCGGGAGGTCGATGTTCGGGTCGTCGGGCTCGACCATTTGGATCTTTCGGCGGACTATGGGAGTTGGGGCAGTGGGCTGACCTGGGCCGGCGTCCGGGCGAGGAGGTGGCGGGGGAGCGGAGGCTTCACCCTGGCGGAGCATCTCTAGGGTGTCGGGGTCGTCGAAGCGGATGGGCGAGGCCCGCCTCTGTGCCACCTTCTTGTGGGGGTTGCCTCCGGAGCTCCCTGCCCCCTTGCTGGCCCCTTTAGAGGGAGGAGGGGCGTTCTGCATCGGCGGAATAGCGCCGACCTCCTCCTCTTTCTTCTTCCGGACCACTTTCTGCTTCAGCAGAATAGCGCCGGTCTTCCCGTCCTTCAGCTGGAAGGCGAAGTCGGGAGCGGTGATCTTCTCTGGAGTCCGCCCACCAAGGTAGTGGAGGATCGCCTCGTCCAGAGATCGCTCCCGGTCGGGAGCGATGCACTTCTTCTTCCCCGCCTTGTAGAAGGAGATCTCCCGGAAGACCGCCGTCGGGGGAACCCCGGGGTGAGCCGGGACTCCGCTGTGCCGCCCGCGCCAGTCGCCGACCGCCACGAAAGGATAGTCCTTCCAGTGGCGGTCCTTGCTCTCGATGGTGGAGAAGGGGAGCACCTCGCCAGGCCGCCCGGCGAGGTAGAAGTAGCCGCAGCCCGCGGTGCTGAAGACCGGTGAGGGCTTGAGGAGCCACTTTTTGAGCAAGTAGCTCAGTGGGATCCTAGCCTTCAGAGCGGTCTCCAGCTGGGACAGCCCGTAGAGTATCCCCCAGGAGTTTTCTGAGAGTTGGGCGGGGCAAAGCCCCGTCAACTCCAGGAGCTCCCCGGCGAGATGACTCAGGGGGAACCGCAGCCCGGACCACAGCAGCCCGACAGAAGCTACTGTGCCCTGGGGCGGCCTCCCCGAGAGTGGCATCTCGGTGACGAGGATCTCCCGAGGGAGATCGATCGCCGCCCGGATACTGTCCCCGACAGGCACCCCGACGGGGTTTTGCAGCCAGACCACCGCCCTTTCGGTGGCGGGCTCAGCGGCCTGGGCGGCAACAGCAGCGGCAGCAACAGCAGCAGCAACGTCAGCAGCGGAAGCCATGAGAGCAGAAGGGCTAAAGCGAGCTGAAAGCACTAGAAGCAAAGGGAGAAGGGAGAGCTGTTTTCACGCGGCAGTAAAAATTGCCCCCCGTCCCCTATTTAAAGGCGAGCGAGAGACAGGTGAATCGATCCGCATTTAATGCCCAAGCGCGCTCGGCGAGGCGACGTGACGGCGATCAAAGCGACAGCTCGCTTCTCTCAAATCGTCGAGCGCCACGTGGACCACGCGTGGAAAAAGCTGCGCCGGCGCCAGCACTGTCCTTTATTGACAGAGAAAGGGACAAATGAGGAGGAGACACGCGTCTCGCGCCGATCGGGGTCTCATGATGAGATTCGCTGTATCAGCGTTGAGCCTCGCGCCGCAGTTAAGGTGAAGCGACCGTTGGAGATTCGGTGCGATACCCAAGTCACAAGATCGCCCGCGGCAGGCGCCCCAAGCTCGCCCGAAGCAGACCCTGACCGCGTGTGACAAGCTCGCACCGGAAGGAGATCGCTCGTGGCTGACGCTCGTGGCCCGCCCGGCGTTTTTGAAAAGTACTGAGAGTCAAAACTCTCGATGCAGACCGCTCGCGGCAGGTGCCCGCAGCTCGCCCGAGGCAGACCCTGGCCGCGTGTGACAAGCTCGCACCGGAAGGAGATCGCTCGTAGCTGACGCTCGGGGCCCGCCCGGCGTTTTTGGAAAAGTACTGAGAGTCAAAACTCTCGATGCAGACCGCTCGCGGCAGGTGCCCGCAGCTCGCCCGAGGCAGACCCTGGCCGCGTGTGACAAGCTCGCACCGGAAGGAGATCGCTCGTGGCTGACGCTCGGGGCCCGCCCGGCGTTTTTGGAAAAGTACTGAGAGTCAAAACTCTCGATGCAGACCGCCCACGGCAGGCACCCAAGCTTGCCCGAAGCTGACCCCGACCGCATGTGAGGAGCTCGCATCGCAGGAGATCGCTCATGGCTGATGCTCGTGGCCCGCCCAGCGTTTGTGAAATACTGGCAGTCAAAGTTCTCGGCGCAGGCCGCCATCGCTATTATCTTCGCCCCGCAAGAAAACTGTTACGGCAGACATTGATATCAGGCACATTGCCGGGGATAGGAGTTCGCTAAGACTCCTGAGCAAGCGTCGAGTTTCCTCGATCACTCCCTCAGGAGGGGGTAATGTTGGGGGTAGACAGAAACCACATATCTTGGGTAGCATTGCAAACGCATCTGAGATAAGAGTTCTCGAGGGAGCCCGTCCAAAAAGCTCGCCCTCCCAGCCCATCAGGAGCCCGCCCCCCCCACAGGGAGCTGGATGGACACCTTGTATCTGAGTGCAGCTCGCCTCTCCCAACCCCTCAGGAGCTCGCCCCACAGGGAGCTGGATGGACACCTTGTATCTGAGTGCAGCTCGCCTCTCCCAACCCCTCAGGAGCTCGCCCCACAGGGAGCTGGATGGACACCTTGTATCTGAGTGCAGCTCGCAGGAGTTCGCTCCCCCGTGCTCACCAAATCACCTTGACAGGGAGCGAGATCCACATTAGGCTGAAAGGGCCCAGGCCAAGAGCACTCTTAAGAGCTCGCCTGAGCTCGATGGAGCTCGCCTGAGATCGCCTAGAAGCTCGCTCAGGAGCTCGCCTGAGCTCGACGGAGCTCGCCCGAGATCGCCCAGAAGCTCGCTCAGGAGCTCGCCCCGTAGCTCGCCAAGCTCACCCAGGAGCTCGCCTAAGCTCGCTCAGGAGCTCGCCCCGGAGTTCGCCAAGCCCGCGCGAGAACTCGCTGGCAGTGATAGCGGGAGTTAGATCGTCATGCATAACGAAGACACCGACATCGCGAACGCCCCTAGCTCGCGCAGGAGCTCGCCCCTAGCTCGCTCAGGAGCTCGCCCAAGCTCGCCAGAATTCCCCAGTTTATCGAGGAGGTTGCTCCCGCGAGGTCCGACTCTTGATAGATGTGGAAGAGAAGGCGGAGCAATAGAGGGCGAGCTCACCTTAGCTCCCCGTCGGAGGTCGCCCACAATGTATGAGGAGATGCCAGGTGGCAAAACCCCACGGAAGCTACGTGGACAAACGTGGTCCACGGAAGCTCGCTCGAATCAGTTCGAGACCTCCCAGACTTGAACATTCCAGAATGGCCACCTGGCCACGACAAGAAAGATTCCCTCCCCCCACTCAAACCGCCTGGCAGGCCTGACGACAGAATGTCAGGGCGCGAGTACCAAGGACTGTCAGACCCACGCGAGCCAGAACGTGGGGGGTCTAGAAGGCGCCGGAAGAATCTCCACGTGTCGGGCCACGGTAGGCCGCCGATTGCTATAAATGCTCACCCCCAGGCTCCATAGTACAGGTTCGAAATCCCTTTTCCTTCCTCTTTGGTCCATTACAGCTCGCCGTTGTGCCACTGTGACTGACTTGAGCGTCGGAGGGTCTGCGCTCCGGAGGGAGCCAGCCGTTCTCACGTTCTCTTTTCTTTGTCTTGCAGGCAGCCCGCACGGACCAGCGAAAAATCCCCCGAACATAACCTTTCTAATTTATTTATATGATCCATTCTAATTCATTCGTATGATCCATTCTAATCCATTTGTACGATCCATTCTAATCCATTCGTACGATCCATTCTAATTCATTCTCACAAATGTAACCTTTCTAATTTATTTGTACGATCCATTCTAATTCATTCGTACGATCCATTCTAATCCATTCGTACGATCCATTCTAATTCATTCGCACGAATGTAACCATTCTAATTCATTCGTACGATCCATTCTAATTCATTCCTACGAATAAGTTAGAATGGATCATTCGAATGAATTAGAATGGATCGTATAAATGAATTAGAATGGATCGAACGAATGAATTAGAATGGATACATTCGAGCGAATGAATTAGAATAGATCGTAGAAATGAATTAGAATGGATCATACGAATGAATTAGAATGGATCGTGCGAATGAATTAGAATGGATCGTAGGAATGAATTAGAATGGATCGTACGAATGAATTAGAATGGATCGTATGAATGAATTAGAATGGATCGTAGGAATTAGAATGGATCGTAGGAATGAATTAGAATTAGAATGGATCGCATGAATGTAACCATTCTAATTCATTCGTACGATCCATTCTAATTCATTCGTATGATCCATTCTAACTCATTCGGTGGATCCATTCTAATTCATTCGTACGATCTATTCTAATTTATTCGCACGATCCATTCTAATTTATTCGTACGATCCATTCTAATTCATTCATACGATCTATTCTAATTCATTCGCAACATCCATTCTAATTCATTTGTACGATCCATTCTATTTCATTCGTACAATCCATTCAAATTCATTCGTACGATGCAATCTAATTCATTCGCACAAATGTATCTATTCTAATTCATTCGTACAATGCGTTCTAATCCATTCGTACGATCCATTCTAATCCATTTGTACGATCCATTCTAATTCATTCGCACGAATGTAACCATTCTAAATCATTCATTTGATCCATTCTAATCCATTCGTACGATCCATTCTAATTCATTCCTACGATCCATTCTAGTTCATTCGCACGAATGTATCCATTCTAATTCATTTGCACGATCCATTCAAATTCATTCCTATGATCCATTCTAATCCATTCGTACGATCCATTCTAATTCATTCGCTCGAATGTATCCATTCTAATTCATTCGTACGATCCATTCTAATTCGTTCGTACGATCCATTCTAATTCGTTCATACGATCCATTCTAATTCGTTCGTACGATCCATTCTAATTCGTTTGCACGATCCATTATAATTCATTCGCACGATCCATTCTAATTAATTCGTATGATCCATTCTAATTCATTCGCATGATCCATTCTAATTCATTCGTACGATCCATTCTAATTCATTCTCACGAATGTAACCTTTCTAATTCATTTGTATGATCCATTCAAATTCATTCGTACGATCCGTTTTTATCCATTCGTACGATCCATTCTAATCCATTCGTACGATCCATTCTAATTCATTCGTACGATCCATTGTAATTCATTCGCTCGAATGTATCCATTCTAATTCATTCGTACGATCCATTCTAATTCGTTCATACGATCCATTCTAATTCATTCGTACGATCCATTCTAAAATGAGTTAGAATGGATCATACGAATAATTGAGAATGGATCGTACGAATGAATTAGAATGGATTGTGCGAATGAATTAGAATGGATCGTATGAATGAATAAGAATGGATCGTACGAATGAATTAGAATGGATCGTGCGAATGAATTAGAATGAATCGTACGAATGCATTAGAATGGATCGTACGAATGAATTAGAATGAATCGTAAAATCCATTCTAATTTATTCGTCCGATCCATTCTAATTCATTCGTGCGAATGAATTAGAATGGATACATTCGAGCGAATGAATTAGAATGCATTGTACGAATGAATTAGAATGGATCATGTGAATGAATTAAAATGGATCGTACAAATGAATTAGAATGGATCATGCGAATGAATTAGAATGGATCGTACGAACGAATTAGAATGGATCGTACGAACGAATTAGAATGGATCATACGAACAAATTAGAATGGATCGTACGAATGAATTAGAATCGATATATTCGTGCGAATAAATTAGAATGGATCATGCAAATGAATTAGAATGGATCATACGAATGAATTAGAATGGATACATTTGTGAGAATGAATTAGAATGGATCGTACGATCCATTCTAATTCATTTGTACGATCCATTCTAATTCATTTGCATGATCCATTCTAATTCATTCCTATTAATCCATTCTAATTCATTCGCACGATCCGTTCTAATTCATTCGCACAATCTATTCTAATTCATTCGCACGAATGTATCCATTCTAATTTATTCGTACGATCCAGTCTAATTCATTCGTACGATCCATTCTAATTCGTTCGCATGAATGTATCCATTCTAATTCATTCGTACGATCCATTCTAATTCATTCATATGATCCATTCTAATTAGTTCGTACGATCCATTCTAATTCGTTCGTACGATCCATTCTAATCCATTCGTACGATCCATTCTAATTCATTCGTACAAATGAATTAGAATGGATCGTACGAATGAATTAGAATGGATTGTGCGAATGAATTAGAATGGATCGTGCGAATGAATTAGAATGGATCGTATGAATGAATAAGAATGGATCGTACGAATGAATTAGAATGGATCGTACGAATGAATTAGAATGGATACAACGAATGAATTAGAATGGATAGTACGAATAAATTAGAATGGATCGTGCGAATGAATTAGAATGGATCGTACGAATGAATTAGAATGGATCCACCGAATGAATTAGAATGGATCGTACGAACGAATTAGAATGGATCGTACGAACGAATTAGAATGGATCGTACGAATGAATTAGAATGGATACATTCGAGTGAATGAATTAGAATGGATCGTACGAATGAATTATAATGGATCATAGGAATGAATTAGAATGGATTGTGCGAATGAATTAGAATGGATCGTATGAATGAATTAGAATGGTTACATTCGTGCGAATGAATTAGAATGGATCGTACGAATGGTTTAGAATGGGTCGTACGAATGGATTAGAATGGATCGTACGAATGAATTAGAATGGATCGTACGAATGAATTAGAATGGATACATTCGAGCGAATAAATTAGAATAGATCGTAGGAATGAATTAGAATGGATTGTACGAATGAATTAGAATGGATCATGCGAATGAATTAGAATGGGTCGTACGAATGAATTAGAATGGATCGTGCGAATGAATTTGAATGGATCGTACGAATGAATTAGAATGGATCGAATGAATGAATTAGAATGGATACATTCGTGCGAATGAATTAGAATGGATCGTACGAATGAATTAGAATGGATACATTCGTACGAATGAATCAGAATGGATCCTACGAATGAATTAGAATGGATACATTCGTACGAATGAATTAGAATGGATCGTACGAATGAATTAATATGGATCATGCGAATGAATTAGAATGGATCATACGAATGAATTAGAATGGATACATTCGTGCAAATGAATTAGAATGGATCGTAGGAATGAATTAGAATGGATCGTACGAATGAATTAGAATGGTTACATTGGTGTGAATGAATTAGAATGGATCATACGAAAGGATTAGAATGGATCGTACGAATGGATTAGAACGCATTGTACGAATGAACTAGAATGGATCGTACGAATGGATTAGAATGGATCGTACGAATGAATTAGAATGGATCATACGAATAAATTAGAATGGATAGATTCGAGCGAATGAATTAGAATGGATCGTACGAATGAATTAGAATGGATCATAGGAATGAATTAGAATGGATCGTACGAATGTATTAGAATAGATCGAACGAATAAATTAGAATGGATACATTCGAGCGAATGAATTAGAATAGATCGTAGGAATGAATTAGAATGGATCATACAAATAAATTAGAATGGATCGTGAGAATGAATTAGAATGGATTGTACGAATGAATTAGAATGGATACATTCGTGTGAATGAATTAGAATGGATCGGACGAATGAATTAGAATGGCTCGTACGATTCATTCTAATTCGTTCGTACGATCCATTCTAATTCATTCGTATGATCCATTCTAACTCATTCGGTGGATCCATTCTAATTCATTCGTACGATCCATTCTAATTCATTCGCACTATCCATTCTAATTCATTCGCACGATCCATTCTAATTCATTCGTACGATCCATTCTAATTCATTCGCACGAATGTATCCATTCTAATTCATTTGTACGATCCATTCTAATTCATTCGTACAATGCGTTCTAATCCATTCGTACGATCCATTCTAATTCATTCCTATGATCCATTCTAATTCATTCGTACGATCCATTCTAATTCATTCGCTCGAATGTATCCATTCTAATTCATTTGTACAATCCATTCTAATTCATTCGCACGATCCATTCTAATTCATTCGTATGATCCATTCTAATTCATTCCTACGATCTATTCTAATTCATTTGCTCAAATGTATTCATTCTAATTCATTCGTTCGATCCATTCTAATTCATTCGTACGATCCATTCTAATTCATTCGTACGATCCATTCTAATTCATTCGGACAAATGTATCTATTCTAATTCATTCGTACAATGCGTTCTAATCCATTCATACTATCCATTCTAATCCATTCGTTCAATGCATTCTAATTCATTCGCACGAATGTAACCATTCATATTCATTCATATGATCCATTCTAATTTATTCGTACGATCCATTCAAATTCAATCGTATGATCCATTCTAATTCATTCGCACGATCAATTCTAATTCATTCGTCCGATCCATTCTAATTCATTCGCACGAATGTATCCATTCTAATTCATTCTTACGATCCATTCTAATTCATTCGCATGATCCATTCTAACTCATTCGGTGGATCCATTCTAATTCATTCGTACGATCCATTCTAATTCATTCGCACGATCCATTCTAATTTATTCGTACGATCCATTCTAATTCATTCGTACGATCTATTCTAATTCATTCGCATGATCCATTCTAATTTATTCGTACGATCCATTCTAATTCATTCGTACAATCCATTCAAATTCATTCGTAAGATGCAATCTAATTCATTCGAATGAATATATCTGTTCGGGGGATTTTTCGCTGGTCCGTGCGGGCTGCCTGCAAGACAAAGAAAAGAGAACGTGAGAACGGCTGGCTCCCTTAGGAGTGCAGACCCTCCGACGCTCAAGTCAGTCACGGTGGCACAACGGCGAGCTGTGGTATACCAAAGTGGAAGGGAAAAGGGTTTCGAACCTGTTCTATGGAGCCTGGGGGTGAGCATTTATAGCAATCGGCGGCCTACCGTGGCTCGACACGTGGAGATTCTTCCAGGGCCTTCTAGACCCCCACGATCCGGATCGCGTGGGTCTCTGACAGTCCTTGGTACTCACGCCCTGACATTCTGTCGTCAAGCCTGCCAGGCGGTTTGAGTGGGGGAGAGCATCTTTCTTGTCGCTGCCAGGTGGCTGTTCTGGAATGTTCAAGTCTGGGCGACCTCCGGACACTGTGGGCGACCTCCGGTGGGAAGCCAGGGCGAGCTTGCCTTCCATTGCTCCGCCTTCTCTTCCATATCTATCAAGAGTCGGACCTCGTGGGAGCGACCTCTTCGATAAACTGGGGAGTTCTGGCGAGCTTGGGCGAGCTGCTGAGCGAGCTTAATCGAGCTCCTGAGCGAGCTTGGGCGAGCTCCTGAGCGAGCTAGGGGCGAGCTCCTGAGTGAGCTTGGGGCGAGCTCCAGCATGAGCTAGGGGCGAGCTCTTGAGTGAGCTTGGGGCGAGCTCCTGCATGAGCTAGGGGCGTTTGTGGTGCCGGTATCTTTATTTGCATGACGGTTTAACTCCCGCTACCACTGCAAGCGAGTTCTCGCGCGGGCTTGGCGAGCTCCTGGGCGAGCTTAGGCGAGCTCCTGGGCGAGCTTGGCGAGCTCCTGAGCGAGCTTAGGCGAGCTCCTGGGTGAGCTCAGGTGAACTCCAGCGAGCTTAGGCGAGCTCCTAAGAGTGCTCTTGGCCTAGGCCTTTTCAGCCCAATGTGGATCTCGCTCCCTGTCAAGGTGATTTGGTGAGCACGGGGGGGGGGGGGGGGGGGGGGGGCGGGGGCGAGCTCCAGGGCAGATTTCAGCTACCCCCAACATTACCCCCTCCTGAGGGAGCGACCAAAGAGACTTTGGCACTTGCTCAGGAGTCTTATTGCGCATGCCGGTCAAATTGGGAGTTCTAGTCACTTGCGACCTCCACCTGGGGAGATGCGGGCACCAACCTTGGGCGGTCTGCGCTGAGAGCTTTGACTGTCAGTATTTCACAAACGCTGGGCGGGCCACGAGCATCAGCCACGAGCGATCTCCTTCCGATGCGAGCTCGTCACATACGGTCAGGGTCTGCCTCGAGCGAGCTGCGGGCACCTGCCGCGAGCGGTCTGCGTTGAGAGTTCTGACTCTCAATACTCCCCAAACGCCGGGCGGGCCGCGAGCGTCAGCCGTGAGCGATCTCCTTCCGGTGCGAGCTTGTCATACACGGTCAGGGTCTGCTTCGGGCGAGCTTGGGCGCCTGCCGTGGGCGGTCTGCGCCGAGAGCTTTGACTGCCAGTATTTCACAAACGCTGGGCGGGCCGCGAGCGTCAGCCACGAGCGATCTCCTTCCGATGAGAGCTTGTCACATGCGGTCAGGGTCTGCCTCGAGCGAGCTGCGGGCACCTGCCGCGAGCGGTCTGCGTCGAGAGTTTTGACTCCCAGTATTTCACAAACGCTGGGCGGGCCGCGAGCGTCAGCCACGAGCGATCTCCTTCCGATGCGAGCTTGTCACATGCGATCAGGGTCTGCCTCGAGCGAGCTGCGGGCACCTACCGCGAGCGGTCTGCGTCGAGAGTTTTGACTCCCAGTATTTCACAAACGCTGGGCGGGCCGGGAGCGTCAGCCACGAGCGATCTCCTTCCGGTGCGAGCTCGTCACACGCGGTCAGGGTCTGCTTCGGGCGAGCTGCGGGCACCTACCGCGAGCGGTCTTGTGACTTGGGTATCGCACCAAATCTTCAACGGTCGCTTCACCTTAAATGCGGCGCGAGGCTCGACGCTGATACAGCGAATCTCATCATGAGATCCCGATCAGCGCGAGACACGTGTCTCCTCCTCATTCGCTCTTCTTTTGCCAGTAAATGACGGTGTCGGCACCGGCGCAGCTTTTTCCACACGTGGCCTACGCGGCGCTCGACGATTGGAAAGAAGCGAGCTGTCGCCTCGATTGCCGTCACGTCGCCTCACCGTGCGCGCTCGGGCATTAACTGCGGCTCGATTCGCCTACGTCTCACCCGTCTATAAATAGGGGATGGGGGGCGATAATTACCGTCGCGTGAAAACAGCTCTCCCTTCCTTCTTTGCTTTCAGCCCGCCCTGATCACTTTTGCTTCTAGCTCGCCTTAGCCCTTCTGCTCTAATGGCCTCCGCTTCCGACGTTGCTGCTGCTGTTGCCGCCGCTGCTGCCGCCGCCCAAGCCTCTGAGCCCGCCGCTGAGAGGGCAGTGGTCTGGCTCCAGAACCCGAGCGGGGTGCCCGTTGGGGACAGTATCCGGGCGGCGATCGATCTCCCTCAGGAGATCCTCGTCACCGAGATGCCACTCTCGGGGAGGCCGCCCCAGGGCACAGTAGCTTCTGTCGGGCTACTGTGGTCCGGGCTGCGGTTCCCCCTGAGTCATCTCGCCGGGGAGCTCCTGGAGTTGACGGGGCTTTGCCCTGCTCAGCTCTCAGGAAACTCCTGGGGGATACTTTACGGGCTGTCCCAGCTAGAGACCGCCCTGAAGGCGAGGATCCCACCGAGCTATCTGCTCAAAAAGTGGCTCCTCAAGCCCTCGCCGGTCTTCAGCTCCGCGGGTTGCGGCTACTTCTACCTCGCCGGGCGACCTGGCGAGGTGCTCCCCTTCTCCACTATCGAGAGCAAGGACCGCCACTGGAAGGACTATCCTTTCGTGGTGGTCGGCGACTGGCGCGGGCGGTTCAGCGGAGTCCCGGCTCACCCCGGGGCTCCCCCGACGGCGGTCTTCCGGGAGATCTCCTCCTACAAGGCGGGGAAGAAGAAGTGCATCGCTCCCGACTGGGAGCGATCTCTAGACGAGGTGATCCTCCACTACCTCGGTGGGCGGACTACGGAGAAGATCACCGCTCCCGACTTTGCCTTCCAGCTGAAGGACGGGAAGACCGGCGCTATTCTGCTGAAGCAGAAGATCATCCGGAAGAAGAAGGAGGAGGAGGTCGGCGCTATTCCGCCGATACAGAACGCTCCTCCCTCCAAAGGGGCCAGCAAGGGGGCAGGGAGCTCGGGAGGCAACCCCCGCAAGAAGACGGTCCGGAGGCGGGCTTCGCCCATCCGCCTCAATGACCCCGACACCCTGGAGATGCTCCGCCAGGGCGAAGCTTCCGCTCCTCCGCAACCTCCTCGCCCGGACGCCGGCCCAGGTCAGCCTTCCGCCCCAGCTCCAATTGTCCGCCGCAAGATCCAAATGGTCGAGCCCGACGACCCGAACATCGACCTCCCGCTAACCATGGCGGAAGTCGAATCCGGGATGGCCCAGATATTAATGGGCTACTTCCTAGGTGATCTGACCGTCCCTCTTCGTGTAGCAGTGCTGACGCCGGAGATGGAGGCCCACGGGAAGAAGAAGGCCAAACGCGCGGGGCCCGCGCCCTCGAACACCCAGACGGAGCAGCGGCGAAAAGCGCTGGAGGAGGCGGGCTTGGACTCGGAGCCCAGTTGGACGGACTCCGAGGAGGAGGTGTCAGGCTCCGAGGCGGAGGGGCCCGCCCCTCAAGCTCTTCGGGCGGAGCCCGCTGCTCCTGCCCAAGTGGAGAAGGCCGCGGCTCCATCAGCTCCCGCACCAGGGGCGGGACCGAGCGGGCAGGAGCTTCCACCTCCTCCCGCTGGGGTGGAGGTCCAGCAGGGCAGGGTGCCACCCCCTGCTCCTCGGGAAATTTCCCGCGAGGACAGTGGGCGAGAAACCCCCACCGCCGCTGCGACCTTTACGCCCCCTACAGCTTCCATATCCGCTCCTCTGCCCTCGTCATCTGGGCGGGGCAAGGAGAAGGCGGACTTCCCGGAGGATATGGGGGACTTGATCTATAGGTCCCCCTCCTTCGTGGACCTTGGCTCCGGCTCCGAGTCCTCCAGCTCGGAGTCGGAGGCCAAGGGGGTCAGGGCGGACCCTCCAAGCCCGCCAGCAGCCGGAGCTCGCCCGGGGGAGGTGCCAGCCTCCACTCTTCCCGGCGTGCCCCCTGCTATTGAAGCTCCGGGGGGTCCCAGCGTGGGCTCCTCTGCGGAGGAGGGGAGGGCGCCCTACTACATGCGGCAGCTGCTGGGCCGCAACGTCTTCGCCTGAGCCCCCTTCGCTTCAATAAGCGAACGCCTGGCCGAAGTACATCTTGCTCTCTCTAACCCTTCCGCCAAGAATGCTAATTTTTAATTTTTGCTAACTTTTTCACCTTCCTTATGCAGGCGGAGAAGCAGAGCCAGGCGCTGGCCGCGGAGGTCGCTGGGGCCGGGAAGGCACTGGCTGCCTTGTTCGACGATTCCCTTCGGGGGTCCGAGCGCAAGGTGGACGAGCACCTCCACGAGCTCCAGCGGGCTTCGCAGGCCGGGGCCCTAAAAGAGACGGAGGAGCTCCGCCTGAGGGTCGCAACCCTAGTGTCGGGCATGGCCGAGCTGGAGACGGCCCAGCTCAAGACCTCCGACGACCCCAAAAAGGCCGCGGCGGAGCGGGACGAGGCCATCACTGCCAGAGAGGCCGCTAGGAAGGAGGCGGCTCAACTTCAAGGCGAGGTCGCTGCTCTGAAGACAGAGATTGCCACCCTGAAGGAGACGCACGCCGAAGGCCTCCGGGCTCAGCAAGGTCGCCTCCAAGCCCAGCTGGACGATCTCCTCAAGAAGGGCGCCCTGGCCGCTGTGGAGAAATACAGGACCGAAAGGTCGAAGAAGCGGCGCCGAGGGGATGATAGTGGGGCGGAGACTAGCAAGCCTTGAGCTCGCAGCCTCACAGCTGCTTTTGTAATTTTCAGTTTAATCAATGAAATAAAATCTTTCTGAGTTCGCATATGCGTTTCTTTCTTTCTCTGTGCCACTTATGAGTCCGCTCTAGGAGTTCGCAGTGATCTCGAGAGTAATATCCCGGGTGAGGCAGCTAATTCGATTCAACCTTTTTATTTCAAAGTATATACAAACGAAAAACTCGGCATGCTCGCAAAAACTCGAGTCTCTGAGCCCGGAAAACGTTTAAGCGAACCAAAAGACTTCAAAACCTTCCCTACACTCAGAGACTTAAACCATTTTTATTTTTAAAGGAAACTAATAAGTGCTAGCTGCCCCCTGCCCGGTTAATTTCCCTCGATGATCCTGCTCGGCGGGCTCGCCCTTCGAGGGGTATGCCAACGCCAGGATGCTTCCGTTCGTGGCAGGTGAACGCGAAGGACCCTGGTTAGGTTTAGAGTCCACTAGACAGCGGACTTCCCCGGGAATCTCAAGGTCGCCCACTGGCTGCCTCTAAGGATCCCGGTCTTGCTTTAAGTCTGCACAACGGCGGACTACCCCGGGAAGCTCAAGGTCGCCCACTGGCTGCCTCTGAGGATCCCGGTCTTGCTTTAAGTCCGCACAACGGCGGACTACCCCGGGAAGCTCAAGGTTGCCCACTGGCTGCCTCTGAGGATCTCGGTCTTGCTTTAAGTCCGCACAACGGCGGACTACCCCGGGAAGCTCAAGGCCACCCACTGGCTGCCTCTGAGGATCCCGGTCTTGCTTTAAGTCCGCACAACGGCGGACTACCCCGGGAAGCTCAAGGTCGCCCACTGGCTGCCTCTGAGGATCCCGGTCTTGCTTTAAGTCCGCACAACGGCGGACTACCCCGGGAAGCTCAAGGTCGCCCACTGGCTGCCTCTGAGGATCCCGGTCTTGCTTTAAGTCCGCGCAACGGCGGACTACCCCGGGAAGCTCAAGGTCGCCCACTGGCTGCCTCTGAGGATCCCGGTCTTGCTTTAAGTTCGCACAACGTCGGACTACCCCGGGAAGCTCAAGGTCGCCCAATGGCTGCCTCTGAGGATCCCGGTCTTACTTTAAGTTCGCACAACGGCGGACTACCCCGGGAAGCTCAAGGTCGCCCACTGGCTGCCTCTGAGGATCCCGATCTTGCTTTAAGTCCGCACAACGTCGGACTGTACATTATAGACCATGCGGGCTCTTTCTGCGCCGAGCTTCCGAGCTAACCTCTTTGTTGAAACCTCTGTCGTTCGGTGAAATCCCGCTCCGCGGGTCCCGGAGGCAGGCGCCAGTTCGCCGGCCTTCCAGCGACCACCGGGGGGGGCTTCCGCGAGCTATACAGCAGGAGCTGCGGGCGGTCCGGGCGAAGGTGCCACCTGTGGCACCTCCCGCCTCTCCACGGCCTTAACGATGAGAGGTCGCAGAGCCGGAGGAGGTCGCTGCTCGACTGCCTTTCCCTTCCGGTCTAGCACCGCATCCTCGAGCCTGATATGCTGCTGGACAAGGGCGAATAGCTCGACGATCGTGCGGGGATCCTTGATTACCAGGGCATCATGAAGCTTGCTTCACTTGGGGAGGGCGTTCCGGAATGCGCTCACCGTCGTGAGATCTTGGCCGACAGCGTCCTCCAGAGCGAGGTAGGCGCTTCGAAATCGCATTGTGAAGCACCGGAGCGTCTCGCGAGCTCCCATGGTTAAGGTAAACAGAGACTCGATTCTCTTCGGGGGCTGCCTATTGCAGCGATACTGCTCCAGGAATAGCCTAGAGAGAGTTGGAAAGTCGGGGATCATGCCGGGCGGCAACTTGTGGAACCAGTTCAATGCCAAGCCGGTCAAACTGCTCGGGAATGCTCGGCACAAGACGTGGTCTTGGTCCCGGAAAAACAGAAGCTTTCTGTAGGCCAAGAGATGGTCAACGGGGTCCAGTGGTGCGGAAAACCCCCTTGGTGGACCTCGCTGGTGAAAGGCGAGCTACCTCCGTGGGCGGCGAGGTCTTCCAGTAAATCTACTGGCGCACTAGATCGCTGCCAGTGCCCGGGGAGAACTCCCAGAGGTGGCTGCGCAGGTCCTAGGCGGTCTCGTACGCTCCCTCGTGGCAAGGTCGGACCCACCCCGCGGCGACCCTCGTGGGCTACCGCTCGGCGGCCTCCTTGCTGTCCACCCGCGGATTCCTTCAGCTCGTCAGTTGGTCTGTGGAAGGCCGTTGCCTCGCGAGCTTCGGAAGGTATTTCCACCGCGGGCTCTTTCCCTCGTCGCCGATGGCGCGGGTCGCGATCCCGCTCTAGAGACCTTGCCTCCGACCCGTCAGAATCGACGCTCCGGCTACGGCGGCAAGGGATGGTCGCACGCGAGGTCGCCTGGTTGCTAGACCGCTGGGTTACTAGCTTCTGCAACCTCGTGAGCGGGGTTTCCGGCACCCCGCGCACAGCCGCTCTCCCGACTGGGGGTTCCGGATGGGAAACCTGCCGCGCCGGAGCGATCGTGGGCGGGCGCGATATTGACGCCGGTGGTCGCATCGGCGACGCCGTCTTTGCCGGCCCAGACCGTCGGCTAGCCGCCGGGGCCTGACGCAATCGCGTCAGTTCCTCCATCATGGCCCGCTGGGTAGCCAACATCTCCAACAAGAGTTGGTCACTGAGCGGGACCTGGGGCTGAGGGGTCTCAACAGGAGGCTCGCTGCGTGCAGATCTCGCACGAGTCCTCGGTCGCCTGCGTCCCCTTGTCGCCGGAGCCATCTTTGGGGTTACGAGAGCGAACGGCGCTCAACCGTGTGGCCGTGGGTGTTCTCGCAGGAACCAGTCGAATATCCCACAGATAGCGCCAAATGTTCGGGGGATTTTTCGCTGGTCCGTGCGGGCTGCCTGCAAGACAAAGAAAAGAGAACGTGAGAATGGCTGGCTCCCTTAGGAGCACAGACCCTCCGACGCTCAAGTCAGTCACGGTGGCACAACGGCGAGCTGTGGTATACCAAAGTGGAAGGGAAAAGGGTTTCGAACCTGTTCTATGGAGCCTGGGGGTGAGCATTTATAGCAATCGGCGGCCTACCGTGGCTCGACACGTGGAGATTCTTCTAGGGCCTTCTAGACCCCCACGATCCGGATCGCATGGGTCTCTGACAGTCCTTGGTACTCACGCCCTGACATTCTGTTGTCAAGCCTGCCAGGCGGTTTGAGTGGGGGAGAGCATCTTTCTTGTCGCTGCCAGGTGGCTGTTCTGGAATGTTCAAGTCTGGGCGACCTCCGGACACTGTGGGTGACCTCCGGTGGGAAGCCAGGGCGAGCTTGCCCTCCATTGCTCCGCCTTCTCTTCCATATCTATCAAAAGTCGGACCTCACGGGAGCGACCTCTTCGATAAACTGGGGAGTTCTGGCGAGCTTGGGCGAGCTCCTGAGCGAGCTTGGGCGAGCTCCTGAGCGAGCTAGGGGCGAGCTCCTGAGTGAGCTTGGGGCGAGCTCCTGCATGAGCTAGGGGCATTTGTGGTGCCGGTATCTTTATTTGCATGACGGTCTAACTCCCGCTACCACTGCAAGCGAGTTCTCGCGCGGGCTTGGCGAGCTCCTGGGCGAGCTTGGCGAGCTCCTGAGCGAGCTTAGGCGAGCTTCTGGGTGAGCTCAGGCGAACTCCAGCGAGCTTAGGCGAGCTCCTAAGAGTGCTCTTGGCCTAGGCCTTTTCAGCCCAATGTGGATCTCGCTCCCTGTCAAGGTGATTTGGTGAGCACCGGGGGGGGGGGGGGGGGGGGCCAGCTCCAGGGTAGATTTCAGCTACCCCCAACAATATCCATTCTAATTCATTCGTACGATCCTTTCTAATTCATTCGCACGATCCATTCTAATTCTTTCATATGATCCATTCTAATTCATTCGTACGATCCATTCTAATTCATTCGTATGATCAATTCTAATTCATTCGCACGATCCATTCTAATTCATTCGTACGATCCATTCTAATCTATTCGTACGATCCATTCTAATCCATTCGTACGATCCATTCTAATTCGTTCATACGATCCATTCTAATTGATTCGTATGATCCATTCTAATTCATTCGTATGATCAATTCTAATTCATTCGCACGATCCATTCTAATTCATTCGTACGATCCATTCTAATTCATTCGCACGAATGTAACCATTCTAATTCATTCGTACGATCCATTCTAATTCATTCCTACGATCCATTCTAATTCATTCGCACGAATGTATCCATTCTAATTCATTCGTACGATCCATTCTAATTCATTTGTACGATCCATTCTAATTCATTCTCACAAATGTAACCTTTCTAATTCATTTGTACGATCATTTCTTATTCATTCGTACGATCCATTCTAATCCATTCGTACGATCCATTCTAATCCATTCGTACGATCCATTCTAATTCATTCGCACGAATGTATCCATTCTAATTCATTCGTACGATTCATTCTAATTCATAAGCACGATCCATTCTAATTCATTCGTACGATCCATTCTTATTCATTCATACGATCTATTCTAATTCATTTGTACGAATGAATTAGAATGGATCGTACGAATGGATAATAATGGATCGTACGAATGAATTAGAATGGATCGTACGAACGAATTAGAATGGATCGTATGAACGAATTAGAATGGATCGTACGAATGAATTAGAATGGATACATTCGAGCGAATGAATTAGAATGGATCGTACGAATAAATTAGAATGGATTATAGGAATGAATTAGAATGGATCGTGCAAATGAATTAGATTGGATACATTCGTGCGAATGAATTAGAATGGATCGTAGGAATGAATTAGAATGGATCGTACGAATGGATTAGAATGGATCGTACGAATGAATTAGAATGGATCGTACGAATGAATTAGAATGGATACATTTGTGCGAATGAATTAGAATGGATCGTGCAAATGAATTAGAATGGATCGTACGAATGAATTTGAATGGATCGTGCGAATGAATTAGAATAGATCGTGCGAATGAATTAGAATGGATCATACAAATAAATTAGAAAGGTTACATTCATGAGAATGAATTAGAATGGATCATACGAATGAATTAGAATGGATCATGCGAATGAATTTGAATGGATCGTACGAATGAATAAGAATGGATCATACGAATGCATTAGAATGGATCGTACAAATGAATTAGAATGGATTGTACGAATGAATTAGAATGGATACATTCGAGCGAATGAATTAGAATGGATCGTACGAATGAATTAGAATGGATCATAGGAATGAATTAGAATGGATCGCACGAATGGATTAGAACGTATTGTACGAATGAATTAGAATGGATCGTACAAATGAATTAGAATGGATACATTCGTGAGAATGAATTAGAATGGATCGTACGAATGAATTAGAATGGATCGTACGAATGAATTAGAATGGATCATGCAAATGAATTTGAATGGATCGTACGAATGAATTAGAATGGATCGTACGAATGAATTAGAATGGATACATTCGTGCGAATGAATTAGAATGGATCGTACGAATGAATTAGAATTGATCATACTAATGAATTACAATGGATCATACGAATGAATTAGAATGGATCGTGCGAATGAATTAGAATGGATCGTACGAATGAATTAGAATGGATCGTACGAATGAATTAGAATGGATCGGGAGAATGAATTAGAATGGATTGTAAGAATGAATTAGAATGGATCGTACGAATGAATTAGAATGGATCATGCGAATGAACTTGAATGGATCGTACGAATGAATTAGAATGGATCGAACGAATGAATTAGAATGGATACATTCGAGCGAATGAATTAGAATAGATCATAAGAATGAATTAGAATGGATCATACGAATGAATTAGAATGGATCGTACGAATGAATTAGAATGGATCGTATGAACGAATTAGAATGGATCGTACGAACGAATTAGAGTGGATCGTATGAACAAATTAGAATGGATCGTACGAATGAATTAGAATGGATACATTCGTGCGAATGAATTAGAATGGATCGTACGAATGAATTAGAGTGGATCGTGCGAATAAATTAGAATAAATCGTACGAATGAATTAGAATGGATCGTGCGAATGAATTAGAATGGATACATTTGTACGAATAAATTAGAATGGAATGTACGAATGAATTAGAATGGATACATTCTTGTGAATAAATTAGAATGGATCGTATATTCGTGCAAATAAATTAGAATGGATCATACGAATGAATTAGAATGGATCGTTCGAATGAATTCGAATGAATCGTACGAATGCATTAGATTCATTCGTACGATCCATTCTAATCTATTCTAATTCATTCGCACCAATGTATCCATTCTAATTCATTCTCACGAATGTAATCTTTCTAATTCATTTGTATGATCCATTCTAATGCATTCGTACGATCCATTCTAATCCATTTGTACGATCCATTCTAATCCATTCTTTCGTACGAATGAATTAGAATGGTTACATTCGTGCGAATGAATTAGAATGGATCGTACGAATGACTTAGGATGGATCGTACGAATGAATTAGAATAGATACATTCGAGCGAATGAATTAGAATGGATCGTACGAATGAATTAGAATGGATCATAGGAATGAATTAGAATGGATCGTGTAAATGAATTAGAATGGATCGTATGAATGAATAAGAATGGATCATACGAATGAATTAGAATGGATACATTTGTGCGAATGAATTAGAATGGATCATGCGAATGAATTAGAATGGATCGTACGAATGAATTAGAATGGATAGTGCGAATGAATTAGAATGGATCGTACGAATGAATTAGAATGGATTGTAAGTACGAATGAATTAGAATTGATCGAACGAATGGATTAGAATGGATCGTACGAATGGATTAGAATGGATCATACGAATGGATTAGAACGCATTGTACGAATAAATTAGAATAGATACATTTGTGCGAATGAATTAGATTGCATCGTACGAATGAATTTGAATGGATCGGACAAATAAATTAGAATGGATCGTATGAATGAATAAGAATGGATCGTACGAATGAATTAGAATGGATACATTTGTGCGAATTAATTAGAATGGATCGTACGAATGAATTTGAATGGATCGTACGAATGAATTATAATGGTTACATTCATGCCAATGAATTAGAATGGATCGTACGAATGGATTAGAATGGATCGTACGAATGGATTAGAATGGATCGTACGAATGAATTTCTAATTCGTTCGTACGATCCATTCTAATTCTTTCATATGATCCATTCTAATTCATTCGTACGATCCATTCTAATTCATTTGTATGAATGTATCCATTCTAATTCATTCGCACGATCCATTCTAATTCATTCGCACGATCCATTCTAATTCAGTCGTATGAATGTATCCATTCTAATTCATTCCTATGATCCATTCTAATTCATTTGTACGATCCATTCTAATTCATTCGTACAATCCATTCTAATTCATTCACACGATCCATTCTAATCCATTCGTACGATCCATTCTAATTCATTTGTACGATCTATTCTAATTCATTCGCATGATCCATTCTAATTCATTCGTACGATCCATTCTAATTCATTTGTACAATCCATTCTAATTCATTCGTACGATCTATTCTAATTCCTTCGCACAATCCAATCTAATTCATTCCTTTGATCCATTCTAATTCATTCGTACGATCCATTCTAATTCATTCGCTCGAATGTATCCATTCTAATTCATTCGTACGATCCATTCTAATTCGTTCATACGATCCATTCTAATTCGTTCGTACGATCCATTCTAATTCGTTCGTACGATCCATTCTAATTCATTCGCACGATCCATTCTAATTCATTCGTACAATCCATTCTAATTCATTCGCACGATCCATTCTAATTCATTCGTATGATCCATTCTAATTCATTCCTACGATCTATTCTAATTCATTCGCTCGAATGTATCCATTCTAATTCATTCGTTCGATCCATTCTAATTCATTCGTACGATCCATTCAAATTCATTTGCTCGAATGTATCCATTCTATTTCATTCGTACGATCCATTCTAATTCATTCGTACGATTCATTCTAATTCATTTGTACGATCCATTCTAATGCATTCATACGATTCATTCTAATTCATTCGCACGATCAATTCTAATTCATTCATATGATCCATTCTAATTCATTCCTACGATCTATTCTAATTCATTCGCTCGAATGTAACCTTTCTAATTAGAATGGATCGTACAAATGAATTAGAAAGGTTACATTCGTGAGAATGAATTAGAATGGATCGTACGAATGAATTAGAATGGATCGTACGAATGAATTAGAATCGATACATTCGAGCGAATGAATTTGAATGGATCGTACGAACGAATTAGAATGGATCGAACGAATGAATTAGAATGGATACCTTCGAGCGAATGAATTAGAATAGATCGTAGGAATGAATTAGAATGGATCATACGAATGAACTAGAATGGATCGTGCGAATAAATTAGAATGGATTGTACGAATGAATTAGAATGGATACATTCGTGCGAATGAATTAGAATGGATCGTACGATTGAATTAGAATGGATCGTACGAATGAATTAGAATGGATCATACGAATGAATTAGACTGGATTGTACGAATGAATTAGAATTGATCGTGCGAATAAATTAGAATGGATCGTACGAAAGAATTAGAATGGATCGTATGAATGAATTAGAATGGATCATACGAATGAATTAGAATCGATCGTGCGAATGAATTAGAATGGATCGTACGAATGAATTAGAATGGATACATTTGTGCGATGAATAAGAATGGAGCGTACGAATGAATTAGAATGGAGCGTACGAATGAACTAGAATGGATATATTCGTGCGACTGAATTAGAATGGATCATATGAAAGAATTAGAATGGATCGTGCGAATGAATTAGAATGGATCGTGCGAATGAATTAGAATGGATCGTACGAACGAATTAGAATGGATCGTACGAACGAATTAGAATGGATCATATGAACGAATTAGAATGGATCGTACGAATGAATTAGAATGGATACATTTGTGCGAATTAATAAGAATGGATCGTACGAATGAATTAGATTGGATCGTACGAATGAATTAGAATGGATCTTACGAATGAATTAGAATGGATAGTGCGAATGAATTATAATGGATCGTACGAATGAATTAGAATGGATACATTCGTGCGAATGAATTAGAATGGATTATCCGAATGAATTAGAATAGATCGTACAAATGAATTAGAATGGATCGTGCGAATGAATTAGAATTGATCATACAAATGAATTAGAATGGATCGTACGAATGAATTAGAATGGATTGTGCGAATGAATTAGAATGGATTGTACGAATGAATTAGAATGGATATATTTGAACGAATAAATTAGAATGGATCATACGAATGAATTAGAATGGATCGTACGAATGAATTAGAATGGATCGTGCGAATGAATTAGAATCGATCGTACGAATGAATTAGAATGGATCGTACGAATGAATTAGAATGGATCATGCAAATGAATTTGAATGAATCGTACGAATGAATTAGAATGGATCGAAAGAATGAATTAGAATGGATACATTCGAGTGAATGAATTAGAATAGATCGTAGGAATGAATTAAAATGTATCATACGAATGAATTAGAATGGATCATGCGAATGAATTAGAATGGATTGTACGAATGAATTAGAATAGATACATTCGTGCGAATGAATTAGAATGGATCGGACGAATGAATTAGAATGGATCGTACGATTCATTCTAATCCATTCGTACGATCGATTCTAATGCATTCGTACGATTCATTCTAATTCATTCGCACGATCTATTCTAATTCATTCTTATAATCCATTCTAATTTATTTGCACGAATATACGATCCATTCTAATTTATTCGCAAGAATGTATCTATTCTAATTCATTCGTACAATCCATTCTAATTTATTCGTACAAATGTATCAATTCTAATTCATTCATACGATCTATTCTAATTCATTCGTACGATTCATTCTAATTCATTCGTACGATCCATTCTAATTCATTCGCACGAATGTATCCATTTTAATTAATTTGTACAATCCATTCTAATTCATTCATACGATCCATTCTAATTCAATTGTATGATCCATTCTAATTCATTCCTACGATCTATTCTAAATCATTCGCTCGAATGTATCCATTCTAATTCATTCGTACGATCCATTCTTATTCATTCGTACGATTCATTCTAATTCATTCGTATGTTCAATTCTAATTCATTCGCACAATCCATTCTAATTCATTCTCACGAATGTAACCTTTCTAATTCATTGGTATGATCCATTCTAATTCATTCGTACGATCCATTCTAATCCATTCGTACGATCCATTTTAATCCATTCGTATGATCCATTCTAATTCATTCGTATGATCCATTCTAATTCATTCTCAAAAATGTAACCTTTCTAATTCATTTGTACGATCCATTCTAATTCATTCGTACGATCCATTCTAATTCATTCATACGATCCATTCTAATTCATTCGTTCGATCCATTCTAATTCATTTGCACGAATATATCCATTCTAATTCATTCGTACGATCCATTCTAATTCGTTCATACGATCCATTCTAATTCGTTCGTACGATCCATTCTAATTCGTTCGCATGAATATATCTATTCTAATTCATTCGTATGATCCATTCAAATTCATTCATATGATCTATTCTAATTCATTCGTACAATCCATTCAAATTCATTCGTACGATGCAATCTAATTCATTGACACAAATGTATCTATTCTAGTTCATTCGTACAATGCGTTCTAATCCATTCATACGATTCATTCTAATCTATTCGTACGATCCATTCTAATTCATTCGCACGAATGTAACCATTCTAATTCATTCGTACAATCAATTCTAATTCATTCGTACGATCCATTCTAATTCATTCGTATGATCCATTCTAATTCATTCTCACAAATGTAACCTTTGTAATTCATTTGTACGATCCATTCTAATTCATTCGTACGATCCATTCTAATCCATTCGTACGATCCATTCTAATCCATTCGTACGATCCATTCTAATTCATTCTCACAAATGTAACCTTTCTAATTCATTTGTACTATCCATTCTAATTCATTCGTACGATCCATTTTAATTCATTCGCATGATCCATTCTAATTCATTCGTATGATACATTCGTGCGATTGAATTAGAATGGATCGTACGAATGAATTAGAATGGATCGTACGATTGAATTAGAATAGATCGTGCGAATAAATTAGAATGGATCATACGAACGAATTAGAATAGATATATTCATGCGAATGAATTAGAATGGATCGTACGAATGAATTAGAATTGATCGTGCGAATGAATTAGAATGGATCGTATGAATAAATTAGAATGAATCGTACGAATGAATTAAAATGGATACATTTGTGCGAATGAATTAGAATGGATCATACGATTGAATTTGAATGGATTGTACGAATAAATTAGAATGTATACATTTGTGCGATGAATAAGAATGGAGCGTACGAATGAATTAGAATGGATCCACCGAATGAGTTAGAATTGATCATACGAATGAATTAGAATGGATCATACGAATGAATTAGAATGGATCGTACGAATGAATTAGAATGGATCATGCGAATGAATTTGAATGGATCGTACGAATGAATTAGAATGGATCGAACGAATGAATTAGAATGGATATATTCAAACGAATGAATTAGAATGGATCGTACGAATGAATTAGAATGGATCATAGGAATGAATTAGAATGGATCGTATGAATAAATTAGAATGGATCGTGCGAATGAATTAGAATGGATACATTCTTACAAATGAACTAGAATGGATCGTGCGAATGAAATAGAATGGATCGTACAAATGAATTAGAATGGATCGTACGAATGAATTAGAATGGATCGTACGAATGAATTAGAATGGATCGAACGAATGAATTAGAATGGATACATTCGAGCGAATGAATTAGAATAGATCATAGGAATGAATTAGAATGGATCATATGAATGAATTAGAATGGATCGTGCGAATGAATTAGAATGGATTGTACGAATGAATTAGAAAGGATACATTCGTGTGAATGAATTAGAATGGATCGTGCGAATGAATTAGAATGGATCATACAAATGAATTAGAAAGGTTACATTCGTGAGAATGAATTAGAATGGATCGTACGAATGAATTAGAATGGATCATGCGAATCAATTTCAATGGATCGGACGAATGAATAAGAATGGATCGTACGAATGAATTAGAATGGATACATTCGAGCGAATGAATTAGAATGAATCGTACGAATGGATTAGAACGCATTGTACGAATGAATTAGAATAGATACATTTGTGCGAATGAATTAGATTGCATCGTACGAATGAATTTGAATGGATTGTACGAATAAATTAGAATGGATCGTACGAATGAATTAGAATGGATCGTACGAATGAATTTGAATGGATCATAGGAATGAATTAGAATAGATCATGCAAATGAATTAGAATGGATACATTCGTGCGAATGAATTAGAATGGATCGTAGGAATGAATTAGAATGGATCGTATGAATGAATTAGAATGGTTACATTCGGGCGAATGAATTAGAATGGATCGTATGAATGGATTAGAATGGATCATACTAATGGATTAGAATGGATCGTTCGAATGAATTAGAATGGATAGTACAAAAGAATTAGAAAGGTTACATTTATGAGAATGAATTAGAATGGATCATACGAATGAATTAGAATAGATCGTACAAATGAATTAGAATGGATCGTACGAATGAATTAGAATGGATACATTCGTGCGAATGAATTAGAATGGATCGTACAAATGAATTAGAATGGATCATACAAATGAATTAGAATGGATCGTATGAATGGATTAGAATGTATTGTGCGAATGAATTAGAATGGATCGTATGAATAAATAAGAATGGATCGTATGAATGAATTAGAATGGATCGTACGAATGAATTAGAATGGATTGTACAAATGAATTAGAAAGGTTACATTTGTGAGAATGAATTAGAATGGATCGTACGAGTGGATTAGAATGGATCGTACGAATGGATTAGAATGGATCGTACGAATGGATTAGAATGGATCGTACGAATGAATTAGAATGGATCATAGAAATGAATTAGAAACATTACATTCGTGAGAATGAATTAGAATGGATCGTACGAATGAATTAGAATGGATCATGCGAATGAATTTGAATGGATCGTACGAATGAATAAGAATGGATCATACGAATGAATTAGAATGGATCGTACGAATGTATCCATTCTAATTCATTCGTACGATCCATTCTAATTCGTTCATATAATCCATTCTAATTCGTTCGTACGATCCATTCTAATTCATTCGCACGATCCATTCTAATTCATTCGTACGATCCATTCTAATTCATTCGCACGATCCATTCTAATCTAATTTATTCATACGATCCATTCTAATTCATCCCTACGATCCATTCTAATTCATTCGCACGAATGTATCCATTCTAATTCATTTGCACGATCCATTCTAATCATTCCTATGATCCATTCCAATTCATTCGCACGAATGTATCCATTCCAATTCATTTGCACGATCCATTCTAATTCATTCGGATGATTCATTCTAATTCATTCGTACGATCCATTCTAATTCATTCGGTGGATCCATTCTAATTCATTCGTACGATCCATTCTAATTCATTCGCACGATCCATTCTAATTTATTCGTACTATCCATTCTAATTCATTCGCACGATCTATTCTAATTTATTCGCATGATCCATTCTAATTCATTCGTACGATCCATTCTTATTCATTCATACGATCCATTCTAATTCATTCGCACGATCCATTCTAATTCATTCGCATAATCCATTCTAATTCATTCGCATAATCCATTCTAATTCATTCGTATGATCCATTCTAATTCATTTGTACGAATGAATTAGAATGGATCGTACGAATGGATTAGAATGGATCGTACGAATGAATTAGAAAGGATCGTACGAACGAATTAGAATGAATCGTACGAACGAATTAGAATGGATCATATGAATGAATTAGAATGGATCGTACGAATGAATTAGAATGGATACATTCGTGCGAATGAATTAGAATGGATCGTACGAATGAATTAGACTGGATCGTACGAATAACTTAGAATGGATACATTCGTGCGAATGAATTAGAATGGATTGTGCGAATGAATTAGAACGGATTGTGCGAATGAATTAGAATGGATCGTGCGAATGAATTAGAATGGATCGTACGAATGAATTAGAATGGATCGTACGAATGAATTTGAATGGATCGTGCGAATGAATTAGAATGGATAGTGCGAATGAATTAGAATGGATCGTACGAATGAATTAGAATGGATACATTCGTGCGAATGAATTAGAATGGATCGTACGAATGAATTAGAATAGATCGTACAAATGGATTAGAATGGATCGTACGAATAGATTAGAATGGATCGTACGAATGAATTAGAATGGATTATGCGATCCATTCTAATTCATTTGTACGAACGAATTAGAATGGATAATACGAATGGATTAGAATGGATCGTACGAATGAATTAGAATGGATCGTACGAATGCATTAGAATGGATCGTACGAATGAATTAGAATGGTTACATTCGTGCGAATGAATTAGAATGGATCATAGGAATGAATTAGAACGGATCGTGCGAATGAATTAGAGTCGATCGTACGAATGAATTAGAATGGATCATACGAATGAATTAGAATGGATCGTACGAATGAATTAGAATGGATACATTCGAGCGAATGAATTAGAATGGATCATACGAATGAATTAGAATGGATCGAACGAATGAATTAGAATGGATACATTCGAGCGAATGAATTAGAATAGATCGTAGGAATGAATTAGAATGGATCATACGAATGAATTAGAATAGATCGTAGGAATGAATTAGAATGGATCATACGAATAAATTAGAATGGATCGTACGAACGAATTAGAATGGATCGTACGAACGAATTAGAATGGATCGTATGAACGAATTAGAATGGATACATTCGTGCGAATGAATTAGAATGGATCGTACAAATGAATTAGAATTGATCGTACGAATGAATTAGAATAGATTGTACGAATGAATTAGAATTTATACATTCGTACGAATGAATTAGAATGGATCGTGGGAATGAATTAGAATGGATCGTACGAATGAATTAGAATGTATCGTACGAATGAATTAGAATGGATTGTGCGAATGAATTAGAATGGATCGTGCGAATGAATTTGAATGGATCGTGCGAATGCATTGGAATCGATCATAGAAATGAATTAGAATGGATCGTACGAATGAATTAGAATGGATACATTCGTGCGAATGAATTAGAATGGATCGTACAAATGAATTAGACTGGATCGTACGAATAAATTAGAATGGATACATTCAAGCAAATAAATTAGAATGGATCGTACGAATGAATTAGAATGGATCGTACGAATGGATTAGAATGGATCGTATGAACGGATTAGAATGGATCGTACGAATGGATTAGAATGGATCGTACGAATGAATTAGAATGGATCGTGCGAATGAATTAAAATGGAACGCACAAATGAATTAGAATGGATCGGACGAATTAATTAGAATGGATCGTACGAATAAATTAGAATGGATACATTCGAGCGAATGAATTAGAATGGATCAGAATAGATACATGCGTGCGAATAAATTAAAATGGATCGTACGAATGAATTAGAATGGATCGTACGAATGGATTAGAATGGATCGTACAAATGGATTAGAATGGATCGAACGAATGAATTAGAATGGATCATACAAATGAATTAGAAAGGTTACATTCGTGAGAATGAATTAGAATCG
Source organism: Chamaelirium japonicum (assembly GCA_947650365.1). Taxonomy (NCBI): domain Eukaryota; kingdom Viridiplantae; phylum Streptophyta; class Magnoliopsida; order Liliales; family Melanthiaceae; genus Chamaelirium; species Chamaelirium japonicum. The sequence goes on along the minus strand of OX393552.1, from coordinate 48,530,940 downwards.
ATCGTATGAATGAATTAGAATGGATCATGCGAATAAATTTGAATAGATCGTACGAATAAATAAGAATGGATCGTACAAATGAATTAGAATGGATACATTCGAGCGATTGAATTAGAATAGATCGTTGGAATGAATTAGAATGGATCATACGAATGAATTAGAATGGATCGTGAGAATGAATTAGACGATCCATTCTAATCCATTCGTACGATCCATTCTAATTCATTCGCACGAATGTAACCATTCAAATTCATTCGTACGATCCATTCTAATTCATTCGTAGGATCCATTCTAATTCATTTGTATGAATGTATCCATTCTAATTCATTCGCACGATCCATTCTAATTCATTCGCACGATCCATTCTAATTCATTCGCTCGAATGTATCCATTCTAATTCATTCGTACAATCCATTCTAATTCATCGTACGATACATTCTAATTCATTCGCACAAATGTATCCATTCTAATTCATTCGTACGATCCATTCTAATTCATTCGTACGATCCATTCTAATTCATTCGCACAAATGTATCCATTCTAATTCATTCGTTCGATCCATTCTAATTCATTCGCATAAATATATCCATTCCTCGATCCATTCTAATTCATTTGCTCGAATGTATCCATTCTAATTCATTCATACAATCCATTCTAATTCATTCGCACGATCCATTCTAATTCATTCGTATGATCCATTCTAATATTTCATACGATCTATTCTAATTCATTCGCTCGAATGTATCTATTCTAATTCATTCGTTCGATCCATTCTAATTCATTCGTACGATCCATTCAAATCCATTCGTATGATCCATTCTAATTCATTCGTACGATCAATTCTAATTCATTCTCACGAATGTAACCTTTCTAATTCATTTGTATGATCCATTCTAATTCATTCATATGATCCATTCTATTCAATCGTATGATTCATTCTAATTCATTCGCACGATCAATTCTAATTCATTCGTCCGATCCATTCTATTTCATTCGCATGAATGTATCCATTCTAATTCATTCGTACGATCCATTCTAATTCATTCGCATGATCAATTCTAACTCATTCGGTGGATCTATTCTAATTCATTCGTACGATCCATTCTAATTCATTCGCACGATCCATTCTAATTTATTCGTACGATCCATTCAAATTCATTCGTACGATCTATTCTAATTCATTTGCATGATCCATTCTAATTCATTCGTATGATCCATTCTAGTTCATTCGTACGCTCCATTCTAATTCATTCGTACGCTCCATTCTTATTCATCGCACAAATGTATCCATTCTAATTCATTCGTACGATCCATTCTAATTCATTCGCACAATCCATTCTAATCCATTCGTACGATCCATTCTAATACATTCGTACGATCCATTCTAATCCATTCGTATGATCCATTCTAATTCAATCGCACGAATGTAACCATTCTAATTCATTCGTACGATCCATTCTAATTCATTCCTGCGATCCATTCTAATTCATTCACACGAATGTAACCATTCTAATTCATTCGCACGAATGTATCCATTCTAATCAATTCGTACAATCCATTCTAATTTATTCGTACAAATGTATCCATTCTAATTCATTCGCTCGAATGTATCCATTCTAATTCATTCTCACGAATGTTACCTTTCTAAGTCAATTGTATGATCCATTCTAATTCATTCGTACGATCCATTCTAATTCATTCGTATGATCCATTCTAATTCATTCCTACGATCCATTCAAATTCATTCGTACGATCCATTCTAATCCATTCGTACGATCCATTCTAATCCATTCGTACGATCCATTCTAATTCATTCGCACGAATGTATCCATTCTAATTCATTCGCACAATCCAATCTAATTCAAACGTACGATCCATTCTAATTCATTCATATGATGTATTCTAATTCATTCGTATGATCCATTCTAATTCATTCGTATGATTCATTCTAATTCATTCGTACGATCCACTCTAATTCATTCGCACAAATGTATCCATTCTAATTCATTCGTACGATCCATTCTAACTCATTCGCACGATCCATTCTAATTCATTTGTACGAATGTATCCATTCTAATTCATTCGCACGATCCATTCTTATTCATTCGCACAAATGTATCAATTCTAATTCATTCGCACGAATGTATCCATTCTAATTCATTTGCACGATCCATTCTAATCCATTCCTATGATCCATTCTAATTCATTCGTACGATCCATTCTAATTAATTCGCTCGAATGTATCCATTCTAATTCATTCGTACGATTCATCCTAATTCATTTGCACAATCCATTCTAATCCATTCGTACGATCCATTCTAATCCATTCGTACGATCCATTCTAATCCATTCGTATGATCCATTCTAATTCAATCGCACGAATGTAACCATTCTAATTCATTCGTACGATCCATTCTAATTCATTCCTACGATCCATTCTAATTCATTCGCACGAATGTAACCATTCTAATTCATTCGCACGAATGTATCCATTCTAATCCATTCGTATGATCCATTCTAATTTATTCGTACAAATGTATCCATTCTAATTCAATCGCTCGAATGTATCCATTCTAATTCATTCTCACGAATGTAACCTTTCTAAGTCATTTGTATGATCCATTCTAATTCATTCGTACGATCCATTCTAATTCATTCGTATGATCCATTCTAATTCATTCCTATGATCCATTCTAATTCATTCGTACGATCCATTCTAATCCATTCGTACGATCCATTCTAATCCATTCGTACGATCCATTCTAATTCATTCGCACGAATGTATCCATTCTAATTCATTCGCACAATCCAATCTAATTCAAACGTACGATCCTTTCTAATTCATTCACGTGATATATTCTAATTCATTTGTACGATCTATTCTAATTCATTCGTATGATTCATTCTAATTCATTCGTATGATCCATTCTAATTCATTCGAACAAATGTATCTATTCTAATTCATCGTACGATCCATTCTAATTCATTCGCACGATCCATTCTAATTCATTTGTACGAATGTATCCATTCTAATTCATTCGCACGATCCATTCTTATTCATTCGCACAAATGTATCAATTCTAATTCATTCGCACGAATATATCCATTCTAATTCATTCGTACAATCCATTCCTATGATCCATTCTAATTCATTCGTACGATCCATTCTAATTCATTCGCTCGAATGTATCTATTCTAATTCATTCGTACAATCAATTCTAATTCATTCGTACGAATGAATTAGAATGGATCGAACGAATGAATTAGAATAGATCGTATGAACGAATTAGAATGGATCGTACGAATGAATTAGAATGGATATATTCGAGCGAATGAATTAGAATGGATCGTACGAATGAATTAGAATGGATCGTACGAATGGATTAGAATGGATCGTACGAATGGATTAGAATGGATCGTACGAATGAATGAGAATGGATCATACAAATGAATTAGAAAGGTTACATTCGTGAGAATGAATTAGAATGGATTGAACGAATGAGTTAGAATGGATCGTGCGAATGAATTAGAATGGATCGTGCGAATGAATTAGAATGGATCGTGCGAATGAATTAGAATGGATACATTTGTGCGAATGAATTAGAATGGCTTGTACGAATGAATTAGAATGGATCGTACGAATGAATTAGAATAGCTCATACGAATGAATTAGAATGGATCGTCCGAATAAATTAGAATGGATCGTACGAATGAATTAGAATGGATCGTGCGAATGAATTAGAATGGATCGTACGAACGAATTAGAATGGATCGTACGAACGACTTAGAATGGATCATATGAACGAATTAGAATGGATCGTACGAATGGATTAGAATGGATCGTACGAATGGATTAGAATGGATCGTACGAATGGATTAGAATGGATCGTACGAATGGATTAGAATGGATCGTACAAATGAATTAGAAAGGTTACATTTGTGAGAGTGAATTAGAATGGATTGTAGGAATGAATTAGATTGGATCGTACGAATGAATTAGAATGGTTACATTCGTGCGAATGAATTAGAATGGATCATAGGAATGAATTAGAATGGATCGTATGAATGAATTTGAATGGTTACATTCGTACGAATTGATTAGAATGGATCGTACGAATGAATTAGAATAGATCGTGCGAATGAATTAGAATGGATCGTACGAATGAATTAGAATGGATCGTGCGAATGAATTAGAATGGATCGTACGAATGAATTAGAATGGTTATATTTGTGCGAATGAATTAGAATGGATCGTACGAATGAATTAGAATGATCGTACGAATGAATTAGAATGGATCGTACGAATGTACGAATGAATTAGAATGAATTAGATTGCATCGTACGATCCATTCTAATTCATTCGCACGATCCATTCTAATTCATTCGTACGATCCCTTCTAATTCATTCGCACGAATGTATCCGATCTAATTCATTCGTACGATCCATTCTAATTCATTCGTATGATCAATTCTAATTTATTCGCACGATCTATTCTAATTTATTCGTACGATCCATTCTAATTCATTCGCACGAATGTATCCATTCTAATTCATTCATACGATCCATTGTAATCCATTCGTATGATCCATTCTAATCCATTCGTACGATCCATTCTAATTCATTCGCACGAATGTAACCATTCTAATTCATTCATATGATCCATTCTAATTCATTCGTACGATCCATTCTAATTCATTTGTACGATCCATTCTAATTCATTCGCACGATCCATTCTAATTCATTCGTACGATCTATTCTAATTCATTCACATGATCCGTTCTAATTCATTCGTATAATCCATTCTAATTCATTCGTACAATCCATTCAAATTAATTCGTACGATGCAATCTAATTCATTCGCACAAATGTATCTATTCTAATTCATTCGTACAATGCGTTCTAATACATTCGTACGATCCATTCTAATTCATTCGTATGATCAATTCTAATTCATTCGCACGATCCATTCTAATTCATTCGTACGATCCATTCTAATTCATTCACACGAATGTAACCATTCTAATTCATTCTACGATCCATTCTAATTCATTCGTACAATCCATTCTAATTCATTCGTACGATCCATTCTAATTCATTCGCACGAATGTATCCATTTTAATTCATTCTAATTCATTCGTACGATCCATTCTAATGCATTCGTACGATTCATTCTAATTCATTCGCACGATCCATTCTAATTCATTCGTACGATCCATTCTAATTCATTCTCACGAATGTAACCTTTCTAATTCATTTGTATGATCCATTCTAATTCATTCGTACGATCCATTTTAATTCATTCGTACGATCCATTCTAATTCATTCCTACGATCCATTCTAATTCATTCATACGATCCATTCTAATTCATTCGCACGATCCATTCTAATTCATTCGCACGATCCATTCTAATTTATTCGTACGATCCATTCTAATTCAGTCGCACGAATGTATCCATTCAAATTCATTCGTACGATCCGTTCTAATTCATTCGCACGATCCATTCTAATTCATTCGTACGATACATTCTAATTCATTCGCACGAATGTATCCATTCTAATTCATTCGTATGATCCATTCTAATTCATTTGTACGATCCATTCTATTTCATTCGTACGATCTATTCTAATTTATTCGTACAATCCATTCTAATTCATTCCTACAAACCATTCTAATTCATTCATACGATCCATTCTAATTCATTCGCACGATCCATTCTAATTCATTCGTACAATCCATTCTAATTCATTCGCACGAATGTATCCATTTTAATTCATTCTAATTAATTCGTACGATCCATTCTAATGCATTCGTACGATTCATTCTAATTCATTCGCACGATCCATTCTAATTCATTCGTGCGATCCATTCTAATTCATTCTCACGAATGTAACCTTTCTAATTCATTTGTATGATCCATTCTAATTCATTCGTACGATCCATTTTAATTCATTCGTACGATCCATTCTAATTCATTCCTACGATCCATTCTAATTCATTCATACGATCCATTCTAATTCATTCGCACGATCCATTCTAATTCATTCGCACGATCCATTCTAATTTATTCGTACGATCCATTCTAATTCAGTCGCACGAATGTATCCATTCAAATTCATTCGTACGATCCGTTCTAATTCATTCGCACGATCCATTCTAATTCATTCGTACGATACATTCTAATTCATTCGCACGAATGTATCCATTCTAATTCATTCGTATGATCCATTCTAATTCATTTGTACGATCCATTCTATTTCATTCGTACGATCTATTCTAATTTATTCGTACGATCCATTCTAATTCATTCGAATGACCCATTCTAATTCTTTTGCACGAATGTACCCATTCTAATTATTTCGTACGATCCACTCTAATTTTTTCGCACGATCCATTCTAATTCATTCGTATGATCCATTCTAATTCATTCGTACGATCCATTCCAATTCATTCGCACGAATGTATCCCTTCTAATTCATTCGTACGATCCTTTCTATTTCTTTTGCACGATCCATTCTAATTCATTCGTACGATCCATTCTAATTCATTCGTATGATCCATTTTAATTCATTCGTACGATCCATTCTTTCATTTGCATGAATGTATCCATTCTAATTTATTCGTACGATCCTGTCTAATTCATTCGTACGATCCATTCTAATTCATTCGCACGAATATAGATCATACGAATGGATTAGAATGGATCGTACGAATGAATTAGAATGGATCATATGAAAGAATTAGAATGGATCGTGCGAATGAATTAGAAAGGATCGTACGAATGAATTAGAATGGATATATTCGTGCGAATGAATTAGAATGGATCGTACGAATGAATTAGAATGGATTTATTTATGCGAATGAATTAGAATGGATCGAACGAATAAATTAGAATGGATACATTTGTGCGAATGAATTAGAATGGATCATACGAATGAATTAGAATAGATATATTCATGCGTATGAATTAGAATGGATCGTATGAATGAATTAGAATGGATTGTACGAATGAATTAGAATGGATACATTCGTGCGAATGAATTAGAATGGATCGTGCGAATGAATTAGAATGGATTAGAATGGATTAGAATGGATCGTACGAATGGATTAGAATGGATCGTACGAATGAATTAGAATAGATCGTACAAATGAATTAGAAAGGTTACATTTGTTAGAATGAATTAGAATGGATCGTACGAATGAATTAGAATGGATCGTACGAATGGATTAGAATGGATCGTACGAATGGATTAGAATGGATCGAACGAATGAATTAGAATGGATACATTCAAGCGAATGAATTAGAATGGATAGTACGAATGAATTAGAATGTATCATGCGAATGAATTTGAATGGATCGTACGAATGAATTAGAATGGATCATACAAATGAATTAGAAAGGTTACATTCATGAGAATGAATTAGATTGGATCGTAAGAATGAATTAGAATGGATCATGCGAATGAATTTGAATGGATCGTATGAATGAATTAAAATGGATCATACAAATGAATTAGAAAGGTTACATTCCTGAGAATGAATTAGAATGGATCGTACGAATGAATTAGAATGGATCGTACGAATGAATTAGAATGGATACATTCGAGCGAATGAATTAGAATGGATCGTACGAATGAATTCAATGGATCGTGCGAATGAATTAGAATGGATCGTATATTCGTGCAAATAAATTAGAATGGATCGTACAATTGAATTATAATGGATACATTTGTACGAATGAATTAGAATAGATTAGAATGGATCGTATAAATGGATTAGAATCCATTCTAATTCATTTGTATAATCCATTCTAATTCATCGCTCGATCCTTTCTAATTTATTCGCTCGAATGTATCCATTCTAATTCATTCGTACGATCCATTCTAATTCATTCGTACGATCCATTCTAATTCATTCGTATGATCTATTCTAATTCATTCGCTCGAATGTATCCATTCTAATTCATTCGTACGATCCATTCTAATTCGTTCATACGATCCATTCTAATTCATTCGCTCGAATGTAATCTAATTCATTCGCTCAAATGTATCTATTCTAATCCATTCGTACGATCCATTCTAATTCATTCGTAGAAATGTATCCATTCTAATTCATTCGTACGATCCGTTCTAATTAATTCGTACGATCCATTCTAATTCATTCGCTCGAATGTATCCATTCTTATTCATTCGTACGATCCATTCTAATTCATTCGTACGATCCATTCTAATTCATTTGCACAATCCATTCTAATTCATTCGCACAAATGTATCCATTCTAATTCATTCGCTCAAATGTATCCATTCTAATTCATTCGTACGATTCATTCTAATTCATTCGAACGATCCATTCTAACTCATTCGTACGATCCTTTCTAATTCATTCGCACGAATGTAACCTTTCTAATTCATTTGTATGATCCATTCTAATTCATTCGTACGATCCATTCAAATTCATTCGCATGATCCATTCTAATTCATTCGTACGATTCATTCTAATTCATTCGCTCGAATTTACGATCCATTCTAATTCATTCGTACGATCCATTCTAATTCATTCCTACGATCCATTCTAATTCATTCGCACGAATGTAACCATTCTAATTCATTTGCACGATCCATTCTAATTCATTCCTACGATCCATTTTAATTCATTCGCATGAATGTATCCATTCTAATTCATTTGCACGATCCATTCTAATTCATTCGTACGATCCATTCTAATCCATTCGTACGATCCATTCTAATTCATTCGAACGATCCATTCTAATTCATTCGTATGATCAATTCTAATTCATTCGCACGATCCATTCTAATTCATTCGTATGATCCATTCTAATTCAATTCGTGCAATCCATTCAAATTCATTCGCATAATTGTATCCATTCTAATTCATTCGTATGATTCATTCTAATTCATTCGCTCGAATGTATTCATTCTAATTTATTCGTATGATCCATTCTAATTCATTCGTACGATCCATTCTAATTCATTCGTATGATCTATTCTAATCCATTCGTACGATCCATTCTAATCCATTCGTATGATCCATTCTAATTCATTCGCACGTACAATCCATTCTAATCCATTCAGACGATCCATACAAATTTATTCGTACAAATGTATCTATTCTAATTCATTCGTACAATGCGTTCTAATCCATTCGTACGATCCATTCTAATCCATTCGTACGATCCATTCTAATTCATTCGCACGAATGTAACCATTCTAATTCATTCGTACGATCCATTTTAATTCATTCGCACGATCCATTCTAATTCATTCGTACGATCCATTCTAATTCATTCGCACGTTCCATTCTAATTCATTCGTACGATCTATTCTAATTCATTCGCACGAATGTATCCATTCTAATTCATTCGCACAATCCATTCTAATTCATTCTTACGATCCATTCTAATCCATTCGTACGATCCATTCTAATCCATTCGTACGATCCATTCTAATTCATATGCACAAAGGTATCCATTCTAATTCATTTGTACGATCTATTCTAATTCATTCGCTCGAATGTATCCATTCTAATTCATTCGTTGGAATGGATACATTCGTGCGAATGAATTAGAATGGATCGTACGAATGAATTAGAATGGATCGTGCGAATGAATTTGAATTGATCATACAAATGAATTAGAATAGATCGTACGAATGAATTAGAATGGATCGTACGAATGAATTTGAATGGACACATTCGTGCGAATGAATTAGAATGGATCGTACGAATGGATTAGTATGGATCGTACGAATGGATTAGAACGCTTTGTACGAATGAATTAGAATAGATACATTTGTGCGAATAAATAAGATTGCATCGTACGAATGAATTAGAATGGATATATTTGAATGTATCCATTCTAATTCGTTCGTCCGATTCATTCATTCGTATGAGCTATTCTAATTCATTCGTACGATCCATTCTAATTCATTTGTACGATCCATTCTAATTCATTCACACGAATGTATCCATTCTAATTCATTCGTACGATCCATTCTAATTCATTCGTACGATCCATTCAAATTCATTCGTTCGAATGAATTAGAATGGATCGTACGAATGAATTAGAATGGATCGTACGAATGAATTAGAATGGATACATTCGAGCAAATGAATTAGAATGGATCGTACGAATGAATTAGAATGGAACGTGCGAATGAATTAGAATGGATCGTACGAATGAATTAGAATGGATCGTGCGAATGAATTAGAATGGATCGTACGAATGAATTAGAATGGTTATATTCGTGCGAATGGATTAGAATGGATCATACGAATGGATTAGAATGGATCGTACGAATGGATTAGAATGGATCGTACGAATGAATTAGAATGAATCGTACAAATGAATTAGAAAGGTTACATTTGTGAGAATGTATTAGAATGGATCATACGAATGAATTAGAATGGATCGTACGAATGAATTAGAATGGATCGTACGAATGAATTAGAATGGATCGTACGAATGCATTAGAATGGATACATTCGTGCGAATGAATTAGAATGGATCGTACGAATGTATTAGAATGGATCGTGCGAATGAATTAGAATGGATCGTACGAATGAATTAGAATGGATCGTGCGAATGAATTAGAATAGATCGTACGAATGAATTAGAATGGATACATTTGCGCGAATGAATTAGAATGGATCGTACGAATGAATTAGATTGGATTGTACGAATGAATTAGAATAGATAGATTCATTCGCACGATCCATTCTAATTCATTCGTACGATCCATTCTAATTCATTCGCACGTTTCATTCTAATTCATTCGTACGATCAATTCTAATTCATTTGCTCGAATGTATCCATTCTAATTCATTCGTATGATCCATTCTAATTCATTCGTACGATCCATTCTAATTCATTCGCACGAATGAATTTGAATGGATCGAAAGAATGAATTAGAATGGATCGTACGAATGAATTAGAATGGATATATTTGTGTGAATGAATTAGAATGGATCGTACGAATGAATTAGAATGGATCGTACGAATGAATTAGAATAGCTCATACGAATGAATGAATCATACGAACGAATTAGAATGGATACATTCAAATATATCCATTCTAATTCATTCGTACGATGCAATCTAATTTATTCGCACAAATGTATATATTCTAATTCATTCGTACAATGCGTTCTAATCCATTCGTACGAATGAATTAGAATAGATACATTTGTACGAATAAATTTGAATGGATCGTATGAATGGATTAGAATGGATTGTACGTGCGAATGAATTAGAATGGATCGTACGAATGGATTAGAATGGATCGTACGAATGGATTAGAATAGATCGTACGAATGAATTAGAATGGATCGTAGGAATGAATTAGAATGGATCGTACGAATGAATTAGAATGGATACATTCGAGCGAATGAATTAGAATGGATCGTACGAATGAATTAGAATGGATACATTTGGGCGAATGAATTTGAATGGATTGCACGAATTGAATTAGAATGGATCATACGAATGAGTTAGAATGGATCATGCGAATGAATTAGAATTGATCATACGAATGAATTAGAATGGATCGTTCGAATGAATTAGAATGGATCGTACGAATGGATTAGAATGGATCGTAGGAATGAATTAGAATGGATCGTGCAAATGTATTAGAATGGATACATTCGTGCGAATGAATTAGAATGGATCATAGGAATGAATTAGAATGGATCGTGCAAATGAATTAGAATGGTTACATTCGTACGAATGAATTAGAATGGATCGTAGGAATGAATTAGAATGGATCGTACGAATGAATTAGAATGGATCGTAAATTCGAGCGAATGAATTAGAATGGATCGTACGAATGAATTAGAATGGATCATGCGAACAAATGAATTAGAATGGATCATACAAATGAATTAGAAAGGTTACATTCGTGCGAATGAATTAGAAAGGATCGTACGAATGAGTTAGAATGGATCGTACGAATGAATTAGAATGAATCGTACGAATGAATTAGAATGGATACATTCGAGCGAATGAATTAGAATGAATTAGAATGGATACATTTGTGCGAACGAATTAGAATGGATCGTGCAAAAGAATTAGAATGGATCGTACGAATGAATTAGAATGGATCGTACGAATGAATAAGAATGGATACATTCGAGCGAATGAATTAGAATGGATCGTACGAATGAATTAGAACGGATCGTACGAATGAATTAGAATGGATACATTTGTACGAATGAATTAGAATGGATCGTACAAATGGATTAGAATAGATACATTTGTGCGAATGAATTAGATTAGATTCGAGCGAATGAATTAGAATGGATCGTATGAACGAATTAGAATGGATCGTACGAATGAATTAGAATGGATACATTCGAGCGAATGAATTAGAATAGATCATATGAATGAATTAGAATGGATCGTACGAATGAATTAGAATGGATCGTACGAATGCATTAGAATGGATCGTACGAATGAATTAGAATGGATACATTCGAGCGAATGAATTAGAATGGATCGAGCGATGAATTAGAATGGATTATACAAATGAATTAGAATGGATTCTAATCCATTCGTACGATCCATTCTAATCTATTCTAATTCATTCGCACAAATGTATCCATTATAATTCATTTGTACGATCCATTCTAATTTATTTGCACGAATATACGATCCATTCTAATTCATTCGCACGATCCATTCGAATTCATTCGTACGATCCATTCTAATTCATTCGCTCGAATGCATCCATTCTAATTCATTCGTACGATCCATTCTAATTCATTCGTACGATCCATTCTAATTCATTCTCACGAATGTAACCTTTCTAATTCATTCGTATGATCCATTCTAATTCATTCCTACGATCTATTCTAATTCATTCACATGATCCATTCTAATTCATTCGTTCGATCCATTCTAATTCATTCGACAATCCATTCAAATTCATTCACATGATCCATTCTAATTCATTCGAACGATCCATTCTAATTCATTCGTACGAATGTATCCATTCTAATTCATTCATACAATCCATTCTAATTCATTCGCACGATCCATTCTAATTCATTCGTATGATCTATTCTAATTCATTCCTACGATCTATTCTAATTCATTCGCTCGAATGTATCCATTCTAATTCATTCGTACAATCCATTCTAATTCATTCGCACGATCTATTCTAATTCATTCGTATGATCCATTCTAATTCATTCCTACGATCTATTCTAATTCATTCGCTCGAATGTATCCATTCTAATTCATTCGTACGATCCATTCTAACTCATTTGTACGATCCATTCTAATTTATTCGCATGATCCATTCGTACGATCCATTCGTACGATCCATTCTAATCCATTCGTACGAGCCATTCTAATTTATTCGTACGATCCATTCTAATTCATTCATACGATCCATTCTAATTCATTCGTATGATCAATTCTAATTCATTCGTATGATCCATTCTAATTCATTCGCACGAATATATCCATTCTAATTCATTCATACGATCCTTTCTAATTCATTCGCTCGAATGTATCCATTCTAATTCATTCGTACGATCCATTCTAATTCATTCGCACGATCCATTCTAATTCATTCGCACGAATGTATCCATTCTAATTCATTCCTATGATCCATTCTAATTCATTCGTACGATCCATTCTAATTCATTCGCTCAAATGTATCCATTCTAATTCATTCGTACGATCCATTCTAATTCGTTTATACGATCCATTCTAATTCATTCGCACGATCCATTCTACTTCATTTGGATGAATGTATCCATTCTAATTCATTCGCACGATCCATTCTAATTTATTCGTACGATTCATTCTAATTCATTCGTACGATCCATTCTAATTCATTCGTACGAATGTAACCATTCTAATTCATTTGTACGATCCATTCTAATTCATTCGCACGATCCATTCTAATTCATTCGTACGATTCATTCTAATTCATTCGCACGATCCATTCTAATTCATTCGTACGATCCATTCTAATTCATTCATACGATCCATTCTAATTCATTCATACGATTCATTCTAATTCATTCTCACAAATGTAACCTTTCTAATTCATTTGTACGATCCATTCTAATTCATTCGTACGATCCATTCTAATCCATTCGTACGATCCATTCTAATCCATTCGTACGATCCATTCTAATTCATTCTCACGAATATAACCTTTCTAATTCATTTGTATGATCCATTCTAATTCATTCGTACGATCCATTCTAATCCATTCGTACGATCCATTCTAATTCATTCGCACGATCCATTCTAATTCATTCATGCGAATGGATTAGAATGGATCGTACGAATGGATTAGAATGGATCGTATGAATGAATTAGAATGGATCGTATGAATGAATTAGAATGGATCCACCGAATGAGTTAGAACGGATCGTACGAATGAATTAGAATGGATCGTACAAATGGATTAGAATGGATCGTACGAATGGATTAGAATGGATCGTACGAATGAATTAAAATTGATCGTACAAATGAATTAGAAAGGTTACATTTGTGAGAATGAATTAGAATGGATCGTACGAATGAATTAGAATGGATCGTATGAATGAATTAGAATGGATCGTACGAATGAATTAGAATGGATCGTGCGAATGAATTAGAATGAATCGTACGAATGAATTAGAATGGATACATTCGAGCGAATGAATTAGAATGGATCGTGCGAATGAATTAGAATGGATCGTACGAATGGATTAGAATGGATCGTACGAATGAATTAGAATGGATCATACATATGAATTAGAAAGGTTACATTCGTGAGAATGAATTAGAATGGATCATACGAATCAATTAGAATGGATCGTACGAATGGATTAGAATGGATCGTACGAATGAATTAGAATGGATCGTACAAATGAAATAGAAAGGTTACATTTGTGAGAATGAATTAGAATGGATCGTACGAATGAATTAGAATGGATCGTATGAATGAATTACAATGGATCGTACGAATGAATTAGAATGGATCGTGCGAATGAATTAGAATGAATCGTGCATTCTAATTCATTCGTCTGATCCATTCTAATTCATTCCTACGATCTATTCTAATTCATTCGCTCGAATGTATCCATTCTAATTCATTCGTACAATCCATTCTAATTCATTCGCACGATCCATTCTAATTCATTCGTATGATCCATTCTAATTCATTCCTACGATCTATTCTAATTCATTCGCTTGAATATATCCATTCTAATTAATTCGTTTGATCCATTCTAATTCATTCGTACGATCCATTCAAATTCATTCGCATGATCCATTCTAATTCATTCGTACGATCCATTCAAATTCATTCGCATGATCCATTCTAATTTATTCGTACGATCCATTCTGTACGAATGAATTAGAATGGATCATACAAATGAATTAGAATGGATCGTACGATCCATTCTATTTCATTTGTCCGATCCATTCTAATTCATTCGCACGAATGTATCCATTCTAATCCATTCGTACGATCCATTCTAATCCATTCGTACGATCCATTCTAATTCATTCGTACTATCCATTCTAATTCATTCGCACGAATGTAACCATTCTAATTCATTCGTAAGATCCATTGCAATTCATTCCTACGATCCATTCAAATTCATTCGCACGAATGTATCCATTCTAATTCATTTGCATGATCCATTCTAATTAATTCCTATGATCCATTCTAATTCATTCGTACGATCCATTCTAATTCATTCGCTCGAATGTATCCATTCTAATTCATTCGTACGATCCATTCTAATTCGTTCATACGATCCATTCTAATTCATTCGTACGATCCATTCTAATTCGATCGTACGATCCATTCTAATTCATTCGTACGATCCATTCTAATTCATTCGCACGAATGTATCCATTCTAATTCATTTGCACGATCCATTCTAATTCATTCCTAAGATTCATTCTAATTCTTTTGTACGATCCATTCTAATTAATTCGCTCGAATGTATCCATTCTAATTCATTCGTACGATTCATTCTAATTCATTCGCACAATCCATTCTAATCCATTCGTACGATCCATTCTAATCCATTCGTACGATCCATTATAATCCATTCGTATGATCCATTCTAATTCAATCGCACGAATGTAACCATTCTAATTCATTCGTACGATCCATTCTAATTCATTCCTACGATCCATTCCAATTCATTCGCACAATCCAATCTAATTCAAACGTACGATCCATTCTAATTCATTCACATGATGTATTCTAATTCATTCGTATGATCCATTCTAATTCATTCGTATGATTCATTCTAATTCATTCGTACGATCCATTCTAATTCATTCGCACAAATGTATCAATTCTAATTCATTTGTACGATCCATTCTAATTCATTCGCACGATCCATTCTAATTCATTTGTACGAATGTATCCATTCTAATTCAATCGCACGAATGTAACCATTCTAATTCATTCGTACGATCCATTCTAATTCATTCCTACGATCCATTCTAATTCATTCGCACAATCCAATCTAATTCAAACGTACGATCCATTCTAATTCATTCACATGATGTATTCTAATTCATTCGTATGATCCATTCTAATTCATTCGTATGATTCATTCTAATTCATTCGTACGATCCATTCTAATTCATTCGCACAAATGTATCCATTCTAATTCATTTGTACGATCCATTCTAATTCATTCGCACGATCCATTCTAATTCAATTGTACGAATGTATCCATTCTAATTCATTCGCACGATCCATTCTTATTCATTCGCACAAATGTATCAATTCTAATTCATTCGCACGAATGTATCCATTCTAATTCATTTGCACGATCCATTCTAATCCATTCCTATGATCCATTCTAATTCATTCGTACGATCCATTCTAATTAATTCGCTCGAATGTATCCATTCTAATTCATTCGTACGATTCATTCTAATTCATTCGCACAATCCATTCTAATCCATTCGTACGATCCATTCTAATCCATTCGTACGATCCATTCTAATCCATTCGTATGATCCATTCTAATTCAATCGCACGAATGTAACCATTCTATTTCATTCGTACGATCCATTCTAATTCATTCCTACGATCCATTCTAATTCATTCGCACGAATGTAACCATTCTAATTCATTTGCACGAATGTATCCATTCTAATCTATTCGTACGATCCATTCTAATTTATTCGTACAAATGTATCCATTCTAATTCATTCGCTCGAATGTATCCATTCTAATTCATTCTCACGAATGTAACCTTTCTAAGTCATTTGTATGATCCATTCTAATTCATTCGTACGATCCATTCTAATTCATTAGTATGATCCATTCTAATCCATTCCTACGATCCATTCTAATCCATTCGTACGATCCATTCTAATCCATTCGTACGATCCATTCTAATCCATTCGTACGATCCATTCTAATCCATTCGTACGATCCATTCTAATTCATTCGCACGAATGTATCCATTCTAATTCATTCGCACAATCCAATCTAATTCAAACGTACGATCCATTCTAATTCATTCACATGATGTATTATAATTCATTTGTATGATCCATTCTAATTCACTCGTATGATTCATTCTAATTCATTCGTACGATCCATTCTAATTCATTCGCACAAATGTATCCATTCTAATTCATTCGTACGATCCATTCTAATTCATTCGCACGATCCATTCTAATTCATTTGTACGAATGTATCCATTCTAATTCATTCACATGATCCATTCTTATTCATTCGCACAAATGTATCAATTCTAATTCATTCGCACGAATGTATCCATTCTAATTCATTCGTACAATCCATTCGTATGATCCATTCTAATTCATTCGTACGATCCATTCTAATTCATTCGCTCGAATGTATCCATTCTAATTCATTCGTACAATCCATTCTAATTCATTCGTACGAATGAATTAGAATGGATCGAACGAATGAATTAGAATGGATCATATGAACGAATTAGAATGGATCGGACGAATGAATTAGAATGGATACATTCGAGCGAATGAATTAGAATGGATCGTACGAATGAATTAGAATGGATCATAGGAATGAATTAGAATGGATCGTACGAATGGATTAGAACGCATTGTACGAATGAATTAGAATGGATCGTACAAATGAATTAGAATGGATACATTCGTGCGAATGAATTAGAATGGATCGTACGAATGAATTAGAAAGGATCGTACGAATGGATTAGAATGGATCGTACGAATGGATTAGAATGGATCGTACGAATGAATGAGAATGGATCATACAAATGAATTAAAAAGATTACATTCGTGAGAATGAATTAGAATGGATTGTACGAATGAGTTAGAATGGATCGTGCGAATGAATTAGAATGGATCGTGCGAATGAATTAGAATGGATTGTGCGAATGAATTAGAATGGATACATTTGTGCGAATGAATTAGAATGGCTCGTACGAATGAATTAGAATGGATCGTACGAATGAATTAGAATGGATCGTACGAATGAATTAGAATAGCTCATACGAATGAATTAGAATGGATCGTACGAATGAATTAGAATGGATCGTGCGAATAAAATAGAATGGTTCGTACAAATGAATTAGAATGGATACATTTGTGCGAATGAATTAGAATGGATCGTACGAATGAATTAGAATGGATTGTATGAATGAATTAGAATGGATACATTTGTACGAATGAATTAGAATGGATCGTGTGAATGAATTAGAATGGATCGTACGAATGAATTAGAATGGATCATACGAATGGATTAGAATGGATCGTACGAATGAATTAGAATGGATCGTACAAATGAATTAGAAAGGTTACATTTGTGAGAATGAATTAGAATGGATCTTACGAATGGATTAGAATGGATCGTTCGAATGGATTAGAATGGATCGTACGAATGGATTAGAATGGATCGTACGAATGAATTAGAATGGATCATTCAAATGAATTAGAAAGGTTACATTCGTGAGAATGAACTAAAATGGATCGTACGAATGAATTAGAATGGATCATGCGAATGAATTTGAATGGATCGTACGAAGGAATAAGAATGGATCGTACGAATGAATTAGAATGGATCATGCGAATGAATTAGAATGGATACATTCTTGTGAATGAATTTGAATGGATCGTACGAATGGATCGTACGAATGAATTAGAATGGTTACATTCGTGCAAATGAATTAGAATGGATCGTACGAATAAATTAGAATGCATACATTCGTGCGAATGAATTAGAATGTATCGTACAAATGAATTAGAATGGATCGTACGAATGAATTAGAATGGATCATGCGAATGAATTAGAATGGATTGTACGAATGAATTAGAATGGATACATTTGTGCGAAAGAATTAGAATGGATCGTGCAAATGAATTAGAATGGATCGTGAGAATGAATTAGAATGGATCGTACGAATGAATTAGAATGGATATTACGAATGGATTAGAATGGATCGTACGAATGGATTAGAATGGATCGTACGAATGAATTAGAATGGATCGTACGAATGAATTAGAATGGATCGTATGAACGAATTAGAATGGATCATACGAATGAATTAGAATGGATACATTCGAGCGAATGAATTAGAATGGATCGTACGAATGGATTAGAATGGATCGTACGAATGGATTAGAATGGATCGTACGAATTGATTATAACGCATTGTACTAATGAATTAGAATAGATACATTTGTGCGAATGAATTAGATTGCATCGTACGAATGAATTTGAATGGATCGGACGAATGAATTAGAATGGATCGTACGAATGAATTAGAATGGATCATGCTAATGAATTAGAGTAGATCGTACGAATGAATTAGAATGGATACATTCGAGCGATCCATTCTAATTCATTTGTACGATCCATTCTAATTCATTCATACGATCCATTCTAATTCATTCGTACAATCCATTCTAATTTATTCGCACGATCCATTCTAATTCATTCGTATGATCCATTCTAATTTATTTGCACGAATATACGATCCATTCTAATTTATTCGCAAGAATGTATCCATTCTAATTCATTCGTACAATCTATTCTAATTTATTCGCTCGAATGTATCCATTCTAATTCATTCGTACGATCCATTCTAATTCATTCGTACGATACATTCTAATTCATTCACTCGAATGTATCCATTCTAATTCATTCGTACGATCCATTCTAATTCATTCGCACGATCCATTCTAATTCATTCGTATGATCCATTCTAATTCAATTCGTGCAATCCATTCAAATTCATTCGCACAAATATATCCATTCTAATTCATTCGTATGATCCATTCTAATTCATTCGCTCGAATGTATCCATTCTAATTCATTCGTACGATCCATTCTAATTCATTCGCACGATCCATTCTAATTCATTCGTACGATCCTTTCTAATTCATTCGTACGATCCATTCTAATCCATTCGTACGATCCATTCTAATTCATTCATATGATCCATTCTAATACATTCATACGATCCATTCTAATTCATTCTCACGAATGAAACCTTTCTAATTCATTTGTATGATCCATTCTAATTTATTCGTACGATCCATTCTAATCCATTCGTATGATCCATTCAAATCCATTCGCACGATCCATTCTAATTCATTCGTACGCTCCATTCTTATCCATTCGTACGATCCATTCTAATTCATTCGTACGATCCATTCTAATTCATTCGTATGATCCATTCTAATCCATTCGTACGATCCATTCTAATTCATTCCTACGATCTATTCTAATTCATTCGCTCGAATGTATCCATTCTAATTCATCTGTACGATCCATTCTTATTCATTCGTACGACCCATTCAAATTCATTCGCATGATCCATTATAATTCATTCGTACGATCGATTCTAATTCATTCTCACGAATGTAACCTTTCTAATTCATTTGTATGATCCATTCTAATTCATTCGTACGATCCATTCTAATCCATTTGCACGATCCATTCTAATTCATTCGTACGATCCATTCTAATTCATTCGTACGATCCATTGTAATTTATTCGTACGCATGTATCCATTCTGATCCATTCTAATTCATTCGCTCGAATGTATCCATTCTAATTCATTCGTACGATCCATTCTAATTAATTCGTCCGATCCATTCTAATTCATTCGCACGAATGTATCCATTCTAATCCATTCTAATTCATTCGTACGACCCATTCTAGTTCATTCGCACGATCCATTCTAATTCATTCGTACGATCTATTCTAATCCATTCGTATGATCCATTCTGATTCATTTGCACGAATGTATCTATTCTAATTCATTCTTACGATCCATTCTAATTCATTCGCACGACCCATTCTAATCCATTCGTACGATCCATTCTAAATCATTTGCACGAATGTATCAATTCTAATTTATTCGTACGATCCATTCAAATTCATTTGTACGCTCCAATCAAATTTATTCGTACGCTCTAACCTAATTCATTCGTACGATTCATTCTAATTCATTCGTACGATCCAATCTAATTCATTTGTACGATCCATTTTAATTCATTCGCACGATCCATTCTAATTCATTCGTATGATCCATTCTAATTCATTTGGAAGATCTATTCTAATTCATTCGCACAAATATATCCATTCTAATTCAATCGTACGATCCATTCTAATTCATTTGTACGATCGATTCTAATTCATTTGCACGAATGTATCTATTCTAATTCATTCATACGATCCATTCTAATTCATTCGTATGAATGTATCCATTCTAATTCATTCATACGATCCATTCTAATTCATTTGCACGAATGTATCCGTATTAATTCATTCGTACGATCCATTCTAATTCATTCGCACAATCCATTCTTATTCATTCGTATGATCCATTCTTATTCATTCGGACGATCCATTCTTATTCTTTAGTACGATCCATTCTAATTCATTCGCACGATCTATTCTATTTCATTCATACGATCTATTCTAATTCGTTCGTACGATCTATTCTAATTCATTCTTACGATCCATTCTAATTCATTCGTACAATCTATTCAAATTCTTTCTCACAAATGTTCTATTCTAATTCATTTGTACGATACATTCTAATTCATTCGCACGATCCATTCTAATTCATTAGTATGATTCATTCTAATACATTCGTGCGATCCATTCTAATTCATTCATACGATCTATTCTAATTCATTCGCACTATCCATTCTAATTCATTCGTACGATCCATTCTAATTCCTTCGCACGAATGTATCAATTCTAATTTATTCGTACGATCCATTCTAATTCATTTGCACAAATGTATCTATTTTAATTTATTCATACGATCCATTCTAATTCATTTGTACGATCCATTCTCATTCATTCCCACGAATGTATCGATTCTAATTCATTTGTACGATCCATCCTAATTCAATAATACGATCTATTCTAATCCATTCGTACGATCCATTCTAATTCATTCGTATCATCCATTCTAATTTATTTGTACGAATGTATCCATTCTAATTCATTCGTATGATGCATTCTAATTCATTCACATGATCCATTCTAATTCATTCGTACGATCCAATCTAATTCATTCGTATGATCCATTCTAATTCATTCGTACAAATGTATCCATTTTAATTCATTCGCCTGATCCATTCTAAATCATTCGTATGATCCATTCTAATTTATTTGCATGATCCACTCTAGTTTATTTGCACGAATGTATCCATTCTAATTCATTCGTATGAACCATTCTAATTCATTCGCACGATCCATTCTAATTCATTCGTATGATCCATTCTAATTCATTCGTACGATCTATTCTAATTTATTCGTACGCATGTATCCATTCTGATCCATTCTAATTTATTCGCTCGAATGTATCCATTCTAATTCATTCGTACGATCCATTCTAATTAATTCGTTCGATCCATTCTAATTCATTCGCACGAATGTATCCATTCTAATCCATTCTAATTCATTCGTACGACCCATTCTAGTTCATTCGCACGATCCATTCTAATTCATTCGTACGATCTTTTCTAATCCATTCGTATGATCCATTCTGATTCATTTGCACGAATGTATCTATTCTAATTCATTCTTACGATCCATTCTAATTCATTCGCACGACCCATTCTAATCCATTCGTACGATCCATTCTAAATCATTTGCACGAATGTATCAATTCTAATTTATTCGTACGATCCATTCAAATTCATTTGTACACTCCAATCAAATTTATTCGTACGCTCTAACCTAATTCATTCGTACGTTGCATTCGAATTCATTCGTACGATCCAATCTAATTCATTTGTACGATCCATTTTAATTCATTCACACGATCCATTCTAATTCATTCGTATGATCCATTCTAATTCATTTGGAAGATCTATTCTAATTCATTCGCACAAATATATCCATTCTAATTCAATCGTACGATCCATTCTAATTCATTTGTACGATCGATTCTAATTCATTTGCACGAATGTATCCATTCTAATTCATTCGTACGATCCATTCTAATTCATTCGTATGAATGTATCCATTCTAATTCATTCATACGATACATTCTAATTCATTTGCACGAATGTATCCGTAGTAATTCATTCGTACGATCCATTCTAATTCATTCGCACAATCCATTCTTATTCATTCGTATGATCCATTCTTATTCATTCGGACGATCCATTCTTATTCTTTAGTACGATCCATTCTAATTCATTTGCACGATCTATTCTATTTCATTCATACGATCTATTCTAATTCGTTCGTACGATCTATTCTAATTCATTCTTACGATCCATTCTAATTCATTCGTACAATCTATTCAAATTCTTTCTCACAAATGTTCTATTCTAATTCATTTGTACGATACATTCTAATTCATTCGCACGATCCATTCTAATTCATTAGTATGATTCATTCTAATACATTCGTGCGATCCATTCTAATTCATTCATACGATCTATTCTAATTCATTCGCACTATCCATTCTAATTCATTCGTACGATCCATTCTAATTCATTCGCACGAATGTATCAATTCTAATTTATTCGTACGATCCATTCTAATTCATTTGCACGAATATATCTATTTTAATTTATTCATACGATCCATTCTAATTCATTTGTACGATCCATTCTCATTCATTCCCACGAATGTATCGATTCTAATTCATTTGTACGATCCATCCTAATTCAATAATACGATCTATTCTAATCCATTCGTACGATCCATTCTAATTCATTCGTATCATCCATTCTAATTTATTTGTACGAATGTATCCATTCTAATTCATTCGTACGATGTATTCTAATTCATTCACATGATCCATTCTAATTCATTCGTACGATCCAATCTAATTCATTCGTATGATCCATTCTAATTCATTCGTACAAATGTATCCATTCTAATTCATTCACCTGATCCATTCTAAATCATTCGTATGATCCATTCTAATTCATTTGCATGATCCACTCTAGTTTATTTGCACGAATGTATCCATTCTAATTCATTCGTATGAACCATTCTAATTCATTCGCACGATCCATTCTAATTCATTCGTACGATCCATTCTAATTCATTCGTACGATCTATTCTAATTCATTCGCATGAAAGTATCCATTCTATTTTATTTGCACGATCCATTCTAATTTATTCGCACGATCCATTCTAATTCATTCGTATGACCAATTCTAATTTATTTGTGTGAATGTATCCATTCTAATTCATTCATACGATCCAATTTAATTCATTTGCACGATCCTTTCTAATTCATTTGTACGATCCATTCTGATTCATTCGTACGATCCATTCTAATTCATTCGCATGAATGTATCCATTGTAATTCATTCATACGATCCATTCTAATTCATTCGCACGATCCATTCTAATTAATTCGTACGATCCATTCTAATTCATTCGCACGAATGTATCCTTTCTAATTCATTCGTACGATCCATTCTAATTCATTCGCATGATCCATTTTAATTCATTCGTATGATCCATTCTAATTCATTCGTATGATCCATTCTAATTCATTCGCACGAATGTATCCATTCTAATTCATTCGTACGAGCAATTCTAATTCATTCACACGATCCATTCTAATTCATTCGCACGACCCATTCTAATTTGTTCGTACGATCCATTATAATTCATTCGTACGATCCATTCTAATTCATTCTCACAAATGTATCAATTCTAATTCATTCGTACGATCCATTCTAATTCATTCGTACGATCTATTCTAATTCATTCGCACGAATGTATCCATTCTAATTCATTCGTACGATCCATTCTAATTCATTCGCACGATCCATTCTAATTCATTCGTATGATCTATTCTAATTCTTTCGTACGATCCATTCTAACTCATTCGCACGAATGTATCCATTCCAATTAATTCGTAAGATCTATTCTAATTTATTTGTACGATCCATTGTAATTCATTCGCACTAATGTATCCATTCTACTTCATTCGTACGAACCATTCTAATTCATTCACACGATCCATTCTAATTCATTCGTACGATCCACTCTAATTCATTCGTATCATCCATTCTAATTAACTCGCACGAATGTATCAATTCTAATTCATTTGTACGATCTATTCTAATTCATTTGCACGATCCATTATAATTCATTCGTACGATCCAATTTAATTTATTAGTAAGATCCAGTCTAATTCATTCGTACGATCCATTCTAATTGTTTCACACGAATGTATCCATTCTAATTCATAAGTACGATCCATTCTAATTCATTCGTACGATCCATTCTAATTCAGTCGTACGATCGATTCTTTATCCGCACAAATGTATCCATTCTAATTCATTCGTATGATCCATTCTAATTCATTCGTATCCATTCTAATTCATTCGTACGATCCATTCTAATTCCTTCGCACGAATGTATCCATTATAATTTATTCGTACGATCCATTCTAATTCATTCGCTCGATCCATTCTAATTTATTCATATGATCCATTCAAATTCATTCATATGATATATTCTAATTCATTCACACGAATGTATCCATTCTAATTCATTCCTATGATCCACTCTAATTCATTTGCACGATCCATTCTAATTCAAATGTACGATTCACTCTAATTCATTCGTACGATCCATTCTAATTCATTTGTACGATCCATTCTAATTCATTCGTACGATCCATTCATTCGTCTGATCCATTCTAATTCATTCGTACGATCCATTCTAATTCATTCGTACGATCCATTCTAATTCATTCGTATGATCTATTCTAATTCATTCGCACGAATGTAACAATTCTAATTCATTCGTACGATTCATTGTAATTCATTCGTATGAGCTATTCTAATTCATTCGTACGATCCATTCTAATGCATTCGTACGATTCATTCTAATTCATTCACACAATCCATTCTAATTCATTCATACGATCCATTCTTATTCATTCATACGATCCATTCTAATTCATTCGCACAATCCATTCTAATTCATTCGTACGATCCATTCTAATTCATTCGTACGATCCATTCTAATTCATTCGTACGATCCATTCTTATTCATTCGTACGATCCATTCTAATTCATTCGCTCGAATGGCTCCATTCTTATTCATCGCACAAATGTATCCATTCTAATTCATTCGTACGATCCATTCTAATTCATTCGCACGATCGATTCTAATTCATTCGTATGGCGAATGAATTAGAACGGATTGTGCGAATGAATTAGAATGGATCGTGCGAATGAATTAGAATGGATCGTATGAATGAATAAGAATGGATCGTACGAATGAATTAGAATAGATCGTAGGAATGAATTAGAATGGATCGTACGAATGAATTAGAATGGTTACATTCGTGCGAATGAATTAGAATGGATCGTATGAATGAATTAGAATGGATCGTATGAATGAATTAGAATGGATCGTATGAACGAATTAGAATGGATCGTACGAATGAATTAGAATGGATACATTCGAGCAAATGAATTAGAATGGATTGTACGAATGGATTAGAATGGATCGTACGAATGGATTAGAATGGATCGTACGAATGGATTAGAACGCATTGTACGAATGAATTAGAATAGATACATTTGTGCGAATGAATTAGATTGCATCGTACGAATGAATTTGAATGGATCGGACGAATGAATTAGAATGGATCGTACGAATGAATTAGAATGGATCATGCGAATGAATTATAATAGATCGTACGAATGAATTAGAATGGATACATTCGAGCGATCCATTCTAATTCATTTGTACGATCCATTCTAATTCATTCATGCGATCCATTCTAATTCATTCGTACAATCCATTCTAATTCATTCGCACGATCCATTCTAATTCATTCGTATGATCTATTCTAATTTATTTGCACGAATATACGATCCATTCTAATTTATTCGCAAGAATGTATCCATTCTAATTCATTCGTACAATCCATTCTAATTTGTTCGCTCGAATGTATCCATTCTAATTCATTCGTACGATCCATTCTAATTCATTCGTACGATCCATTCTAATTCATTCGTACGATCGATTCTAATTCATTCGCATGATCCATTCTAATTCATTCGTACGATCGATTCTAATTCATTCGCACGATCCATTCTAATTCATTTGTACGATCCGTTGTAATTCATTCCTATGATCCATTCTAATTCATTCGTACGATCCATTCTAATTCATTCGCTCAAATGTATCCATTCTAATTCATTCGTACGATCCATTCTAATTCATTCGTACGATCCATTCTAATTCATTTTCACGAATGTAACCTTTCTAATTCATTTGTATGTATCCATTCTAATTCATTCGTACGATCTATTCTAATTCGTTCATACGATCCATTCTAATTTATTCGTATGATCCATTCTAATTCATTCGTACGATCCATTCTAATCCATTCGTACGATCCATTCTATTCCATTCGTACGATCCATTCTAATTCATTCGTATGAATGTATCCATTCTAATTTATTCGTACGATCCAGTCTAATTTATTCGTACGATCCATTCTAATTCATTTGCAGGAATGTATCCATTATAATTCATTCGTACAATCCATTCTAATTCATTCGCACGATCCATTCTAATTCATTCCTACGATCCATTCTAATTCATTCGTATGAATGAATTCTAATTCATTCGCACGAATGTATCCATTCTAATTCATTTGCATGATCCATTCTAATTCATTCCTATGATCCATTCTAATTCATTCGTACGATCCATTCTAATTCATTCGCTCGAATGTATCCATTCTAATTCATTCGTACGATCCATTCTAATTCGTTCGTACGATCCATTCTAACGCATTCGTATGATACATTCTAATTCATTCGAACGATCCATTCTAATTAATTCGCTCGAATGTAACCATTCTAATTCATTCGTACGATCCATTCTAATTCATTCCTATGATCCATTCTAATTCATTCGCACGAATGTATCCATTCTAATTCATTTGCACGATCCATTCTAATTCATTCCTATGATCCGTTCTAATTCATTCGTACAATCCATTCTAATTCATTCGCTCGAATGTATCCATTCTAATTCATTCGTATGATCTATTCTAATTCATTCGCACGAATATATCCATTCTAATTCATTCGTACGATCCTTTCTAATTCATTCGCACGATCCATTCTAATTCTTTCATATGATCCATTCTAATTCATTCGCACGAATGTATCCATTGTAGTTCATTCGTACTCTCCATTCTAATTCATTCGTACGCTCCATTCTTATTCATCGCACAAATGTCTCCATTCAAATTTATTCATACGATCCATTCTAATTCATTCGTACGATCCATTCTAATTCGTTCGTATGATCCATTCTAACTCATTTGGTGGATCCATTCTAATTCATTCGTACGATCCATTCTAATTCATTCGTACGATCCATTCTAATTCATTCATACGATCTATTCTAATTCATTCGCCCGAATGTATCTATTCTAATTCATTCGTATGATCCATTCTAATTCATTCGCACTATCCATTCTAATTTATTCGCACGATCCATTCTAATTCGTTCGTATGATCCATTCTAATTCATTCGCACG
The DNA here is from genome assembly GCA_947650365.1 of Chamaelirium japonicum. Taxonomy (NCBI): domain Eukaryota; kingdom Viridiplantae; phylum Streptophyta; class Magnoliopsida; order Liliales; family Melanthiaceae; genus Chamaelirium; species Chamaelirium japonicum. The sequence continues at coordinate 48,501,916 of OX393552.1, read as the reverse complement.
ATCCGTTCTAATTCATTCGTACGATCCATTCTAATTCATTCGCACGAATGTAACCATTCTAATTCATTCGTACGATCCATTCTAATTCATTCCTATGATCCATTCTAATTCATTCGTACGAATGTATCCATTCTAATTCATTCGTACGATCCATTCTAATTCATTCGTACGAATGAATTAGAATGGATCGTACGAATGGATTAGAATGGATCGTACGAATGGATTAGAATGGATCGTACGAATGAATTAGAATGGATCATACAAATGAATTACAAAGGTTACATTCGTGAGAATGAATTAGAATGGATCGTAGGAATGAATTAGAATGGATCATACGAATGAATTAGAATGGATCGTGCGAATGAATTAAAATGGATTGTACAAATGAATTAGAATGGATACATTCGTGCGAATGAATTAGAATGGATCGAACGAATGAATTAGAATGGATCGTACGATTTATTTTAATTCATTCGTACGATCCATTCTAATGCATTCGTACGATTCATTCTAATTCATTCGCACGATCCATTCTAATTCCTTCGTACGATCCATTCTTATTCATTCATACGATCCATTCTAATTCATTCGCACAATCACACGATCCATTCTAATTTATTCGTACGATCCATTTTAATTCATTCGTACGATCTATTTTAATTCATTCGCATTGATCCATTCTAATTCATTCGTATGATCCATTATAACTCATTCGGTGGATCCATTCTAATTCATTCATACGATCCTTTCTAATTCATTCGCACGATCCATTCTAATTTATTCGTACGATCCATTCTAATTCAGTCGTACGATCTATTCTAATTTATTCGCATGATTCATTCTAGTTCATTCGTACGATCCATTCTAATTCATTCTTATGATCCATTCTAATTCATTCATATGATCCATTCTAATTCATTCGTATGATTCATTCTAATTCATTTGTACAATCCATTCTAATTCATTCGCACGATCCATTCTAATTCATTCGTATGATCCATTCTAATTCATTCCTACGATCTATTCTAATTCATTCGCTCGAATGTATCCATTCTAATTCATTCGTACAATCCATTCTAATTCATTCGCACGATCCATTCTAATTCATTCGTATGATCCATTCTAATTCATTCCTACGATCTATTCTAATTCATTCGCTCGAATGTTTCCATTCTAATTCATTCGTACGATCCATTCTAATTCATTCGTACGATCCATTCTAATTTATTCGCATGATCCATTCGTACGATCCATTCTAATCCATTCGTACGAGCCATTCTAATTGATTCATACGATCCATTCTAATTCATTCATACGATCCATTCTAATTCATTCGTATGATCAATTCTAATTCATTCGTATGATCCATTTTAATTCATTCGCACGAATATATCCATTCTAATTCATTCGTACGATCCTTTCTAATTCATTCACTCGAATGTATCCATTCTAATTCATTCGTACGATCCATTCTAATTCATTCGCACGATCCATTCTAATTCATTCGCACGAATGTATCCATTCTAATTCATTTGCACGATCCATTCTAATTCATTCCTATGATCCATTCTAATTCATTCGTACAATCCATTCTAATTCATTTGCTCAAATGTATCCATTCTAATTCATTCGTACGATCCATTCTAATTCGTTCATACGATCCATTCTAATTCATTCGCACGATCCATTCTAATTCATTTGGATGAATGTACCCATTCTAATTCATTCGCACGATCCATTCTAATTCATTCGCACGATCCATTCTAATTTATTCGTACGATTCATTCTAATTCATTCGTATGATCCATTCTAATTCATTCGTACGAATGTAACCATTCTAATTCATTTGTACGATCCATTCTAATTCATTCGCACGATCCATTCTAATTCATTCGTACGATTCATTCTAATTCATTCGCACGATCCATTCTAATTCCTTCGTACGATCCATTCTAATTCATTCGTACGATCCATTCTAATTCATTCGTACGATCCATTCTAATTCATTCTCACAAATGTAACCTTTCTTATTCATTTATGCGATCCATTCTAATTCATTCGTACGATCCATTCTAATCCATTCGTACGATCCATTCTAATTCATTCTCACGAATGTAACCTTTCTAATTCATTTGTATGATCCATTCTAATTTATTCGTACGATCCATTCTAATCCATTCCTACGATCCATTCTAATTCATTCGCACGATCCATTCAAAATCATTCGTGCGAATGGATTAGAATGGATCGTACGAATGGATTAGAATGGATCGTATGAATGAATTAGAATGGATCGTACGAATGAATTAGAATGGATCCACCGAATGAGTTAGAATGGATTGTACGAATGAATTAGAATGGATCGTACGAATGAATTAGAATGGATCGTAGGAATGAATTAGAATGGATCGTAAGAATGAATTATAATAGATCGTACGACTGAATTAGAATGGATCATATGAATGAATTAGAACGGATCGTGCGAATGAATTAGAATGGATCGTATGAATGAATTAGAATGGATCGTACGAATGAATTAGAATGGATACATTCGTGCGAATGAATTAGAATGGATCGTACGAACGAATTAGAATAGATCATACGAATGAATTAGAATGGATCGTGCGAAAAAATTAGAATGGATCGTACGAATTAATTAGAATGGATACATTCGTGCGAATGAATTAGAATGGATCATTCGAATGAATTAGAATGGATCGTATGAATGAATAAGAATGGATCGTACGAATGAATTAGAATGGATCGTACAAATGGATTAGAATGGATCGTACAAATGAATTAGAAAGGTTACATTTGTGAGAATGAATTAGAATGGATTGTAGGAATGAATTAGATTGGATCGTACGAATGAATTAGAATGGTTACATTCGTGCGAATGAATTAGAATGGATCGTGCGAATGAATTAGAATGGATTGTACGAATGAATTAGAATGGATACATTCGAGCGAATGAATTAGAATAGATCGTAGGAATGAATTAGAATGGATCATACGAATGAATTAGAATATACGATTAATCCTAATTCATTCGCACGATCCATTCTAATTCATTCGTACGATCCATTCTAATTCATTCGTACGATCCATTCTAATTCATTCTCACAAATGTAACATTTCTAATTCATGTATACGATCCATTCTAATTCATTCGTACGATCCATTCTAATCCATTTGTACGATCCATTCTAATCCATTCGTACGATCCATTCTAATTTATTCTCACGAATGTAACCTTTATAATTCATTTGTATGATCCATTCTAATTCATTCATACGATCCATTCTAATCCATTCCTACGATCCATTCTAATTCATTCGCACGATCCATTCTAAATCATTCGTCTGAATGGATTAGAATGGATCGTACGAATGGATTAGAATGGATCGTATGAATGAATTAGAATGGATCGTACGAATGAATTAGAATGGATCCACCGAATGAGTTAGAATGGATCGTACGAATGAATTAGAATGGATCGTACGAATGAATTAGAATGGATCGTATGAATGGATTAGAATGAATCGTACGAATGAATTAGAATGGATCGTACAAATGAATTAGAAATGTTACATTTGTGAGAACGAATTAGAATGGATCGTACGAATGAATTAGAATAGATCGTATGAATGAATTAGAATGGATCGTACAAATGAATTAGAATGGATCGTGCGAATGAATTAGAATGAATCGTACGAATGAATTAGAATGGATAGATTCGAGCGAATGAATTAGAATGGATTGTGCGAATGAATTAGAACGGATCGTACGAATGGATTAGAATGGATCGTACGAATGAATTAGAATGGATCATACAAATGAATTAGAAAGGTTACATTCGTCAGAATGAATTAGAATGGATCGTACGAATGAATTAGAATGGATCGTACGAATGGATTAGAATGGATCGTACGAATGAATTAGAATGGATCGTACAAATGAATTAGAAAGGTTACATTTGTGAGAATGAATTAGAATGGATCGTACGAATGAATTAGAATGGATCGTTTGAATGAATTACAATGGATCGTACGAATGAATTAGAATGGATCGTGCGAATGAATTAGAATGAATCGTGCATTCTAATTCATTCGTATGATCCATTCTAATTCATTCGTACGATCCATTCTAATTCATTCGCTCGAATGTATCCATTCTAATTCATTCGTACAATCCATTCTAATTCATTCGCACGATCCATTCTAATTCATTCGCATGAATGTAACCATTCTAATTCAATAGTACGATCCAATCTAATTCATTCCTACAATCCATTCTAATTCATTCTAACAAATGTAACCTTTCTAATTCATTTGTACGATCCATTCTAATCCATTTGTACGATCCATTCTAATTCATTCGTACGATCCATTCTAATTCATTCATACGATCCATTCCAATTCATTCGAATGATCCATTCTAATTCATTCGCACGAATGTATCCATTCTAATTAATTCGTACGATCCATTCTAATTTTTTTGCACGATCCATTCTAATTCATTCGTATGATCTATTCTAATTCGTTCGTACGATCCATTCTAATTCATTCGCACGAATGTATCCATTCTAATTCATTCGTACAATCCATTCTAATTCATTCATACGATCCATTCTAATTCATTCGCACGATCCGTTCTAATTCATTCCTATGATCCATTCTAATTCAGTCGTACGATCTATTATAATTCATTCTTACGATCCATTCTAATTCATTCCTACGATCCATTCTAATTCATTCGTACGATCCATTCTAATCCATTCGTACGATCCATTGTAATTCATTCATACAATCCATTCAGATTCATTCGCACAAATGTATCCATTCAAATTCATTTGTACGATCCATTCTAATTAATTCGCACGATCCATTCTAATTCAGTCGTATGAATGTATCCATTTTAATTCATTCGTTCGATCCATTCTAATTCGTACGATCCATTCTAATCCATTCGTACGATCCATTCGTACGATCCATTGTAATTCATTCGCACGAATGTAACCATTCTAATTCATTCGTACGATCCATTCTAATTCATTCCTACGATCCATTCTAATTCATTCGCACGAATGTATCCATTCTAATTCATTTGCACGATCCATTCTAATTCATTCCTATGATCCATTCTAATTCATTCGTACGATCCATTCTAATTCATTCGCTCGAATGTATCGATTCTAATTCATTCATACGATTGATTCTAATTCATTCGTACGATCCATTCTAATCCATTCGTACGATCCATTCTAATTCATTCGTACAATGCGTTCTAATCCATTCGTACGATCCATTCTAATTCATTCGTACGATCCATTCTAATTCATTTGTACATCCATTCTAATTCATTCGCTCGAATGTATCCATTCTAATTCATTCGTACGATCCATTCTAATTCATTTGTACAAATGGATCCATTCTAATTCATTGGTACGATCCATTCTAATTCATTCTTACATTCCATTCTAATTCATTCGCACGAATGTTTCCATTCTAATTCATTCGCACAATCCATTCTAATTCATTCGTACGATCCATTCTAATTCATTCGTATGATCCATTCTAACTCATTCGCACGAATGTATCATACGAATGAATTAGAATGGATCTTGCGAATGAATTAAAATGGATCGTATAAATGAATTAGAATGGATCGTGCGAATGAAATAGAATGGATCGTACAAACGAATTAGAATGGATCGTACGAACGAATTAGAATGGATCGTATGAACGAATTAGAATGGATCGTACGAATGAATTAGAATGGATACATTCGAGCGAATGAATTAGAATGGATCGTACGAATGAATTAGAATGGATCATAGGAATGAATTAGAATAGATCGTGCAAATGAATTAGAATGGATACATTCGTGCTAATGAATTAGAATGGATCGTAGGAATGAATTAGAATGGATCGTACGAATGAATTAGAATGGTTTCATTCGTGCAAATTAATTAGAATAGATCGTACGAATGGATTAGAATGGATCGTACGAATGGCTTAGAATGGATCGTACGAATGAATTAGAATGGATCGTACAAATGAATTAGAAAGGATCGTGCGAATGAATTAGAATGGATCGTACGAATGGATTAGAATGGATCGTACGAATGGATTAGAATGGGTCGTGCGAATGAATTAGAATGGATCGTACGAATGAAATAGAATGGATCGTACGAACGAATTAGAATGGATCGTACGAACGAATTAGAATGGATCGTATGAACGAATTAGAATGGATCGTACGAATGAATTAGAACGGATACATTCGAGCGAATGAATTAGAATGGATCGTACGAATGAATTAGAATGGATCATAGGAATGAATTAGAATGCTAACATTCGAGCGAATGAATTAGAATGGATCGTACGAATGAATTAGAATGGATCATAGGAATGAATTAGAATGGATCGTGCAAATGAATTAGAATGGATACATTCGTGCGAATGAATTAGAATGGATCGTAGGAATGAATTAGAATGGATCGTACGAATGAGTTAGAATGGATACATTCGAGCGAATGAATTAGAATGGATCATACGAATGAATTAGAATGGATTGTACGAATGAATTAGAATGGATACATTCGAGCGAATGAATTAGAATGGATCGTACGAATGAATTAGAATGGATCATAGGAATGAATTAGAATGGATCGTGCAAATGAATTAGAATGGATACATTCGTGCGAATGAATTAGAATGGATCGTAGGAATGAATTAGAATGGATCGTACGAATGAATTAGAATAGCTCATACGAATGGCTTAGAATGGATCGTACGAATGAATTAGAATGGATCGTACAAATGAATTAGAAAGGTTACATTTGTGAGAATGAATTAGAATGGATCGTACGAATGAATTAGAATGGATCGTACAAATGAATTAGAATGGATCGTGCGAATAAAATAGAATGGATCGTACGAACGAATTAGAATGGATCGTACGAATGAATTAGAATGGATCGTATGAACGAATTAGAATGGATCGTACGAATGAATTAGAATGGATACATTCGAACGAATGAATTAGAATGGATCGTACGAATGAATTAGAATGGATCATAGGAATGAATTAGAATGGATCGTGCAAATGAATTAGAATGGATACATTCGTGCGAATGAATTAGAATAGATCGTAGGAATGAATTAGAATGGATCGTACGAATGAATTAGAATGATTACATTCGTGTGAAAGAATTAGAATGGATCGTACGAATGGATTAGAATGGATCGTACGAATGGCTTAGAATGGATCGTACGAATGAATTAGAATGGATCGTACAAATGAATTAGAAAGGTTACATTTGTGAGAATGAATTAGAATGGATCGTACGAATGAATTAGAATGGATCGTACGAATGGATTAGAATGGATCGTACGAATGAATTAGAATGGATCGTACGAATGCATTAGAATAAATACATTCGTGCGAATGAATTAGAATGGATCGTACGAATGAATTAGAATGGATCGTGCGAATGAATTAGAATGGATCATACGAATGAATTAGAATGGATCGTGCGAATGAATTAGAATGGATCGTACGAATGAATTAGAATGGATACATTTGTGCGAATTAATTAGAATGGATCGTACGAATGAATTAGAATGGATCATACAAATGAATTAGAAAGGTTACATTCGTGAGAATGAATTAGAATGGATCGTACGAATGGATTAGAATGGATCGTACGAATGGATTAGAATAGATCATACAAATGAATTAGAAAGCTTACATTCGTGAGAATCAATTAGAATGGATCGTACGAATGAATTAGAATGGATCATGCGAATGAATTTGAATGGATCGTATGAACGAATTAGAATGGATCGAACGAATGAATTAGAATAGAAACATTCGAGCGAATGAATTAGAATAGATCGTAGGAATGAATTAGAATGGATCATACGAATAAATTAGAATGGATCGTGCGAATGAATTAGAATGGATTGTACGAATGAATTAGAATGGATACATTCATGCAAATGAATTAGAATGGATCGTACGAATGAATTAGAATGGATCATACGAATGAATTAGAATGGATCGTACGAATGGATTAGAATGGATCGTACGAATGTATTAGAACGCATTGTACGAATGAATTAGAATAGATATATTTGTGCGAATGAATTAGATTGCATCGTACGAATGAATTTGAATGGATCGGACGAATTAATTAGAATGGATCGTACGAATGAATTAGAATGGATCATAGGAATGAATTAGAATGGATCGTGCAAATGAATTAGAATGGATACATTCGTGCGAATGAATTAGAATGGATCGTACGTGCGAATGAATTAGAACGGATCGTACGAATGAATTAGAATGGATATATTTGAACGAATAAATTAGAATGGATCATACGAATGAATTAGAATGGATCGTACGAATGAATTAGAATGGATCGTGCGAATGAATTAGATTACATCGTACGATCCATTCTAATTCATTCGCTCGAATGTATCCATTCTAATTCATTCGTACGATCCATTCTAATTCGTTCATACGATGCATTCTAATTTGTTCGCACGATCTATTCTAATTCATTCGTACGACCTATTCTAATTCATTCGCATGATCAATTCTAATTCAATCGTACGATCCATTCTAATTCATTCGTACAATCCATTCAAATTCATTCGTACGATGCAATCTAATTCATTCGCACAAATATATCTATTCTAATTCATTCGTATAATGCGTTCTAATTCATTCGTACGATCCATTCTAATTCATTCGTACGATCTATTCTAATTCATACGCTCGAATGTATCTATTCTAATTCATTCGTATGATCAATTCTAATTCATTCGCACGATCCATTCTAATTCATTCGTATGATCCATTCTAATTCAATTCGTGCAATCCATTCAAATTCATTCGCATAAATGTATCCATTCTAATTCATTCGTATGATCCATTCTAATTCATTCGCTCGAATGTATCCATTCTAATTCATTTGTATGATCCATTCTAATTCATTCGTACGATCTATTCTAATTCATTCGTACGATCTGTTCTAATCCATTCGTATGATCCATTCTTATCCATTCGTACGATCCATTCTAATTCATTCGCACGTACAATCCATTCTAATCCATTCATACGATCCATTCAAATTTATTCGTACAAATGTATCTATTCTAATTCATACGTACAATGCGTTCTAATCCATTCGTACGATCCATTTTAATCCATTCGTACGATCCATTCTAATTCATTCGCACGAATGTAACCATTCTAATTCATTCGTACGATCCATTCTAATTCATTCGCACGATCCATTCTAATTCATTCGTACGATCCATTCTAATTCATTCGCACGTTCCATTCTAATTCATTCGTACGATCTATTCTAATTCATTCGCACGAATGTATCCATTCTAATTCATTTGCACAATCCATTCTAATTTATTCGTACGATCCATTCAAATCCATTCGTACGATCCATTCTAATCCATTCGTACGATCCATTCTAATTCATATGCACAAATGTATCCATTCTAATTCATTTGTACGATCTATTCTAATTCATTCGCTCGAATGTATCCATTCTAATTCATTCATTGGAATGGATACATTCGTGCGAATGAATTAGAATGGATCGTATGAATGAATTAGAATGGATCGTGCGAATGAATTAGAATTGATCATACAAATGAATTAGAATAGATCGTACGAATGAATTAGAAGGGATCGTACGAATGAATTTGAATGGATACATTTGTGCGAATGAGTTAGAATGGATCGTACGAATGGATTAGAATGGATCATACGAATGGATTAGAACGCATTGTACGAATGAATTAGAATAGATACATTTGTGCGAATAAATTAGATTGCATCGTACGAATGAATTAGAATGGATATATTTGAATGTATCCATTCTAATTCGTTCGTATGATTCATTCATTCGTATGAGCTATTCTAATTCATTCGTACGATCCATTCTAATTCATTCGTACGATCCATTCTAATTCATTCACACAAATATATCCATTCTAATTCATTCGTACGATCCATTCTAATTCATTCTTTCGATCCATTCAAATTCATTCGTGCGAATGAATTAGAATGGATCGTACGAATGAATTAGAATGGATCATACGAATGAATTAGAATGGATACATTCGAGCAAATGAATTAGAATTGATCGTACGAATGAATTAGAATGAAACGTGCGAATGAATTAGAATGGATCGTACGAATGAATTAGAATGGATCGTGCGAATGAATCTATCTATTCTAATTCATTCGTACAATCCAATCTAATTCATTCGTACGATCCATTCTAATTCATTCGCGCAAATGTATCCATTCTAATTCATTCGTACGATCTATTCTAATTCATTCGCACGATCCATTCTAATTCATTCGTACGATCCATTCTAATTCATTCGCACGATCCATTCTAATACATTCGTACGATCCATTCTAATTCATTCGCACGAATGTATCCATTCTAATGCATTCGTACGATCCATTCTAATTCATTCGTACGATCCATTCTAATCCATTCGTACGATCCATTCTAATTCATTCGTATGATCCATTCTAATTCATTCTCACAAATGTAACCTTTCTAATTCACATGTACGATCCATTCTAAATCATTCGTACGATCCATTCTAATCCATTCGTATGATCCATTCTAATCCATTCGTACGATCCATTCTAATTCATTCGCACGAATGTAACCATTCTAATTCATTCGTACGATCCATTCTAATTCATTCCTACGATCCATTCTAATTCATTCGAACGAATGTATTCATTCTAATTAAATGCACGATCCATTCTAATTCATTCCTATGATCCATTCTAATTCATTCGTACGATCCATTCTAATTCATTCGCTCGAATGTATCCATTCTAATTCATTCGTACGATCCATTCTAATTCATTCGTACGATCCATTCTAATCCATTCGTACGATCCATTCTAATTCATTCGTACAATGCGTTCTAATCCATTCGTACGATCCATTCTAATTCATACGTACGATCCATTCTAATTCATTTGTACGAATGTATCCATTCTAATTCATTGGTACGATCCATTCTAATTCATTCTTACATTCCATTCTAATTCATTCGCACGAATGTATCCATTCTAATTCATTCGCACAAATGAATTAGAATGGATCGTACGAATGAATTAGAATGGATTGTGCGAATGAGTTAGAATGGATCGTATGAACGAATTAGAATGGATCGTACGAATGAATTAGAATGGATACATTTGTGCGAATGCATTAGAATTGATCATATGAAAGAATTAGAATGGATCGTACGAATGAATTAGAATGGATCATTCGCACGTACGATCCATTCTAATACATTCGTACGATCCATTCTAATTTATTCGTACGATCCATTCTAATTTATTCGCACGATCCATTCTAATTCATTCGTACGATCCATTCTAATTCATTCGCACGATCCATTCTAATTCATTTGTACGAATGAATCCATTCTAATTCATTCGCACGATCAATTCTAATTTATTCGTACGATCCATTCTAATTCATTCGTATGATCCATTCTAATTCATTCGCACAAATGTATCTATTCTAATTCATTCGTACAATCCATTCTAATCCATTCACCGAATGAATTAGAATGGATCGTAGGAATGAATTAGAATGGATCGTACGAATGAATTAGAATGGTTACATTCGTGCGAATGAATTAGAATGGATCGTACGAATGGACTAGAATGGATCGTACGAATGAATTAGAATGTATCATACAAATGAATTAGAAAGGTTACATTCGTGAGAATGAATTAGAATGGATCGTACGAATGAATTAGAATGGATCATGCGAATGAATTTGAATGGATCGTACGAATGAATTAGAATGGATCGAACGAATGAATTAGAATGGAACGTATGAATGAATTAGAATGGATCGTACGAATGAATTAGAATGGATACATTCGAGCGAATGAATTAGAATGGATCGTACGAATGAATTAGAATGGATCATAGGAATGAATTAGAATGGATACATTCGAGCGAATGAATTAGAATAGATCGTAGGAATGAATTAGAATGGATCATACGAATGAATTAGAATGGATCGTGCGAATGAATTAGAATAGATTGTACGAATGAATTAGAATGGATACATTCGTGCGAATGAATTAGAATGGATCGTACAAATGAATTAGAATTGATCGTACGAATGGATTAGAATGGATCATAGGAATGAGTTAGAATGGATCGTAGGAATGAGTTAGAATGGATCGTATGAACGAATTTGAATGGATCGTACGAATGAATTAGAATAGATCGTACGAATGAATTAGAAAGGTTACATTCGTGAGAATGAATTAGAATGGATCGTACGAATGAATTAGAATGGATCATGCGAATGAATTTGAATGGATCGTACGAATGAATTAGAATGGATCGAACGAATGAATTAGAATGGATACATTCGAGCGAATGAATTAGAATAGATCGTAGGAATGAATTAGAATGGATCATACGAATGAATTAGAATGGATCGAATGAATGAATTAGAATGGATACATTTGCACGATCCATTAGAATGGATCGTATGAACGAATTAGAATTCATTCGTACGATACATTATAATTCATACGTACGATCCATTATAATTCATTCGCACGATCCATTCTAATTCATTTGTACAAATGTATCCATTCTAATTCATTCGTACGATCCATTCTAATTCATTCGCACAAATGTATCCTTTCTAATTCATTTGTACGATCCATTCTAATTCATTCGTACGATCCATTCTAATTCATTCGCACGATCCGTTCTAATTCATTCGTACGATCCATTCTAATTCATTCCTACGATCCATTCTAATTCTTTCGTACAATCCATTCTAATTCATTCGTACGATCCATTCTAATTCATTCGCACGATCCATTCTAATTTATTCGTACGATCTATTCTAATTCATTCGTACGATCTATTCTAATCCATTCCTACGATCTATTCATTTGTGAGAATGAATTAGAATGGATCGTACGAATGAATTAGAATGGATCGTACGATCCATTCTAATTCATTCGTCCGATCCATTCTAATTCATTCGCACGAATGTATCCATGCTAATTCATTCGTACAATCCATTCTAATTCATTCGCACGATCCATTCTAATTCATTCGTATGATCCATTCTAATTCATTCCTACGATCTATTCTAATTCATTCGCTCGAATGTATCCATTCTAATTCATTCGTTCGATCCATTCAAATTCATTCGTACGATCCATTCAAATTCATTCGCATGATCCATTCTAATTCATTCGTACGATCCATTCTAATTCATTCTCACGAATGTAACCTTTCTAATTCATTTGTATGATCCATTCTAATTCATTTGTACGATCCATTCTAATCCATTCGTACGATCCATTCTAATTCATTCTCACAAATGTAACCTTTCTAATTCATTTGTACGATCCATTCTAATTCATTCGTACGATCCATTTTAACTCATTCGCATGATCCATTCTAATTCATTCGTATGAGACATTCGTGCGAATGAATTAGAATGGATCGTACGAATGAATTAGAATGGATCGTACGATTGAATTAAAATAGATCGTGCGAATAAATTAGAATGGATCATACGAATGAATTAGAATAGATATATTCATGCGAATGAATTAGAATGGATCGTACGAATCAATTAGAATGGATCGTGCGAATGAATTAGAATGGATCGTATGAATAAATTAGAATGGATCGTACGAATGAATTAAAATGGATACATTTGTGCAAATGATTTAGAATGGATCATACGATTGAATTTGAATGGATCATACGAATAAATTAGAATGTATACATTTGTGTGTTGAATAAGAATGGAGCGTACGAATGAATTAGAATGGAGCGTACGAATGAACTAGAATGGATACATTCGTGCGAATGAATTAGAATGGATCATATAAAAGAATTAGAATGGATCGTGCGAAAGAATTAGAAAGGATCGTACGAATGAATTAGAATGGATTGTACGAATGAATTAGAATGGATACATTCGAGCGAATGAATTAGAATGGATCGTACGAATGAATTAGAATGGATCGTATGAATGAATTTGAATGGATCGGATGAATGAATTAGAATGGATCGTACGAATGAATTAGAATGGATCATAGGATTGAATTAGAATGGATCGTGCAAATGAATTAGAATGGATACATTTTGCGAATGAATTAGAATGGATCGTGCGAATGAATTAGAATGGATCGTACGAACAAATTAGAATGGATCATACGAATGAATTAGAATGGATCATACGAATGAATTCATTCTAATTCATTCGTACGATCTATTCTAATTTATTCGTACGATCCATTCTAATTTATTCGTACAATCAATTCTAATTCATTCGCACGATCCGTTCTAATTCATTCCTATGATCCATTCTAATTCATTCGCACGAATGTAATGATTCTAATCCATTCGTACGATCCATTCTAATTCATTTCTACGATCCATTCTAATTCATTCGCACAAATGTATCCATTCTAATTCATTTGCACGATCCATTCTAATTCATTCGCTTGAATGTATCCATTCTAATTCATTCGTACGATCCATTCTAATCCATTCGTACGATCCATTCTAATTCATTCGTATAATTCATTCGTCCGAATAAATTAGAAAGGTTACATTTGTGAGAATGAATTAGAAAGGATCGTACGAATGAATTAGAATGGATCGTACGAATGGATTAGAATGGATCGTACGAATGAATTAGAATGGATACATTCGAGCGAATGAATTAGAATGGATCGTGCAACTGAATTAGAATGGATACATTTGTGTGAATGAATTAGAATGGATCGTAGGAATGAATTAGAATGGATCGTACGAATAAATTAGAATGGTTACATTCGTGCGAATGAATTAGAATGGATCATAGGAATGAATTAGAACGGATCGTGCGAATGAATTAGAATGGATCGTACGAATGAATTAGAATGGATCGTACGAATGAATTAGTATGCATCGTACGAATGAATTAGAATGAATTCATTTGTACGATCCATTCTAATTCATTCGTATGATCCATTCTAATTCGTTCGTACGATCCATTCTAATTCATTCGCACAATCCATTCTAATTCATTCGCACGAATGTATCCCTTCTAATTCATTTGCACGATCCATTCTAATTCAATCCTATGATCCATTCCAATTCATTCGTACGATCCATTCTAATTCATTCATCTGATCCATTCAAATTCATTCATACGATCCATTCTAATTCATTCGTACGATCCATTCTAATTTATTCGCTCGAATGTATCCATTCTAATTTATTCGTACAATCCATTCTAATTCATTCGTACGATCCTTTCTAATTCATTCGCACGATCCATTCTAACTCTTTCATATGATCCAATCTAATTCATTCGCACGAATGTATCCATTCTAGTTCATTCGTACGCTCCATTCTAATTCATTCGTACGCTCCATTCTTATTCATCGCACAAATGTATACATTCTAATTTATTCGTACGATCCATTCAAATTCAATCGTATGATCCATTCTAATTCATTCGCACAAATGTATCCATTTTAATTCATTCGTACGATCCATTCTAATTTATTCATACGATCCATTCTAATTCATTCGCACGATCCATTCTAATTCATTCGTACGATCCATTCTAATTCATTCGCATGATCCATTCTAATTCATTCGCACGAACGTATCCATTCTAATTCATTCATACGATCCATTCTAATTCATTCGCACGATCCATTCTAATTTAATCAGACGATCCATTCTAATTCATTTGTATGATTCATTCTAATTTATTCGCACGAATGTATCCTTTCTAATTCACTCGTACGATCCATTCTAATTCATTCACACTATCCATTCTAATTCATTTGTGCGATCCATTCTAATCCATTCGTATGATCCATTCTAATTCATTCGCACGATCCATTCTAATTCATTTGTACGATCTAATTCTAATTAGAATAGATACATTTGTGCGAATGAATTAGATTGTATCGTACGAATGAATTTGAATGCATTCCAATTCATTTGTATGATCTAATTCTAATTCATTCGCACGATCCATTCTAATTAGAAAGGTTACATTCGAGCTAATGAAATAGAATAGATCATAGGAATGAATTAGAATGGATCATACGAATGAATTAGAATGGATCGTGCGAATGAATTAGAATGAATCGTACGAATGCATTAGAATGGATCGTATGAACGAATTAGAATAGATCGTACGAACGAATTAGAATGGATCGTACGAACGAATTAGAATGGATCGTACGAATGAATTAGAATGGATACATTCGAGCGAATGAATTAGAATGGATCGTACGAATGAATTAGAATGGATCATAGGAATGAATTACAATGGATCGTGCAAATGAATTAGAATGGATACATTCATGCGAATGAATTAGAATAGATCATACAAATGAATTAGAATGGATCGTACGAATGGATTAGAATGCATTGTACGAATGAATTAGAATGGATCGTACGAATGGATCATACGAATGAATTAGAATGGATCGTACAAATGGATCCGAATGAGTTAGAATGGATCATACGAATTAATTAGAATGGATCGTACGAATGAATTAGAATGGATCATATGAACGAATTAGAATGGATCGTACGAATGAATTAGAATGGATACATTCGTATGATCCATTCTAATTCATTCGTACGATCCATTCTAATTCATTCATACGATCCATTCTAATTCATTTGTATGTATCCATTCTAATTCATTCATACGATCCATTCTAATCCATTCGTACGATCTATTCTAATCCATTCTAATTCATTTGTGCGATTCATTCTAATTCATTCGTATGATCCATTCTAATTCGTTCATATGATCATAGGAATGAATTAGAATGGATACATTCGTGCGAATGAATTAGAATATATCATATGAATGAATTTGAATGGATCATACGAATAAATTAGAATGGATCGTGCGAATGAATTAGAATGGATCGTACGAATAAATTATAATAGATACATTCGTGCAAATGAATTAGAATGGATACATTCGAGCGAATGAATTAGAATAGATCGTAGGAATGAATTAGAATGGATCATAGGAATGAATTAGAATGGACCGTACGAACGAATTAGAATGGATCGTACGAACGAATTAGAATGGATCGTATGAACGAATTAGAATGGATCGTACGAATGAATTAGAATGGATACATTCGTGCGAATGAATTAGAATTGATCGTATGAATGAATAAGAATGGATCGTACGAATTTATTAGAATAGATCGTGCGAATGAATTAGAATGAATCGTACGAATGCATTAGAATGGATCGTACGAATGAATTAGAATGAATCGTACGATCTAATTCATTCAGATGATTCATTCTAATTCATTCGTACGATCCATTCTAATTCATTCGGTGGATCCATTCTCTAATTCATTCGCATGAATATATCCATTCTAATTCATTTGTACGATCCATTCTAATTTATTCGCAAGCATGTATCCATTCTGATCCATTCTAATTCATTCGCTCGAATGTATCCATTCTAATTCATTCGCACGAATGTATCCATTCTAATGCATTCGTATAATCCATTCTTATTCATTCGCTCGAATGTATCCATTCTAATTCATTCGTACAAATGAATTAGAATGGATCGTACGAATAAATTAGAATGGATCGTACGAATGAATTATAATGGATACATTTGTGCGAATGAATTAGAATAGATGAGAATGGATCGTACGAATGGATTAGAATCCATTCTAATTCATTTGTATAATCCATTCTAATTCATCGCTCGATCCATTCTAATTCATTCGCTCGAATGTATCCATTCTAATTCATTCGTACGATCCATTCTAATGCATTCATACGATCCATTCTAATTCATTCGTACGATCCATTCTAATTCATTCGTATGATCTATTCTAATTCATTCGCTCGAATGTATCCATTCTAATTCATTCGTACGATCCATTCTAATTCGTTCATACGATCCATTCTAATTCATTCGCTCGAATGTATCCATTCTAATTCATTCGTGCGAATATACGATCCATTCTAATTTATTCGCAAGAATGTATCTATTCTAATTTATTCGTACAATCCATTCTAATTTATTCGTACAAATGGATACATTCATACGAACGAATTAGAATGGATCGTATGAACGAATTAGAATTGATCGTACGAATGAATTAAAATGGATCGTATGAATGAATAAGAATGGATCGTACGAATGAATTAGAATGGATCGTGCGAATGAATTAGAATAAATCGTACGAATGCATTAGAATGGATACATTCGTGCGAATGAATTAGAATGGATCGTACGAATGAATTAGAATGGATCATATAAATGAATTAGAAAGGTTACATTCGTGAGAATGAATTAGAATGGATCGTATGAATGAATTAGAATGGATCGTGCGAATGAATTAGAATGGATCCATCCATTCGTACGATCCATTCTAATCCATTCATACGATCCATTCTAATCCATTCGTACGATCCATTCTAATCCATTCGTACGATCCATTCTAATTCATTCTCACAAATGTAACCTTTCTAATTCATTTGTACGATCCATTCTAATTCATTCGTACGATCCATTCTAATCCATTCGTACGATCCATTCTAATCCATTCGCACGAATGTAACCATTCTAATTCATTCGTACGATCCATTCTAATTCATTCGCACGATCCATTCTAATTCATTCGTACGATCCATTCTAATTCATTCGCACGTTCCATTCTAATTCATTCGTACGATCCATTCTAATTCATTTGTTCGAATGTATCTATTCTAATTCATTCATACGATCCATTCTAATTCATTCGTACGATCCATTCTAATTCATTCGCACGAATGAATTTGAATGGATCGTACGAATGAATTAGAATGGATTGTACGAATGAATTAGAATGGATACATTCGTGCGAATGAATTAGAATGGATCGTGCGAATGAATTAGAATGGATCGTACGAATGAATTAGAATAGCTCATATGAATGAATGAATCGTACGAACTAATTAGAATGGATACATTCAAATATATCCATTCTAATTCATTCATACGAAGCAATCTAATTTATTCGCACAAATATATCTATTCTAATTCATTCGTACAATGCGTTCTAATCCATTCGTACGATCCATTCTAATCCATTCGTACGATCCATTCTAATTCATTCGCACGAATGTATCCATTCAAATTCATTCGTACGATCCATTCTAATTTATTCATACGATCTATTCTAATTCATTTGTATGATCAATTCTAATTCATTCGCACGATCCATTCTAATTCATTCGTACGATCCATTCTAATTCATTCCCATGAATGTATCCATTCCAACGAATGAATTAGAATGGATATATTCGAGCGAATGAATTAGAATAGATCGTACAAATGAATTAGAATGGATACCTTTGTGCATATGAATTACAATGGATCGTGCGAATGGATTAGAATGGATCGTACGAATGGATTAGAATGGATCGTACGAATGAATTAGAATAGATTGTGCGAATGAATTAGAAAGGATACATTCGTGCGAATGAATTAGAATAGATCGTACGAATGAATTAGAATGGAACGTGCGAATGAATTAGAATGGATCGTACGAATGAATTAGAATGGATCGTGCGAATGAATTAGAATGAATCGTACGAATGAATTAGAATGGTTACATTCGTGCGAATGAATTAGAATGGATCGTACGAATGGATTAGAATGGATCGTATGAATGGATTAGAACGCATTGTATGAATGAATTAGAATAGATACATTTGTACGAATAAATTTGAATGGATCGTATGAATGGATTAGAATGGATTGTACGTGCGAATGAATTAGAATGGATCATACGAATGGATTAGAATGGATCGTACGAATGGATTAGAATAGATCGTACGAATGAATTAGAATGGATCGTACGAATGAATTAGAATGGATCGTACGAATGAATTAGAATGGATACATTCGAGCGAATGAATTAGAATGGATCATACGAATGAATTAGAATGGATACATTTGTGCGAATGAATTTGAATGGATTGCACGAATTGAATTAGAATGGATCATACGAATGAATTAGAATAGATCGTGCGAATGAATTAGAATTGATCATACGAATGAATTAGAATGGATCGTTCGAATGAATTAGAATGGATCGTACGAATGGATTAGAATGGATCGTACGAATGAATTAGAATGGATCGTGCAAATGAATTAGAATGGATACATTCGTGCGAATGAATTAGAATGGATCGTAGGAATGAATTAGAATGGATCGTGCAAATGAATTAGAATGGTTACATTCGTGCGAATGCATTAGAATGGATCGTAGGAATGAATTAGAATGGATCGTACGAATGAATTAGAATGGATCGTAAATTCGAGCGAATGAATTAGAATGGATCGTATGAATGAATTAGAATGGTTCATGCGAATGAATTTGAATGGGTCGTACGAATGAATTAGAATGGATCATACAAATGAATTAGAAAGGTTACATTCGTGCGAATGAATTAGAAAGGATCGTAAGAATGAGTTAGAATGGATCGTACGAATGAATTAGAATGAATCGTACGAATGAATTAGAATGGATACATTCGAGCAAATGAATTAGAATGAATTAGAATGGATACATTTGTGCGAATGAATTAGAATGGATCGTGCAAATGAATTAGAATGGATCGTACGAATGAATTAGAATGGATCGTACGAATGAATAAGAATGGATACATTCGAGATCCGTTCTAATTCATTCCTATGATCCATTCTAATCCATTCTAATTCATTTGTTCGAACCATTCTAATCCTTTCGTACGATCCATTCTAATTCATTCGTATGATCCATTCCATTTCATTCTCACAAATGTAACCTTTCTAATTCATTTGTATGATCCATTCTAATTCATTCGTACGATTCATTCTAATCCATTCGTACGATCCATTCTAATCCATTCGTACGATCCATTCTAATTCAGTCGTATAAATGTATCCATTTTAATTCATTCGTAAGATCCATTCTAATTCATTCGTACGATCTAATTCATTCGTACGATCCATTCTAATTCATTCGTACGATCGATTCTAATTCATTCGCACGATCCATTCTAATTCATTCGTACGAATCATTCTAATTCATTCGCACGATCCATTCTAATTCATTCGTATGATCCATTCTAATTCATTCGTACGATCCATTCTAATTCGTTCGTATGATCCATTCTAATTCGTTCATACGATCCATTCTAATTCATTCGCATAATCCATTCTAATTCATTCGTATGATCCATTCTAACTCATTCGGATCCATTCGTACGATCCATTCTAATTCATTCGTATGATCCATTCGTACGATCCTTTCTAATTCATTCGTACAATGCGTTCTAATCCATTCGTACGATCCATTCTAATTCATTCGTATGATCTATTCTAATTCATTCGCACAAATGTATCCATTCTAATTAATTTGCACGATCCATTCTAATTCATTCCTATGATCCATTCTAATTCATTCGTACGATCCATTCTAATTCATTCGCTCGAATGTATCCATTCTAATTCATTCGTACGATCCATTCTAATTCGTTCGTACGATCCATTCTAATTCGTTCGTACGATCCATTCTAATTCGTTCGTACGATTCATTCTAATTCATTCGTACGATCCATTCTAATGCATTCGTATGATCCATTCTAATTCATTCGTACGATCCATTCTAATTCATTCGTACGATCTATTCTAATTCATTCGTACGATCCATTCTAATTCATTCGCACGATCCATTCTAATTCATTCGCACGATCCATTCTAATTCATTTGTACGATCTAATTCTAATTAGAATAGATACATTTGTGCGAATGAATTAGATTGTATCGTACGAATGAATTTGAATGCATTCCAATTCATTCGTATGATCTAATTCTAATTCATTCGCACGATCCATTCTAATTAGAAAGGTTACATTCGAGCGAATGAAGTAGAATAGATCCATTCTAATTCATTCGCATGATCCATTCTAATTCATGCGTATGATCCATTCGAATTCATTCCTACAATCTATTTTAATTCATTCGCTCGAATATATCCATTCTAATTCATTCGTTCGATCCATTCTAATTCATTCGTACAATCCATTCTAATTCATTCGTATGATCTATTCTAATTCATTCGTCCGATCCATTCTAATTCATTCGTACGAATGTAACCATTCTAATTCATTTGTACGATCCATTCTAATTCATTCGCACGATCCATTCTAGTTCATTCGTACGATTCATTCTAATTCATTCGCACGATCCATTCTAATTCATTCGTACGATCCATTCTAATTCATTCATACGATCCATTATAATTCATTCGTACGATCCATTCTAATTCATTCTCACGAATGTATCCATTCTAATTCATTTGCACGATCCATTCTAATTCATTCCTATGATCCTTTCTAATTCATTCGTACGATCCATTCTAATTCATTCGCTCGAATGTATCCATTCTAATTCATTCGTACGATCCATTCTAATTCGTTCGTACGATCCATTCTAATTCGTTCGTACGATCCATTCTAATTCGTTTGTACGATGCATTCTAATTCATTCGTACGATCCATTCTAATGCATTCGTACGATCCATTCTAATTCATTCGTACGATCCATTCTAATTCATTCGCACGATCCATTCTAATTCATTTGTACGATCTAATTCTAATTAGAATAGATACATTTGTGCGAATGAATTAGATTGCATCGTACGAATGAATTTGAATGCATTCCAATTCATTCGTATGATCTAATTCTAATTCATTCGCACGATCCATTCTAATTAGAAAGGTTACATTCGAGCGAATGAAATAGAATAGATCGTAGGAATGAATTAGAATGGATCATACGAATGAATTAGAATGGATTGTGCGAATGAATTAGAATGAATCGTACGAATGCATTGGAATGGATCATACGAATGAATTAGAACGGATCGTGCGAATGAATTAGAGTGGATCATAGGAATGAATTAGAATGGATACATTCGTGCGAATGAATTAGAATATATCATATGAATGAATTTGAATGGATCATACGAATAAATTAGAATGGATCGTGCGAGTGAATTAGAATGGATCGTACGAATAAATTATAATGGATACATTCGTGCGAAGGAATTAGAATGGATCGTACGAATGAATTAGAATGGATACGAATGAATTAGAATGGATCGTACAAATGAATTAGAATGGATACATTCGTGCGAATGAATTAGAATGGATCGTACGAATGGATTAGAATGGATCATAAAAATGAATCAGAAAGGTTACATTCATGAGAATGAATTAGAATGGATTAGAATGGATCGTACGAATTAATTAGAATGGATACATTCGTGCGAATGAACTAGAATAGATCGTATGAATGAATTAGAATGGATCGTACGAATGAATTAGAATGGATCGTACGAATGGATTAGAATGGATCGTACGAATGAATTAGAATGGATTCATTCGTACGATCCATTCTAATTCATTCGTATGATCCATTCTAATTCGTTCGTACGGTCCATTCTAATTCATTTGCACGATCCATTCTAATTCATTCGCACGAATGTATCCATTCTAATTCATTTGCACGATCCATTCTAATTCAATCCTATGATCCATTCTAATTCATTCGTACGATCCATTCTAATTCATTCATCCGATCCATTCAAATTCATTCATATGATCCATTCTAATTCATTCGTACGATCCATTCTAATTCATTCGCTCGAATGTATCCATTCTAATTCGTTCGTACAATCTGTGGGGGAAAATCTTCGTGCCGACCCGAAGACCTCGCCTCACCAGTCAATTGAAGTTGAAGTTGACGTTGAAGATCGTTGGTCGATCTGTTGATCGAAGTTGAAGTTTTTGATATGTAAACAGAGAGATGCAATCAGAGAAGTACTCAGAAAGAATTGACACGAGAGATGTGATCTCGGAGTTCAGCCGAAGCCTACGTCTCCGTGCTATAGGGAGCAACCCGAATTCACTAATGCTTTACTTGAAGTGACCTCGACAGGCCGAGTGTCACTGAAATCTCTCTGACCTCTTCAAGGACAAGAAGAAAAAGATCAAAGAGTTAGAAATTTCTGGATTCTGGTTTCTGGAATAGATATCAACTGATGGCACTGATCTATTATCAGAGCTCTGGTTTTGGTTCTGGAATTTTGGATTTCGGATCTCAATTTTTCGATCCATTCTCCTTCTGAAGGCTCTGCTATTTATAGGATTCTCTGGTGGTAAATGGCGGTTTTCTGCTGTCGGATCTGGAGATTCTCCAGGTAAAACTGATGGGCCCTGCTACCGTCTCCTGGGGGATTCCACAGGTTATTGGGCCCACCAGGCAGGGCCGGTGGGTCCCGCTGTAGTCTTCGGGGGCCCACCAGGCAGGGCCGGTGGGTCCCGCTGTAGTCTTCGGGGGCCCACCAGGCAGGGCCGGTGGGTCCCGCTATAGTCTCCGGGGGGGTGGGTCCCTCTATAGTCTCCGGGGGCCCACCAGGCAGGGCCGGTGGGTCCCGCTGTAGTCTCCGGGGGCCCACCAGGCAGGGCCGGTGGGTCCCGCTGTAGTCTCCGGGTGCCCACCAGGCAGGGCCGGTGGGTCCCGCTGTGGTCTCCGGGGGCCCACCAGGCAGGGCCGGTGGGTCCCGCTGTGGTCTTCGGGGGCCCAACAGGCAGGGCCGGTGGGTCCCGCTGTTTGCAGACTTCTTGCCAAAATTTGCACCCACAGTTACCCCCTCCAAGTTAGCTAGAGATCATCTGGCTGGCTTGGATTCGTGGTGCAAAGCTAACGACCCCCTGTCACACACACAGAGGAGCTTTGTCGAGTGTTAGCGTTAAAATAGACTGATCGGTCAATTTTGACCGTTCGGTCAAATTTGACCGTTCGGTCAAAATTAACCGATCGGTCAATTTTGACCGTTCGGTCAATTTTGACCGATCGGTTAATTTTGACCGAACGGTCGATTTCTACCGGTCAAGGATTGGGTGATCGGTCAAAAAACATGGTTTTTTGACCGATCCAGTGGAAAATTGCCCGATCGGTAGATTTTGACCGTTCGGTCAATTTTGACCGATCGGTCAAATTTGACCGTTCGGTCAATTTTGACCGTTCGGTCAATTTTGACCGATCGGTCAATTTTGACCGATCGGTCAATTTTGACCGAACGGTCGATTTCAACCGATCAAGGATTGGGTGATCGGTCAAAAAACATGGTTTTTTGACCGATCCAGTGGAAAATTGACCGATCGGTTGATTTTGACCGTTCGGTCAAATTTGACCGAACGGCTAAAATCAGCCGGTCAAGGTTTGAGTGATCGGCAAAAAACCGCAGTTTTTTGTCAGATCTAGTAGAAAATCGACCGATCGGTTGATTTTGACCGAATGGTCAAATTTGACCGAACGGCTAAAATCAGCCGGTCAAGGTTTGGGTGATCGGCAAAAACCCTCGGTTTTTAGCCAGATCTAGTAGAAAATCGACCGATCGGTTGATTTTGACCGAACGGTAAAATTTGACCGAACGGCTAAAATCAGCCGGTCAAGGTTTGGGTGATCGGCAAAAAACCTCGGTTTTTTGCCAGATCTAGTAGAAAATCGACCGATCGGTTGATTTTGATCGAGCGGTCAAATTTGACCGAACGGCTAAAATCAGCCGGTCAAGGTTTGGGTGATCGGCAAAAAACCTCAGTTTTTCGCCGGATCTAGTAGAAAATCGACCGATCGGTTGATTTTGGCCGAACGGTCATATTTGACCGTTCGGCTAAAATCAGCCGGTCAAGGTTTGGGTGATCGGCAAAAAATCTCAGTTTTTTGCCGGATCTAGTAGAAAATCGACCGATCGGTTGATTTTGGCCGAACGGTCATATTTGACCGTTCGGCTAAAATCAGCCGGTCAAGGTTTGGGTGATCGGCAAAAAACCTCAGTTTTTCGCTGGATCTAGTAGAAAATCGACCGATCGATTAATTTTGGCCGAACGGTCATATTTGTCAGTTCGGCTAAAATCAGCCGGTCAAGGTTTGGGTGATCGGCAAAAAACCTCAGTTTTTCGCCGGATCTAGTAGAAAATCGACCGATCGGTTGATTTTGGCCGAACGGTCATATTTGACCGTTCGGCTAAAATCAGCCGGTCAAGGTTTGGGTGATCGACAAAAAACCTCAGTTTTTCGCCGGATCTAGTAGAAAATCGACCGATCGGTTGATTTTGACCGAACGGTCAAATTTGACCGAATCGGCTAAAATCAGCCGGTCAAGGTTTGGGTGATCGGCAAAAAAACCCTCGGTTCTTAGCCGGATCTAGTAGAAAATCGACCGATCGGTTGATTTTGGCCGATCGGTCATATTTGACCGTTCGGCTAAAATCAGCCGGTCAAGGTTTGAGTCTTGAACCTGTACTTTTGAAGAAGTGGCATAGTTTGTTCTACTCCTTTGATCTTTGGCAGTCTTGAATATCGATGGAGTTTGATTTTTTCTGCTTTGAATCCTTGGTTGGCCGGAATGTGGTTTTGAACCAGCGGTCCGGTTCACTCAAACCGGTGGTTTGTTTGGACCGTTGGTTTACGCAGACCGGTAGGTCTGACGCTTCGTCTGGTCCGACGGTTCGCCTGCTTTTGCGATTGCTATGGATGGATGCCACGTGTACCTGCAAAAACACACGATTTGATATGGTGAAGACACGTGTCTTCTCGATTTGCGTACCGTTTTACCCTGGATATATAAGTCTTTCTCGCTGTCATTCTCGCCTCACGCTTTCAGAATTTTTCAAAGTCCAGACTCTTTGCTTCCTCTCTTTTGTTCTTTGTCTCCTTTCGATCGGTCAAATGGCGTCTTCGGGCAATTCGAAGAAGAGTGTTCCTTCCAAGAGGAAGGGCAAGGAAGTTGTCGAGGTCTCTTCTGTTCCGAAGGGCCGAGGCAAAGGCAGGGCAGAATTGATCGAGCTTGGCCAACTGGGCAAGAGGCACCAAGGAGTGGGATTTGCTTCTGCACCGTCAAGGCCAGAGCAGATCCCCAAGGCAAAGTTTGTCCTCTGTCCTCAGCTACCTTTGGAGGCGGAGATGGAGTTTGGGTACAACATCGACAGCAAACTTACAGATGTCAAGAGGGAGAAGCTGCAGGAGTTGCTGTCATTTTTCACAGAGGGAAAGGCTCGACAAGCGCTCCCTGGAGTTTTATCCGCCTTCGGCGTTGATAGGCGGACAATCTTTGTCTTATGGGCGAACAAGGAGCAAGTGATGGGAACCATCGTCACGATCGGCCAGCTCAACTGTGGACTGCGCCTTCCGCTGCCGCCTTTCGCCGCGAGGTTGCTGAACGCCTCTGGTCTCTGTCCCGGGCAGGTCACTGGGAACTCCTGGAGGATCATCTACGCTTTCTGTCGCGTAGAGTCGGACTTTCAGAAGGAGCTAAGGGAATGCTACTCCAGCCTCCCTGAAGGTGAAGAAGCCCGAATCGAGCTGGGGTATTTCTTCTATCACTACCGATGGGCCTGGAGGAAAGACAGCCCATTCTACTATCTGATGGGTGTGTCTGTTCTTCGGCCGATCGCTGACACTATCGGTTCTGATAAGCTTTACACTGACTGGCCGTTGTCGGTGTCTGGTGCCTGGACCCCGATGTCTGTTCCTGAGGTTCCCCGATACAAAGTGCATGAAGAGATTGATATGTACTGCACAGGAGGAGCTCTCTCTTGGCCTCCAGAGCGAGTAGGGGTCCTTGACAACCTCTTCTTGGAGTTGACATGTGGGACTAGATCGTGGAAGCAATTTTTGAATTGCCCAATCCGACATGGCAAGGCCAACCTCCTCCACCGATCGAAGCTTCGCTATGAAGATAATGAGGTCATCTACTCCGATTACGAGGAGGACCCTCAGTCTGGAAAAATTGTTAGAAGGCTTCGATTCGAGAAGAAGGCTTATGGAGCCAGGCGCGCACTTCCTTCAGAGGAGAAATTGGTGATACCTCGCCAAGGCCCATCAAAGAAAAAGAGGAAAATCCCCATCAAACAGGAGGAGGATGAGGAGAAAAAGAAGGATGAAGATGAAGAAGAGGAGGTAGAGAGGGAGGAGGAGGGCGGAGATGAGGATATTGAGGGCACAGGCAGTGACGAGGAAGAAGATGGTGAAGATGAGGATGATGAAGATGGGGATGGTGAGGAAGAGATTCCTCCCACCCCCACTGATGGTGGTCAAGGACATGGGGGTGGCGAGGAAGAAATTCCTCCCACCCCCACTGGTGGTGCTGACGAGGAATTGCAACCGATCCTCATAGATGAGGCAAAGGCTCGCAAAATGGAGGGGATAATGGATGCAATGGGCGATGGCCCCAAGGTGATTCCTACTTACGACTTCGGGGAGCTGAAAAAGAACCCGCTGCGCTTCAAGATTAGGATATCGGGGAGTGGTGGGGTTGGAAGCAACCCTGCACCTCTCGATCAAATACCTCCCGAGGTTCCCCGTCTCGAAGGGGCGACAATAAGTGGGGGTGTGGAGGTTGAACAACCCCCACCCCCTTCGCGATCTCTGGCGGAGGAAGTTGCTGCTATGGTGGCAGGGCTCACCTCCTCGAGTGGGCAAGAAGACGAAGGGGGAGCATCACCTCCTCGAGATGTTCCCTCTCCTGCTCACTTGGAGAGAGGAAGCCGGGTGGGTGATGCTACTCCTCATCCTTTGCCAAAGCTAACCCCCAGCAAGGAGAAATCGACCCCCAAGGGTAAGAGCTCCGACCGCAGGAAGGGAAAAGCTCCTCAGGTCGAGGTTTCAGGTATTTGTACTAACTTCACTTGATTGTCTTGCCGTTGAAACTCAAAAATATTCTAACACTTTGAATTTTTATCGATTGCAGGTACGCCTGCTGGCTCGACTCCGAAGATGAAGAGTTTGGGTGATGTTGACATCAACCACCCTACTGGCGTGATTCGGAAGCTCTGTAATCTTCCGGAAGCTACTTTTGAAGAAGCCTTCGATCGGCTAGATATAGTGGTATGTGCATATGCTTGATAAATTATTCGAATTGTGTCTTTGAGATAATTCTAACTCTTTATCCATCTGCAGACTGGAGCCTGTTTGAGAATTGCAAGCAAGCTCTCCAGGAAGGCAGGAGAACGAGAGGCCGCCTCTGAGGTGTCTCGTTTGACAGCTGAACTGAAGGCTGTGAGCGAGGAGAGAGATAGGCTGAGGGAGCTCCTGACTTCGAAGAAGACCTCTCTCAAGACCAAGATTGAGGATCTTCGCAAGGGGAAGCTGGAGATCAAGGGGCTGCAGGACCGTTGCGAGGCGCAGAGTCACGAACTCGAGTCCTTGAAGAATCAAATCGTCAAGGTTGAGGACGTATCCTGTGGTCGCGCCAACGAGATCAAGGAGCTGAAAGAACAACTTGCTGCTCAACACGCTGCTTTTACTGCCAAAGAGGAGACTTCCAAGAAGGCGTTGGAGCATGCGTTGTCTGAGTGCAAGAGTTACAAGGAAACAGCTGAGAAGGCGGCAGAAGCACTCAGGGCACATGTCAGTAGTGTCCGATCTTCGAAAGCTTCGGTTGCGAGCAAGCCTCGTGGCGAATCTGAAGGAGAGAAGTCACGCGTGCAAAGTGTGGCCAAGCCTTGAGATCTTCTGTCGTCTTTTTTGTCGTTTGAATCTTGTAAACTTTCGATATGTAACAGCTCACTCCTGTACTTGATCAATTTTTTGATAATAGAGATTTTTGATGTTTTGAAGATTGAATGTCTTGTTGAATGCCTTTGAATGTTGTGCTTGAATGCTGTGTCCTGAATGGTATTGGAATGTAAATACAAACACTTGAATGTAAGGGGTCGAGTCGCAACTCAATTACCCAAACTTATTGTAACTTGAAAATTGAACTTGAATTCGTGTAACACTTAAATGTGAGGGGTTGAGTCGCAACTCAAGCACCCAAACCAGTTAGACGATATTGAAATTGATTGAAATTGAATATTGAAATTTGAAGGTCAGTTTAACATTTGCCAGTAAGGGGTTGAGTCGCAACTCTAACACCCAAACTTGTTAAAAGACCTGGTAGCTTGAATTTGAAACTGCTTTAGAACTTGAATTGAAAAACTGAACACTTGCACATTTGAACATTTGAAAGAACTTTATTCTTCACAGAATTTACATCATGGAAAAAACAACTTGAGGTGTCTAGCATTCCAAGCTCGAGGCAATCTATCTCCTTCTGGTGAGATCAGTCTGTAAGAACCTTTGCCTCCTACTGATTCAACGATATATGGACGTTCCCAGTTGGGAGCAAGCTTCCCACTGCTGTGTTCTTTGGTGTTGTAGAAAACTGCTCTGAGAACTAGACTGCCCACTGGGAACTGTCTCTTGTAGACTTTCTCGTCGTAGGCTTGTTTGATCTTCTGTTGGTACTTGGCCACACGAAGGGAAGCTTGGTCTCGTAGTTCTTCAGAGAAGTCTAGATCATTGATCCGAAGCTCTTCGTTGATTCCTTCTTCAACTGCTCTGGTTTTCAGAGTACTTGATATGTTTTCTGTTGGGAGTACTGCTTCCGATCCATATGTTAAGCGAAAAGGTGAGAACCCAGTTGATCTTCTCGGAGTTGTGCGATACCCCCAAAGAACTTCAGGTAGGACCTGTTCCCACAATCGTTTCTTGTCGTTGAGTTTCTTCTTGAGTATACCAAGAATAGCTCTATTTAAGGCTTCAGCTTGACCATTGCATTGAGGATATCTTGGAGTTGAATAGAATAGCTTGATACCGTTGTTCAGACAGAACTCTCGGAATTTGTCGGAATCAAATTGAGCTCCATTGTCAGCAACAAGAACTTGAGGTGTACCGAACCTTGAGAAGATGTTGTGTCGAATGAATTTGATCACTTCGTCGTCAGTCTCTCGGAAGAGGGGCACAGCTTCAACCCATTTGGTAAAGTAATCAGTGGCTAGTAGTAGATACTTCTTCTTGCTCGGAGTTGGAGGGAAAGGACCCAAGAAATCTAACCCCCATTGATGGAAAGGCCAGGGGCTTGATAGTTGGTGAAGCTCATCTACAGGGAGATGGATAGCTCGAGCGTGTCGTTGGCATGGCTCGCATCTTTGAACAACTTGTCGAGCATCTTTTGCCATGGTTGGCCAATAGTAACCTTGTAGCTTCGTCTTGGCTTCAAGAGATCTTCCTCCCGAATGATTTCCACAAGCTCCAGAGTGGATATCAACCAGGATTGCTTTTGCTTGCTCTGGGCCAAGGCATTTGAGCAATATCCTGTTATGAGATTTGAAATATAGATCTTCTTCTTGAATAGTGTAGCAGGGGAGCTTCCTTTGAAGTTTTCGAGCTTGATTTGAATCTTCCGGCATTTTGCCATGCTCGAAGAAGTCAAAAATTGATCGTCTCCAGTCTTCAAGCTCACTCGTAGTAGTGAGGATCGATGTCAGTTGATCTCCACCCCCAGATCCTTTTGTAGTAGCAAGGATCTGTTGATCGGGGATGGTCTTGGGCACTTCTTGATAATCGATCTGTATTTGCCTTCCTCCGAGTGAGTCTCCAAGAACTGAGGCAGCATTGGCTAAGGCATCTGCTTCTCGGTTCTCTGCTCTTGGGATTTGAATGAATTCGGCCTCAGTAAAACGCTGTTGAAGACGTCGTACTAAGGCCAAATAGAGTTGCATTCTCTCTTCTCGAGCCGTATATTCTCCATTGATTTGCCTTATGATCAACTGAGAGTCGCTATAGACAATACTCCGATCCACCCCCAGGGATTTCGCCATCTCGAGTCCAGAAATGAGTGCTTCATATTCGGCTTCGTTGTTGGTTGCAGTGAATCCGAGGAGAGTGGCCTTCTGGAGATGATCAAGTTCGGGGGATACCAAGACTATCCCAGTTCCCGAACCGATCGAACTTGAAGCTCCATCAGTATAAAGCTTCCATGGAGGAGTTGCAGCAGTAGCTTCGAGACTTGGATTAATTTTTGTTGCAAGGTTGATCGGAGTATTATCCTCATCTTCTAAGCGCATGTCGACATCCACTTCCCAAGTGATGGGGTCTTCAACTGGAAAGTCTGCTAGAAAATCAGCAACAGCTTGACCTTTGATAGAAGTGCGAGATTCGAACTGAATCCCCAGAGCACTCATTTCGATCACCCACTTGGTCATTCGACCAGCTCTACCAGCTTTGTCAACGATATCTTTGAGTGGGTGTTCTGAAATGACAGTGATCTAGTGGGAGACGAAGTAAGGTTGAAGACGACGCGATGCAATGAGCAACGCTAGGATGGCCTTCTCAGTTTTTGAGTAACGAGTTTCAGCTGGAAGGAGAGTATGGCTGATGTAGTAGACTGGATGCTCGACGCCTTCTCTTCTACTGACTAGGACCGCGCTGATTGCTTGATTGGTCACGGCGAGATAAAGCCACAAGTCTTCTTTTGGAAGTGGAGCCGTCAAGATTGGAGCTTGCACCAGATATTTCTTGATGCTTTGAAATGCTTCTTCACAGATCAGACTCCAGCCGGAGGTGTCTGCCTTTCGTAGTTTGTCGAAGAGAGGCTTACACTTGTCGGAAGACTTTGAGATGAACCGATTGAGGGCAGCAAGTCTTCCAGTGAGGCGCTGCACTTCCTTTCGATTGGTAGGTGATGGCATGTCGAGGATAGCTCGAATTTGATCGGGATTGGCTTCAATACCTCTCCTGGTCACAAGATGACCCAGGAATTTGCCAGATTGAACTCCGAAAGCGCACTTGGCTGGATTGAGCTTCATACGATATTTTCGAAGAACTTGAAAGGTTTCCGCCAGATCAGAAAGATGCTTGCTTCGCACGGAGCTCTTGGTGAGGAGATCATCGACATAGACTTCGACGTTGCGACCGATCTGATCTTCGAACATCTTTGTGACTAACCTTTGATAGGTGGAACCAGTATTCTTGAGGCCGAATGGCATGACATTGTAGCAGTAGAGACCTCGGCTAGTCACAAAACATGTCTTCTCTTGATCATCTGCGTGAAGAGGAATTTGATTATATCCAGAGTACCCATCCATGAAAGACAATAACTCGTGGCCAGCAGTGGCATCGACGAGTCTATCAATCCTTGGCATGGGGAACGGGTCTTTGGGGCAAGCCTTGTTAAGATTGGTGAAGTCGATACAGACTCTGACCTTCCCATTCTTCTTAGGAACAGCAACAATATTAGAGATCCAAGTAGGATACTCTACTTCACGGATGAAGCCTGCTGCGAGTTGCTTGGTGATTTCTTCTTGAACAGCAATTTGTAGCTCTGGTCGGATGGTGCGTGGCTTCTGCTTGACAAGCTTCGTTTCTTTTTTGATAGCAAGTCGGTGACAAGCATCATCTGGATTGATCCCAGGCATGTCTTCGAAACTCCAAGCGAAGACGTCGATATTGGACTTGAGGAAGGTTACCATGTCTTGCGCTTCTGCGTCGCTAAGACCGGTACCAATGAAAGTTTGTCGGGGGAGGTCTCCGCTGCCGATGTTGATTGGGATGATTTCTTCAATTGAAGGTGACGCTTCCCATTCGATTGGTGGAGGTTCCGTCAGCGGAATCTCCTTTGATTGCTGTTTAGAAGAGGGACCAGCTTCATCTCGTGGCCGCTTTGGAGGAGCAATGTTGATCTTTCGATCTGTCTTAGCCGCAGCAGCCTCACAAGACCTTCCAGCTTGCTGATCACCTCGGATGCAGACGATGCCTTCGCCAGTTGCAAATTTGAGTAGTTGATGATAAGAAGAGGAGATGGCATTGATCTGATGGAGGAATGGTCGCCCGAGGATGGCGTTGTAACTGGATACTCCTTCGACAATTGCGAACCTGACCGAGACTCGAGTCTCTCGGCTGAGGTCGAGAGTGAATCTCGATTCACCCACCGTGATGCTTTGTTCGCCGTTGAAGCCAGTGATCACGGTCGGGACGACGTCGAGGCTTTGATACTTATGTCCCAGACGTTTGAAGCAGTCTGAGAACATAATATCGATGGAGCTCCCGGTGTCGATGAGAATCCGATTGACGATGCTTCCGTCGATGATGAGTTTCAAGACCAGAGGGTCTCGATGGGGAGTATGAACTCCTTGAAGATCGGTGTCGTTGAAGACGATGGACGGCCAAGCAAGACCTTCGATGGGCTTCTCGATCCAGGTATCTTCTTTATTTGCAGTAGATCGAACATGGAAGATGCGCCGAATTTGCCGATCGACTTCTTTCCCGGTCACTGCTTGGTTGTGCAATGATCCATGAATGCCAAAGATATTGGCATTCACGGTGAGAGATGATGGGTTGGAAGAGATTTAATGTATCCAACACACTTCTTTCCCCTTTGCAGAGGTTCGACGTTGATCGTGCCCGTTGTTGACGAATTCTTGAAGATGGCCCTCTCGCAGCAAGTCTTCAAGATGGAACTTCAACCGATAGCATCGGTCGGTAGAGTGGCCGTGACTTCGATGGAATTCGCAGTAGACTGTTTTGTCTGCTGTGAATTTGGAGTTTGGCTGAAGAGGATTGGGCCTTCGAAGGAATTCCTCGTGTTGAATGCGGTCGAGTACTTGTTCGACCGGTATATTCCACTCGGTGAAAGTGGTCTTTGTTGGAGATCGATGCCCGTCATTCTTTGATCGTTTGTTGGTTGGAGGGGCTGCTGCCTCAGCATTGTGAGCCTTGGCAGCATACTTGGGAGCTTCTCTCTCCGCAGGCCTTCGTTTTGTTTCTCGCCCTTTTCGAGCGACTTGATCGTCTTCGACCTCGATCTCTCTCTGGATTCGATCGAACATAGCACCCAGAGAAGGAGGGCGATTGCGGATGAAGTCGTTGTAGATGTGTAGATCGAAGCGGAGAGCGTTCTGGAAAGCCAACATGATGGCTTCATCATCCAGATGTCTTCCAGAGAGGGCAGCATGCTCGTTGCGAAACCTCCTAGTGAAACTTCGGAGAGTCTCGTCAGCACCCATCCTTAGCCGATAGAGAGAGTCCAGCTTCTTCTCGGGCTTTAGATTGAGCTGATAATGCTGCACGAAGAGTTTAGCCAAAACATCGAACTGGGTGATGGACCCAGCTCGGAGATTGTGATACCAGTCAAGAGACGGCTCGTCGAGACTTCCTGCGAAGGTGCGGCAGAGCACGTTGTTTTCTTCTTCATACGACGTTAGAGCTTGCTTGAAGGCAAGTATATGGAGAGTTGGATCTCCTCTGACGCAGTTGAATTTTGGGAGGATTGGAGTTCTCCATCCCCTTGGAAATGTTGTCTCGAAGAGACTTCGATGGAGAGGTCCGGCGGAGGAATACCCATCTCTCCGACCGTGCCCTCGACCTGGATGTAGATCGAGAGGTAGAATCGAGAGGTCTTGTTCAGGCCTCTGAATATCAGCGGGTTGGAGTCGATGGCGAAGGTCCGATCCGAGTCCGTGTTGGAGTGGAATGGAAGGGGAAACTCGACTCTTTGAAGGAGCGCCTTTTATTTGGTGCCTCCTTGGTATGTTGAGTTTTGAAGGTGTCCTCTTGTCGCAGTTGTGGTCAGAAGACGATTGGGAAGACTCGTCTTCGAGGCGATCCCAAACACTTTGCTTCCAGGGGGCAGAAGAGGGAGTTGGGTCGCGTCGGATCCTCTCGAGGGCAGCAGTGCCCATTGATCTCCGTTGCTCGGAGTGAATTGAATGTCGAGGAAGATCGACCCTCTCATTTGTAGAGGGGTTAGGAAGAGCAATCCCAGCCTCAGAAGCTGCCTTCTTAAGAGCGTTCCTCTCGGCGGTGAGGGTGGTGTTTTGCTTCGCCAATTGGAGTAGCTGGAAGTCGACCGCAGAGATTTGATAGGTCGATGGAGGGTCTTCAGCAGGAGTGGGGGCAGTTTGCCCAATCGATTATCGTGCAGGATGGGCAATAGGTCGATCGACCGATCTCCCACTCCCTGAGCGAACCCCCATCTCAGGAACAGCAAGGGGCTGTCCGAAGTTGAGCCTTTGACTCATTGAACGAGTCTCAGGACGAGGTTATTGTTGAGTGTTACTTCCTTCTGGTTGACCCTGGTGTTTTGTCCTCGCCATTCAGAGAGCGAAGGGTGCAACAAGAGTGCCGACGTCCGATCAGTTGTCTGATCAACTGAGAGGGCGAGGAAGTTTGGCTCTCAAGATCGGTTGTATGCTCAACCGATCAAGTAGTAGTGGAGAGAGCTCGACTTTTTACTCGGATCCCACAGACGGCGCCAAACTATGGGAGAAAATCTTCGTGCCGACCCGAAGACCTCGCCTCACCAGTCAATTGAAGTTGAAGTTGACGTTGAAGATCGTTGGTCGATCTGTTGATCGAAGTTGAAGTTTTTGATATGTAAACAGAGAGATGCAATCAGAGAAGCACTCAAAAAGAATTGACACGAGAGATGTGATCTCGGAGTTCAGCCGAAGCCTACGTCTCCGTGCTATAGGGAGCAACCCGAATTCACTAATGCTTTACTTGAAGTGACCTCGACAGGCCGAGTGTCACTGAAATCTCTTTGACCTCTTCAAGGATAAGAAGAAGAAGATCAAAGAGTTAGAAATTTCTGGATTCTGGTTTCTGGAATAGAAATCAACTGATGGCACTGATCTATTATCAGAGCTCTGGTTTTGGTTCTGGAATTTCGGATTTCGGATCTCAATTTTTCGATCCCTTCTCCTTCTGAAGGCTCTGCTATTTATAGGATTCTCTGGTGGTAAATGGCGGTTTTCTGCTGTCGGTTCTGGAGATTCTCCAGGTAAAACTGATGGGCCATGCTACCGTCTCCTGGGGGATTCCACAGGTTATTGGGCCCACCAGGCAGGGCCGGTGGGTCCCGCTGTAGTCTTCGGGGGCCCACCAGGCAGGGCCGGTGGGTCCCGCTGTAGTCTTCGGGGGCCCACCAGGCAGGGCCGGTGGGTCCCGCTATAGTCTCCGGGGGCCCACCAGGCAGGGCCGGTGGGTCCCGCTGTAGTCTCCGGGGGCCCACCAGGCAGGGCCGGTGGGTCCCGCTGTAGTCTCCGGGTGCCCACCAGGCAGGGCTGGTGGGTCCCGCTATGGTCTCCGGGGGCCCACCAGGCAGGGCCGGTGGGTCCCGCTGTGGTCTTCGGGGGCCCAACAGGCAGGGCCGGTGGGTCCCGCTGTTTGCAGACTTCTTGCCAAAATTTGCACCCACACAATCCATTCAAATTCATTCGCACGATCCATTCTAATTCATTCGTATGATCCATTCTAATTCATTCCTACGATCTATTCTAATTCATTCGCTCGAATGTATCCATTCTAATTCATTCGTTCGATCCATTCTAATTCATTCGTATGATCCATTCTAATTCATTCGTACAATCCATTCTATGATCCATTCGTACGAACCATTCTAATTCATTCTCACAAATGTAACCTTTCGAATTCATTCGTACGATCCATTCTAATTCATTCATACGATCACGAATGTATCCATTCTAATTCATTCGCACGATCCATTCTAATTCATTCGTTCGATCCATTCTAATTCATTCGTAGTATCCATTCAAATTCATTCGCATGATCCATTCTAATTCATTCGTACGATCCTTTCTATTAGAATGGATCGTGCGAATGAATTAGAATGGATTGTATGAATGAATTAGAATAGATACATTTGTGCGAATGAATTAGAATGGATCATACGAATGAATTAGAATGGATCGTACGAATAAATTAGAATGGATCGTACGAATGGATAGTACGAATAAATTAGAATGGATCGTACGAATGAATTAGAATGGATACATTTGTACGAATGAATTAGAATGGATCGTACGAATGAATTAGAATGGATCGTACGAATGAATTAGAATGGATCGAACGAATGAATTAGAATGGATTGTACAAATGAGTTAATGCATTAGACTGGATCGTACGAATGGATTAGAATGAATCGTACGATCCATTCTAATCCATTCGTACAATCCATTCTAATTCATTCGCACGATCCATTCTAATTCATTCGTACGATCTATTCAAATTCATTCGCCTGATCCATTCTAATTCATTCGTACGATCCATTCTAATTCATTCGTACGATCCATTCTAGATCATACGAATGAATTAGAATGGATTGTGCGAATGAATTTGAATGGATCGTACGAACGAATTAGAATGGATCGTACGAACGAATTAAAATGGATCATAGGAATGAATTAGAATGGATCGTGCAAATGAATTAGAATGGATACATTCGTGCGAATGAATTAGAATTGATCATACAAATGAATTAGAATGATACATTTGTGCGAATGAATTAGAATGGATCGTACCAATGAATTAGAATGGATACATTCGTACGATCCATTCTATTTCATTCGTACGATCCATTCTAATCCATTCGTACGATCCATTCTAATCCATTCGTACGATCCATTCTAATTCGTTCGTACGATCTATTCGAATTCGTTCGTACGATCCATTCTAATTCATTCGTACGATCCATTCTAATTCATTCGCACGAATGTAACCATTTTAATTCATTCGTACGATCCATTCTAATTCATTCCTACGATCCATTCTAATTCATTCGCACGAATGTATCCATTCTAATTGATTTGCACGATCCATTCTAATTCATTCATATGATCCATTCTAATTCATTCGTACGATCCATTCTAATTCATTCGTACGATCCATTTTAATTCATTCGCACGAATGTATCCATTCTAATTCATTCGTACATTCCATTCTAATTCATTCGCACGATCCATTCTAATTCATTCGTATGATCCATTCTAATTCATTCCTACGATCTATTCTAATTCATTCGTACGATCATTCGTACGATCCATTCTAATTCATTCGTATGATCAATTCTAATTCATTCCTATGATCCATTCTAATTCATTCGTATGATACATTCATACGACTGAATTAGAATGGATTGTATGAATGAATTAGAATTGATCATACGAACGAATTAGAATGGATCGTATAAATGATTGTACGAATGAATTAGAATGGATCGTACGAATGAAGTAGAATGGATCCACCGAATGAGTTAGAATGGATCATACGAATGAATTAGAATAGATCGTACGAATGAATTAGAAAGGATTGTGCGAATGAATTAGAAGGGATCGTATGAATGAATAAGAATGGATCGTACGAATGAATTAGAATGGATCGTACGAATAAATTAGAATGGATCGTGCGAATGAATTAGAATGGATCGTACAAATGAATTAGAATGGATCGAACGAATGAATTAGAATCGATCGTACGAATGAATTAGAATGGATTAGAATGGATCGTACGAATAAATTAGAATGAATTAGAATGGATCGTACAAATGAATTAGAATGGATCGTACGAATGAATTAGAATGAATTAGAATGGATCGTACGAATGAATTAGAATGGATCGTACGAATAAATTAGAATGGATCGTGCGAATGAATTAGAATGGACTGTGCGAATGAATTAGAATGGATCGTATGAATAAATTAGAATCGTACGATCCATTCTAATTCATTCGTACGATCTATTCTAATTCATTCGCACGAATGTATCCATTCTAATTCATTTACACGATCCATTCTAATTCATTCCTATGACCCATTCTAATTCATTCGCACGATCCATTCTAATTCATTCGTATGATCCATTCTAATTCATTCGCACGAATGTATCCATTCTAATTCATTTGTACGATCCATTCTAATTCATTCGTACAATGCGTTCTAATCCATTCGAGCGAATGAATTAGAATGGATCGTACGAATGAATGGATCGTACGAATGAATTAGAATGGATTGTGCGAATGAATTAGAATGGATTGTACGAATGAATTAGAATGGATATATTTGAACGAATAAATTAGAATGGATCATACGAATGAATTAGAATGGATCGTACGAATGAATTAGAATGGATCGTGCGAATGAATTAGAATCGATCGTACGAATGAATTAGAATGGATACATTCATGCAAATGAATTAGAATGGATCGTACGAATGAATTCTAATTCATTCGTACAATCCATTCTAATTCAGTCGTATAAATGTATCCATTTTAATTCATTCGTACGATCCATTCTAATTTATTCGTACGATCTAATTCATTCGTACGATCCATTCTAATTCATTCGTATGATCTATTCTAATCCATTCGCACGATCCATTCTAATTCATTCGCACGAATATATCCATTCTAATTCATTCGTACGATACATTCTAATTCATTCGTACGATCCATTCTAATTCATTCGCACGATCCATTCTAATTCATTCGTATGATCCATTCTAATTCATTAGTATCATCAATTCTAATTCATTCGTACAATCCATTCTAATTCGTTCGCACGAATGTATCCATTCTAATTCATTCATACGATCCATTCTAATTCAT
Organism: Chamaelirium japonicum; assembly: GCA_947650365.1. NCBI lineage: Eukaryota > Viridiplantae > Streptophyta > Magnoliopsida > Liliales > Melanthiaceae > Chamaelirium > Chamaelirium japonicum. Next base: position 48,461,516 of record OX393552.1, on the reverse strand, counting down.
TCGTACGATCCATTCTAATTCATTCGCTCGAACGTATCCATTCTAATTCATTCGTACGATCCATTCTAATTCGTTCATACGATCCACTCTAATTCGTTCGTACGAATGTATCCATTCTAATTCATTCGCACGATCCATTCTAATCCATTCGTACGATCCATTCTAATTCATTCGTACAAATGAATTAGAATGGATCGTATGAATGAATAAGAATGGATCGTACGGATGAATTAGAATGGATCGTGCGAATGAATTAAAATGAATCGTACGAATGCATTAGAATGGATACATTCGTGCGAATGAATTAGAATGGATCGTACGAATGAATAAGAATGGATCATACAAATGAATTAGAAAGGTTACATTCGTGAGAATGAATTAGAATGGATCGTACGAATGAATTAGAATGGATCATGCGAATGAATTTGAATAGATCGTACGAATGAATTAAGATGGATCGAACGAATGAATTAGAATGGATCATAGGAATGAATTAGAATGGATCGTGCAAATGAATTAGAATGGATACATTCGTGCGAATGAATTAGAATGGATCGGATCTCCTTCTCTCTAGGCGAAATTATATAAGTAGCTCAGGATCTCCTTCTCTCCAGGCGATGTGGGGCTAACTCATGGCCTTGTACACCTCACCTCACCTCACCTCACCTCATCCATCTTGGCATTCCCGCCTCAGGTGTCTTGGCTCTTGGCTATTGGCCTATTGGATCTTGGTCGTCACATAACCATTCTAATTCATTCGTACGATCTATTCTAATTCATTCCTATGATCCATTCTAATTCATTCGCACGAATGTATCCATTCTAATTCATTTGCACGATCCATTCTAATTCATTCCTATGATCCATTCTAATTCATTCGTGCAAATGAATTAGAATGGATCATAGGAATGAATTAGAACGGATCGTGCGAATGAATTAGAATGGATCGTACGAATGAATTAGAATGCATCGTACGAATGAATTAGAATGGATCATAGGAATGAATTAGAATGGATCGTGCAAATGAATTAAAATGGATACATTCGTGCGAATGAATTAGAATGGATCATAGGAATGAATTAGAATGGATCGTACGAATGAATTAGAATGGTTACATTCGTGCGAATGAATTAGAATGGATCGTACGAATGGATTAGAATGGATCGTACGAAAGGATTAGAATGGATCGTACGAATGAATTAGAATGGATCGTACAAATGAATTAGAAAGGTTACATTTGTGAGAATGAATTAGAATGGATCGTACGAATGGATTAGAATGGATCGTACGAATGGATTAGAATGGATCGTACGAATAGATTAGAATGGATCGTACGAATGAATTAGAATGGATCAAACGTACGATCCATTCTAATTCATTCACATGATGTATTCTAATTCATTCGTATGATTCATTCTAATTCATTCGTACGATCCATTCTAATTCATTCGCACAAATGTATCCATTCTAATTCATTCGTACGATCCATTCTTATTCATTCGCACAAATGTATAAATTCTAATTCATTCGCACGAATGTATCCATTCTAATTCATTTGCATGATCCATTCTAATCCATTCCTATGATCCATTCTAATTCATTCGTACGATCCATTCTAATTCATTCACACGATCCATTCTAATCCATTCGTACAATCCATTCTAATTCATTCGTACGATCGATTCTAATTCATTCGCACGATCCATTCTAATTCATTCGTACGATCCATTCTAATTCATTCGCTCGAATGTATCTATTCTAATTCGTTCGTACGATCCATTCTAATTCGTTCATACGATCCATTCTAATTCATTCGCATAATCCATTCTAATTCGTTCGTACGATCCATTCTAATTCGTTCATACGATCCATTCTAATTCGTTCGTACGATCCATTCTAATTCGTTCGCACGATCCATTCTAATTCATTCGTATGATCCATTCTAATTCATTCGTACGATCCATTCTAATTCATTTGCATGAATGTATCCATTCTAATTCATTCGTTCGATCCATTCTAATTCATTCGTACAATCCATTCGAATTCATTCGCATGATCCATTCTAATTCATTCGTACGATTCATTCAAATCCATTCGTACGATCCATTCTAATTCGTTCGTACGATACATTCTAATTCATTCGCACGATCCATTCTAATTCATTTGTACGATCCATTTTAATTCATTCGCATGATCCATTCTAATTCATTCGTATGATACATTCGTGCGAATGAATTAGAATGGATCGTACGAATGAATTAGAATGGATCGTACGAACGAATTAGAATGGATCGTATGAACGAATTAGAATGGATCGTGCGAATGAATTAGATTGGATACATTCGTAGAAATGAACTAGAATGGATCCATTCTAATTCATTCTCACGAATGGATTAGAATGATCCATTCTAATTCGTTCGTACGATCCATTCTAATTCGTTCGTACGATCCATTCTAATGGATCGTACGAATGAACTAGAATGGATCATGCGAATGAATTAGAATAGATCGTAGGAATGAATTAGAATGGATCATACGAATGAAGTAGAATGGATCGTGCGAATGAATTAGAATGGATTGTACGAATGAATTAGAATGGATACATTCGAGCGAATAAATTAGAATGGATCGTACGAATGAATTAGAATGGATTCGTTCTAATCCATTCTAATCCATTCGTACGATCCGTTCTAATCCATTCGTACGATCCATTCTAATTCATTCGTACGATCCATTCTAATTCATTCGCACGATCCATTCTAATTCATTCGTACAAATGTATCAATTCTAATTCATTCGTACGATCTATTCTAATTCATTCGTACGATCAATTCTAATTCATTTGTACGATCCATTCTAATTCATTCGCACGAATGTATCCATTCTAATTCGTTCATACGATCCATTCTAATTTGTTCGTACGATCCATTCTAATTCATTCCTATGATCCATTGTAATTCATTTGTACGATCCATTCTAATTCATTCGCTCGAATGTATCCATTCTAATTCATTCATACGATCCATTCTAATTCGTTCGTACGATCCATTCTAATTTATTCGCACGCATGTATCCATTCCGATCCATTCTAATTCATTCGCTCGAATGTATCCATTCTAATTCATTCGCACGAATGTATCCATTCTAATGCATTCGTACGATTCATTCTTATTCATTCGGACGATCCATTCTAATTCATTTGTCCGATCCATTCAAATTCATTCGTACGATGCAATCTAATTCATTCGCACAAATGTATCTATTCTAATACATTCGTACAATGCGTTCTAATCTATTCGTACGATCCATTCTAATCCATTCGTACGATCCATTCTAATCCATTCGTTCGATCAATTCTAATTCATTCGTCCTTACAATCCATTCTAATTCATTCGTACGATCCATTCTAATTCATTCACACTATCCATTCTAATTCATTCGTATGATTCATTCTAATTCATTCCTACGATCTATTCTAATTCATTCGCTCGATGGATTAGAATGGATCGTACGAATGAATTAGAATGAATCATCCGAATAAATTAGAATGGATACATTCGAGCTAATGAATTAGAATGGATCGTACGAATGAATTAGAATGGATCATAGGAATGAATTAGAATGGATCGTACGAATGGATTAGAATGGATCGAACGAATAAATTAGAATGGATACATTCGAGCGAATGAATTAGAATAGATCGTAGGAATGAATTAGAATGGATCATACGAATGAATTAGAATGGATCGTGCGAATGAATTAGAATGGATCGTGCGAATGAATTAGAATGGATTGTACGAATGAATTAGAATGGATCGTACGAATGAATTAGAATGGATCGTACGAATGAATTAGAATGGATCGTACGAATGCATTAAAATGCATCGTACGAATGAATTAGAATGAATCGTACGAACGAATTAGAATGGATCGTACGAACGAATTAGAATGGATCGTACGAACGAATTAGAATGGATCGTACGAATGAATTAGAATGGATACATTCGAGCGAATGAATTAGAATGGATCGTACGAATGAATTAGAATGGATCATAGGAATGAATTAGAATGGATCGTGCAAATGAATTAGAATGGATACATTCTAATTCTTAGAATGGATCGAACGAATGAATTAGAATGGATACATTCGAGCGAATGAATTAGAATAGATCGTAGGAATGAATTAGAATGGATCATACGAATGAATTAGAATGGATCGTGCGAATGAATTAGAATGGATTATACGAATGAATTAGAATGGATACATTCGTGCGAATGAATTAGAATGGATCGTACGAATGAATTAGAATGGATCGTACGAATGAATTAGAATGGATTGTACGAATGAATTAGAATTGATCGTGCGAATGAATTAGAATGGATCGTACGAAAGAATTAGAATGGATCGTATGAATGAATTAGAATGGATCATACGAATGAATTATAATCGATCGTGCGAATGAATTAGAATGGATCGTAAGAATGAATTAGAATGGATACATTTGTGCGATGAATAAGAATAAAGCATACGAATGAATTAGAATGGAGCGTACGAATGAACTAGAATGGATATATTCGTGCGAATGAATTAGAATGGATCGTACGAACGAATTAGAATGGATCGTATGAACGAATTAGAATGGATCGTATGAACGAATTAGAATGGATCGCACGTAGAATGGTTACATTCGTACGATCCATTCTAATTCATTCGCTCGTACGAATGCATTAGAATGGATCGTACGAATGAATTAGAATGAATCGTACGATCCATTCTAATTCATTCGTCCGATCCATTCTAATTCATTTGTACGATCCAATCTAATTCATTCGCACGAATGTATCCATTCTAATTCATTCGTACGATCCATTCTAATTCATTCGTATGATCAATTCTAATTCATTCGCATGATCCATTCTAATTCATTCGTACGATCCATTCTAATTCATTCGCACGAATGTATCCATTCTAATTCATTCGTACGATCCATTCTAATTCATTCGTACGATCCATTCTAATTCATTCGCACGAATGTATCCATTCTAATTCATTCGTACGATCCATTCTAATCTATTTGTAATATCCATTCTAATCCATTTGTACGATCCATTCTAATTCATTTGTACGATCCATTCTAATTCATTCGTACGATCCATTCTAATTCATTCGCATGAATGTATCCATTATAATTCATTCGTACGATCCATTCTAATTCATTCGCACTATCCATTCTAAGTCATTCGCACGATCCATTCTAATTCATTCGCACGATCCATTCTAATTCATTCGCACGAATGTAACCATTCTAATTCATTCGTACAATGCATTCTAATCCATTCGTACGTTCCATTCTAATTCATTCCTATGATCCATTCTAATTCATTCGTACGATCCATTCTAATTCGTACGATCCATTCTAATCCATTCGTACGATCCATTTCGTACGATCCATTCTAATTCATTTGTTCGATCCATTCTAATTCATTTGTTGAATGGATACATTCGTGCGAATGAATTAGAATGGATCGTAGGATTGAATTAGAATGGATCGTAGGAATGAATTAGAATAGATCGTACGAATGAATTAGAATGGTTCTTATTCATTCATACGATCCATTCTAATTCATTCGCACAATCCATTCTAATTCATTCGCACGATCCATTCTAATTTATTCGTACGATCCATTCTAATTCATTCGTACGATCCATTGTATTTCATTCATACAATCCATTCAGATTCATTCGCACAAATGTATCCATTCAAATTCATTCGTACGATCCATTCTAATTAATTCGCACGATCCATTCTAATTCAGTCGTATGAATGGATCCATTCTAATTCATTCATACAATCCATTCAAATTCATTCGTACGATGCAATCTAATTCATTGACACAAATGTATCTATTCTAGTTCATTCGTACAATTCGTTCTAATCCATTCGTACGATCCATTCTAATCTATTCGTATGATCCATTCTAATTCATTCGCTCGAATGTATCCATTCTAATTCATTCGTACGATCCATTCTAATCCATTCGTACGATCTATTCTAATTCATTCGCACGAATGTAACCATTCTAATTCATTCGTACGATCCATTCTAATCCATTCCTACGATCCATTTTAATTCATTCGCACGAATGTATCCATTCTAATTCATTTGCACGATCCATTATAATTCATTCCTATGATCCATTCTAATTCATTCGTACGATCCATTCTAATTCATTCGCTCGAATGTATCCATTCTAATTCATTCGTACGATCCATTCTAATTCGTTCATACGATCCATTCTAATTCGTTCGTACGATCCATTTAATTCGTTCGTACGATCCATTCTAATGCATTCGTACGATCCATTCTAATTCATTCGTACGATCCATTCTAATTCATTTGTACGATCCATTCTAATTCATTCATACGATCCATTCTAATTCATTCATACGATCCATTCTAATTCATTCGCATGATCCATTCTAATTCATTCGTATGATCCATTCTAATTCATTCCTACGATCTATTCTAATTCATTCGCTCGAATGTATCCATTCTAATTTATTCGTTCAATCCATTCAAATCAATTCGTACGATCCATTCTAATTCATTCCTATGATCCATTCTAATTCATTTGTACAATCCATTCTAATTTATTCGTATGATCCATTCTAATTCATTCGTACGATCCATTCTAATCCATTGAGCGAATTAATTAGAATAGATCGTAGGAATGAATTAGAATGAATCATACGAATGAATTAGAATGGATCATGCGAATGAATTAGAATGGATTGTACGAATGAATTAGAATGGATACATTCGTGCGAATGAATTAGAATGGATCGGACGAATGAATTAGAATGGATCGTACGATTCATTCTAATTCATTCGTACGATCCATTCTAATGCATTCGTATGATTCATTCTAATTCATTCGCACGATCCATTCTAATTCATTCGTATGATCCATTCTAATTTATTCATACGATCCATTCTAATTCATTCGCACAATCCATTCTAATTCATTCGTACGATCCATTCTAATTCATTCGTTCGATCAATTCTAATTCGTTCACACGATCCATTCTAATTCATTCGTACGATCTATTCTAATTCATTCGCTTGATCCATTCTAATTCATTCGTACGATCCATTCTAATTCATTCTAATTCATTCGTACGATCCATTCTAATTCGTTCGTACGATCCATTCTAATTCATTCGTACGATCCATTCTAATTCATTTGTATGATCCATTTTAATTCATTCACATGATCCATTCTAATTCATTCATACAATACGTTCTAATTCATTCGCTCGAATGTATCCATTCTAATTCATTCACACGAATGAATTAGAATGGATCGGACGAATAAATTAGAATGGATCGTACGATTCATTCTAATTCATTCGTACGATCCATTCTAGTGCATTCGTACGATTCATTCTAATTCATTCGCACAATCCATTCTAATTCATTCGTACAAATGTATCAATTCTAATTCATGCGTACGATCTATTCTAATTCATTCGTACGATCAATTCTAATTCATTTGTACGATCCATTCTAATTCATTCGCACGAATGTATCCATTCTAATTCGTTCATACAATCCATTCTAATTCGTTCGTACGATCCATTCTAATTCATTCCTATGATCCATTCTAATTCATTTGTACGATCCATTCTAATTCATTTGCTCGAATGTATCCATTCTAATTCATTCGTACGATCCATTGTAATTCGTTCGTACGATCCATTCTAATTTATTCGCACGCATGTATCCATTCTGATCCATTCTAATTCATTCGCTCGAATGTATCCATTCTAATTCATTCGCACGAATGTATCCATTCTAATGCATTCGTACGATTCATTCTTATTCATTCGGATGATCCATTCTAATTCATTTGCCCGATCCATTCAAATTCATTCGTACGATGCAATCTAATTCATTCGCACAAATGTATCTATTCTAATTCATTCGTACAATGCGTTCTAATCCATTCGTACGAGCCATTCTAATCCATTCGTACGATCCATTCTAATCCATTCGTTCGATCAATTCTAATTCATTCGTACTTACAATCCATTCTAATTCATTCGTACGATCCATTCTAATTCATTCGCACTATCCATTCCAATTCATTCGTATGATTCATTCTAATTCATTCCTACGATCTATTCTAATTCATTCGCTCGATGGATTAGAATGGATCGTACGAATGAATTAGAATGAATCATACGAATAAATTAGAATGGATACATTCGAGCTAATGAATTAGAATGGATCGTACGAATGAATTAGAATGGATCATAGGAATGAATTAGAATGGATCGTACGAATGGATTAGAATGGATCGAACTAATAAATTAGAATGGATACATTCGAGCGAATGAATTAGAATAGATCGTAGGAATGAATTGGAATGGATCATACGAATGAATTAGAATGGATCGTGCGAATGAATTAGAATGGATCGTGCGAATGAATTAGAATGGATTGTACGAATGAATTAGAATGGACCGTACGAATGAATTAGAATGGATCGTACGAATGAATTAGAATGGATCGTACGAATGCATTAGAATGCATCGTACGAATGAATTAGAATGAATCGTACGAACGAATTAGAATGGATCGTACGAACGAATTAGAATGGATCATACGAACGAATTAGAATGGATCGTACGAATGAATTAGAATGGATACATTCGAGCGAATAAATTAGAATGGATCGTACGAATGAATTAGAATGGATCATAGGAATGAATTAGAATGGATCGTGCAAATGAATTAGAATGGATACATTCTAATTCTTAGAATGGATCGAACGAATGAATTAGAATTGATACATTCGGGCGAATGAATTAGAATAGATCGTAGGAATAAATTAGAATGGATCATACGAATGAATTAGAATGGATCGTGCGAATAAATTAGAATGGACTATATGAATGAATTAGAATGGATACATTCGTACGAATGAATTAGAATGGATCGTACGAATGAATTAGAATGGATCGTACGAATGAATTAGAATGGATCGTACGAATGAATTAGAATTGATCGTGCGAATGAATTAGAATGGATCGTACGAAAGAATTAGAATGGATCGTATGAATGAATTAGAATGGATCATACGAATGAATTAGAATCGATCGTGCGAATGAATTAGAATGGATCGTACGAATGAATTAGAAGGGATACATTTGTGCGATGAATAAGAATAGAGCGTACGAATGAATTAGAATGGAGCGTACGAATGAACTAGAATGGATATATTCGTGCGAATGAATTAGAATGGATCGTACGAACGAATTAGAATGGATCGTACGAACGAATTAGAATGGATCGTATGAACGAATTAGAATGGATCGCACGTAGAATGGTTACATTCGTACGATCCATTCTAATTCATTCGCTCGTACGAATGCATTAGAATGGATCGTACGAATGAATTAGAATGAATCGTACGATCCATTCTAATTCATTCGTCAGATCCATTCTAATTCATTTGTACGATCCAATCTAATTCATTCGCACGAATGTATCCATTCTAATTCATCCGTACGATCCATTCTAATTCATTCGTATGATCAATTCTAATTCATTCGCACGATCCATTCTAATTCATTCGTACGATCCATTCTAATTCATTCGCACGAATGTATCCATTCTAATTCATTCGTACGATCCATTCTAATTCATTCGTACGATCCATTCTAATTCATTCGCACGAATGTATCCATTCTAATTCATTCGTACGATCCATTCTAATCTATTCATAAGATCCATTCTAATCCATTTGTACAATCCATTCTATTTCATTCGTACGATCCATTCTAATTCATTCGTACGATCCATTCTAACTCATTCGCATGAATGTATCCATTCTAATTCATTCGTACGATCCATTCTAATTCATTCGCACTATCCATTCTAATTCATTCGCACTATCCATTCTAATTCATTCGCACGATCCATTCTAATTCATTCGCACGAATGTAACCATTCTAATTCTTTCGTACAATGCATTCTAATCCATTCGTACGATCCATTCTAATTAATTCCTATGATCCATTCTAATTCATTCGTACGATCCATTCTAATTCGTACGATCCATTCTAATCTATTCGTACGATCCATTTCGTACGATCCATTCTAATTCATTTGTACGATCCATTCTAATTCATTTGTAGAATGGATACATTCGTGCGAATGAATTAGAATGGATCGTAGGAATGAATTAGAATGGTTCTTATTCATTCATACGATCCATTCTAATTCATTCGCACAATCCATTCTAATTCATTCGCACGATCCATTCTAATTTATTCGTACGATCCATTCTAATTCATTCGTACGATCCATTGTATTTCATTCATACAATCCATTCCGATTCATTCGCACAAATGTATCCATTCAAATTCATTCGTACGATCCATTCTAATTAATTCGCACGATCCATTCTAATTCAGTCGTATGAATGGATCCGTTCTAATTCATTCGTACAATCCATTCAAATTCATTCGTACGATGCAATCTAATTTATTGGCACAAATATATCTATTCTAGTTCATTCGTACAATGCGTTCTAATCCATTCGTACGATCCATTCTAATCTACTCGTATGATCCATTCTAATTCATTCGCTCGAATGTATCCATTCTAATTCATTCGTACGATCCATTCTAATCCATTCGTACGATCCATTCTAATTCATTCGCACGAATGTAACCATTCTAATACATTCGTACGATCCATTCTAATTCATTCCTACGATCCATTCTAATTCATTCGCACGAATGTATCCATTCTAATTCATTTGCACGATCCATTATAATTCATTCCTATGATCCATTCTAATTCATTCGTACGATCCATTCTAATTCATTCGCTCAAATGTATCCATTCTACTTCATTCGTACGATCTATTCTAATTCGTTCGTACGATCCATTCTAATTCGTTCGTACGATCCATTCTAATTCGTTCGTACGATCCATTCTAATGCATTCGTACGATCCATTCTAATGCATTCGTACGATCCATTCTAATTCATTCGTACGATCCATTCTAATTCATTCGTACGATCCATTCTAATTCATTCGCACGATCCATTCTAATTCATTCGTATGATCCATTCTAATTCATTCCTACGATCTATTCTAATTCATTCGCTCGAATGTATCCATTCTAATTAATTCGTTCGATCCATTAAAATCCATTCGTACGATCCATTCTAATTCATTCCTATGATCCATTCTAATTCATTCGTACGATCCATTCTAATTCATTCGCTCGAATGTATCCATTCTAATTTATTCGTATGATCCATTCTAATTCATTCGTACGATCCATTCTAATCCATCGAGCGAATGAATTAGAATAGATCGTAGGAATGAATTAGAATGAATCATACGAATGAATTAGAATGGATCATGCGAATGAATTAGAATGGATTGTACGAATGAATTAGAATGGATACATTCGTGCGAATGAATTAGAATGGATCAGACGAATGAATTAGAATGGATCGTACGATTCATTCTAATTCATTCGTACGATCCATTCTAATGCATTCGTATGATTCATTCTAATTCATTCACACGATCCATTCTAATTCATTCGTATGATTCATTCTAATTTATTCATACGATCCATTCTAATTCATTCGCACAATCCATTCTAATTCATTCGTACGATCCATTCTAATTCATTCGTTCGATCCATTCTAATTCGTTCGCACGATCCATTCTAATTCATTCGTACGATCTATTCTAATTCATTCGCATGATCCATTCTAATTCATTCGTACGATCCATTCTAATTCATTCTAATTCATTCGTACGATCCATTCTAATTCGTTCGTACGATCCATTCTAATTCGTTCGTACGATCCATTCTAATTCGTTCGTATGATCCATTCTAATTCATTTCTATGATCCATTTTAATTCATTCACATGATCCATTCTAATTCATTCATACAATACGTTCTAATTCATTCGCTCGAATGTATCCATTCTAATTCATTCACACGAATGAATTAGAATGGATCGGACGAATAAATTAGAATGGATCGTACGATTCATTCTAATTCATTCGTACGATCCATTCTAATGCATTCGTACGATTCATTCTAATTCATTCGCACGATCCATTCTAATTCATTCGCACGATCCATTCTAATTCATTCGTACGATCCATTCTTATTCATTCATACGATCCATTCTAATTCATTCACACAATCCATTCTAATTCATTCGTACGATCCATTCTAATTCATTCGTATCATCCATTCTAAGTCATTTTTGAATGGATCGTACGAATGAATTAGAATGGATCGTATGAACGAATTAGAATGGATCGTACGAATGAATTAGAATGGATACATTCGAGCGAATGAATTAGAATGGATCGTAGAAATGAATTAGAATGGATCGTACGAATGGATCAGAATGGATCGTACGAATGGATCAGAATGGATCGTACGAATGAATTAGAATGGTTCATACAAATGAATTAGAAAGGTTACATTCGTGAGAATGAATTAGAATGTATCGTACGAATGAATTAGAATGGATCATGCGAATGAATTTGAATGGATCGTACGAATGAATTAGAATGGATCGAACGAATGAATTAGAATGGATACATTCGAGCGAATGAATTAGAATAGATCGTAGGAATGAATTAGAATGGATCAGATGAATGAATTAGAATGGATCGTGCGAATGAATTAGAATGGATTGTACTAATGAATTAGAATGGATACATTCGTGCGAATGAATTAAAATGGATCGTACGAATGAATTAGAATGGATCGTGCGAATGAATTAGAATAGTTCGTAGGAATGAATTCTAATTCATTCTAATTCATTCGTACGATCCATTCTAATCCATTCGTACGATCCATTCTAATTCATTCGCACGATCCATTCTAATCTAATTCATTCATACGATCCATTCTAATTCATTCCTACGTTCCATTCTAATTCATTCGCACGAATGTATGCATTCTAATTAGAATGGATCGTGTGAATGAATTAGAATGGATCGAACGAATGATCCATTCTAATTCATTCGTACGATCCATTCTAATCCATTCTAATTCATTCGCACGAATGGATCATGCGAATGAATACGAAATATATTCGTGCGAATGAATGAGAATGGATCGTACGAATGAATTAGAAAGGTTACATTCGTGAGAATGAATTAGAATGGATACATTCGAGCGAATCAATTAGAATGGATACATTTGTACGAATAAAATAGAATGGATCGTACGAATGGATTAGAATGGATACATTCGTGCGAATGAATTAGAATGGTTACATTCGTGCGAATGAATTAGAATGGATCGTAGGAATGAATTAGAATGGATCGTACGAATGAATTAGAATGGATCATAGGAATGAATTAGAATGGATCGTACGAATGGATTAGAATGGATCGAACGAATAAATTAGAATGGATACATTCGAGCGAATGAATTAGAATAGATCGTAGGAATGAATTAGAATGGATCATACGAATGAATTAGAATGGATCGTGCGAATGAATTAGAATGGATTGTACGAATGAATTAGATCGATTCTAATTCATTCGTACGACTGAATTAGAATGGATTATATGAATGAATTAGAATTGATCATACGAATGAATTAGAATGGATCGTACGAATGATCGTACGAATGAATTAGAATGGATCGTACGAATGAATTAGAATGGATCCACCGAACGAGTTAGAATGGATCATCCGAATGAATTAGAATGGATCGTATGAATGAATTAGAATGGACTGTGCGAATGAATTAGAATGGATCGTATGAATGAATAAGAATGGTTCGTACGAATGAATTAGAATGGATCGTACGAATAAATTAGAATGGATCGTGCGAATGAATTAGAATGGATCGTACGAATGAATTAGAATAGATTGTATGAATGAATTAGAATGGATCGAACGAATGAATTAGAATGGATCGTACGAAAGAATTAGAATGGATTGTGCGAATGAATTAGAATGGATCGTATGAATAAATTAGAATGGATCATACGAATGAATTAGAAGTGATCGTGCGAATGAACTAGAATGAATCATACGAATGCATTAGAATGGATCGTACGAATGAATTAGAATGAATCGTACGATCCATTCTAATTCATTCGTCCGATCCATTCTAATTCATTCGCACGAATGTATCCATTCTAATTCATTCGTACAATCCATTCTAATTCATTCGCACGATCCATTCTAATTCATTCGTATGATTTATTCTAATTCATTCCAACGATCTATTCTAATTCATTCGCTCGAATGTATCCATTCTAATTCATTCATTCGATCCATTCTAATTCATTCGTACGATCCATTCAAATTCATTCGCACGATCCATTTTAATTCATTCGTATGATCTATTCTAATTCATTCGTACGATCCATTCAAATTCATTTGTACGAATAAATTAGAATGGATCATACAAATGAATTAGAATGGTTACATTCGTGAGAATGAATTAGAATGGATCGTATGAATGAATTAGAATGGATCGTACCAACGAATTAGAATGGATCGTACGAATGAATTAGAATGGATCATATGAATGAATTAGAATGGTTACATTCGTGCGAATGAATTAGAATGGATCGTACGAATGGATTAGAATGGATCGTACGAATTGATTAGAACGCATTGTACGAATGAATTAGAATAGATCCATTCTAATTCATTTGTACGATCCATTCTAATTCATCCGTACAATGCGTTCTAATTCATTCGCTCGAATGTATCCATTCTAATTCATTCGCACGAATGAATTAGAATGGATCGGACGAATAAATTAGAATGGATCGTACGATTCATTCTAATTCATTCGTACGATCCATTCTAATGCATTCGTACGATTCATTCTAATTCATTCGCACGATCCATTCTAATTCATTCGTACGATCCATTCTTATTCATTCATACGATCCATTCTAATTCATTCGCACAATCCATTCTAATTCATTCGTACGATCCATTCTAATTCATTCGTATGATCCATTCTAACTCATTTTAGAATATATCGTACGAATGAATTAGAATGGATCGTATGAACGAATTAGAATGGATCGTACGAATGAATTAGAATGGATACATTCGAGCGAATGAATTAGAATGGATCGTACGAATGGATCGTACGAATGGATTAGAATGGATCGTACGAATGAATTAGAATGGATCATACAAATGAATTAGAAAGGTTACATTCATGAGAATGAATTAGAATGGATCGTACGAATGAATTAGAATGGATCATGCGAATGAATTTGAATGGATCGTACGAATGAATTAGAATGGATCGAAAGAATGAATTAGAATGGATACATTCGAGCGAATGAATTAGAATAGATCGTAGGAATGAATTAGAATGGATCATACGAATGAATTAGAATGGATCGTGCGAATGAATTAGAATGGATTGTACGAATGAATTAGAATGGATGCATTCGTGTGAATGAATTAAAATGGATCGTACGAATGAATTAGAATGGATCGTGCGAATGAATTAGAATAGTTCATAGGAATGAATTAGAATGGATCATACGAATGAATTAGAATGGATCGTACGAACGAATTAGAATGGATCGTACGAACGAATTAGAATGGATCATACGAATGAATTAGAATGGATCGTACGAATGAATTAGAATGGATACATTCGTGCGAATGAATTAGAATGGATCGTACGAATGAATTTGACTGGATCGTACGAATAAATTAGAATGGATACATTCATACGAATGAATTAGAATGGATCGTACGAATGAATTAGAATGGATCGTGTGAATGAATTAGAATGGATCGTACGAATGAATTAGAATGGATCGTGCGAATGAAATAGAATGGATCGTGTGAATGAAATAGAATGGATCGTGTGAATGAATTAGAATGGATCGTGCGAATGAATTAGAATGGATCGTACGAATGAATTAGAATGGATTGTACGAATGAATTAGAATGGATCGTACGAATGAATTAGAATGGATCATGCGAATGAATTAGAATAGATCGTACGAATGAATTAGAATGGATCGTACGAACGAATTAGAATGGATCGTACGAACGAATTAGAATGGATCGTACGAATGAATTAGAATGGATACATTCGAGCGAATGAATTAGAATGGATCGTACGAATGAATTAGAATGGATCAAAGGAATGAATTAGATTGGATAGTGCGAATGAATTAGAATGGATCGTACGAATGAATTAGAATGGATTGTACGAATGAATTAGAATGGATCGTACGAATTAATTAGAATGGATCATGCGAATGAATTAGAATAGATCGTACGAATGAATTAGAATCGATCGTACGAATGAATTAGAATGGATCGTGCGAATGAATTAGAATGGATCGTACGAATGAATTAGAATGGATACATTTGTGCGAATGAATTAGAATGGATCGTAAGAATGAATTAGAATGGATTGTACGAATGAATTAGAATGGATACATTTGTACGAATGAATTAGAATGGATAATGCGAATGAATTAGAATGGATCGTACGAATGAATTAGAATGGATCGTACGAATGGATTAGAATGGATCGTACGAATGGATTAGAACGAATCCATTCTAATTCATTCGTACGATCCATTCTAATTCATTCGCTCGAATGTATCCATTCTAATTCATTCGTGCAATCCATTCTAATTTATTCACACGATCCATTCTAATTCATTCGTATGATCTATTCTAATTCATTCCTACGATCTATTCTAATTCATTCACTCGAATGTATCCATTCTAATTCATTCGTTCGATCCATTCTAATTCATTCGTACGATTCATTCTAATTCATTCGTACGATCCATTCTAATTCATTCGTACAAATGTATCTATTCTAATTCATTCGTACAATGCGTTCTAATCCATTCGTACGATCCATTCTAATCCATTCGTACGATCCATTCTAATTAATTCGCACGAATGTAACCATTCTAATTCATTCATATGATCCATTCTAATTCATTCGTACGATCCATTCTAATTCGTTCGTACGATCCATTCTAATTCATTCGTACGATCCATTCTAATTCATTCTCACGAATGTAACCTTTCTAATTCATTTGTGTGATCCATTCTAATTCATTCGTACGAATGAATTTGAATGGATCGTACGAATGAATTATAATAGATCGTACGAATGAATTAGAATGGATCGTGCGAATGAATTAGAATGGATCGTACGAATGAATTAGAATGGATCGAATGAAGGAATTAGAATGGATACATTCGAGCGAATGAATTAGAATAGATCATTGGAATGAATTAGAATGAATCATACGAATGAATTAAAATAGATCGTGCGAATGAATTAGAATGGATTGTACGAATGAATTAGAATGGATACATTCGTGCGAATGAATTAGAATGGATCGGAAGAATGAATTAGAATGGATCGTACGATTTATTCTAATTCATTCGTACGATCCATTCTAATGCATTCGTATGATTCATTCTAATTCATTCGCACGATCCATTCTAATTCATTCGTATGATCCATTCTAATTTATTCATACGATCCATTCTAATTCATTCGCACAATCCATTCTAATTCATTCGTACGATCCATTCTAATTCATTCGTTCGATCCATTCTAATTCATTAATACGATCCATTCTAATTCATTCGTACGATCCATTCTAATTCATTCGCACGATCCATTCTAATTTATTCGTACGATCCATTCTAATTCATTCGTACGATCCATTCTTATTCATTCATACGATCCATTCTAATTCATTCGCACAATCCATTCTAATTCATTCGTACGATCCATTCTAATTCATTCGTATGATCCATTCTAACTCATTCTGTGGATCCATTCTAATTCATTCGTACGATACATTCTAATTCATTCGTACGATCATTCGTACGATCCATTCTAATTCATTCGTATGATCAATTCTAATTCATTCATACAATCCATTCTAATTCATTCGTAAGAATGTATCATACGAATGAATTAGAATGGATCATAGGAATGAATTAGAATGGATCGTGCAAATAAATTAGAATGGATACATTCGTGCGAATAAATTAGAATGGATCATAGGAATGAATTAGAATGGATCATACAAATGAATTAGAATGGTTACATTCGTTCGAGTGAATTAGAATGGATCGTACGAATGGATTAGAATGGATCGTACGAATGAATTAGAATGGATACATTCGAGCGAATGAATTAGAATAGATCGTAGGAATGAATTAGAATGGATCATACGAATGAATTAGAATGGATCATGCGAATGAATTAGAATGGATTGTATGATAGAATTAGAATGGATCGTACGAATGAATTAGAATGGATACATAGGAATGAATTAGAATGGATCATACGAATGAATTAGAATAGATCGTGCGAATGAAATAGAATGGATCGTGCGAATGAATTAGAATGAATCATACGAATGCATTATAATGGATCGTACGAATGAATTAGAATAGCTCATACGAATAAATTTGAATGAATCGTACGAATAAATTAGAATGGTTACATTCGTGTGAATGAATTAGAATGGATCGTACGAATGAATTAATATGGATCCTGCGAATGAATATAAATGGATCGTACGAATGAATTTGAATGGATCGTACGAATGAATTAGAATGGATACATTTGTGCGAATGAGTTAGAATGGATCATACGAATGAATCAAAATGGATCATACGAATGAATTAGAATGGATCCTACGAATGAATTAGAATGGATCGTGCGAATGAATTAGAATGGATCGTATGAATAAATAAGAATGGATCGTACGAATGAATTAGAATGGATCGTGCGAATGAATTAGAATGAATCGTACGAATGGATTAGAATGGATCGTACGAATGAATTAGAATGAATCATACGAACGAATTAGAATGGATCGTACGAACGAATTAGAATGGATCTTACGAATGAATTAGAATGGATACATTCGAGCGAATGAATAAGAATAGATCCTACGAATGAATTAGAATGGATCATAGGAATGAATTAGAATAGATCGTGCAAATGAATTAGAATGGATACATTCATGCGAATGAATTAGAAAGGATCATAGGAATGAATTAGAATGGATCGTACGAATAAATTAGAATGGATCGTGCGAATGAATTAGAATGGATCGTACGAATGAATTAGAATGGATCCACCGAATGAGTTAGAATGGATCATACGAATGAATTAGAATGGATCATACGAATGAATTAGAATGGATCGTACGAATGAATTAGAATGGATCGTATGAATGAATAAGAATGGATCGTACGAATGAATTAGAATGAATCGTGCGAATGAATTAGAATGAATCGTACGAATGCATTAGAATTGATCGTACGAATGAATTAGAATGGATCGTGCGAATGAATTAGAATGGATCGTATGAATGAATGAGAATGGATCGTACGAATGAATTAGAATGGATCGTACGAATGAATTAGAATGAATTCATTCGTACGATCCATTCTAATTCATTCGTATGATCCATTCTAATTCGTTCGTACGATCCATTCTAATTCATTCGCATGATCCATTCTAATTCATTCGCACGAATGTATCCATTCTAATTCATTTGCACGATCCATTCTAATTTAATCCTATGATCCATTCAAATTCATTCGTACAATCCATTCTAATTCATTTGCATGAATGTATCCGTTCTAATTTATTCATACGAATGAATTAGAATGGATCGTACGAATGGATTAGAATGTATCGTACGAATGAATTAGAATGGATCGTACGAATGAATTAGAATGGATCATAGGATTGAATTAGAATGGATCGTGCAAATGAATTAGAATGGATACATTCGTGCGAATGAATTAGAATGGATCGTGCGAATGAATTAGAATGGATCGTACGAACGAATTAGAATGGATCATACGAATGAATTAGAATGGATCGTACGAATGTATTCATTCTAATTCATTCGTACGATCCATTCTAATTCATTCGTGCGATCCATTCTAATTCATTCTCACAAATGTAACCTTTCTAATTCATTTGTACGATCCATTCTAATTCATTCGTACAATCCATTCTAATCCATTCGTACGATCCATTCTAATCCATTCGTACGATCCATTCAAATTCATTCGCACGAATGTAACCATTCTAATTCATTTGTACGATCCATTCTAATTCATTCCTACGATCCATTCTAATTCATTCGGTGAATTGATTAGAATGGATTGTACGAATGAATTAGAATAGATACATTTCTGCGAATGAATTAGAATGGATCATACGAATGAATTAGAATGGATCGTACGAATAAATTAGAATGGATCGTGCGAATGAATTAGAATTGCTTCATTCGTACAAATGAATTAGAATGGATCGTGCGAATGAATTAGAATGGATCGTACGAATGAATTAGAATGGATCGTGCGAATAAATTAGAATGGATCGTACGAATGAATTAGAATGGATCGTACGAATGAATTAGAATGGATCGTACGTGCGAATTAGATAGAATGGATCGTATGAATGAATTAGAATGGATCGTACGAATGAATTAGAATGGATCGTACGAATGAATTAGAATGGATCGTGCGAATGAATTAGAATGGATCGTACGAATGCATTAGAATGGATCGTACGAACGAATTAGAATGGATCATACGAACGAATTAGAAAGGATCGTATGAACGAATTAGAATGGATACATTCGTGCGAATGAATTAGAATGGATCGTACAAATGAATTAGAATTGATCGTACGAATGAATTAGAATAGATCGTACGAATGAATTAGAATTGATACATTCGTACGAACGAATTAGAATGGATCGTGCGAATGAATTAGAATTAGATCATACGAATGAATTGGAATGCATTCAAATTCATTCGTACGATGCAATCTAATTCATTCGCACAAATGTATCTATTCTAATTAGAATTAGATCGTACAAATGAATTAGAATGGATCGTGCGAATGAATTAGAATGGATCGTATGAATGAATTAGAATGGATCGTACGAATGAATTAGAATGGATCGTACGAATGAATTCGAATGGATCGTACGAATGCATTAGAATGGATCGTACGAATGAATTAATATGAATCGTACGAACGAATTAGAATAGATCGTACGAACGAATTAGAATGGATCGTACGAACGAATTAGAATGGATCGTACGAATGAATTAGAATGGATACATTCGAGCGAATGAATTAGAATGGATTGTACGAATGAATTAGAATGGATCGTAGGAATGAATTAGAATGGATCGTGCAAATGAATTAGAATGGATACATTCGTGCGAATGAATTAGAATAGATCATACGAATGAATTAGAATGGATCGTACGAATGGATTAGAACGCATGGTACGAATGAATTAGAATGGATCGTACGAATGGATCATACGAATGAATTAGAATGGATCGTACGAATGGATCCGAATGAGTTAGAATGGATCTTACGAATGAATTAGAATGGATCGTACGAATGAATTAGAAAGGTTACATTCGTGTGAATGGATTAGAATGGATCGTACGAATGGATTAGAATGGATCGTACAAATGGATTAGAATGGATCGTACGAATGAATTAGAATGGATCGTACAAATGAATTAGAAAGGTTACATTTGTGAGAATGAATTAGAATGGATCGTACGAATGGATTAGAATGGATCGTACGAATGGATTAGAATGGATCGTATGAATGGATTAGAATGGATCGTACGAATGGATTAGAATTGATCGTACGAACGAATTAGAATGGCTCGTACGAACGAATTAGAATGGATCGTACAAATGAATTAGAATGGATCATAGGAATGAATTAGAATGGATCGTGCAAATGAATTAGAATGGATACATTTGTGAGAATGAATTAGAATGGATCGGACGATCCATTCTAATTCATTCGTACGATCCGTTCTAATTCATTTGCACGATCCATTCTAATTCATTCCTATGATCCATTCTAATTCATTCGTACGATCCATTCTAATTCATTCGCACGATCCATTCTAATTCATTCGCACAATCCGTTCTAATTCATTCGCACAATCCATTCTATTTCATTCGCATGAATGTATCCATTCTAAATTATTCGTACGATCCAGTCTAATTCATTCGTACGATCCATTCTAATTCATTCGCACGAATGTATCCATTCTAATTCATTCGTACGATCCATTCTAATTCATTCATATGATCCATTCTAATTCGTTCGTACGATCCATTCTAATTCATTCGTACGATCCATTCTAATTCATTCGTACGAACCATTCGAATCCATTCGTACGATCGATTCTAATTCATTCGTACAAATGAATTAGAATGGATCGTACGAATGAATTAGAATGGATTGTGCGAAAGAATTAGAATGGATCGTGCGAATGAATTAGAATGGATCGTATGAATGAATAAGAATGGATCGTACGAATGAATTAGAATGGATCATGCGAATGAATTAGAATAGATCGTACGAATGAATTAGAATGGATAGTACAAATAAATTAGAATGGATCGTGCGAATGAATTAGAATGGATCGTACGAATGAATTAGAATGAATTAGAATGGATACATTTGAGCGAATGAATTAGAATAGATCGTAGGAATGAATTAGAATGGATCATACGAAGGAATAAGAATGGATCCATTCTAATTCATTCGTACGATCCATTCTAATTCATTCCTACGATCCATTCTAATTCATTCACACGAAGGTATCCATTCTAATTCATTTGCACGATCCATTCTAATTCATTCCTATGATCCAATCTAATTCATTCGTACGATCCATTCTAATTCATTCGCTCGTACGAATGCATTAGAATGGATTGTATGAATTAATTAGAACGAATCGTACGATCCATTCTAATTCATTCGTCCGATCCATTCTAATTCATTTGTATGATCCATTCTAATACATTCGCACGAATGTATCCATTCTAATTCATTCGTAGGATCCATTCTAATTCATTCATATGATCAATTCTAATTCATTCGCACGATCCATTCTAATTCATTCGTACGATCCATTCTAATTCATTCGCACGAATGTATCCATTCTAATTCATTCGTTCGAATGAATTAGAATGGATCGTACGAATGAATTAGAATGGATCGTGCGAATGAATTAGAATTGTTCATACGAATGAATTAGAATGGATCGTACGAATGAATTAGAATGGATACATTCGTGCGAATTAATTAGAATGGATTGTACAAATGAATTAGAATGGATCGGACGAATGAATTAGAATGGATCGTACGATTCATTCTAATTCATTCGTACGATCTATTCTAATGCATTCGTACGAGCGAATGAATTAGAATGGATCATACGAATGAATTAGAATGGATCGTGCAAATGAATTATAATGCATACATTCGTGTGAATGAATTAGAATGGATCGTAGGAATGAATTAGAATGGATCCTAGGAATGAATTAGAATGGATCCATTCTTATTCATTTGTATGATCTATTCTAATTCATTCCTACGATCTATTCTAATTCATTCGCTCGAATGTATCCATTCTAATTCATTCTAATTCATTCGTACGATCCATTCTAATTCATTCGCACGATCCATTCTAATTTATTCGTACTATCCATTCTAATTCATTCGTACGATCTATTCTAATTCATTCGCATGATCCATTCTAATTCATTCGTACGATCCATTCTTATTCATTCATATGATCCATTCTAATTCATTCGCACGATCCATTCTAATTCTTTCGTACAATCCATTTAAATTCATTCGTACGATCCATTCTAATTCATTTGTACGAAAGAATTAGAATGGATCGTACGAATGGATTAGAATGGATCGTACGAATGAATTAGAATGGATCGTACGAACGAATTATAATGGATCATACGAACGAATTAGAATGGATCATATGAATGAATTAGAATGGATCATACGAATGAATTAGAATGGATACATTCGTGCGAATGAATTAGAATGGATCGTACGAATGAATTAGACTGGATCGTTCGAATAAATTAGAATGGATACATTCGTGCGAATGAATTAGAATGGATTGTGCGAATGAATTAGAACGGATTGTGCGAATGAATTAGAATGGATCGTGCGAATGAATTAGAATGGATCATAGGAATGAATTAGAATGGATCGTGCAAATGAATTAGTCCATTCTAATTCATTCGCTCGAATGTATCCATTCTAATTCATTCGAACGATCCAGTCTAATTCATTCGTACAATCCATTCTAATTCATTTGCACAAATGTATCCATTCTAATTCATTCGTATGATCCATTCTAATTCATTCATATGATCCATTCTAATTCGTTCATACGATCCATTATAATTCGTTCGTACGATCCATTCCAATTCATTCTTACGATCCATTCTAATCCATTCGTACGATCCATTCTAATTCATTCGTACAAATGAATTAGAATGGATCGTACGAATGAATTAGAATGGATTGTGCGAAACAATTAGAATGGATCGTGCGAATGAATTAGAATGGATCGTATGAATGAATAAGAATCGATCGTACGAATGAATTAGAATGGATCAAGCGAATGAATTAGAATAGATCGTACGAATGAATTAGAATGGACAGTACGAATAAATTAGAATGGATCGTGCGAATGAATTAGAATGGATCGTACGAATGAATTAGAATGAAGTAGAATGGATTTATTCGCACGCATGTATCCATTCTGATCCATTCTAATTCATTCACTCGAATGTATCCATTCTAATTCATTCGTACGATCCATTCTAATTAATTCGTCCGATCCATTCTAATTCATTTGTGCGTTCCATTTTAATTCATTCGCACGACCCATTCTAATTCATTCGTACGATCCATTCTAATCCATTTGTGCGATCCATTCTAATCCGTTCGTACGATCCATTCTAATCCATTCGAACGATCCATTCTAATTCATTCGTACGATCCATTCTAATTTATTTGCTTGAATGTATCCATTCTAATTTATTCGTACGATCCAGTCTAATTCATTTGTACGATCCATTCTAATTCATTCGCACGAATGTATCCATTCTAATTCATTCGTACGATCCATTCTAATTCATTTGTATGATCCATTCCAATGCATTCGCACGATCCATTCAAATTCATTCGCACGATCCATTCTAATTCATTCGCACAATCCATTCTAATTCATTCGTACGATACATTCTAATTCATTCGTACGATCCATTCTAATTCATTCGCACGATCCATTCTAATTCATTCGTACGAATGTATCAATTCTAATTCATTCGTACGATCTATTCTAATTCATTCGTACGATCAAATCTAATTCATTTGTACGATCCATTCGAATTCATTCGCACGAATGTATCAATTCTAATTCGTTCATACGATCCATTTTAATTCGTTCGTACGATCCATTCTAATTCGTTCGTACGATCCATTCTAATTCATTCATATGATCCATTCTAATTCATTCCTACGATCTATTCTAATTCATTCGTATGATCCATTCTAATTCATTCCTACGATCTATTCTAATTCATTCGCTCGAATGTATCCATTCTAATTCATTCGTTCGATCCATTCTAATTCATTCGTACGATCCATTCTAATTCATTCGCTCGAATGTATCCATTCTAATTCATTCGTACGATCCATTCTAATTCACTCGCACGAATGTAACCATTCTAATTCATTCGCACGATCCATTCAAATTCATTCGTACGATCCATTCTAATTCATTCTCACAAATGTAACCTTTGTAATTCATTTGTACGATCTATTCTAATTCATTCGTACAATCCATTCTAATTCATTCGTACGATCCATTCTAATTCATTCGCACAATCCATTCTAATTCATTCGCACGAATGTATCCATTCTAATTCATTCGTACGATCCATTCTAATTCATTCGTACGATCCATTCTAATTCATTTGCATGATCCATTCGTACGATCCATTCTAATCCATTCGTACGATCAATTCTAATTCATTCGCACGAATGTATCCATTCTAATTCATTCGTACAATCCATTCTAATTCATTCGTATGATCGTACGAATGAATTAGAATGGTTCGTACGAACGAATTAGAATGGATCGTACGAATGTATCCATTCTAATTCATTCGTACGATCCATTCAAATTCATTCGTACGATCCATTGTGCGAATGAATTTGAATGGATTGTATGAATAAATTAGAATGGATCATACGAATGAATTAGAATGGATCGTGCGAATGAATTAGAATGAATCGTACGAATGCATTAGAATGGATCGTACGAATGAATTAGAATGGATCCACCGAATGAGTTAGAATGAATCTATTCTAATTCATTCGTACAATGCGTTCTAATGCATTCGTACAATCCATTCTAATCCATTCGTACGATCCATTCTAATTCATTCGCACGAATGTAACCATTCTAATTCATTCATATGATCCATTCTAATTCATTCGTACGATCCATTCTAATTTGTTCGTATGATCCATTCTAATTCATTCGTACGATCCATTCTAATGAATTAGAATTGATCATACGAATGAATTAGAATGGATCTTACGAATCAATTAGAATGGATCGTATGAACGAATTAGAATGGATCGTACGAATGGATTAGAATGGATCGTACGAATGGATTAGAATGGATCGTACGAATGAATTAGAATGGATCGTGCGAATGAATTAGAATTGATCATACGAATGAATTAGAATGGATCGTACGAATGAATTAGAATGGATCATATGAAAGAATTAAAATGGATCGTGCGAATGAATTAGAAAGGATCGTACGAATGAATTAGAATGGATATATTCATTCGAATGAATTAGATTGCATCGTACGAATGAATTTGAATGGATTGTACGAATGAATTAGAATGGATCGTACGAATGAATTAGAATAGATCATGCGAATGAATTAGAATAGATCGTACGAATGAATTAGAATGGATCGTACGAATAAATTAGAATGGATCATGCGAATGAATTAGAATGGATCGTACGAATGAATTAGAATGGATCCACCGAATGAGTTAGAATGGATCATGCGAATGAATTAGAATGGATCGTACGAATGAATTAGAATGGATACATTCGTGCGAATGAATTAGAATGGATCGGACGAATGAATTAGAATTGATCGTGCGAATGAATTAGAATGGATCATACGATTGAATTTGAATGGATCGTACGAATAAATTAGAATCGATCATATGAATGAATTAGAATTGTTACATTCGTGCGAATGAATTAGAATGGATCGTACGAATGGATTAGAATGGATCGTACGAATGGATTAGAACGCATTGTACGAATGAATTAGAATAGATACATTTGTACGAATGAATTAGAATGGATCGTACGAATGAATTAGAATGGATCGTACGAATGAATAAGAATGGATCGAACGAATGAATTAGAATGGATACATTCGAGCGAATGAATTAGAATAGATCGTAGGAATGAATTAGAATAGATCCTACGAATGAATTAGAATGGATCGTGCGAATGAATTAGAATGGATTGTACGAATGAATTAGAATGGATACATTCGAGCGAATGAATTAGAATGGATCGTACGAATGAATTAGAATGGATCATAGGAATGAATTAGAATGGATCGTATGAATGGATTAGAACGCATTGTACGAATGAATTAGAATGGATCGTACAAATGAATTAGAATGGATACATTCGTGCGAATGAATTAGAATGGATAGTACGAATGAATTAGAATGGATCGTGCGAATTAATTAGAATGGATAGTGCGAATGAATTAGAATGGATCGTACGAATGAATTAGAATGGATCCACCGAATGAGTTAGAATGGATCATACGAATGAATTAGACTGGATCGTACGAACGAATTAGAATGAATCGTACGATCCATTCTAATTCATTCGTCCGATCCATTCTAATTCATTCGCACGAATGTATCCATTCTAACTCATTCGTACAATCCAATGTAATTCATTCGCACGATCCATTCTAATTCATTCGTATGATCCATTCTAATTCATTCCTACGATCTATTCTAATTCAATCGCTCGAATGTATCCATTCTAATTTATTTGTTCGATACATTCTAATCCATTCGTACGATCCATTCTAATTCATTCCTATGATCCATTCTAATTCATTCGTACGATCCATTCTAATTCATTCGCTCGAATATATCCATTCTAATTTATTCGTATGATCCATTCTAATTCATTCGTACGATCCATTCTAATCCATTCGTACGATCCATTCTAATTCATTCGTATAATGCGTTCTAATCCATTCGTACGATCCATTCTAATCCTTTCGTACGATCCATTCTAATTCATTCGCACGAATGTAACCATTCTAATTCATTCGTACGATCCATTCTAATTCATTCCTATGATCCATTCTAATTCATTTGCACGAATGTATCCATTTTAATTCATTCGTATGATCCATTCTAATTCATTCGCATGATCCATATTAATTCATTCGTACGATCCATTCTAATTCATTCGTACAAATGTATCTATTCTAATTCATTCGTAGGATCCATTCTGATTCATTCGTACGAATGTATCCATTCTAATTCATTCGTACGATCCATTCTAATTCATTCGCACGAATGTGTCCATTCTAATTCATTCATTCTATCCATTCTAATTCATTCGTACGATCCATTCAAATTCATTCGCACGATCCATTCTAATTCATTCGTACAATCCATTCTAATTCATTAGCACGATCCATTCTAATTCATTCGTACGATCTATTCTAATTCATTCGTACGATCCATTCTAATTTATTCGTACGATCCATTCAAATTCATTCGCATGATCCCTTCTAATTCATTCGTACGATCCATTCTAATCCATTCGTACGATCCATTCTAATCCGTTCGTACGATCTATTCTAATTCATTCGCTCGAATGTATCCATTCTAATTCATTCATACGATTCATTCTAATTCATTCGCACAATCCATTCTAATTCATTCGTACGATCCATTCTAATTCATTCGTACGATCTATTCTAATTCATTCTCACAAATGTAACCTTTTCAAATTCATTCGTATGATCCATTCTAATTTATTCGTACGATCCATTCAAATTCATTCGCATGATCCATTCTAATTCATTCGTACGATCCATTCTAATCCATTCGTACGATCCATTCTAATCAGTTCGTACGATCTATTCTAATTCATTCGCTCAAATGTATCCATTCTAATTCATTCGTTCGATCCATTCTAATTCATTCGTACGATCCATTCTAATTCGTTCATACGATCAATTCTAATTCGTTCGTACGATCCATTCTAATTCGTTCGTACGATCCATTCTAATTCGTTCGTACGATCCATTCTAATTCATTCGTACGATCCATTCTAATTCATTCGCACGATCCATTCTAATTCATTCGTACGATCCATTCTAATTCATTCGTATGATCCATTCTAATTCATTCCTACGATCTATTCTAATTCATTCGCCCGAATGTATCTATTCTAATTCATTCGTTCGATCCATTCTAATTCATTCGTACGATCCATTCAAATTCATTCGCATGATCCATTCTAATTCATTCGTACGATCCATTCTAATTCATTGTCACGAATGTAACCTTTCTAATTCATTTGTATGATCCATTCTATTTTATTCGTACGATACATTTGTGCGAATGAATTAGAATGGATCATACGATTGAATTTGAATGGATCGTACGAATAAATTAGAATGGATACATTTGTGCGATGAATAAGAATGGAGCGTACGAATGAATTAGAATAGAGCGTACGAATCAACTAGAATGGATACATTCGGGCGAATGAATTAGAATGGATCATATGAAAGAATTAGAATGGATCGTGCGAATAAATTAGAAAGGATCGTACAAATGAATTAGAATGGATATATTCATGCGAATGAATTAGAATGGATCTTACGAATGAATTAGACTGGATCGTACGAATAAATTAGAATGGATACATTCATGCAAATGAATTAGAATGGATCGTACGAATGAATTAGAATGGATCGTAGGAATGAATTAGAATGGATCATACGAATGAATTTGAATGGATCGTGCGAATGAATTAGAATGGATTGTACGAATGAATTAGAATTGATGCATTCGTGCGAATGAATTAGAATGGATCGGACGAATAAATTAGAATGGATCGTACGATTCATTCTAATTCATTCGTACGATCCATTCTAATGCATTCGTACGATTCATTCTAATTCATTCGCACGATCCATTCAAATTCATTCGTATAATCCATTCTAATTTATTTGCACAAATATACGATCCGTTCTAATTTATTCACAAGAATGTATCCATTCTAATTAATTCGTACAATCCATTCTAATTTATTCGTACAAATGTATCCATTCTAATTCATTCGTACGATCCATTCTAATTCATTCGTACGATTCATTCTAATTCATTTGCACGATCCATTCTAATTCATTCGTACGATCAATTCTAATTCATTCGCACGAATATATCCATTCTAATTCATTCGCACAATCCATTCTAATTCATTCGCACGATCCATTCTAATTTATTTGTATGATCCATTCTAATTCATTCAATGAATTAGAATGGATACATTCGTGCGAATGAATTAGAATAGATCGGACGAATGAATTAGAATGGATCGTACGATTCATTCTAATTCGTTCGTACGATCCATTCTAATTCATTCGTATGATCCATTCTAACTCATTCGGTGGATCCATTCTAATTCATTCGTACGATCCATTCTAATTCATTCGCACTATCCATTCTAATTCATTCGCACGATCTATTCTAATTCATTCGTACGATCCATTCTAATTCATTCGCATGAATATATCCATTCTAATTCATTTGTACGATCCATTCTAATTCATTCGTACAATGCGTACTAATCCATTCGTACGATCCATTCTAATTCGTTCCTATGATCCATTCTAATGCATTCGTACGATCCATTCTAATTCATTCGCTCGAATGTAACCATTCTAATTTATTCGTATGATCCATTCTAATTCATTCGTACGATCCGTTCTAATCCATTCGTACGATCCATTCTAATTCATTCGTACGATGCGTTCTAGTTCATTCGTACGATGCGTTCTAATTTATTTGCACGAATATACGATCCGTTCTAATTTATTCACAAGAATGTATCCATTCTAATTCATTCGTACGATTCATTCTAATTCATTCGCACTATCTATTCTACTTCATTCGTACGATCCATTCTTATTCATTCATACGATCAATTCTAATTCATTCGCACGAATGTAACCGTTCTAATTCATTCACACGATCCATTCTAATTCATTCGTACGAATGTATCAATTCTAATTCATTCGTACGATCTATTCTAATTCATTCGTACGATCAATTCTAATTCATTTGTACGATCCATTCTAATTCATTCGTATGATCCATTCTAATTCATTCGTACGATCCATTCTAACTCATTCGCACAAATGTATCCATTCTAATTCATTCGTACGATCCATTCTAATTCATTTGCATGATCCATTCTAATTTATTTGTACGATCCATTCTAATTCATTCGTATGATCCATTCTAATCCATTCGTACGATCCATTCTAATCCATTCGTACGATCCATTCTAATTCATTCGCATGAATGTATCCATTCTAATTTATTCGTACGATCCAGTCTAATTCATTCGTACGATCCATTCTAATTCATTTGCACGAATGTATCCATTCTAATTCATTCGTACAATCCATTCTAATTCATTCGCACGATCCATTCTAATTCATTTCTACGATCCATTCTAATTCATTCGTATGAATGAATTCTAATTCATTCGCACGAATGTATCCATTCTAATTCATTTGCACGATCCATTCTAATTCATTCCTATGATCCATTCGAATTCATTCGTACGATCCATTCTAATTCATTCGCTCGAATGTATCCATTCTAATTCATCGTACGATCCATTCTAATCCATTCGTACGATCCATTCTAATCCATTAGTACGATCCATTCTAATTCATTCGCACGAATGTAACCATTCTAATTCATTCGTACGATCCATTCTAATTCATTCCTACGATCCATTCTAATTCATTCGCACGAATGTATCGATTCTAATTCATTTGCACGATCCATTCTAATTCATTCCTATGATCCATTCTAATTCATTCGTACGATCCATTCTAATTCATTCGCTCGAATATATCCATTCTAATTCATTCGTACGATCCATTCTAATCCATTCGTACGATCCATTCTAATTCATTCGTACAATGCGTTCTAATCCATTCGTACGATCCATTCTAATTCATTCGTACGATCCATTCTAATTCATTTGTACGAATGGATCGTACGAATGAATAAGAATGGATCGTACGAATGAATTCGAATGGTTACATTCGTGCGAATGAATTTGAATGGATCATAGGAATGAATTAGAACGGATCGTGCGAATGAATTAGAATGGATCGTACGAATGAATTAGAATGGATCATACGAATGAATTAGAATGGATTGTACGAAGGAATTAGAATGGATCATACGAATGAATTAGAATGGATCGAACAAATGAATTAGAATGGATACATTCGAGCGAATGAATTAGAATAGATCGTAGGAATGAATTAGAATGGATCATAAGAGTGAATTAGAATAGATCGTAGGAATGAATTACAATGGATCATACGAATGAATTAGAATGGATCGTACGAACGAATTAGAATGGATCGTACGAACGAATTAGAATGGATCGTATGAACGAATTAGAATGGATACATTCGTGCGAATGAATTAGAATGGATCGTACAAATGAATTAGAGTTGATCGTACGAATGAATTAGAATAGATCGTACGAATGAATTAGAATTGTTACATTCGTACGAATGAATTAGAATGGATCGTGCGAATGAATTAGAATGGATCGTACGAATGAATTAGAATGTATCGTGCGAATAAATTAGAATTCATACATTTGTGCGAATGAATTAGAATGGATCATACGAATGAATTAGAATGGATCGTGCGAATGAATTAGAATGGATCGTACGAATGAATTAGAATGGATACATTCGTACAAATGAATTAGAATGGATCGTATGAATGAATTAGAATGGATCGTATGAATGAATTAGAATGAATCGTAAGAATGAATTAGAATGGATCGTACGAATGAATTAGAATGGATCGTGCGAATAAATTTGAATGGATACATTCTTGCAAATAAAATAGAATGGACCGTTCGAATGAATTAGAATGGATCGTGCGAATGAATTAGAATGGATACATTCGTGCGAATGAATTAGAATGGATTGTGCGAATGAATTAGAATGAATCGTACGAATGAATTAGATTGCATCGTACGATCCATTCAAATCCATTCGTACGATCCATTCTTATTCATTCATACGATCCATTCTAATTCATTCGCACAATCCACTCTAATTCATTCGTATGATCCATTCTAATTCATTCGTACGAATGTAACCATTCTAATTCATTCGTATGATCCATTCTAATTCATTCCTATGATCCAATCTAATTCATTCACACGAATGTATCCATTCTAATTCATTTGCACGATCCATTCTAATTCATTCCTATGATCCATTCTAATTCATTCATACGATCCATTCTAATACATTCGCTCGAATGTATCCATTCTAATTCGTTCATACGATCCATTCTAATTCGTTCGTACGATCCATTCTAATTCGTTCGTACGATCCATTCTATTTCATTCGCACGATCCATTCTAATTCATTTGTACGATCCATTCTAATTCATTCGTACGATCCATTCTAATTCATTCGCACAAATATAACCATTCTAATTCATTCGTACGATCCATTCTAATTCGTACGATCCATTCTAATCCATTCGTACGATCCATTCTAATCCATTCGTACGATCCATTCTAATCCATTCATACGATCCATTCTAATTCATTCGCACGATCCATTCTAATTCATTCACACAAATGTATCCATTCTAATTCATTCGCTCGAATGTATCCATTCTAATTCATTCTCACGAATGTAATCATTCTAATTCATTCGTACGATCCATTCTAATTCATTCGTATGATCCATTCTAATTCATTCGTACGATCTATTCTAATTCATTCACACAATCCATTCTAATTCATTCGCACGAATGTATCTATTCTAATTCATTCGCATGATCCATTCTTATTCATTCGTGCGATGAATAAGAATGGATCGTGCAAATGAATTAGAATGGATCATAGGAATGAATTAGAATGGATCATGCAAATGAATTAGAATGGATACATTCGTGCGAATGAATTAGAATGGATCGTAGGAATGAATAAGAATGGATCGTACGAATGAATTAGAATGGTTACATTCTAATTCATTCGTACGCTCCATTCTTATTCATCGCACAAATGTATCCATTCTAATTCATTTGTACGATCCATTCTAATTCATTCGTACGATCCATTCTAATTCATTCCTATGATCCATTCTAATTCATTCGTACGATCCATTCTAATTCATTCGCACGAATGTAACCATTCTAATTCATTCGTACGATCCATTCTAATTCATTCGTACGATCCATTCTAATTCATTCGCTCGAATGTATCCATTCTAATTCATTCATACGATCTATTCTAATTCATTCCTACAATCCATTCTAATTCATTCGCACGATCCATTCTAATTCATTCGTATGATCCATTCTAATTCATTCCTACGATCTATTCTAATTCATTCGCTCGAATATATCCATTCTAATTCATTAGTACGATCCATTCTAATTCATTCGTACGATCCATTCTAATTCATTCGCACGAATGTAACCATTCTAATTCATCCGTACGATCCATTCTAATTCATTCGTACGATCCATTCTAATTCATTCGCACGATCCATTCTAGTTCATTCATACGATCCATTCTAATTCTTTCGTATGATCCATTCTATTTCACTCGTACGATACGTTCTAATTCATTCGCACGAATGTATCCATTCTAATTCATTCGTATGATCCATTCTAATTCATTCGCACGATCCATTCTAATTCATTCGTACGATCCATTCTAATTTATTTGCACGATCCATTCTAATTCTTTCGTACGATCCATTCTAATTCATTCGCACGATCCATTCTAATTCATTTGTACGAATGAATCCATTCTAATTCATTCGCACGATCCATTCTAATTTATTCGTACGATCCATTCTAATTCATTCGTATGATCCATTCTAATTCATTCGCACAAATGTATCTATTCTAATTCATTCGTACAATCCATTCTAATCCATTCACCGAATGAATTAGAATGGATCGTAGGAATGAATTAGAATGGATCGTACGAATGGATTAGAATGGATCGTACGAATGGATTAGAATGGATCGTACGAATGAATTAGAATGGATCGTACAAATGAATTAGAAAGGTTACATTTGTGAGAATGAATTAGAATGGATCGTATAAATAGATTAGAATGGATCGTACGAATGGATTAGAATGGGTCGTACGAATGGATTAGAATGGATCGAACGAATGGATTAGAATGGATCATACAAATGAATTAGAAAGGTTACATTCGTGAGAATGAATTAGAATGGATCGTACGAATGAATTAGAATGGATCATGCGAATGAATTTGAATGGATCGTACGAGTGAATTAGAATGGATCGAACGAATGAATGAGAATGGATCGTATGAACGAATTAGAATGGATCGTACGAATGAATTAGAATGGATACATTCGAGCGAATGAATTAGAATGGATCGTACGAATGAATTAGAATGGGTCATAGGAATGAATTAGAATGGATCGTACGAATGGATTAGAACGCATTGTACGAATGAATTAGAATGGATCGTACGAATGAATTAGAATGGATCATGCGATTGAATTAGAATAGATCGTGCGAATGAATTAGAATGGATCATAGGAATGAATTAGAATGGATCGTACGAATAAATTAGAATGGATTGTGCGAATGAATTAGAATGGATCGTACGAATGAATTAGAATGGATCATACGAATGAATTAGAATGGATACATTTGTGAGAATGAATTAGAATGGATCATACGAATGAATTAGAATGGATCGTACGAATGGATTAGAATGGATCGTACGAATGGATTAGAATGGATCGTACGAATGAATTAGAATGATTACATTCGTGAGAATGAATTAGAATGGATACATTCGAGCGAATGAATTAGAATGGATACATTTGTGTGAATGAATTAGAATGGATCGTGCGAATGAATTAGAATGGATCGTACGAATGGATTAGAATGGATCGTACGAATGGATTAGAATGGATCGTACGAATTAGAATGGATCGTACGAATGAATTAGAATGGTTACATTTGTGCGAATGAATTAGAATGGATCGTACGAATGAATTAGAATGGATCGTACAAATAAATTAGAATGGATCGTGCGAATGAATTAGAATGGATCGTACGAACGAATTAGAATGGATCGTACGAACGAATTAGAATGGATTGATGAACGAATTAGAATGGATACATTCGAGCAAATGTATTAGAATGGATCGTATGAATGAATTAGAATGGATCATAGGAATGAATTAGAATGGATCGTGCAAATGAATTAGAATGGATACATTCGTGTGAATGAATTAGAATGGATCATAGGAATGAATTAGAATGGATCGTACGAATGAATTAGAATGGTTACATTCGTACGAATGAATTAGAATGGATCATACGAATGAATTAGAGTGGATTGTGCGAATGAATTAGAATGGATCGTATGAATGAATAAGAATGGATCGTACGAATGGATTTGAATGGATCGTACGATGCAATCTAATTCATTCGTACGATTCATTCTAATTCATTCACACAATCCATTCTAATTCATTCGCACGAATGTATCCATTCTAATTCATTCGCACGATCCATTCTAATTCATTCGAACGGTCCATTCTATTTTATTTGCAAGAATGTATCCATTCAAATTTATTCGCACGATCCATTCTAATTCATTCGTATGATCCATTCTAATTCATTCTTACGATTCATTCTAATTCATTCGTACGATCCATTCTAATTCATTCATACGATCCATTCTAATTCATTTGTACGAATGTATCCATTCTAATTCATTCGTACGATCCATTCTAATTCATTCGCACGATCCATTCTAATTCATTCGTATGATCCATTCTAATTCATTCGCACAAATGTATCAATTCTAATTTATTCGCACGATACATTCTAATTCATTCGTACGATCCATTCTAATTCATTCGCACGATCCATTCTAATTCATTCGTACGAATGTAACAATTCTAATTCATTCGTACGATCTATTCTAATTCATTCGTACGATCAATTCTAATTCATTTGTATGATCCATTCTAATTCATTCGCACGAATGTATCCATTCTAATTCGTTCATACGATCCATTCTAATTCGTTCGTACGATCCATTCTAATTCGTTCGTACGATCCATTCTAATTCATTCGTATGATCCATTGTAATTCATTCCTACGATCTATTCTAATTCACTCTTATGATCCATTCTAATTCATTCCTACGATCTATTCTAATTCATTCCCTCGAATGTATCCATTCTAATTCATTCGTTCGATCCATTCTAATTCATTCGTACGATCCATTCTAATTCCTTCGTACGATCCATTCTAATTCATTCGTATGATCCATTCTAATTCATTCGTATGATCCATTCTAATTCATTCGCACGATCCGTTCTAATTCATTCCTATGATCCATTCTAATTCATTCGCACGAATGTAACCATTCTAATTCATTCGTACGATCAATTCTAATTCATTCGTACGATCCATTCGTACAAATGAATTAGAATGGATCGTACGAATGAATTAGAATGGATCGTACGAATGGATTAGAACGCATTGTACGAATGAATTAGAATGGATCGTACGAATGGATTAGAATTGATCGTACGAATGAATTAGAATGGATATATTCGAGCGAATGAATTAGAATGGATCGTACGAATGAATTAGAATGGATCATAGGAATGAATTAGAATGGATCGTGCAAATGAATTAGAATCGATACATTCGTGCGAATGAATTAGAATGGATCGTAGGAATGAATTAGAATGGATCGTACGAATGAATTAGAATGGTTACATTCGTGCGAATGAATTGGAATGGATCGTACTAATGGATTAGAATGGATCGTACGAATGGATTAGAATGGATCGTACGAATGAATTAGAATGGATACATTCGAGCGAATGAATTAGAATGGATCGTACGAATGAATTAGAATGGATCATAGGAATGAATTAGAATGGATCGTGCAAATGAATTAGAATGGATACATTCGTGCGAATGAATTAGAATTCATTCATACGAATGAATTAGAATGGATCGTAGGAATGAATTAGAATGGATCGTGCGAATGAATTAGAATGGATTGTACGAATGAATTAGAATGGATACATTCGTGCAAATAAATTAGAATGGATCGTACGAATGAATTAGACTGGATCGTACGAATAAATTAGAATGGATACATTCATGCGAATGAATTAGAATGGATCGTACGAATGGATTAGAATGGATCGTACGAATGGATTAGAATGGATCGTACGAATGAATTAGAATGGATCGTACAAATGAATTAGAATGGATCGTGCAAATGAATTAGAATGGATCGTACGAATGAATTAGAATGGATACATTGGTGCGAATGAGTTAGAATGGATCATACGAATGAATTAGAATGGATCGTACGAATGAATTAGAATGGATCATACAAATGAATTAGAATTGATCGTACGAATGAATTAGAATAGATCGTACGAATGAATTAGAATTGATACATTCGTACGAATGAATTAGAATGGATCGTGTGAATGAATTAGAACGGTTACATTCGTGCGAATGAATTAGAATTGATCGTATGAATGAATAAGAATGGATCGTACGAATGAATTAGAATAGATAGTGCGAATGAATTAGAATGAATCGTACGAATGCATTAGAATGGATCGTACGAATGAATTAGAATGAATCGTATGATCTAATTCATTCGAATGATTCATTCTAATTCATTCGTACGATCCATTCTAATTCATTCGGTGGATCCATTCTCTAATTCATTCGCATGAATATATCCATTCTAATTCATTTGTAGGATCCATTCTAATTCATTCGTACAATGCGTTCTAATCCTTTCGTACGATCCATTCTAATTCATTCGCATGATCCATTCTAGTTCATTCGTACGATCCATTCTAATTCATTGTCACGAATGTAACCTTTCTAATTCATTTTTATGATCCATTCTAATTCATTCGTACAATCCATTCTGATTCATTCGCACGAATGTATCCATTCTAATGCATTCGTACGATTCATTCTAATTCATTCGCACGATCCATTCTAATTCATTCGTACGATCCATTCTTATTTATTCATACGATCCATTCTAATTCATTTGTACGAATGAATTAGAATGGATCGTACGAATGGATTAGAATAGATCGTGCGAATGAATTAGAATGGATACATTCGTACGAACGAATTAGAATGGATCGTATGAACGAATTAGAATGGATCCAACGAATGAATTAGAATGGATACATTCGAGCGAATGAATTAGAATGGATCGTACGAATGAATTAGAATGGATCATAGGAATGAATTAGAATGGATCGTACGAATGAATTAGAATGGATCATGCGAATGAATTAGAATGGATCGTACGAAAGGATTAGAACGCATTGTACGAATGAATTAGAATGGATCGTACAAATGAATTAGAATGGATATATTCATGCGAATGAATTAGAGAATGGATCCACCGAATGAATTAGAATGGATCGTACGAATGAATTAGAATGAATCATCCGAATGAATTAGATCATACGATTCATTCTAATTCATTCGTACGATCCATTCTAATGCATTCGTACGATTCATTCTAATTCATTCGCACTATCTATTCTAATTCATTCGTACGATCCATTCTTATTTATTCATACGATCAATTCTAATTCATTCGCACGAATGTAACCGTTCTAATTCATTCACACGATCCATTCTAATTCATTCGTACGAATGTATCAATTCTAATTCATTCGTACGATCTATTCTAATTCATTCGTACGATCAATTCTAATTCATTTGTACGATCCATTCTAATTCATTCGTACGATCCATTCTAATTCATTCGTACGATCCATTCTAACTCATTCGCACAAATGTATCCATTCTAATTCATTCGTACGATCCATTCTAATTCATTTGCACGATCCATTCTAATTCATTTGTACGATCCATTCTAATTCATTCGTACGATCCACTCTAATCCATTCGTATGATCCATTCTAATCCATTCGTACGATCCATTCTAATTCATTCGCATGAATGTATCCATTCTAATTTATTCGTACGATCCAGTCTAATTCATTCGTATGATCCATTCTAATTCATTTGCACGAATGTATCTATTCTAATTCATTCGTACAATCCATTCTAATTCATTCGCACGATCCATTCTAATTCATTCCTACGATCCATTCTAATTCATTCGTATGAATGAATTCTAATTCATTCGCACGAATGTATCCATTCTAATTCATTTGCACGATCCATTCTAATTCATTCCTATGATCCATTCAAATTCATTCGTACGATCCATTCTAATTCATTCGCTCGAATATATCCATTCTAATTCATTTGTACGATTCATTCTAATCCATTCGTACGATCCATTCTAATCTATTAGTATGATCCATTCTAATTCATTCGCACGAATGTAACCATTCTAATTCATTCGTATGATCCATTCTAATTCATTCCTACGATCCATTCTAATTCATTCGCACGAATGTATCGATTCTAATTCATTTGCACGATCCATTCTAATTCATTCCTATGATCCATTCTAATTCATTCGTACGATCCATTCTAATTCATTCGCTCGAATATATCCATTCTAATTCATTCGTACGATCCATTCTAATCCCTTCGTACGATCCATTCTAATTCATTCGTACAATGCGTTCTAATCCATTCGTACTATCCATTCTAATTCATTCGTACGATCCATTCTAATTCATTTGTACGAATGGATCGTACGAATGAATTAGAATGGATCGTACGAATGAATTAGAATGGTTACATTCGTGCGAATGAATTAGAATGGATCATAGGAATGAATTAGAACGGATCGTGCGAATGAATTAGAATGGATCGTCCAAATGAATTAGAATGGATCATACGAATGAATTAGAATGGATCGTACGAAGGAATTAGAATGGATCGTACGAATGAATTAGAATGGATCGAACGAATGAATTAGAATGGATACATTCGAGCGAATGAATTAGAATAGATCGTAGGAATGAATTAGAATGGATCATAAGAGTGAATTAGAATAGATCGTTGGAATGAATTACAATGGATCATACGAATGAATTAGAATGGATCGTACGAACGAATTAGAATGGATCGTACGAACGAATTAGAATGGATCGTATGAACGAATTAGAATGGATACATTCGTGCGAATGAATTAGAATGGATCGTACAAATGAATTAGAATTGATCGTACGAATGAATTAGAATAGATCGTACGAATGAATTAGAATTGTTACATTCGTACGAATGAATTAGAATGGATCGTGCGAATGAATTAGAATGGATCGTACGAATGAATTAGAATGTATCGTGCGAATAAATTAGAATTCATACATTTGTGCGAATGAATTAGAATGGATCATACAAATGAATTAGAATGGATCGTGTGAATGAATTAGAATGGATCGTACGAATGAATTAGAATGGATACATTCGTACAAATGAATTAGAATGGATCGTATGAATGAATTAGAATGGATCGTACGAATGAATTAGAATGAATCGTAAGAATGAATTAGAATGGATCGTACGAATGAATTAGAATGGATCGTGCGAATAAATTTGAATGGATACATTCTTGCAAATAAAATAGAATGGACCGTTCGAATGAATTAGAATGGATCGTGCGAATGAATTAGAATGGATACATTCGTGCGAATGAATTAGAATGGATTGTGCGAATGAATTAGAATGAATCGTACGAATGAATTAGATTGCATCGTACGATCCATTCAAATCCATTCCTACGATCCATTCTTATTCATTCATACGATCCATTCTAATTCATTCGCACAATCCACTCTAATTCATTCGTATGATCCATTCTAATTCATTCGTACGAATGTAACCATTCTAATTTATTCGTACGATCCATTCTAATTCATTCCTATGATCCATTCTAATTCATTCACACGAATGTATCCATTCTAATTCATTTGCATGATCCATTCTAATTCAATCCTATGATCCATTCTAATTCATTCATACGATCCATTCTAATACATTCGCTCGAATGTATCCATTCTAATTCGTTCATACGATCCATTCTAATTCGTTCGTACGATCCATTCTAATTCGTTCGTACGATCTATTCTAATTCATTCGCACGATCCATTCTAATTCATTTGTACGATCCATTCTAA
Organism: Chamaelirium japonicum; assembly: GCA_947650365.1. NCBI lineage: Eukaryota > Viridiplantae > Streptophyta > Magnoliopsida > Liliales > Melanthiaceae > Chamaelirium > Chamaelirium japonicum. The sequence continues at coordinate 48,418,987 of OX393552.1, read as the reverse complement.
TTCATTCGTACGATCCAATCTAATTCATTCGCACAAATGTAACCATTCTAATTCATTCGTACGATCCATTCTAATTCGTACGATCCATTCTAATCCATTTGTACGATCCATTCTAATCCATTCGTACGATCCATTCTAATCCATTCGTACGATCCATTCTAATTCATTCGCACGATCCATTCTAATTCATTCACACAAATGTATCCATTCTAATTCATTCGCTCGAATGTATCCATTCTAATTCATTCTCACGAATGTAATCATTCTAATTCATTCGTACGATCCATTCTAATCCATTCGTACGATCCATTCTAATCCATTCGTACGATCCATTCCAATCCATTCGTACGATCCATTCTAATTCATTCGTATGATCCATTCTAATTCATTCTCACAAATGTATCCATTCTAATTCATTCGTATGATCCATTCTAATTCATTCGTACGATCCATTCTAATTCATTCGTATGATCCATTCTAATTTATTCGTACGATCCATTCTAATTCATTCCTATGATCCATTTTAATTCATTCGCACGATCTATTCTAATTCAATCGCATGATCCATTCTAATTCATTCGTACGATCCATTCTAATTCATTCGTACAATGCGTTCTAATCCATTCGTACGATCCATTCTAATTAATTCCTATGACCCATTCTAATTCATTCGTACGATCCATTCTAATTCATTCGCTCGAATGTATCCATTCTAATTCATTCGTACGATCCATTCTAATTCGTTCATACGATCCATTCTAATTCATTCGTTCGATCCATTCTAATTCACTCGTACGATCCATTCAAATTCATTCGCATGATCCATTCTAATTCATTCGTACGATCCATTCTAATTCATTCTCACAAATGTAACCTTTCTAATTCATTTGTATGATCCATTCTAATCCATTCGTACGATCCATTCTAATCCATTCGTACGACCCATTCTAATCCATTCGTACGATCCATTCTAATCCATTCGTACGATCCATTCTAATTCATTCCTACGATCCATTCTAATTCATTCGGTGAATGGATTAGAATGGATTGTACAAATGAATTAGAATAGATACATTTGTGCGAATGAATTAGAATGGATCATACGAATGAATTAGAATGGATCGTACGAATAAATTAGAATGGATCGTGCGAATGAATTAGAATGGATTCATTCGTACAAATGAATTAGAATGGATCGTGCGAATGAATTAGAATGGATCGTACGAATGAATTAGAATGGATCGTGCGAATAAATTAGAATGGATCGTACGAATGAATTAGAATGGATCGTGCGAATGAATTAGAATGGATCATACGAATGAATTAGAATGGATACATTCGTGCGAATGAATTAGACCGTATCGTACGAGTGAAATAGAATGGATCATACGAAAGAATTAGAATGGATCGTATGAATGAATTAGAATGGATCGTGCGAATGAATTAGAATGGATCGTACGAATGAATTAGAATGGATCGTACGGATGAATTAGAATGGTTACATTCGTGCGAATGAATTAGAATGGATCGTACGAATGAATTAGAATGGATAGTACGAATGAATTTGAATGGATATATTCGAGCGAATGAATTAGAATAGATCGTAGGAATGAATTAGAATGGATCATACGAATGAATTAGAATGGATCGTGCGAATGAATTAGAATGGATTGTAGGAATGAATTAGAATAGATCGTATGAATGAATTAGAACGGATACATTCGAGCGAATGAATTAGAATGGATCGTACGAATGAATTAGAATGGATCGTACGAATGAATTAGAATGGTTACATTCGTGCGAATGAATTAGAATGGATCGTACGAATGAATTAGAATGGATCGTTTGAATGAATTAGAATGGATCATAGGAATGAATTAGAATGGATCGTACGAATGAATTAGAATGGATCGTACAAATGAATTAGAATGGATACATTTGTGCGATGAATAAGAATGGAGCGTACGAATGAATTAGAATGTAACCATTCTAATTCATTCGTACGATCCATTCTAATTCATTCCTACGATCCATTCTAATTCATTCGCACGAATGTATCCATTCTAATTCATTTGCATGATCCATTCTAATTCATTCCTATGATCCATTCTAATTCATTTGCACGATCCATTCTTATTCATCGCACGAATGAATAAGAATGGATCATGCGAATGAATTAGAATGGATACATTCGTGCGAATGAATTAGAATGGATTGTGTGAATGAATTAGAATAGATCGTACGAATGAATTAGAATGGATCATACGAATGAATTAGAATGGACCGTGCGAATGAATTAGAATGGATACATTCTTGCGAATAAATTAGAATGGATCGTATATTCATGCAAATAAATTAGAATGGATCGTACGAATGAATTAGAATGGATCGTGCGAATAAATTAGAATGAATCATACGAATGCATTAGAATGGATCGTACGAATGAATTGGAATGGATACATTCGTGCGAATGAATTAGAATGGATCGTACGAATGAATTAGAATGGATCGTACGAATGAATTAAAATTGATCATACTATTGAATTAGAATGGATCATACGAATGAATTAGACTGGATCGTGCGAATGAATTAGAATGGATCGTACGAATGAATTAGAATGGATCTTACGAATGAATTAGAATTGATATATTCGTGCTAATGAATTAGAATGGATCGTGCGAATAAATTAGAATAGATCATACGAATGAATTAGAATGGATTGTACGAATGAATTAGAATGGATACATTCGTGCGAATGAATTAGAATGGATCGGATGAATGAATTAGAATGGATCGTACGATTCATTCTAATTCATTCGTATGATCCATTCTAATTCATTCGTATGATTTATTCTAATTCATTCGCATGATCCATTCTAATTCATTCATACAATCCATTCTAATTCATTCGTCCGATCCATTCAAATTCATTCGTACGATGCAATCTAATTCATTCGCACAAATGTTTCTATTCTAATTCATTCGTACAATGAGTTCTAATCCATTCGTACGATCCATTCTAATCCATTCGTACAATCCATTCTAATTCATTCGTATGATTCATTCTAATTCATTCGTACAATCCATTCTAATTCATTTGCATGAATGTATCCATTCTAATTTATTCGTACGATCCAGTCTAATTCATTCGTACGATCCATTCTAATTCATTCGCACGAATATATCCATTCTAATTCATTTGTACGATCCTTTCTAATTCATTCGCACGATCCATTGTAATTCTTTCATATGATCCATTCTAATTCATTCGCACGAATGTATCCATTCTAGTTGATTCGTACGCTCTATTCTAATTCATTCGTACGCTCCATTCTTATTCATTCGTATGATCTATTCTAATTCATTCGCACGAATGTATCCATTCTAATTCATTTGCACGATCCATTCTAATTCATTCCTATGATCCATTCTAATTCATTCGTACGATCCATTCTAATTCATTCGCTCGAATGTATCCATTCCAATTCATTCGTACGATCCATTCTAATTCGTTCGTACGATCCATTCTAATTCGTTCGTACGATCCATTCTAATTCGTTCGTACGATCCATTTTAATGCATTCGTACGATTCATTCTAATTCATTCGCACGATCCATTCTAATTCATTCGTATGATCCATTCTAATTCATTCCTACGATCTATTGTATTTCATTCGCTCGAATGTAACCTTTCTAATTAGAATGGATCGTGCGAATGAATTAGAATGGATACATTCGTGCAAATGAATTAGAATGGATCGTACGAATGAATTAGAATGGATACATTCGTACGAATAAATCAGAATGGATCCTACAAATGAATTAGAATGGATACATTCGTACGAATGAATTAGAATGGATCGTACGAATGAATTAATATGGATCGTGCGAATGAATTAGAATGGATCATACGAATGAATTAGAATGGATACATTCGTGCAAATGAATTAGAATGGATCGTAGGAATGAATTAGAATGGATCGTACGAATGAATTAGAATGGTTACATTCGTGCGAATGAATTAGAATGGATCGTACGAAAGGATTAGAATGGATCGTACGAATGGATTAGAACGCATCGTACGAATGAATTAGAATGGATCGTACGAATGGATTAGAACGGATCGTACGAATGAATTAGAATGGATCATACGAATAAATTAGAATGGTTACATTCGAGCGAATGAATTAGAATGGATCGTACGAATGAATTAGAATGGATCATAGGAATGAATTAGAATGGATCGTACTAATGGATTAGAATGGATCGAACGAATAAATTAGAATAGATATATTCGAGCGAATAAATTAGAATAGATCGTAGGAATGAATTAGAATGGATCATACGAATGAATTAGAATGGATCGTGCGAATGAATTAGAATGGATTGTACGAATGAATTAGAATGGATCGTACGAATGAATTAGAATGGATCGTACGAATGAATTAGAATGGATCGTACGAATGAATTAGAATGGATCGTACGAATGAACGAATTAGAATGGATCGTGCGAATGAATTAGAATGGATCGTACGAATGAATTAGAATGGATCGTGCGAATGAATTAGAATGGATCGTACGAACGAATTAGAATGGATCGTATGAATAAATTAGAATGGATCATACGAATGAATTAGAATGGATCGTGCGAATGAATTAGAATAAATCGTACGAATGCATTAGAATGGATCATACGAATGAATTAGAATGGATCGTGCGAATAAATTATACGAATGAATTTGAATGGATTAGAATGGATTGTACGAATGAATTAGAATGGATACATTTGTACGAATGAATTAGAATGGATCGTGCGAATGAATTAGAATGGATCGTACGAATGAATTAGAATGGATCATACGAATGGATTCGAATGAATCATACGAATGAATTAGAATGGATCGTACAAATGAATTAGAAAGATTACATTTGTGAGAATGAATTAGAATGGATCTTACGAATGGATTAGAATGGATCGTACGAATGGATTAGAATGGATCGTACGAATGGATTAGAATTGATCGTACGAATGAATTAGAATGGTTCATACGAATGAATTAGAATGGATCGTACGAATGAATTAGAATTTGAATGGATCGTACGAATAAATTAGAATGGATCGTACGAATGAATTAGAATGGATCGTGCGAATGAATTAGAATGGATCGTACGAATGAATTAGAATGGATACATTTGTGCGAATGAATTAGAATGGATCGTACATTTGTGAGAATGAATTAGAAAGGATCGTACGAATGAATTAGAGTGGATCGTACGAATGGATTAGAATGGATCGTACGAATGAAGTAGAATGGATACATTTGAGCGAATGAATTAGAATGGATCATACGAATGAATTAGAATGGATATATTTGTGCGAATGAATTTGAATGGATTGCCCGAATTGAATTAGAATGGATCATACGAATGAATTAGAATGGATACATTCGTGCAAATGAATTAGAATGGATCATAGGAATGAATTAGAATGGATCGTACGAATGAATTAGAATAGTTACATTTGTGTGAATGAATTAGAATGGATCGTACGAAAGGATTAGAATGGATCATACGAATGGATTAGAATGCATTGTACTAATGAATTAGAATGGATCGTACGAATGGATTAGAATGGATCATACGAATGAATTAGAATGGATCATACGAATAAATTAGAATGGATATATTCGAGCGAATGAATTAGAATGCATCGTACGAAAGAATTAGAATGGATCATAGGAATGAATTAGAATGGATCGTACGAATGGATTAGAATGGATCGAACCCATTCTAATTCATTCGCACGAATGTATCCATTCTAATTTATTCGTATGATTCATTCTAATTCATTCGCATGATCCATTTTAATTCATTCGTACGATCCATTCTAATTCATTCGTCCGATCCATTCTAATTCATTCGCACGAATGTATCCATTCGAATTAATTCGTACAATCCATTTTAATTCATTCGGACGATCCATTCTAATTCATTCGTATCATCCATTCTATTTCATTTGTACGATCCATTCTAATTCATTCGTACGATCCATTCTAACCCATTGTAGGAAGTTCGATCCATTCTAATCCAGTCGTACGATCCATTCTAATTTATTCTTACAATGCGTTCTAATCCATTCGTACGATCCATTCTAATTGATTCGTAGGATCCATTATAATTCATTTGTACGAATGAATTAGAATGGATCATACGAATGGATTAGAATGGATCGTACGAATGAATTAGAATGGATCGTACGAATGAATTAGAATGGATCGTACGAATGGATTAGAATAGATCGAACTTCCTACGAATGGGTTAGAATGGATCATACGAATGAATTAGAATGGATCGTACAAATGAAATAGAATGGATCATACGAATGAATTAGAATGAATCGTCCGAATGAATTAGAATGGATCCACGAATGTATCCATTCTAGTTCATTCGTACGCTCCATTCTAATTCATTCGTACGCTCCATTCTTATTCATCGCACAAATGTATCCATTCTAATTCATTCGTACGATCCATTCTAATTCATTCGCACGATCGATTCTAATTCATTAGTATGATCCATTCTAATTCAATCATACGATCCATTCTAATTCTTTCGTACGATCCATTCTAATTCATTCGTACAATCCATTCTAATTTATTCGTACGATCCATTCTAATTCATTCGCACTATCCATTCTAATTCATTCGTACGATCCATTCTAATTCGTTCATACAATCCATTCTAATTCATTCGTACGATCCATTCTAATTCATTCGCTCGAATGTATCTATTATAATTCATTCGTACGATCCATTCTAATTCGTTCATACGATCCATTCTAATTCGTTCGTACGATCCATTCAAATTTATTCGTACGATCCATTCTAATCCATTCGTACGATCCATTCTAATTCATTCGTACAAATGAATTAGAATGGATCGTACGAATGAATTAGAAAGGATTGTGCGAATGAATTAGAATGGATTGTATGAATGAATAAGAATGGATCGTACGAATGAATTAGAATGGATCGTGCAAATGAATTAGAATGGATACATTCGTGCGAATGAATTAGAATGGATCGTGCGAATGAATTAGAATGGATCGTACGAATGAATTAGAATGGATATATTTGAACGAATAAATTAGAATGGATAATACGAATGAATTAGAATGGATCGTACGAATGAATTAGAATGGATCGTGCGAATGAATTAGAATCGATCGTACGAATGAATTAGAATGGATCGTACGAATGAATTAGATCGTACGAATGAATTAGAATGGATCGTACGAATGAATTAAAATGGATACATTCATACGACTGAATTAGAATGGATCGTGCGAATTAATTAGAATGGATCGTACGAATGAATTTGAATGGATACATTTATGCGAATGAATCTGAATGGATTGTATGAATGAAATACAATGGATCGTACGAATGAATTAGAATGGATCATACGAATAAATTAGAATAGCTCATACGAATAAATTAGAATGAATCGTACGAATGAATTAGAATGGTTACATTCGTGCGAATGAATTAGAATGGATCGTACGAATGAATTAGAATGGATCGTGCGAATGAATTAGAATTGATCATACGAATGAATTAGAATGGATCGTACGAACGAATTAGAATGGATCGTACGAACGAATTAGAATGGATCGTATGAACGAATTAGAATGGACCATACGAATGAATTAGAATGGATCTTACGAATGAATTAGAATGGATACATTCGAGCGAATGAATTAGAATGGATTGTACGAATGAATTAGAATGGAACGTACGAATGAATTAGAATGGATCCATTCGTGCGAATGAATTAGAATGAATCGTACGAATAAATTAGAATGGATCGTAGGAATGAATTAGAATGGATGGTACGAATGAATTAGAATGGTTACATTTGTGCGAATGAATTAGAATGGATCATAGAAATGAATTAGAATGGATACATTCGAACGAATGAATTAGAATAGATCGTAGGAATGAATTAGAATGGATCATACGAATGAATTACAATGAATCGTGCGAATGAATTAGAATTGATTGTACGAATGAATTAGAATGGATACATTCGTGCGAATGAATTAAAATGGATCGTACGAATAAATTAGAATGGATCGTGCGAATGAATTAGAATAGTTCATAGGAATGAATTAGAATGGATCATACGAATGAATTAGAATGGATTGTACGAATGATCGTAGGAATGAATTAGAATGGATCGTACGAATGAATTAGAATGGATCCACCGAATGAGTTAGAATGGATCATACGAATGAATTAGAATGGATCATACGAATGAATTAGAATGGATTGTGCGAACGAATTAGAATGGATCGTATAAATGAATAAGAATGGATCGTACGAATGAAATAGAATGGATCGTACGAATAAATTAGAATGGATTGTGCGAATGAATTAGAATGGATCGTACGAATGAATTAGAATGGATCGTATGAATGAATTAGAATGGATCGAACGAATGAATTAGAATGGATCGTACGAATGAATTAGAATGGATTGTGCGAATGAATTAGAATGGATCGTATGAATAAATTAGAATGGATCATACGAATGAATTAGAATGGATCGTGCGAATGAATTAGAATGAATCATACGAATGCATTAGAATGGATCGTACGAATGAATTAGAATGAATCGTACGATCGATTCTAATTCATTCGTCCGATCCATTCTAATTCATTCGCACGAATATATCCATTCTAATTCATTCGTACAATCCATTCTAATTCATTCGCACGATCCATTCTAATTCATTCTTATGATTCATTCTAATTCATTCCTACGATCTATTCTAATTCATTCGCTTGAATGTATCCATTCTAATTCATTCGTTCGATCCATTCTAATTCATTCGTATGATCCATTCAAATTCATATGCACGATCCATTCTAATTCATTCGTACGATCTATTCTTATTCATTCGTACGATCCATTCAAATTCATTCGTACGAATGAATTAGAATGGATCATAGAAATGAAATAGAAAGGTTACATTCGTGAGAATGAATTAGAATGGATCATACGAATGAATTAGAATGGATCGTACGAACGAATTAGAATGGATCGTACGAATGAATTAGAATGGATCATATGAATGAATTAGAATGGTTACATTCGTGCGAATGAATTAGAATGGATCATACGAATGGATTAGAATGGATCCAACGAATGAATTAGAATGGATCGTACGAACGAATTAGAATGGATCATAGGAATGAATTAGAATGGATCGTACGAATGTATGATCCATTCTAATTCGTTCGTACGATCCATTCTAATTCGTTCGGACGATCCATTCTAATTCATTCGCACGATCCATTCTAATTCATTCGTACGATCCATTCTAATTCATTCATTCGATCCGTTCTAATTCATTCGCTCGAATGTATCCATTCTAATTCATTCGTTCGATCCATTCTAATTCATTCGTACGATCCATTCAAATTCATTCTCACAAATGTAACCTTTCTAATTCGTTTGTACGATCCATTCTAATTCATTCATACAATCCATTCTAATTCATTTGTACGATCCATTCTTATTCATTCGTACGATCCATTCAAATTCATTCGCATGATACATTATAATTCATTCGTACGATCCATTCTAATTCATTCTCACGAATGTAACCTTTCTAATTTATTTGTATGATCCATTCTAATTTATTCGCACGATCTATTCTAATTCATTCGCACGATCCATTCTAATTCATTCGTCCGGTCCCTTCTAATTTATTCGCACGAATGTATCCATTCTAATTCATTCGTACGATCCATTCAAATTCATTCGCACGATCCATTCAAATTCATTCGAACGATCCATTCAAATTCATTCGCACGATCCATTCTAATTCATTCGTATAATTAATTCTAATTCATTCGTTCTATCCATTCTAATTCATTCGCACGAATGTAACCAATCTAATTCATTCGTACGATCCATTCTAATTCATTCCTATGATCCATTCTAATTCATTTGCACGAATGTAACCATTCTAATTCATTCGTACGATCCATTCTGATTCATTAGAATGGATCGTGCAAATGAATTAGAATGGATACATTCGTGCGAATGAATTAGAATGGATCGTAGGAATGAATTAGAATGGATCGTACGAATGAATTAGAATGGTTGCATTCGTGCGAATGAATTAGAATGGATCGTACGAATGAATTAGAATGGATCATACAAATGAATTAGAAAGGTTACATTCGTCAGATGAATTAGAATAGATCGTACGAATGAATTAGAATGGATCATGCGAATGAATTTGAATGGATCGTACGAATGAATTAGAATCGATCGAACGAATGAATTAGAATGGATACATTCGAGCGAATGAATTAGAAAAGATCATAAGAATGAATTAGAATGGATCATATGAATGAATTAGAATGGATCGTACGAACGAATTAGAATGGATCGTACGAACGAATTAGAATGGATCGTACGAACGAATTGGAATGGATCGTACGAATGAATTAGAATGGATACATTCGTGTGAATGAATTAGAATGGATCGTACGAATGAATTAGAGTGGATCGTGCAAATAAATTAGAATGAATCGTACAAATGAATTAGAATGGATCGTGCGAATGAATTAGAATGGATACATTTGTACGAATAAATAATAATGGATTGTACGAATGAATTAGAATGGATACATTCTTGCGAATAAATTAGAATGGATCGTATATTCGTGCAAATAAATTATAATGGATCATACGAATGAATTAGAATGGATCGTGCGAATGAATTAGAATGGATCGTACGAATGAATTAGAACGGATACATTCGTACGAATGAATTAGAGTGGATCGTATGAATGAATTAGAATGGATCATACGAATGAATTAGAATAGATACGTTCGTGCGAATGTATTAGAATGGATCGTCAGAATGAATTATAATGGATCGTACGACTGAACTATATTGGATCGTACGAATGAATTAGAATGGATCGTGCGAAAGAATTAGAATGGATCGTGCGAAAGAATTAGAATGGATCGTACGAATGAATTAGAATGGATCGTGCGAATGAATTAGAATAGATCGTACGAGTGAATTAAAATGGATACATTCATGCAAATGAATTAGAATGGATCGTATGAATGAATCAGAATGGATCGTACGAATGAATTAGAATGGATCGTGTGAATGAATTAGAATGGATCGTACGAGTGAATTAGAAAGGATACATTCGTGCGAATGAATTAGAATGAATCATACAAATGAATTAGAAAGGATCGTCTGATTAAATTAGAATGGATCGTGCGAATGAATTAGAATGGATCGTATGAATGAATTAGAATGGATACGTTCCTGCGAATGAATTAGAATGGATCGTAAGAATGAAATAGAATGGAAACATTCGTGCGAAAAAATTGGAATGGATCGTACGAATGAATAGAATGGATCGTACGAATCAATTAGAATGGATTGTAAGAATGTATTAGAATGGATCGTGTGAATAAATTAGAATGGATTGTACGAATGAATTAGAATGGATACATTCGAGCGAATGAATTAGAATGGATCGTACGAATGAATTAGAATGTATCCATTCTAATTCATTCGCACGATCCATTCTAATTCATTCGTACGATCCATTCTTATTCATTCGTACGATCCATTCTAATTCATTCGTATGATCAATTCTAATTCATTTGCACGATCCATTCTAATTCATTCTCACGAATGTAACCTTTCTAATTCATTTGTATGATCCATTCTAATTCATTCGTACGATCCATTCTAATCCATTCGTACGATCCATTCTAATCCATTCGTACAATTAGAATGGATCGTTCTAATCCATTCGTACGATCCATTCTAATCCATTCGTACAGTTAGAAGGACGAATGAATTAGAATGGATCGTACGATTCATTCTAATTCATTCGTATGATCCATTCTAATGCATTCGTATGATTCATTCTAATTCATTCGCACGATCCATTCTAATTCATTCGTTTGATCCATTCTAATTTATTCATACGATCCATTCTAATTCATTCGCACAATCCATTCTAATTCATTCGTACGATCCATTCTAATTCATTCGTTCGATCCATTCTAATTCATTCGTACGATCCATTCTAATTCATTCGCACGATCCATTCTAATTCATTCGTACAAATGAATCCATTCTAATTCATTCGCACGAATGTATCCATTCTAATTCATTTGCATGAATGTATCCATTCTAATTTATTCGTACGAATGAATTAGAATGGATCGTACGCATGATCCATTCATACGATCATTTCTTATTCATTCGTACGATCCATTCTAATCCATTCGTTAGATCCAGTCAAATTCATTCGTACGAATCATTTGGATCATTCGAGCGAATGGATCGTGCGAATGAATTAGAATGGATTGTACGAATGAATTAGAATGGATACATTCGAGCGAATGAATTAGAATAGATCGTAGGAATGAATTAGAATGGATCATACGAATGAATTAGAATGGATCGTGCGAATGAATTAGAATGGATCGTACGAACGAATTAGAATGGATCGTACGAACGAATTAGAATGGATCATACGAATGAATTAGAATGGATCGTACGAATGAATTCGAATGGATACATTCGTGCGAATGAACTAGAATGGATCATACGAATGAATTAGACTGGATCGTACGAATAAATTAGAATAGATACATTCATACGAATGAATTAGAATGGATCGTACGAATGAATTAGAATGGATCGTGCGAATGAATTAGAATGGATCGTACGAATGAATTAGAATGGATCGTATGAATGAATTAGAATGAATCGTACGAATGAATTGGAATGGATCATGCGAATGAGTTAGAATGGATCGTGCGAATGAAATAGAATGGATCGTGCGAATGAATTAGAATGGATCTAATTCATTCGCACGATCTATTCTAATTCATTTGTACGATCCTTTCTAATTCATTCGCACGATCCATTCTAATTCTTTCATATGATCCATTCTAATTCATTCATACGATCCATTCTAATTCATTCCTACGATCCATTCTAATTCATTCGCACGAATGTATCCATTAGAATGGATCGTACGAATGAATTAGAATGAATCATCCGAATGAATTAGAATGGATCATAGGATCATAGGATTAGATCCTATGATCCATTCTAATCCATTCTAATGGATCGTACGAATGAATTAGAATGAATCATCCGAATGAATTAGAATGGATCATAGGATCATAGAATTAGATCCTATGATCCATTCTAATTCTATGATCCTATGGATCATAGGATCATAGGATCATAGAACGGATGGATCATAGGATCATAGAATTAAAATGGATCATAGGATCGTACGAATAAATTAGAATGGATCGTACGAACGAATTAGAATGGATCGTACAAATGGATTAGAATGGATCGTACGAATGGATTAGAATGGATCGTGCGAATGAATTAGAATGGATCGTACGAATGAATTAGAATGGATCGTGCGAATGAATTAGAATGAATCCATTCTAATTAATTCGCACGAATGTATCCATTCTAATGTATTCGTACAATCCATTCTTATTCATTCATACGATCCATTCTAATTCATTCGTACGATCCATTCTAATTCATTCGCACGATCCATTCTAATTTATTCTTATGATCCATTCTAATTCATTCGTACGATCTATTCTAATTCATTCGCACGAATGTAACCATTCTAATTCATTCGTACGATTCATTCTAATTCATTCGTATGAGCTATTCTAATTCATTCGTATGATCCATTCTAATTCATTCGTACGATCCATTGTATTTCATTCATACAATCCATTCAGATTCATTCGCACAAATGTATCCATTCATATTTATTTGCACGATCCATTCTAATTCATTCGTATGATCCATTCTAATTCATTCGTACGATCCATTCTAATTCGTTCGTACGATCCATTCTAATTCGTTCATACGATCCATTCTAATTCATTCGCATAATCCATTCTAATTCATTCGTACGATCCATTCTAATTCATTCGTATGATCCATTCTAACTCATTCGGATCCATTCGTACGATCCATTCTAATTCATTCGTATGATCCATTCGTACGATCCATTCTAATTCATTCGTATGATCTATTCTAATTCATTCGCACGAATGTATCCATTCTAATTCATTTGCACGATCCATTCTAATTAATTAGTACGATCCATTCTAATTCATTAGTACGATCCATTCTAATTCATTCGCTCGAATGTATCCATTCTAATTCATTCGTACGATCCATTCTAATTCATTCGTACGAACCATTCTAATTCATTTGTACGATCCATTCTAATTCATTCGCACGATCCATTCTAATTCATTCGTACGATCCATTCTAATGCATTCGTATGATTCATTCTAATTCATTCGCACGATCCATTCTAATTCATTCGTACGATCCATTCTTATTCATTCATACGATCCATTCTAATTCATTCGTACGGTCCATTCTAATTCATTCGTATGATCCATTCTAACTCATTCGGTGGATCCATTCTAATTCATTCCTACGATCCATTCTAATTCATTCGTACGATCCATTCTAATTAATTCGCACGATCCATTCTAATTCATTCCTATGATCCATTCTAATTGAGTCGTATGAATGTATCCATTTTAATTCATTCGTACGATCTAATTCATTCGTACGATCCATTCTAATTTATTCGTACGATCGATTCTAATTCATTCGCATGATCCATTCTAATTCATTCATACGATCCATTCTAATTCATTCGTATGATCCATACTAATTTATTCGTTCAAATATATCCATTCTAATTCATTCGTACGATCCATTCTAATTCATTCGCACGATCCATTCTAATTCATTCATACAAATGAATTAGAATGGTTACATTCGTGCGAATGAATTAGAATGGATCGTACGAATGAATTAGTATGGATCATGCGAATGAATTTGAATGGATCGTACGAATGAATTTGAATGGATTGTACGAATGAATTAGAATGGATACATTTGTGCGAATGAGTTAGAATGGATCATACGAATGAATTAAAATGAATCATACGAATGAATTAGAATGGATCATACGAATGAATTAGAATGGATCGTGCGAATGAATTAGAATGGATCGTATGAATGAATAAGAATGGATCGTACGAATGAATTAGAATGGATCGTGCGAATGAATTAGAATGGATCGTACGAACGAATTAGAATTGATACATTCGTGCGAATGAATTAGAATGGATCGTACGAATGAATTAAAATGTATGCATTCAAATTCATTCATACGATCCATTCTAATTTATTCGTACGATCCATTCTAATTCATTCGCTCGAATGTATCCATTCTAATTCATTCGTACGATCCATTCTAATTCATTCGCACAAATATAACCATTCTAATTCATTCGTACGATCCATTCTAATTCATTCGTACGATCCATTCTAATTCATTCGCATAAATGTAACCATTCTAATTCATTCGTACGATCCATTCTAATTCATTCCTATGATCCATTCTAATTCATTCACACGAATGTATCCACTCGTGCACGATCCATTCTAATTCATTCGTACGATCCATTCTAATTCATTCGCATGAATGATACCATTCTAATTCGTTCGTACGATCCATTCTAATTCATTCGTACGATCCATTCTAATTCATTTACACGAATATATCCATTCTAATTCATTCACACAAATGTAACCATTCTAATTCATTCGCACGATCCATTCTAATTCATTCGTACGATCCATTCTAATTCATTCGCACAAATGTATCCATTCTAATTCATTCGTACGATCCATTCTAATTCATTCGTACGATCCATTCTAATTCATTCGTACGATCCATTCTAATTCATTCGTATGATCCATTCTAATTCATTCCTATGATCCATTCTAATTCATTCGTACGATCCATTCTAATCCATTCGTACGATCCATTCTAATCCATTCGTACGATCCATTCTAATTCATTCGCATGAATGTATCCATTCTAATTCATTCGCACAATCCAATCTAATTCAAACGTACGATCCATTCTAATTCATTCACATGATGTATTCTAATTCATTCGTATGATCCATTCTAATTCATTCGTATGATTCATTCTAATTCATTCGTACGATCCATTCTAATTCATTCACACAAATGTATCCATTGTAATTCATTCGTACGATCCATTCGAATTCATTCCTACGATCCATTCTAATTCATTCGCACATTCTAATTCATTTGCATGAATGTGTCCATTCTAATTTATTCGTACGATCCAGTCTAATTCATTCATACGATCCATTCTAATTCATTCGCACGAATATATCCATTCTAATTCATTTGTACGATCCTTTCTAATGGATACATTCGTGCGAATGAATTAGAATGGATCGGACGAATGAATTAGAATGGATCGTACGATTCATTCTAATTCGTTCATACGATCCATTCTAACTCATTCGTATGATCCATT
The DNA here is from genome assembly GCA_947650365.1 of Chamaelirium japonicum. NCBI lineage: Eukaryota > Viridiplantae > Streptophyta > Magnoliopsida > Liliales > Melanthiaceae > Chamaelirium > Chamaelirium japonicum. Next base: position 48,402,494 of record OX393552.1, on the reverse strand, counting down.
CTAACTCATTCGGTGGATCCATTCTAATTCATTCGTACGATCCATTCTAATTCATTCGCACTATCCATTCTAATTCATTCGCATCCATTCTAATTCCTTCGTACGATCCATTCTAATTCTTTCGCATCTATTCTAATTCAATCGCAAGATCCATTCTAATTCGTTCGTACGATACATTATAATTCATTCGTACGATCCATTTTAATTCATTCGCACGATCCATTCTAATTCATTCACACAAATGTATCCATTCTAATTCATTCGTACGATCCATTCTAATTCATTCGCACAAATGTATCCTTTCTAATTCATTTGTATGATCCATTCTAATTCATTCGTACGATCCATTCTAATTCATTCGTACGATCATTTCTAATTTATTCGCACGATCCGTTCTAATTCATTCCTATGATCCATTCTAATTCATTCGCACGAATGTAACAATTCTAATTCATTCGTACGATCCATTCTAATTCATTCCTACGATCCATTCTAATTCATTCGTACGATCCATTTTAATTCATTTGCACGAATGTATCCATTCTAATTCATTCGTACATTCCATTCTAATTCATTCGCACGATCCATTCTAATTCATTCGTATGATTCATTCTAATTCATTCCTACGATTTATTCTAATTCATTCGTACGATCATTCGTACGATCTATTCTAATTCATTCGTATGATCAATTCTAATTCATTCCTATGATCCATTCTAATTCATTCGTACGATCCATTCTAATGCATTCGTATGATCCATTCTAATTCATTCGTACGATCCATTCTAATTCATTCCTACGATCCATTCTAATTCATTCGTACGATCCATTTTAATTCATTTGCACGAATGTATCCATTCTAATTCATTCGTACATTCCATTCTAATTCATTCGCACGATCCATTCAAATTCATTCGTATGATCCATTCTAATTCATTCCAATGATTTATTCTAATTCATTCGTACGATCATTCGTACGATCTATTCTAATTCATTCGTATGATCAATTCTAATTTATTCCTATGATCCATTCTAATTCATTCATACGATCAATTCTAATTCATTCGCATGAATGTAACCATTCTAATTCATTCGCACGATCCATTCTAATTCATTCGTACGAATGTATCAATTCTAATTAATTCGTACGATCTATTGTAATTCATTCGTACGATCAATTCTAATTCGTTTGTACGATCCATTCTAATTCATTCGTACGATCCATTCTAATTCATTCATACAATCCATTCTAATTCATTCGTATGATCTATTCTAATTAGAATTAGAATGAATTAGAATGGATACATTCGAGCGAATGAATTAGAATAGATCGTAGGAATGAATTAGAATGGATCATACGAATGAATTAGAATAGATCGTACGAATGAATTAGAATGGATCGTACGAATGAATTAGAATGGATCTCACGAACGAATTAGAATGGATCGTACGAACGAATTAGAATGGATCATAGGAATGAATTAGAATGGATCGTGCAAATGAATTAGAATGGATACATTCGTGCGAATGAAGTAGAATGGATCGTAGGAATGAATTAGAATGGATCGTACGAATGAATTAGAATGGTTACATTCGTGCGAATGAATTAGAATGGATCGTACAAATGAATTAGAATGGATCATACAAATGAATTAGAAAGGTTACATTCATGAGAATGAATTAGAATGGATCGTACGAATGAATTAGAAAGGTTAGAATGGATACATTCGAGCGAATGAATTAGAATAGATCGTAGGAATGAATTAGAATGGATCATACGAATGAATTAGAATGGATCGTGCGAATGAATTAGAATAGATTGTACGAATGAATTAGAATGGATACATGTGTGCGAATGAATTAGAATGGATCGGACGAATGAATTAGAATGGATCGTACGATTCATTCTAATTCGTTCGTACGATCCATTCTAATTCATTCGTATGATCGTACGAATAAATTAGAAATGAAGTAGAATGGATCGTGCGAATGAATTAGAATGGATCGTGCGAATGAATTAGAATGGATTGTGCGAATGAATTAGAATGGATCGTACGAACGAATTAGAATGGATCATATGAACGAATTAGAATGGATCGTACGAATGGATTAGAATGCATTCGTATGATCCATTCTAATTCATTCGCACGAATATATCGATTCTAATTCATTCGCACGATCCATTCTAGTTCATTCGTACGATCCATTCTAATTCATTCGTACGATCCATTCTAATTCATTCGTACTATCCATTCTAATTCATTCGTACGAATAAATTAGAATGAATATGATCCCTTCGTACGATCTATTCTAATTCATTCGTACAATGCGTTCTAATCCATTCGTACGATCCATTCTAATTTATTCGTATGATCTATTCTAATTCATTCGCACGAATGTATCCATTCTAATTCATTTGCACGATCCATTCTAATTCATTCCTATGATCCATTCTAATTCATTCGTATGATCCATTCTAATTCATTCGCACTATCCATTCTAATTCATTCGCACGATCTATTCTAATTCATTCGTACGATCCATTCTAATTCATTCGCACGAATGTATCCATTCTAATTCATTTGCATGAATGTATCCATTCTAAATTATTCGTACGAATGGATTAGAATGGATCGTACGAATTAATAAGAAATGATCGTACGAATGGATCATGTGTACGATCAATTCTAATTCATTCGTACGAATAAATTAGAATGGACACATTCATGCAAATGAATTAGAATGGATACATTCGTGCGAATGAATTAGAATGGATCGTACGAATGAATTAGAATAGATCGTGCGAATGAATTAGAATGGATAGTGCGAATGAATTAGAATGGATCGTACGAATGGATCGTATGAATGAATAAGAATGGATCGTACGAATGAATTAGAATGGATCATGCGAATGAATTAGAATTGATCGTACGATCCATTCTAATCCATTCGTACGATCCATTCTAATTCATTCGCACGAATGTAACCATTCTAATTCATTCATATGATCCATTCTAATTCATTCTAATTCATTCGTACGATCCATTCTAATGCATTCCTATGATCCATTCTAATTCATTCGCATGACTGTATCCATTCTAATTCATTTGCACGATCCATTCTAATTCATTCGTACGATCCATTCTAATTCATTCGTACGATCCATTCTAATTCATTCGCTCGAATGTATCCATTCTAATTCATTCGCACGATCCATACTAATTCATTCGTCCGATCCATTCTAATTCATTCGCACGAATGTATCCATTCTAATTCATTCGTACAATCCATTCTAATTCATTCGCACGATCCATTCTAATTCATTCGTATGATCCATTCTAATTCATTCCTACGATCTATTATAATTCATTCGCACGATCCATTCTAATTCAGTCGTATGTATATATCCATTTTAATTCATTCGTACGATCCATTCTAATCCATTTGTACGATCCATTCTAATTCATTCGCACGAATGTAACCATTCTAATTCATTCCTATGATCCATTATAATTCATTCCTATGATCCATTATAATTCATTCGTACGATCCATTCTAATTCATTCGCTCGAATGTATCCATTCTAATTCATTCGTACGATTCATTCTAATTCATTCGTACGATCCATTCTAATTCATTTGTATGATCCATTCTAATTCATCGCACGATCCATTCTAATTCATTCGCTCGAATGTATCCATTCTAATTCATTCGTACGATCCATTCTAATGCATTCGTACGATCCATTCTTATTCATTCATACGAATGAATTAGAATGGATCGTACGAATGAATTAGAATGGATCATACGATTCATTCTAATTCATTCGTACGATCCATTCTAATGCATTCGCACGATCCATTCTAATTCATTCGCACGAATGTATCCATTCTAATTCATTTGCACGATCCATTCTAATTCATTCGTACGATCCATTCATACGATCCATTCTAATTCATTCGTACAAATGAATTAGAATGGATCGTACGAATGAATTAGAATGGATCGTACGAACGAATTAGAATGGATCATATGAACGAATTAGAATGGATCGTACGAATGAATTAGAATGGATACATTCGAGCGAATGAATTAGAATTGATCGTACGAATGAATTAGAATGGATCGTACGAATGAATTAGAATGGATCATACGAATGAATTAGAATGGATCGTACGTTTGAATTAGATTGGATTGTGCGAATGAATTAGAATGGATACATTCGTGCGAATGAATTAGAATAGATCGTATGAATGAATTAGAATGGATCGTACGAATGAATTAGAATCGATCGTACGAATGAATTAGAATGGATATATTTAAGCGAATGAATTAGAATGGATCGTACAAATGAATTAGAATGGATTGTGCGAATCAATTAGGCTGGATCGTGCGAATGAATAAGAATGGATCATACGAATGAATTAGAATGGATAGTACGAATTAATTAGAATGGATACATTCGGGCGAATGAATTAGAATGGATCGTAGGAATGAATTAGAATGGATTGTACGAATGAATTAGAATGGATCATTTGCACGAATGTATCCCTTCTAATTCATTTGCATGATCCATTCTAATTCATTCGTACGATCCATTCTTATTCATTCATACGATCCATTCTAATTCATTCGCACAATCCATTCTAATTCATTCGTTCGATTTATTCTAATTTATTTGTACGATCCATTCTAATTCGTTCATATGATCCATTATAATTCGTTCGTACGATCCATTCTAATTCGTTCGTACGATCCATTTTAATTCATTCGCACGATCCATTCTAATTCATTCACACGATCCATTCTAATTCTTTCATATGATCTATTCTAATTTATTCGCACGAATGTATCCATTCTAGTTCATTCGTACGCTCCATTCTTATTCATCGCACAAATGTATCCATTCTAATTCATTCATACGATCCATTCTATTTCATTCACACGATCGATTCTAATTCATTCGTATGATCCATTCTAATTCATTCGTACGATTCATTCTAATTCTTTCGTACGATCCATTCTAATTCATTCGCACGATCTATTCTAATTTATTCGTACAATCCATTCTAATTCATTCGTACGATCCATTCTAATTCATTTGCACTATCCATTTTAATTTATTCGTACGATCCATTCTAATTCATTCGTACAATCCATTTAATTTATTCGTACGATCCATTCTAATTCATTCGCTCGAATGTATCCATTCTAATTCATTCGTATGATCCATTCTAATTCGTTCATACGATCCATTCTAATTCGTTCGTACGATCCATTCTAATTTATTCGTACGATCCATTCTAATCCATTCGTACGATCCATTCTAATTCATTCGTACAAATGAATTAGAATGGATCGTACGAATGAATTAGACTGGATTGTGCGAATGAATTAGAATGGATTGTATGAATGAATAAGAATGGATCGTACGAATGAATTAGAATGGATCGTGCAAATGAATTAGAATGGATACATTCGTGCGAATGAATTAGAATGGATCATGCGAATGAATTAGAATGGATCGTACGAATGAATTAGGATGGATATATTTGAACGAATAAATTAGAATGGATCATACGAATGAATTAGAATGGATCGTATAAATGAATTAAAATGGATCGTGCGAATGAATTAGAATCGATCGTACGAATGAATTAGAATGGATCGTACGAATGAATTAGATCGTACGAATGAATTAGAATGGATCGTACGAATGAATTAAAATGGATACATTCATACGACTGAATTAGAATGGATCGTGTAAATTAATTAGAATGGATCGTACGAATGAATTTGAATTGATACATTTGTGCGAATGAATCTGAATGGATTGTACGAATGAATTAGAATGGATCGTACAAATGGATTAGAATGGATCGTACGAATGGATTAGAATGGATCGTACGAATGAATTAGAATGGATCGTACAAATGAATTAGAAAGGCATTCATACGATCAATTCTAATTCATTCGTATGATCCATACTAATTCATTCGTACGATCCATTCTAATTCATTTGCATGAATGTATCCATTCTAATTCATTCGTACGATCCATTCTAATTCATTCGTACTATCCATTCTAATTCATTCGCATGATCCATTCTGATTCATTCGCTCGAATGTATCTATTCTAATTCATTCGTACGATCCATTCTAATTCGTTTATACGATCCATTCTAATTCGTTCGTACGATCCATTCTAAAATTAGTTAGAATGGATCATACGAATGAATTAGAATGGATCGTACGAATGAATTAGAATGGATTGTGCGAATGAATTAGAATGGATTGTGCGAATGAATTAGAATGGATCTATTCTAATTCATTCGTATGATCCATTCTAATTCATTCGCACGAATGTATCCATTCTAATTCATTTGCACGATCCATTCTAATTTATTCATATGATCCATTTTAATTCATTCATACGATCCATTCTAATTCATTCGTGCGATCCATTCTAATCCATTCGTACGATCCATTCTAATCCATTTGTACGATCCATTCTAATTCATTCGCTCGAATGTATCCATTCAAATTCATTCGTACGTACGAATGAATTAGAATGGATCGTACAAATGAATTAGAAAGGTTACATTTGTGAGAATGAATTAGAATGGATCGTACGAATGAATTAGAATGGTTACATTCGTGCGAATGAATTAGAATGGATCGTACGAATGGATTAGAATGGATCGTACGAATGGATTAGAATGGATCGTACGAATGAATTAGAATGGATCGTACAAATGAATTAGAAATGTTACATTTGTGAGAATGAATTAGAATGGATCGTACGAATGAATTAGAATGGTTACATTCGTGCGAATGAATTAGAATGGATCGTACGAATGGATTAGAATGGATCGTACGAATGGATTAGAATGGATCGTCCGAATGAATTAGAATGGATCGTACAAATGAATTAGAAAGGTTACATTTGTGAGAATGAATTAGAATGGATCGTACGAATGAATTAGAATTGTTACATTCGTGCGAATGAATTAGAATGGATCGTACGAATGGATTAGAATGGATCGTACGAATGGATTATAATGGATCGTACGAATGAATTAGAATGGATCATACAAATGAATTAGAATAGTTCGTACGAATGAATTTGAATGGATACATTTGTGTGAATGAATTAGAATGGATCGTACGAACGAATTAGACTAGATCGTACGAATAAATTAGAATGGATACATTCATACGAATGAATTTGAATGGATCATACGAATGGATTAGAATGGATCGTACGAATGGATTAGAATAGATCGTACGAATGAATTAGAATGGATCTTACAAATGAATTACAAAGGATACATTTGAGCGAATGAATTAGAATGGATCGTACGAATGAATTAGAATGGATACATTCGTATGATCCATTCTAATTCATTCCTACGATCCATTCTTATTCATGCGTACGATCCATTCAAATTCATTCGCATGATCCATTCTAATTCATTCGTACGATCCATTCTAATTCATTCTAACGAATGTAACGTTTCTAATTCATTTGTATGATCCATTCTAATTCATTCGTACGATCCATTCTAATCCATTCGTACGATCCATTCTAATCCATTCGTACGATGTATTCTAATCCATTCGTACGATCCATTCTAATTCATTCTCACAAATGTAACCTTTCTAATTCATTTGTACAATCCATTCTAATTCATTCGTACAATCCATTCTAATTCATTCGTACGATCCATTCTTATTCATTCATACGATCCATTCTAATTCATTCGCACAATACATTCTAATCCATTCGTATGATCCATTCTAATTCATTCGTATGATCCATTCTAATTCATTTGTACGATCCATTCTAATTCATTCGCACGAATGTATCCATTCTAATTCATTCGTACAATCCATTCTAATTCATTTGTACGATCTATTCTAATTCATTCGTACGATCCATTCTAATTCATTCTCACAAATGTAACCTTTCTAATTCATTTGTATGATCCATTCTAATTCATTCGTACGATCCATTCTAATCCATTCGTACGATCCATTCTAATTCATTCGCACGAATGTAATCATTCTAATTTATTCGTCCGATCCATTCTAATTCATTCCTACGATCCATTCTAATTCATTCGCACGAATGTATCCATTCTAATTCATTTGCACGATCTATTCTTATTCATTCCTATGATCCATTCTAATTCATTCGTACGATCCATTCTAATACATTCGTACAATCCATCCTAATTCGTTCGTACGATTCATTCTAATTCATTCGTACGATCCATTCTAATCCATTCGTACGATCCATTCTAATCCATTCGTACGATCCATTCTAATTCATTCGCACGAATGTAATCATTCTAATTTATTCGTACGATCCATTCTAATTCATTCCTACGATCCATTCTAATTCATTCGCACGAATGTATCCATTCTAATTCATTTGCACGATCTATTCTTATTCATTCCTATGATCCATTCTAATTCATTCGTACGATCCATTCTAATACATTCGTACGATCCATCCTAATTCGTTCGTACGATTCATTCTAATTCATTCGTACGATCCATTCAAATTCATTCACAAGAATGTATCCATTCTAATTCATTCGCATGATCCATTCTAATTCATTCGTACGATCCATTCTTATTCATTCGTACGATCCATTCAAATTCATTCGCATGATCCATTCTAATTCCTTCGTACGATCCATTCTAATTCATTTTCACGAATGTAACCTTTCTAATTCATTTGTATGATCCATTCTAATTCATTTGTACGATCCATTCTAATCCATTCGTACGATCCATTCTAATCCATTCGTACGATCCATTTTAATTCATTCTCACAAATGTAACCTTTCTAATTCATTTGTATGATCCATTCTAATTCATTCGTACGATCCATTCTAATCCATTCGTACAATCCATTCTAATTCATTCTTATAAATGTAACCATTCTAATCCATTCGTACGATCCATTCTAATCCATTCGTACGATCCATTCTAATGCATTCGTACGATCCATTCTAATTCATTCGCACGAATGTAACCTGTAACATCCGCCCCAAACACATAAGATATTGTCCGCTTTGCCCCGTGCTCGCACGAGAACTTCCCAGGGTGGTCACCCATCCTGGTACTACTCTCGTCCGAGCACGCTTAACTATGGAGTTCTTACGAAATCCGTAGCAGCGCACGGTTTTAAAACGCATCTTTTATGTTTGGGAGGGGAAATTATATAAGTAGCTCATGATCTCCTTCTCTTCAGGCGATGTGGGGCTAACTCATGGCCTTGTACACCTCACCTCACCTCACCTCACCTCATTCATCTTGGCATCCCCGCCTCAGGAGTCTTGGCTCTTGGCTATTGGCCTATTGGATCTTGGTCGTCACAATCCACCCCCATTAGGGCTACACGTCCTCGTGTAGGGTTAGACCCCCCCATCCCGAGGAGAACCAGCTCTGATACCATTTTGTAACATCCGCCCCAAACACATAAGATATTGTCCACTTTGCCCCGTGCACGCACGAGAACTTCCCAGGGTGGTCACCCATCCTGGTACAACTCTCGTCCGAGCACGCTTAACTATGGAGTTCTTACGAAATCCGTAACAGCGCATAGTTTTAAAACGCGTCTTTTATGTTTGGGAGGGGAAATTATATAAGTAGCTCAGGATCTCCTTCTCTCCAGGCGATGTGGGGCTAACTCATGGCCTTGTACACCTCACCTCACCTCACCTCACCTCATCCATCTTGGCATTCTCGCCTCAGGAGTCTTGGCTCTTGGCTATTGGCCTATTGGATCTTGGTCGTCACATAACCATTCTAATTCATTCGTACGATCCATTCTAGTTCATTCCTATGATCCATTCTAATTCATTCGCACGAATGTATCCATTCTAATTCATTTGCACGATCCATTCTAATTCATTCCTATGATCCATTCTAATTCATTCGTGCAAATGAATTAGAATGGATCATAGGAATGAATTAGAACGGATCGTGCGAATGAATTAGAATGGATCGTACGAATGAATTAGAATGCATCGTACGAATGAATTAGAATGGATCATAGGAATGAATTAGAATGGATCGTGCAAATGAATTAAAATGGATACATTCGTGCGAATGAATTAGAATGGATCATAGGAATGAATTAGAATGGATCATACGAATGAATTAGAATGGTTACATTCGTGCGAATGAATTAGAATGGATCGTACGAATGGATTAGAATGGATCGTACGAAAGGATTAGAATGGATCGTACGAATGAATTAGAATGGATTGTACAAATGAATTAGAAAGGTTACATTTGTGAGAATGAATTAGAATGGATCGTACGAATGGATTAGAATGGATCGTACGAATGGATTAGAATGGATCGTACGAATGAATTAGAATGGATCAAACGTACGATCCATTCTAATTCATTCAGATGATGTATTCTAATTCATTCGTATGATCCATTCTAATTCATTCGTATGATTCATTCTAATTCATTCGTACGATCCATTCTAACTCATTCGCACAAATGTATCCATTCTAATTCATTCGTACGATCCATTCTTATTCATTCGCACAAATGTATCAATTCTAATTCATTCGCACGAATGTATCCATTCTAATTCATTTGCACGATCCATTCTAATCCATTCCTATGATCCATTCTAATTCATTCGTACGATCCATTCTAATTCATTCACACGATCCATTCTAATCCATTCGTACGATCCATTCTAATTCATTCGTACAATCGATTCTAATTCATTCGCACGATCCATTCTAATTCATTCGTACGATCCATTCTAATTCATTCGCTCGAATGTATCTATTCTAATTCGTTCGTACGATCCATTCTAATTCGTTCATACGATCCATTCTAATTCATTCGCATAATCCATTCTAATTCGTTCGTACGATCCATTCTAATTCGTTCATACGATCCATTCTAATTCGTTCGTACGATCCATTCTAATTCGTTCGCACGATCCATTCTAATTCATTCATATGATCCATTCTAATTCATTCGTACGATCCATTCTAATTCATTTGCATGAATGTATCCATTCTAATTCATTCGTTCGATCCATTCTAATTCATTCATACAATCCATTCTAATTCATTCGCATGATCCATTCTAATTCATTCGTACGATTCATTCTAATCCATTCGTACGATCCATTCTAATTCGTTCGTACGATACATTCTAATTCATTCGCACGATCCATTCTAATTCATTTGTACGATCCATTTTAATTCATTCGCATGATCCATTCTAATTCATTCGTATGATACATTCGTGCGAATGAATTAGAATGGATCGTAAGAATGAATTAGAATGGATCGTACGAACGAATTAGAATGGATCGTATGAACGAATTAGAATGGATCGTGCGAATGAATTAGATTGGATACATTCGTAGAAATGAACTAGAATAGATCCATTCTAATTCATTCTCACGAATGGATTAGAATGATCCATTCTAATTCGTTCGTACGATCCATTCTAATTCGTTCGTACGATCCATTCTAATAGATCGTACGAATGAACTAGAATGGATCATGCGAATGAATTAGAATAGATCGTAGAATGAATTAGAATGGATCAGACGAATGAATTAGAATGGATCGTGCGAATGAATTAGAATGGAGTGTACGAATGAATTAGAATGGATACATTCGAGCGAATAAATTAGAATGGATCGTACGAATGAATTAGAATGGATTCGTTCTAATCCATTCGTACGATCCATTCTAATCCATTCGTACGATCCATTCTAATGCATTCGTACGATCCATTCTAATTCATTCGTACGATCCATTCTAATTCATTGGCACGATCCATTCTAATTCATTCGTACAAATGTATCAATTCTAATTCATTCGTACGATCTATTCTAATTCATTCGTACGATCAATTCTAATTCATTTGTACGATCCATTCTAATTCATTCGCACGAATGTATCCATTCTAATTCGTTCATATGATCCATTCTAATTCGTTCGTACGATCCATTCTAATTCATTCCTATGATCCATTCTAATTCATTTGTACGATCCATTCTAATTTATTCGCACGCATGTATCCATTCTGATCCGTTCTAATTCATTCGCTCGAATGTATCCATTCTAATTCATTCGTACGATCCATTCTAATCCATTCGTACGATCCATTCTAATCCATTCGTACGATCCATTCTAATTCATTCGCACAATCCATTCTAATTCATTCGTACAAATGTATCAATTCTAATTCATTCGTACGATCTATTCTAATTCATTCGTACGATCAATTCTAATTCATTTGTACGATCCATTCTAATTCATTCGCACGAATGTATCCATTCTAATTCGTTCATATGATCCATTCTAATTCGTTCGTACGATCCATTCTAATTCATTCCTATAATCCATTCTAATTCATTTGTACGATCCATTCTAATTTATTCGCACGCATGTATCCATTCTGATCCATTCTAATTCATTCGCTCGAATGTATCCATTAGACTAATTCATTCATACGATCCAATCTAATTCGTTCGTACGATCCATTCTAATTTATTCGCACGCATGTATCCATTCTGATCCATTCTAATTCATTCGCTCGAATGTATCCATTCTAATTCATTCGCACGAATGTATCCATTCTAATGCATTCGTACGATTCATTCTTATTCATTCGGACGATCCATTCTAATTCATTTGTCCGATCCATTCAAATTCATTCGTACGATGCAATCTAATTCATTCGCACAAATGTATCTATTCTAATTCATTCGTACAATGTGTTCTAATCCATTCGTACGATCCATTCTAATCCATTCGTACGATCCATTCTAATCCATTCGTTCGATCAATTCTAATTCATTCGTACTTACAATCCATTCTAATTCATTCGTACGATCCATTCTAATTCATTCACACTATCCATTCCAATTCATTCGTATGATTCATTCTAATTCATTCCTACGATCTATTCTAATTCATTCGCTCGATGGATTAGAATGGATCGTGTTGGGGGTAGACAGAAACCACATATCTTGGGTAGCATTGCAAACGCATCTGAGATAAGAGTTCTCGAGGGAGCCCGTCCAAAAAGCTCGCCCTCCCAGCCCATCAGGAGCCCGCCCCCCCCACAGGGAGCTGGATGGACACTTTGTATCTGAGTGCAGCTCGCCTCTCCCAACCCCTCAGGAGCTCGCCCCATAGGGAGCTGGATGGACACCTTGTATCTGAGTGCAGCTCGCCTCTCCCAACCCCTCAGGAGCTCGCCCCACAGGGAGCTGGATGGACACCTTGTATCTGAGTGCAGCTCGCAGGAGTTCGCTCCCCCGTGCTCACCAAATCACCTTGACAGGGAGCGAGATCCACATTAGGCTGAAAGGGCCCAGGCCAAGAGCACTCTTAAGAGCTCGCCTGAGCTCGATGGAGCTCGCCTGAGATCGCCCAGAAGCTCGCTCAGGAGCTCGCCTGAGCTCGACGGAGCTCGCCCGAGATCGCCCAGAAGCTCGCTCAGGAGCTCGCCCCGTAGCTCGCCAAGCTCACCCAGGAGCTCGCCTAAGCTCGCTCAGGAGCTCGCCCCGGAGTTCGCCAAGCCCGCGCGAGAACTCGCTGGCAGTGATAGCGGGAGTTAGACCGTCATGCATAACGAAGACACCGGCATCGCGAACGCCCCTAGCTCGCGCAGGAGCTCGCCCCTAGCTCGCTCAGGAGCTCGCCCAAGCTCGCCAGAATTCCCCAGTTTATCGAGGAGGTTGCTCCCGCGAGGTCCGACTCTTGATAGATGTGGAAGAGAAGGCGGAGCAATAGAGGGCGAGCTCACCTTAGCTCCCCGTCGGAGGTCACCCATAATGTATGAGGAGATGCCAGGTGGCAAAACCCCACGGAAGCTACGTGGACAAACGTGGTCCACGGAAGCTCGCTCGAATCAGTTCGAGACCTCCCAGACTTGAACATTCCAGAATGGCCACCTGGCCACGACAAGAAAGATTCCCTCCCCCACTCAAACCGCCTGGCAGGCCTGACGACAGAATGTCAGGGCGCGAGTACCAAGGACTGTCAGACCCACGCGAGCCAGAACGTGGGGGGTCTAGAAGGCGCCGGAAGAATCTCCACGTGTCGGGCCACGGTAGGCCGCCGATTGCTATAAATGCTCACCCCCAGGCTCCATAGTACAGGTTCGAAATCCCTTTTCCTTCCTCTTTGGTCCATTACAGCTCGCCGTTGTGCCACTGTGACTGACTTGAGCGTCGGAGGGTCTGCGCTCCGGAGGGAGCCAGCCGTTCTCACGTTCTCTTTTCTTTGTCTTGCAGGCAGCCCGCACGGACCAGCGAAAAATCCCCCGAACATTTGGCGCCGTCTGTGGGATTCGAACCCACGACCACGCGGTTGAGCGCAGTTCGCTCTCGTAACCTCAAGGATGGCTCCGGCGACAAGGGGACGCAGGCGACCGAGGACTCGTGCCAGATCTGCGCGCAGCGAGCCTCCAGTCGAGACCCCTCAGCCCCAGGTCCCGCTCAGCGACCAACTCTTGTTGGAGATGTTGGCCACCCAGCGGGCGATGATGGAGGAGCTGACACGATTGCGTCAGGCTCCGGCGGCCAGCCGACGATCTGGGCCGGCGAAGACGGTGTCTCCGGTGCGACCACCGGCGTCAACATCGCGACCGCCCACGGTCGCTCCGGTGCGGCAGGTTTCCCAACCGGAACCCCCAGTCGGGAGAGCGGCTGTACGCGGGGTGCCGGAAACCCCGCTCACAAGGTTGCAGAAGCTAGTCACCCAGCGATCTAGCAACCAGGCGACCTCGCGCGCGACCATTCCCTGCCGCCGTAGCCGGAGCGCCGATTCTGAGGGGTCGGAGGCAAGATCTCTAGAGCGGGATCGCGACCCACGCCATCGGCGACGAGGGAAAGAGCCCGCGGTGGAAATATCTTCAGGAGCTCGAGAGGCAACGGCCTCCCACAGATCAACTGACGCGCCGAAGGAATCCGTGGGTGGACAGCAAGGAGCCCGCCGAGCGGTTGCCCCCGAGGGTCGCCGCGGGGTGGGGCCGACCTCGCCACAAGGGAGCGTACGAGACCGCCTAGGACCTGCGCAGCCGCCTCTGGGAGTTCTCCCCGGGCGCTGGCGGCGACCTAGTGCGCCAGTAGATTTACTTGAAGACCTTGCCGCCCACGGAGGTAGCTCGCCTTTCACCAGCGAGGTCCACCAAGGGGGATTTCCGCACCACTGGACCCCCCCGAAGTTTGTATTGTTCGACGGGTCGCAGGATCCCGTTGACCATCTCTTGGCTTACAGAAAGCTTCTGTTTTTCCGGGACCAAGACCACGTCTTGTGCCGAGCATTCCCGAGCAGTTTGACCGGCTCGGCATTGAACTGGTTTCACAAGTTGCCGCCCGGCACGATCCCCGACTTTCCAACTCTCTCTAGGCTATTCCTGGAGCAGTATCGCTGCAATAGGCAGCCCCCGAAGAGAATCGAGTCTCTGTTTACTTTAACCATGGGAGCTCGCGAGACGCTCCGGGGCTTCGCAACGCGATTCCGGAGCGCCTACCTCGCTCTGGAAGACGCGGCGGGCCAAGATCGTACCGTGGTGAGCGCTTTCAGAAGCGCCCTCCCCGAGGGTTGCAAGCTTCATGACGCTCTAGTGATCAAGGACCCTCGCACGATGGTCGAACTATTTGCCCTGGTCCAGCAACACATCAAGCTTGAAGACGCTGTGCTAGACCGAAAGGGAAAGGCAGTCGAGCAGCGACCTCCTCCGGCCCCGCGACCGCTCGTCGTCAAGGCCGTGGAGAGAAGGGAGGTGCCCCTGGCGGTGGCTTTGCCTGGACCGCCCGCTGTTCCTGCTGAACAGCCCGCTGAAGCCCCCACGGCTGTCGCTGGAAGGCCGGCGAACTGGCGCCTGCCTCCAGGACCCGGGGAGCGGGATTTCACCGTGCTGACCCACTCGCCAGGACAAATCTTCCATCAGATTCGGAATGAACCTTTCTTCCAGTACCCGCCACCCCTACAGGTCGGAGAGCCTGGCTCTACCGACAACTCACGGCGGTGCACCTTTCATCGAAGCCCTGGGCATCACACTAACAGATGCCGGGCTCTCAAGAACCACCTCGAGGACTTGGTCACCCAGGGCCACTTGAATCAGTTTATTTCGCCTCCAAGGAGGTTCGAGGTAGTACCGACACGGGCCCCTCGGGAGGGAGATCGCCCGGGGCCCGCTGAGCCCGCCCTGCCTCCGCCTCCCGCGGAAGGACCGGCGATCTGCCATACCATTAGCGGGCGGCTGTGCGGCCCGAGATCCAGTAATGAAGCCCGCCGACGAGTCAGGGAGATGGAGCGGGCACAAAAGGTATTTTCCGTCTCGCTAACTCCTACTTTACTTCAAGCACCAAGGGTGGAAGCCCGCGATTTTCTCTGGTTTTCGGAAGATGACATGACTGGGGTCGTTACGCCCCACAATGACCCCCTCGTCATACGCCTGATGATGGCTAACATCGAGGTGAGGCGAGCTCTGGTTGATCCGGGGAGCGCCGTGGACATCCTTTTTCTGTCGGCCTACCTGCGAATGGGGTTGAGACTCGCCGACCTGTCTCCCTCGACGAGCTCCCTCAGTGGGTTCACCGGAGAGGTCGCCAGAGTGGCAGGGGAGATAACCCTTACGGTGACCGCTGGCCCAGAGGCTCGCCAAGTCCGCTTCGCGGTAGTGGATGGAAGTTCCGCATTTAACGCCATCCTTGGGCGGCCTTGGGTAAGGCAAATGAATGCGGTAGCTTCACCCAACCATCAGGCCCTCAAATTCCCGACCGCGAGCGGGGTCGTAGTAATTCGGGGTGATCAGGTAGCCGCTACCCGATGCGAGCAGGATGTCCTTCACCTCAGGGACATGGAGGTCGCCGAGGCCAAGAGGCCCGCACCCTCCTAGCAATTACCGCCCGCTACGAGCGAGCTATTGGGGAGCCCGCTGGAGGCCTCCTCGCTTAAGTCCCCTACTCCACCCCCGGGTGGGAGCGGTGTGGACCTTAAGTTGGAGGAGGGAGGTCGCTCGACAACCCCCAAGAGAGGAAGTTTTCCAATTGCCGAACCACTTCAAGAGGTCGACATTGGCGGCAAGGAAGGGCCAGGAGTTGTTAGCCTCGGGACCTCGCTAGCCAAGGGCGAGGTCCTGGCCATAACCAACTTGCTCAGGGAATACCGTGACGTATTCGCCTGGAGCTTCGCGGACATGCCAGGGATTGACCCGGAGGTCGCCTGTCATCGTCTGCACACCATGAAGGAGTTCCCGCCGGTCAAGCAGAAAGCTCGGCACATACCTGCTGCAAAGTCCATTGCAGTGGCGGCAGAGATAGACAAGCTGGAGCGAGCCGGCTTCATCCGCGAGGCGCACTTCCCCGAGTGGATCTCCAATATCGTGGCGGTGCCAAAGAAGAGCGGAGCGGTCAGGGTGTGCATCGACTTCTCCGACCTCAACAAGGCATGCCCGAAGGATGGATTTCCTCTTCCGAGAATAGGCGCACTGGTCGACGCAGCTGTCGGGTTCCAGGCCCTGTCCTTCATGGATGGATATTCTGGGTATAACCAGATACCTCTCCACGCCGACGATCAGGAGAAGACCGCCTTCTACTCCGGAGCGGGCTACCAGAAGTTGTACTGCTATCGAGTGATGCCGTTCGGACTTAAGAACGCTGGAGCGACCTACCAAAGGCTAGTCACTCAGATGTTCAAAGATCAGATCGGCAGAAACGTCGAAGTTTATGTAGACGACCTCCTGGTGAAGAGTCGGGAGAGGGAGGGGCATGTTGCCGATCTCCGCGAAACCTTCGAGGTACTGAGAAAGTACCAAATGAGGCTAAACCCGGCGAAGTGCGCATTCGGGGTGACGTCGGGGAAATTCCTCGGGTACCTGGTCACCCACAGGGGGATCGAGGCCGACCCTGGGCAGATCCGAGCACTTGTCGAGATGCCCGCGCCGAGGACCCGGCAGGAAGTCCAGAGGCTGAGCGGGCGAATCGCCGCGCTCAATCGGTTCATCTCCAAATCCTCAGACAACTGCCGACCTCTTTTCGAGCTGCTACGAAAAGGAGCAAGCATTTGTTGGGATGAGAAGTGCGAGCACGCCTTCCAAAAGATCAAGGACTACCTGGCGAGCCCACCGATCTTAGCGGCACCAAAAGAGGGCGCCGAACTCGGCGTGTACCTTGCGGTCACTGAGAATGCGGTGAGCGGGGTCCTGGTTGTGGAAGAAGCAAAGGTGGAGCGGCCTGTCTACTTTGTAAGCCACACGATGCTTCCCGCCGAGCTCCGGTATCGACCAATCGAGAAGGTCGCATTGGCCTTGGTCCTTACCGCGAGAAAGCTCCACCCCTACTTCTCGGCGCACCCTGTCAAGGTCATCACGGAGCACCCTCTAAAGAGCGCGCTCTCCAGGCCCTCAGTAGCCGGCAGGCTCTACCGTTGGTCCGCCGAGCTCGCCGCCTACGGCTTGGAGTATGTCCCTCGAGTTGCGGTCAAAGGACAGGCGCTCGCCGATTTCTTGGCGGACTTCCCCATAGAAGAACCGGTCCAGTACCGGGAGGATGAGCCAACTGAGGCACACCCTGGGAAGGCGAGGTTCTTGGACAATCAAGGCGAGCATCCTCCAACTAAGTGTTCAGAGGAGGCAGGCCGGGAATTATTCGTCGATGGATCCTCCAACGCTTTGGGGGCTGGGATCGGGGTCGCACTGATCGCCCAGTCGGTACTTCTGGAAAAGTCAGTCCGACTGGATTTCGCCGCTACCAACAATGAGGCGGAATATGAGGCGCTGCTGGCCGGCCTGGAGCTCGCCAAAGAGGTAGGCGCCAAACGCCTGAAGGTCTTTAGCGATTCCCAGCTAATTGTTTGCCAAGTCAATGGGGAGTACGCCTCTCGGGACGCACGAATGGCGGGCTACGTGGATCTGGTGAAGCACAAGGCCGCGGAGTTCGAAAAGATTTCCTTCGAGCAAATTCCGCGAGCCGATAATAGGCGAGCTGATGCTTTGGCAAACGCCGCCTCTTTGCTGGGAACATCAGAGGCTCGCCAGATTCTCATCGAAGTCCAAAGTCAGTCTCGGCTCCAACTGATGGAGCCCGCTGTTAACCAAGTCTCCGCCAACGTACCACTCAGCGGGTGGACCGCCCCCATTTTTCGCTTTCTCCAGAAGGGCGAGCTACCAGAGGATAGAGAGGAAGCCCGGCGAGTGGAGAAATGCGCTGGGCGCTATCTCATTCGCTGGGATCGCCTTTTTCGAAGATCCTTTGGCGGGCCAAGTCTCCGTTGCGTCGAGAGCCCGGAAACCGAAGAAGTTCTAAAGTGCATTCACTCTGGCGAGCTGGGAAACCACGCTGGTGGGCGGTCTCTTGCTGCGAAAGTACGAAGGCAAGGATACTGGTGGCCAGAGCAAGACGCTTTGAAGGTCGCCCAGAGGTGCATCCAGTGCCAGAAGCACGCCACCACGAACCATATGCCCGCAGAAGAACTGCATCCTCTGGCGAGCCCCTGGCCTTTCCAGCAATGGGGGTTGGACATTGTGGGACCTTTCCCTGTGTCTACCCGACAGAAGAAATTCATCTTAGTAGCTACGGACTACTTCACCAAATGGGTGGAAGCGGTCCCGCTAGCTAAGATTGGTGAGAAGCAAGTCAAAGACTTCCTTTGGAAGAATATTTTCTGTCGCTTTGGGCTACCCCGAGTGCTCATCACCGACAATGGTCGCCAGTTCGACAATCGCTTGATCAGAAGCTTTTGCATCGAATACAGGGTCGACCTAAGGTTCTCGTCTCCGAGGTACCCTCAAAGCAACGGGCAGGCCGAAGCAACGAACCGAGTAATCCTAGATAACCTCAAGAAAAGGTTGGAAGGAAAGAAAGGACTATGGGAGCAGGAGCTCGACGGCGTGCTGTGGGCCTATCGTACCACTCCACGTCGCTCGACCGGCGAATCGCCTTTCAGCCTGACTTACGGGTGTGAAGCCGTGCTGCCCATCGAAGCCGAGCTGCCAACGGAAAGAAAGCTTGCTGCAGGTGATGTCGATAACGACGTTCTGCTCGCCGACTCCCTAGACCAGCTCGAAGAAAGACGAGAGCGCGCCAATCTACATCTCGCTGGGTACCGACAAGAAATGAAGCGCGCCTATGACAAAAGAGTCCGCCATCGGGCATTCAAAGCCGGGGACATGGTGATGAGAAAGGTGTTCGCAAACACGCAGGAGCCTAATGCAGGGAAGCTCGCGGCGAACTGGGAGGGTCCCTACATAATACACGAAGCGCGTGGCTCGGGGGCTTACCAGTTGATGACCGCTGAAGGCGATTTGTTAGAGCGGCCTTGGAATGCTTTGCACCTTCGCAAGTTCTATGCCTAAGTGAATTTTTGTAAATTATCGTTAGAGGTTATGAATGAATGACGGGATTTTCCACAAAGAATTCCACCCGGAAGCTCGCTGCACCAAGAGCTCGCTTGATCTACAAAGCAGTCCGCCGTTGTGCGGACTTAAAGCAAGACCGGGATCCTCAGAGGCAGCCAGTGGGCGACCTTGAGCTTCCCGGGGCAGTCCGCCGTTGTGCGGACTTAAAGCTAGACCGGGATCCTCAGAGGCAGCCAGTGGGCGACCTTGAGCTTCTCGGGGCAGTCCGCCGTTGTGCGGACTTAAAGCAAGACCGGGATCCTCAGAGGCAGCCAGTGGGCGACCTTGAGCTTCCCGGGGCAGTCCGCCGTTGTGCGGACTTAAAGCTAGACCGGGATCCTCAGAGGCAGCCAGTGGGCGACCTTGAGCTTCCCGGGGAAGTCCGCTGCCCAAGAGGACTCTAAGCCTAACTAGGATCCTTCGTGTTCACCTGCCATGAATGGAAGCATCCTGGCGTTGGCGTACCCCTCGAAGGGCGAGCCCGCCGAACAGGACCATCGAGAGAAATTAACCGGGCAGGGGGCAGCTAGCACTTATTAGTTTTCTTTTAAAATAAAATTGGTTTAAGTCTCTGAGTGTAGGGAAGTTTTTGAAGTCTTTTGGTTTGCTTAAACGTTTTCCGGGCTCAGAGACTGTCGAGTTTTTACGAGCATGCCGAGTTTTTCGTATTGCATATGTTTTAAAAATAAAAAGATTGAATCGAATTAGCCGCCTCGCTCGGGGTATCACTCTCGAGGTCGCTGTGAACTCCTAGAGCGGACTCATGAGCAACGCAAAGAAAGATAAAAAGACACAAAGTCGAGCTTAAAAAGATGAAAATTTTATTGATAGACGAGAATTACAAAAACAGTTGCAAAGCTGCGAGCTCAAGGCTTGCTTGTCTCCGCCCCACTGTCGTCTCCTCGGCGCCGCTTCTTCGACCTTTCGGTCTTGTATTTCTCCACAGCGGCCAGGGCGCCTTTCTTGAGGAGATCGTCCAGTTGAGTTTGGAGGCGGTCTTGCTGAGCCCGAAGGCCGTTGGCGTGCGTCTCTTTCAAGGCAGCGATCTCCGTCTTCAGAGCAGCAACCTCGCCTTGAAGTTGAGCCGCCTCCCGCTGCGCGACCTCCCGGGCGGACACAGCTTCGTCTCGCTCCGCCTTGGCCTTGAAGAGGGCGGTAGCGGACAGGCCTTTGGCTACCTCGGCCATGGCGAGGCCTGACGCCAGGGTTTTGACCCTGCGGTGCAGTGCCTCTGACTCCGCCTTCAGCTCCTCGGAGCCCTTGGCTAGCTGGAGCTCGTGGATGTGCTCGTCCACCTTGCGTTCAGACCCCCGAAGGGAATCATCGAACAAAGCGGCCAGCGCCTTCCCGGCCCCAGCGACCTCCGCGGCCAGCGCCTGGCTCTGCTTCTCCGCCTGCATAAGAAAGGTAAAGAGGTTAGCAAGAATTGAGACTAAAATTTACCCAGACAGGTGCGGAGCGTACCTCGGCCAGGCGCTCGCTTATAGAAGCGAAGGGAGCTCGCGCGAAAACGTTGCGGCCCAGCAGCTGCCGCACGTAGTGGGGCGCCCTCCCTTCCTCCATAGAGGAACCCGCGCTGGGACCGCCGGGAGCTCCGGAAAGAGGGGGCACGCCGGGAGGAGTGGGGGCTATCACCTCCCCCGGGCGAGCTCCGGCTCCTGACGGGCTCGGAGGGTCCGCCGTGGCCCCCTTGGCCTCCGACTCCGAGCTGAAGGACTCGGAATCGGAGCCAATGTCTACGAAACTCGGGGACCTGTAGACCAGGTCCCCTAAGCCCTGCTGGGAGCCCGCTCCCTCCTGGCCCTCTGCAGGAGGCGAGGTCGGAGGGGCGGGGGCTGGAGCGGCCTCCGGTGTAAAGGCCGCGGGAGGAGGAGCCGACACCGGCAAGGAGGTCGCAGCGACGGCGTCTGACTCGCCCTGCTGGATCCCTGCCCCGTCGGCGGGAGATGGCGGCTCCTGCCCGCTTGACCCCGCCCCTGGTACGGGAGCTGATGGAGTCGCGGGCTTCTCCACTTGGGCGGAAGCAGAAGGCTCCGCCTGGGAAGGCCGAGGAGCGGGCTCTTCCTCCTCGGGGCCTGAGGCCTCTTCCGCGGAGTCCGTCCAGCTGGGCTCCGAGTCCAAGCCCGCCTCCTCCAGCGCTTTCTGCCGTTGCGCCGCCTGGACGTTAGAAGGCGCGGGCCCCGCACGCTTGGCCTTCTTCTTCCCGCGCGCCTCCATCTCCGGCGTCATCACTGCTACACGAAGCGGCACGGTCAGATCGCCCGGAAAGTAGCCCATTAAAATTTGAGCCATCCCGGATTCGACTTCCGCCATGGTTAGCGGGAGGTCGATGTTCGGGTCGTCGGGCTCGACCATTTGGATCTTTCGGCGGACTATGGGAGTTGGGGCAGTGGGCTGACCTGGGCCGGCGTCCGGGCGAGGAGGTGGCGGGGGAGCGGAGGCTTCACCCTGGCGGAGCATCTCTAGGGTGTCGGGGTCATCGAAGCGGATGGGCGAGGCCCGCCTCCGTGCCACCTTCTTGCGGGGGTTGCCTCCGGAGCTCCCTGCCCCCTTGCTGGCCCCTTTAGAGGGAGGAGGGGCGTTCTGCATCGGCGGAATAGCGCCGACCTCCTCCTCTTTCTTCTTCCGGACCACTTTCTGCTTCAGCAGAATAGCGCCGGTCTTCCCGTCCTTCAGCTGGAAGGCGAAGTCGGGAGCGGTGATCTTCTCTGGAGTCCGCCCACCAAGGTAGTGGAGGATCGCCTCGTCCAGAGATCGCTCCCGGTCGGGAGCGATGCACTTCTTCTTCCCCGCCTTGTAGAAGGAGATCTCCCGGAAGACCGCCGTCGGGGGAACCCCGGGGTGAGCCGGGACTCCGCTGTGCCGCCCGCGCCAGTCGCCGACCGCCACGAAAGGATAGTCCTTCCAGTGGCGGTCCTTGCTCTCGATGGTGGAGAAGGGGAGCACCTCGCCAGGCCGCCCGGCGAGGTAGAAGTAGCCGCAGCCCGCGGTACTGAAGACCGGTGAGGGTTTGAGGAGCCACTTTTTGAGCAAGTAGCTCAGTGGGATCCTAGCCTTCAGAGCGGTCTCCAGCTGGGACAGCCCGTAGAGTATCCCCCAGGAGTTTCCTGAGAGTTGGGCGGGGCAAAGCCCCGTCAACTCCAGGAGCTCCCCGGCGAGATGACTCAGGGGGAACCGCAGCCCGGACCACAGCAGCCCGACAGAAGCTACTGTGCCCTGGGGCGGCCTCCCCGAGAGTGGCATCTCGGTGACGAGGATCTCCCGAGGGAGATCGATCGCCGCCCGGATACTGTCCCCGACAGGCACCCCGACGGGGTTTTGCAGCCAGACCACCGCCCTTTCGGTGGCGGGCTCAGCGGCCTGGGCGGCAGCAGCAGCAGCAGCAGCGGCAGCAACAGCAGCAGCAACGTCAGCAGCGGAAGCCATAAGAGCAGAAGGGCTAAAGCGAGCTGAAAGCGCTAGAAGCAAAGGGAGAAGGGAGAGCTGTTTTCACGCAGCAGTAAAAATTGCCCCCCGTCCCCTATTTAAAGGCGAGCGAGAGACAGGTGAATCGATCCGCATTTAATGCCCAAGCGCGCTCGGCGAGGCGACGTGACGGCGATCAAAGCGACAGCTCGCTTCTCTCAAATCGTCGAGCGCCATGTGGACCACGCGTGGAAAAAGCTGCGCCGGCGCCAGCACTGTCCTTTATTGACAGAGAAAGGGACAAATAAGGAGGAGACACGCGTCTCGCGCCGATCGGGGTCTCATGATGAGATTCGCTGTATCAGCGTTGAGCCTCGCGCCACAGTTAAGGTGAAGCGACCGTTGGAGATTCGGTGCGATACCCAAGTCACAAGATCGCCCGCGGCAGGCGCCCCAAGCTCGCCCGAAGCAGACCCTGACCGCGTGTGACAAGCTCGCACCGGAAGGAGATCGCTCGTGGCTGACGCTCGTGGCCCGTCCAGCGTTTGAAAAGTACTGAGAGTCAAAACTCTCGATGCAGACCGCTCGCGGCAGGTGCCCGCGGCTCGCCCGAGGCAGACCCTGGCCGCGTGTGACAAGCTCGCACCGGAAGGAGATCGCTCGTGGCTGACGCTCGTGGCCCGCCCGGCGTTTTTGAAAAGTACTGAGAGTCAAAACTCTCGATGCAGACCGCCCACGGCAGGCGCCCAAGCTTGCCCGAAGCTGACCCTGACCGCATGTGAGGAGCTCGCACCGGAAGGAGATCGCTCGTGGCTGACGCTCGTGGCCCGTCCAGCGTTTGAAAAGTACTGAGAGTCAAAACTCTCGATGCAGACCGCTCGCGGCAGGTGCCCGCGGCTCGCCCGAGGCAGACCCTGGCCGCGTGTGACAAGCTCGCACCGGAAGGAGATCGCTCGTGGCTGACGCTCGTGGCCCGCCCGGCGTTTTTGAAAAGTACTGAGAGTCAAAACTCTCGATGCAGACCGCCCACGGCAGGCGCCCAAGCTTGCCCGAAGCTGACCCTGACCGCATGTGAGGAGCTCGCATCGCAGGAGATCGCTCATGGCTGATGCTCGTGGCCCGCCCAGCGTTTGTGAAATACTGGCAGTCAAAGTTCTCGGCGCAGGCCGCCATCGCTACTATCTCCGCCCCGCAAGAAAATGGTTACGGCAGACATTGATATCAGGCACATTGCCGGGGATAGGAGTTCGCTAAGACTCCTGAGCAAGCGTCGAGTTTCCTCGATCACTCCCTCAGGAGGGGGTAATGTTGGGGGTAGACAGAAACCACATATCTTGGGTAGCATTGCAAACGCATCTGAGATAAGAGTTCTCGAGGGAGCCCGTCCAAAAAGCTCGCCCTCCCAGCCCATCAGGAGCCCGCCCCCCCCACAGGGAGCTGGATGGACACTTTGTATCTGAGTGCAGCTCGCCTCTCCCAACCCCTCAGGAGCTCGCCCCACAGGGAGCTGGATGGACACCTTGTATCTGAGTGCAGCTCGCCTCTCCCAACCCCTCAGGAGCTCGCCCCACAGGGAGCTGGATGGACACCTTGTATCTGAGTGCAGCTCGCAAGAGTTCGCTCCCCCGTGCTCACCAAATCACCTTGACAGGGAGCGAGATCCACATTAGGCTGAAAGGGCCCAGGCCAAGAGCACTCTTAAGAGCTCGCCTGAGCTCGATGGAGCTCGCCTGAGATCGCCCAGAAGCTCGCTCAGGAGCTCGCCTGAGCTCGACGGAGCTCGCCCGAGATCGCCCAGAAGCTCGCTCAGGAGCTCGCCCCGTAGCTCGCCAAGCTCACCCAGGAGCTCGCCTAAGCTCGCTCAGGAGCTCGCCCCGGAGTTCGCCAAGCCCGTGCGAGAACTCGCTGGCAGTGATAGCGGGAGTTAGACCGTCATGCATAACGAAGACACCGGCATCGCGAACGCCCCTAGCTCGCGCAGGAGCTCGCCCCTAGCTCGCTCAGGAGCTCGCCCAAGCTCGCCAGAATTCCCCAGTTTATCGAGGAGGTTGCTCCCGCGAGGTCCGACTCTTGATAGATGTGGAAGAGAAGGCGGAGCAATAGAGGGCGAGCTCACCTTAGCTCCCCGTCGGAGGTCGCCCACAATGTATGAGGAGATGCCAGGTGGCAAAACCCCACGGAAGCTACGTGGACAAACGTGGTCCACGGAAGCTCGCTCGAATCAGTTCGAGACCTCCCAGACTTGAACATTCCAGAATGGCCACCTGGCCACGACAAGAAAGATTCCCTCCCCTACTCAAACCGCCTGGCAGGCCTGACGACAGAATGTCAGGGCGCGAGTACCAAGGACTGTCAGACCCACGCGAGCCAGAACATGGGGGGTCTAGAAGGCGCCGGAAGAATCTCCACGTGTCGGGCCACGGTAGGCCGCCGATTGCTATAAATGCTCAACCCCAGGCTCCATAGTACAGGTTCGAAATCCCTTTTCCTTCCTCTTTGGTCCATTACAGCTCGCCGTTGTGCCACTGTGACTGACTTGAGCGTCGGAGGGTCTGCGCTCCGGAGGGAGCCAGCCGTTCTCACGTTCTTTTTTCTTTGTCTTGCAGGCAGCCCGCACGGACCAGCGAAAAATCCCCCGAACAGATCGTACAAATGAATTAGAATGAATCATACGAATAAATTAGAATGGATACATTCGAGCTAATGAATTAGAATGGATCGTACGAATGAATTAGAATGGATCATAGGAATGAATTAGAATGGATCATACGAATGGATTAGAATGGATCGAACGAATAAATTAGAATGGATACATTCGAGTGAATGAATTAGAATAGATCGTAGGAATGAATTAGAATGGATCATACGAATGAAATAGAATGGATCGTGTGAATGAATTAGAATGGATTGTGCGAATGAATTAGAATGGATTGTACGAATGAATTAGAATGGATCGTACGAATGAATTAGAATGGATCGTACGAATGAATTAGAATGGATCGTACGAATGAATTAGAATGGATCGTACGAATGCATTAAAATGCATCGTACGAATGAATTAGAATGAATCGTACGAACGAATTAGAATGGATCGTACGAACGAATTAGAATAGATCGTATGAACGAATTAGAATGGATCGTACGAATGAATTAGAATGGATACATTCGAGCGAATAAATTAGAATGGATCGTACGAATGAATTAGAATGGATCATAGGAATGAATTAGAATGGATCGTGCAAATGAATTAGAATGGATACATTCTAATTCTTAGAATGGATCGAACGAATGAATTAGAATGGATACATTCGAGAGAATGAATTAGAATAGATCGTAGGAATGAATTAGAATGGATCATACGAATGAATTAGAATGGATCGTGCGAATGAATTAGAATGGATTGTACGAATGAATTAGAATGGATACATTCGTGTGAATGAATTAGAATGGATCGTACGAATAAATTAGAATGGATCGTACGAATGAATTAGAATGGATTGTACGAATGAATTAGAATTGATCGTGCGAATGAATTAGAATGGATCGTACGAAAGAATTAGAATGGATCGTATGAATGAATTAGAATGGATCATACGAATGAATTAGAATCGATCGTGCGAATGAATTAGAATGGATCGTAAGAATGAATTAGAATGGATACATTTGTGCAATGAATAAGAATAAAGCGTACGAATGAATTAGAATGGAGCGTACGAATGAACTAGAATGGATATATTCGTGCGAATGAATTAGAATGGATCGTACGAACGAATTAGAATGAATCGTACGAACGAATTAGAATGGATCGTATGAAGGAATTAGAATGGATCGCACATAGAATGGTTACATTCGTACGATCCATTCTAATTCATTCGCTCGTACGAATGCATTAGAATGGATCGTACGAATGAATTAGAATGAATCGTACGATCCATTCTAATTCATTCGTCCGATCCATTCTAATTCATTTGTACGATCCATTCTAATTCATTCGCACGAATGTATCCATTCTAATTCATTCGTACGATCCATTCTAATTCATTCGTATGATCAATTCTAATTCATTCGCATGATCCATTCTAATTCATTCGTACGATCCATTCTAATTCATTCGCACGAATGTATCCATTCTAATTCATTCGTACGATCCATTCTAATTCATTCGTACGGTCCATTCTAATTCATTCGCACGAATGTATCCATTCTAATTCATTCGTACGATCCATTCTAATCTATTCGTAAGATCCATTCTAATCCATTTGTACGATCCATTCTAATTCATTCGTACGATCTATTCTAATTCATTCGTACGATCCATTCTAACTCATTCGTATGAATGTATCCATTCTAATTCATTCGTACGATCCATTCTAATTCATTCGCACTATCCATTCTAATTCATTCGCATGATCCATTCTAATTCATTCGCACGATCCATTCTAATTCATTCGCACTATCCATTCTAAGTCATTCGCACGATCCATTCTAAGTCATTCGCACGATCCATTCTAATTCATTCGCACGAATGTAACCATTCTAATTCATTCGTACAATGCATTCTAATCCATTCGTACGATCCATTCTAATTCATTCCTATGATCCATTCTAATTCATTCGTACGATGCATTCTAATTCGTACGATCCATTCTAATCCATTCGTACGATCCATTCTAATTCATTTGTTCGATCCATTCTAATTCATTTGTAGAATGGATACATTCATGCGAATGAATTAGAATGGATCGTAGGAATGAATTAGAATGGATCGTACGAATGAATTGGAATGGTTCTTATTCATTCATACGATCCATTCTAATTCATTCGCACAATCCATTCTAATTCATTCGCACGATCCATTCTAATTTATTCGTACGATCCATTCTAATTCATTCGTACGATCCATTGTATTTCATTCATACAATCCATTCAGATTTATTCGCCCAAATGTATCCATTCAAATTCATTCGTACGATCCATTCTAATTAATTCGCACGATCCATTCTAATTCAGTCGTATGAATGGATACATTCTAATTCATTCGTACAATCCATTCAAATTCATTCGTACGATGCAATCTAATTCATTGACACAAATGTATCTTTTCTAGTTCATTCGTACAATGCGTTCTAATCCATTCGTACGATCCAGTCTAATCTATTCGTATGATCCATTCTAATTCATTCGCTCGAATGTATCCATTCTAATTCATTCGTATGATCCATTCTAATCCATTCGTACGATCTATTCTAATTCATTCGCACGAATGTAACCATTCTAATTCATTCGTACGATCCATTCTAATCCATTCCTACGATCTATTTTAATTCATTCGCACGAATGTATCCATTCTAATTCATTTGCACGATCCATTATAATTCATTCCTATGATCCATTCTAATTCATTCGTACGATCCATTCTAATTCATTTGCTCGAATGTATCCATTCTAATTCATTCGTACGATCCATTCTAATTCGTTCGTACGATCCATTCTAATTCGTTCGTACGATCTATTCTAATTCCTTCGTACGATCCATTCTAATGCATTCGTACGATCCATTCTAATTCATTCGTACGATCCATTCTAATTCATTCGTACGATCCATTCTAATTCATTCGTACGATCCATTCTAATTCATTCCCACGATCCATTCTAATTCATTCGTATGATCCATTCTAATTCATTCCTACGATCTATTCTAATTCATTCGCTCGAATGTATCCATTCTAATTTATTCGTTCGATCCATTCAAATCCATTCGTACGATCCATTCTAATTCATTCCTATGATCCATTCTAATTCATTTGTACGATCCATTCTAATTTATTCGTATGATCCATTCTAATTCATTCGTACGATCCATTCTAATCCATTGAGCGAATGAATTAGAATAGATCGTAGGAATGAATTAGAATGAATCATACGAATGAATTAGAATGGATCATGCGAGTGAATTAGAATGGATTGTACGAATGAATTAGAATGGATACATTCGTGCGAATGAATTAGAATGGATCGGACGAATGAATTAGAATGGATCGTACGATTCATTCTAATTCATTCGTACGATCCATTCTAATGCATTCGTATGATTCATTCTAATTCATTCGCACGATCCATTCTAATTCATTCGTATGATCCATTCTAATTTATTCATACGATCCATTCTAATTCATTCGCACAATCCATTCTAATTCATTCGTACGATCCATTCTAATTCATTCGTTCGATCCATTCTAATTCGTTCGCACGATCCATTCTAATTCATTCGTACGATCTAATCTAATTCATTCGCTTGATCCATTCTAAGTCATTCGTACGATCCATTCTAATTCACTCTAATTCATTCGTACGATCCATTCTAATTCGTTCATACGATCCATTCTAATTCGTTCGTACGATCCATTCTAATTCGTTCGTACGATCCATTCTAATTCATTTGTATGATCCATTTTAATTCATTCACATGATCCATTCTAATTCATTCATACAATACGTTCTAATTCATTCGCTCGAATGTATCCATTCTAATTCATTCAAACGAATGAATTAGAATGGATCGGACGAATAAATGAGAATGGATCGTACGATTCATTCTAATTCATTCGTACGATCCATTCTAATGCATTCGTACGATTCATTCTAATTCATTCGCACGATCCATTCTAATTCATTCGTACAAATGTATCAATTCTAATTCATTTGTACGATCTATTCTAATTCATTCGTACGATCAATTCTAATTCATTTGTACGATCCATTCTAATTCATTCGCACGAATGTATCCATTCTAATTCGTTCATACAATACATTCTAATTCGTTCGTACGATCCATTCTAATTCATTCCTATGATCCATTCTAATTCATTTGTACGATCCATTCTAATTCATTTGCTCGAATGTATCCATTCTAATTCATTCGTACGATCCATTCTAATTCGTTCGTACGATCCATTCTAATTTATTCGCACGCATGTATCCATTCTGATCCATTCTAATTCATTCGCTCGAATGTATCCATTCTAATTCATTCGCACGAATGTATCCATTCTAATGCATTCGTACGATT
The DNA here is from genome assembly GCA_947650365.1 of Chamaelirium japonicum. NCBI lineage: Eukaryota > Viridiplantae > Streptophyta > Magnoliopsida > Liliales > Melanthiaceae > Chamaelirium > Chamaelirium japonicum. The sequence goes on along the minus strand of OX393552.1, from coordinate 48,371,600 downwards.
CATTCTTATTCATTCGGACGATCCATTCTAATTCATTTGTCCGATCCATTCAAATTCATTCATACGATACAATCTAATTCATTCGCACAAATGTATCTATTCTAATTCATTCGTACAATGCGTTCTAATCTATTCGTATGATCCATTCTAATCCATTCGTACGATCCATTCTAATCCATTCGTTCGATCAATTCTAATTCATTCGTACTTACAATCCATTCTAATTCATTCGTACGATCCATTCTAATTCATTCGCACTATCCATTCCAATTCATTCGTATGATTCATTCTAATTCATTCCTACGATCTATTCTAATTCATTCGCTCGATGGATTAGAATGGATCGTACGAATGAATTAGAATGAATCATACGAATAAATTAGAATGGATACATTCGAGCTAATGAATTAGAATGGATCGTACGAATGAATTAGAATGGATCAAAGGAATGAATTAGAATGGATCGTACTAATGGATTAGAATGGATCGAACTAATAAATTAGAATGGATACATTCGAGCGAATGAATTAGAATAGATCGTAGGAATGAATTAGAATGGATCATACGAATGAATTAGAATGGATCGTGCGAATGAATTAGAATGGATCGTGCGAATTAATTAGAATGGATCGTGCGAATGAATTAGAATGGATCGTGCGAATGAATTAGAATGGATCGTACGAATGAATTAGAATGGATCATACGAATGCATTAGAATGCATCGTACGAATGAATTAGAATGAATCGTACGAACGAATTAGAATGGATCGTACGAACGAATTAGAATGGATCGTACGAACGAATTAGAATGGATCGTACGAATGAATTAGAATGGATACATTCGAGCGAATGAATTAGAATGGATCGTACGAATGAATTAGAATGGATCATAGGAATGAATTAGAATGGTTCGTGCAAATGAATTAGAATGGATACATTCTAATTCTTAGAATGGATCGAACGAATGAATTAGAATTGATACATTCGAGCGAATGAATTAGAATAGATCATAGGAATAAATTAGAATGGATCATACGAATGAATTAGAATGGATCGTGCGAATGAATTAGAATGGATTGTACGAATGAATTAGAATGGATACATTCGTGCGAATGAATTAGAATGGATCGTACGAATGAATTAGAATGGATCGTACGAATGAATTAGAATGGATTGTACGAATGAATTAGAATTGATCGTGCGAATGAATTAGAATGGATCGTACGAAAGAATTAGAATGGATCGTATGAATGAATTAGAATGGATCATACGAATGAATTAGAATCGATCGTGCGAATGAATTAGAATGGATCGTACGAATGAATTAGAATGGATACATTTGTGCGATGAATAAGAATAGATCGTACGAATGAATTAGAATGGAGCGTACGAATGAACTAGAATGGATATATTCGTGCGAATGAATTAGAATGGATCGTACGAACGAATTAGAATGGATCGTATGAACGAATTAGATGGATCGTATGAACGAATTAGAATGGATCGCACGTAGAATGGTTACATTCGTACGATCCATTCTAATTCATTCGCTCGTACGAATGCATTAGAATGGATCGTACGAATGAATTAGAATGAATCATACGATCCATTCTAATTCATTCGTCAGATCCATTCTAATTCATTTGTACGATCCATTCTAATTCATTCGCACGAATGTATCCATTCTAATTCATCCGTACGATCCATTCTAATTCATTCGTATGATCAATTCTAATTCATTCGCACAATCCATTGTAATTCATTCGTGCGATTCATTCTAATTCATTCGCACGAATGTATCCATTCTAATTCATTCGTACGATCCATTCTAATTCATTCGTACGATCCATTCTAATTCATTCGCACGAATGTATCCATTCTAATTCATTCGTACGATCCATTCTAATCTATTCGTAAGATCCATTCTAATCCATTTGTACGATCCATTCTAATTCATTCGTACGATCCATTCTAATTCATTCGTACGATCCATTCTAACTCATTCGCATGAATGTATCCATTCTAATTCATTCGTACGATCCATTCTAATTCATTCGCACTATCCATTCTAATTCATTCGCATGATCCATTCTAATTCATTCGCACGATCCATTCTAATTCATTCGCACGAATGTAACCATTCTAATTCATTCGTATAATGCATTCTAATCCATTCGTACGATCCATTCTAATTCATTCCTATGATCCATTCTAATTCATTCGTACGATCCATTCTAATTCGTACGATCCATTCTAATCTATTCGTACGAACCATTTCGTACGATCCATTCTAATTCATTTGTACGATCCATTCTAATTCATTTGTAGAATGGATACATTCATGCGAATGAATTAGAATGGATCGTATGAATGAATTAGATTAGAATGGATCGTGCGAATGAATTAGAATGGATCATACGAATGGATTAGAATGGATCGTACAAATGAATTAGAATGAATTAGAATTCATTCCTATGAACTATTCTAATTCATTCGCACGATCCATTCTAATTCATTCGTACGATCTATTTTAATTCATTCGCACGAATGTATCCATTCTAATTCATTCGTACAATCCATTCTAATTCATTCGCACGATCCATTCTAATTCATTCGTATGATCCATTCTAATTCATTCCTACGATCTATTCTAATTCATTCGCTCGAATGTATCCATTCTAATTCATTCGTTCGATCCATTCTAATTCATTCGTACGATCCATTCAAATTCATTCGCATGATCCATTCTAATTCATTCGTACGATCCATTCTAATTCATTCTCACGAATGTAACCTTTCTAATTCATTTGTATGAACCATTCTAATTCATTCGTACGATCCATTCTAATCCATTCGTACGATCCATTCTGATCCATTCGTACAATCCATTCTAATTCATTCGTACGATCCATTCTAATTCATTCGCTCGAATGTATCCATTCTAATTCATTCGTACGATCCATTCTAATTCGTTCATACGATCCATTCTAATTCATTCGTACGATCCATTCTAAAATGACTTAGAATGGATCATACGAATGAATTAGAATGGATTGTGCGAATGAATTAGAATGGATCGTATGAATGAATAAGAATGGATCGTATGAATGAATTAGAATGGATCATGCGAATGAATTAGAATGAATCGTACGAATGCATTAGAATGGATCGTACGAATGAATTAGAATAAATCGTACGATCCATTCTAATTTATTCGTCCGATCCATTCTAATTCATTCGTGTGAATGAATTAGAATGGATACATTCGAGCGAATTAATTAGAACGTATTGTATGAATGAATTAGAATGGATCATGTGAATGAATTAAAATGGATCATACAAATGAATTAGAATGGATCATACGAACGAATTAGAATGGATCGTACGAACGAATTAGAATGGATCGTACGAACGAATTAGACTGGATCGTACGAATGAATTAGAATGAATTAGAATGGATCGTACGAATGAATTAGAATGGATCATGCGAATGAATTAGAATAGATCGTACGAATGAATTAGAATGGATCGTGCGAACGAATTAGAATGGATCGAACGAATGAATTAGAATGGATCGTACGAATGAATTAGAATGGATTGTGCGAATGAATTAGAATGGATCGTATGAATAAATTAGAATGGATCATACGAATGAATTAGAATGGATCGTGCGAATGAATTAGAATGAATCATACGAATGCATTAGAATGGATCGTACGAATGAATTAGAATGAATCGTACGATCCATTCTAATTCATTCTAATTCATTAGAATGGATTAGAATGGATCGTACGAATGCATTAGAATGGATCGTACGATCCATTCTAATTCATTCGTACGATCTATTCTAATTCATTCGCATGATCCATTCTAATTCATTCGTACGATCCATTCTAATTCATTCTAATTCATTCGTACGATCCAGTCTAATTCGTTCGTACGATCCATTCTAATTCGTTCGAACGATCCATTCTAATTCGTTCGTATGATCCATTCTAATTCATTTGTATGATCCATTTTAATTCATTCACATGATCCATTCTAATTCATTCATACAATACGTTCTAATTAATTCGCTCGAATGTATCCATTCTAATTCATTCACACGAATGAATTAGAATGGATCGGACGAATAAATTAGAATGGATCGTACGATTTATTCTAATTCATTCGTACGATCCATTCTAATGCATTCGTACGATTCATTCTAATTCATTCGCATGATCCATTCTAATTCATTCATACGATCCATTCTTATTCATTCATACGATCCATTCTAATTCATTCGCACAATCCATTCTAATTCATTCGTATGATCCATTCTAAGTCATTTTAGAATGGATCGTACGAATGAATTAGAATGGATCGTATGAACGAATTAGAATGGATCGTACGAATGAATTAGAATGGATACATTCGAGCGAATGAATTAGAATGGATCGTACGAATGAATTAGAATGGATTGTACGAATGGATCAGAATGGATCGTACGAATGGATTAGAATGGATCGTACGAATGAATTAGAATGGTTCATACAAATGAATTAGAAAGGTTACATTCGTGAGAATGAATTAGAATGGATCGTACGAATGAATTAGAATGGATCATGCGAATGAATTTGAATGGATCGTACGAATGAATTAGAATGGATCGAACGAATGAATTAGAATGGATACATTCGAGCGAATGAATTAGAATAGATCGTAGGAATGAATTAGAATGGATCATACGAATGAATTAGAATGGATCGTGCGAATGAATTAGAATGGATTGTACGAATGAATTAGAATGGATACATTCGTGCGAATGAATTAAAATAGATCGTACGAATGAATTAGAATGGATCGTGCGAATGAATTAGAATAGTTCATAGGAATGAATTCTAATTCATTCTAATTCATTTGTACGATCCATTCTAATCCATTCGTATGATCCATTCTAATTCATTCGCACGATCCATTCTAATCTAATTCATTCATACGATCCATTCTAATTCATTCCTACGATTCATTCTAATTCATTCGCACGAATGTATCCATTCTAAATAGAATGGATCGTGTGAATGAATTAGAATGGATCGAACGAATGATCCATTCTAATTCATTCGTACGATCCATTCTAATCCATTCTAATTCATTCGCACGAATGGATCATGCGAATGAATACGAAATATATTCGTGCGAATGAATTAGAATGGATCGTACGAATGAATTAGAAAGGTTACATTCGTGAGAATGAATTAGAATGGATACATTCGAGCGAATGAATTAGAATGGATACATTTGTACGAATAAATTAGAATGGATCGTACGAATGGTTTAGAATGGATACATTCGTGCGAATGAATTAGAATGGTTACATTCGTGCGAATGAATTAGAATGGATCGTAGGAATGAATTAGAATGGATCGTACGAATGAATTAGAATGGATCATAGGAATGAATTAGAATGGATCGTACGAATGGATTAGAATGGATCGAACGAATAAATTAGAATGGATACATTCGAGCGAATGAATTAGAATAGATCGTAGGAATGAATTAGAATGGATCATACGAATGAATTAGAATGGATCGTGCGAATGAATTAGAATGGATTATACGAATGAATTAGATCGATTCTAATTCATTCGTACGACTGAATTAGAATGGATTGTATGAATGAATTAGAATTGATCATACGAATGAATTAGAATGGATCGTACGAATGATCGTACGAATGAATTAGAATGGATCCACCGAATGAGTTAGAATGGATCATCCGAATGAATTAGAATGGATCGTACGAATGAATTAGAATGGACTGTGCGAATGAATTAGAATGGATCGTATGAATGAATAAGAATGGATCGTACGAATGAATTAGAATGGATCGTACGAATAAATTAGAATGGATCGTGCGAATGAATTAGAATGGATCGTACGAATGAATTAGAATGGATCGTATGAATGAATTAGAATGGATCGAACGAATGAATTAGAATGGATCGTACGAAAGAATTAGAATGGATTGTGCGAATGAATTAGAATGGATCGTATGAATAAATTAGAATGGATCATACGAATGAATTAGAAGTGATCGTGTGAATGAATTAGAATGAATCATACGAATGCATTAGAATGGATCGTACGAATAAATTAGAATGAATCGTACGATCCATTCTAATTCATTCGTCCGATCCATTCTAATTCATTCGCACGAACGTATCCATTCTAATTCATTCATACAATTCATTCTAATTCATTCGCACGATCCATTCTAATTCATTCGTATGATTCATTCTAATTCATTCCAATGATCTATTCTAATTCATTCGTTCGATCCATTCCAATTCATTCGTACGATCCATTCAAATTCATTTGCACGATCCATTCTAATTCATTCGTATGATCTATTCTAATTCATTTGTACGATCCATTCAAATTCATTTGTACGAATGAATTAGAATGGATCATACAAATGAATTAGAATGGTTACATTCGTGAGAATGAATTAGAATAGATCGTATGAATGAATTAGAATGGATCATACGAACGAATTAGAATGGATCGTACGAATGAATTAGAGTGGATCATATGAATGAATTAGAATGGTTACATTCGTGCGAATGAATTAGAATGGATCGTACGAATGGATTAGAATGGATCGTACGAATGGATTAGAACGCATTGTACGAATGAATTAGAATAGATCCATTCTAATTCATTTGTACGATCCATTCTAATTCATTCGTACAATGCGTTCTAATTCATTCGCTCGAATGTATCCATTCTAATTCATTCGCATGAATGAATTAGAATGGATCGGACGAATAAAATAGAATGGATCGTACGATTCATTCTAATTCATTCGTACGATCCATTCTAATGCATTCGTACGATTCATTCTAATTCATTCGCACGATCCATTCTAATTCATTCGTACGATCCATTCTTATTCATTCATACGATCCATTCTAATTCATTCGCACAATCCATTCTAATTCATTCGTACGATCCATTCTAATTCATTCGTATGATCCATTCTAACTCATTTTAGAATGGATTGTACGAATGAATTAGAATGGATCGTATGAACGAATTAGAATGGATCGTACGAATGAATTAGAATGGATACATTCGAGCGAATGAATTAGAATGGATGGTACGAATGGATTAGAATGGATCGTACGAATGAATTAGAATGGATCATACAAATGAATTAGAAAGGTTACATTTATGAGAATGAATTAGAATGGATCGTACGAATGAATTAGAATGGATCATGCGAATGAATTTGAATGGATCGTACGAATGAATTAGAATGGATCGAACGAATGAATTAGAATGGATACATTCGAGCGAATGAATTAGAATAGATCGTAGGAATGAATTAGAATGGATCATACGAATGAATTAGAATGGATCGTGCGAATGAATTAGAATGGATTGTACGAATGAATTAGAATGGATACATTCGTGCGAATGAATTAAAATGGATCGTACGAATGAATTAGAATGGATCCTGCGAATGAATTAGAATAGTTCATAGGAATGAATTAGAATGGATCATACGAATGAATTAGAATGGATCGTACGAACAAATTAGAATGGATCGTACGAACGAATTAGAATGGATCATACGAATGAATTAGAATGGATCGTACGAATGAATTAGAATGGATACATTCGTGCGAATGAATTAGAATGGATCGTACGAATGAATTAGACTGGATCGTACGAATAAATTAGAATGGATACATTCATACGAATGCATTAGAATGGATCGTACGAATGAATTAGAATGGATCGTGTGAATGAATTAGAATGGATCGTACGAATGAATTAGAATGGATCGTACAAATGAATTAGAATGGATCGTGCGAATGAAATAGAATGGATCGTGCGAATGAAATAGAATGGATTGTGCGAATGAATTAGAATGGATCGTACGAACGAATTAGAATGGATCGTACGAACGAATTAGAATGGATCGTACGAATGAATTAGAATGGATACAATCGAGCGAATGAATTAGAATGGATCGTACGAATGAATTAGAATGGATTAAAGGAATGAATTAGATATGATTGTGCGAATGAATTAGAATGGATCGTACGAATGAATTAGAATGGATTGTACGAATGAATTAGAATGGATCGTACGAATGAATTAGAATGGATCATGCGAATGAATTAGAATAGATCGTACGAATGAATTAGAATGGATCGTACGAATGAATTAGAATGGATCGTGCGAAAGAATAAGAATGGATCGTACGAATGAATTAGAATGGATACATTTGTGCGAATGAATTAGAATGGATCGTACGAATGAATTAGAATGGATTGTACGAATGAATTAGAATGGATACATTTGTATGAATGAATTAGAATGGATAATGTGAATGAATTAGAATGGATCGTACGAATGAATTAGAATAGATCGTACGAATGGATTAGAATGGATCGTAAGAATGGATTTGAACGAATCCATTCTAATTCAATCGTACGATCCATTCTAATTCATTCGCTCGAATGTATCCATTCTAATTCATTCGTGCAATCCATTCTAATTCATTCGCACGATCCATTCTAATTCATTCGTATGATCCATTCTAATTCATTCCTACGATCTATTCTAATTCATTCGCAATATCCATTCTAATTCATTCGTATGATCCATTCTAATTCATTCCTATGATCCATTCTAATTCATTCGCACGATCCATTTTAATTCATTCGTATGATCCATTCTAATTCATTCCTACGATCCATTCTAATTCATTCGTACGATCCATTCTAATTCATTCGTACAAATGTATTTATTCTAATTCATTCGTACAATGCGTTCTAATCCATTCGTACGATCCATTCTAATCTATTCGTACGATCCATTCTAATTCATTCGCACGAATGTAACCATTCTAATTCATTCATATGATCCATTCTAATTCATTCGTACGATCCATTCTAATTCGTTCGTACGATTCATTCTAATTCATTCGTACGATCCATTCTAATTCATTCGCTCGAATGTATCCATTCTAATTCATTCGTGCAATCCATTCTAATTCATTCACACGATCCATTCTAATTCATTCGTATGATCCATTCTAATTCATTCCTACGATCCATTCTAATTCATTCGCACGATCCAATCTAATTCATTCGTATGATCCATTCTAATTCATTCCTACGATCCATTCTAATTCATTCGTACGATCCATTCTAATTCATTCGTACAAATGTATCTATTCTAATTCATTCGTACAATGCGTTCTAATCCATTCATACGATCCATTCTAATCCATTCGCACGATCCATTCTAATTCATTCGCACGAATGTAACCATTCTAATTCATTCATATGATCCATTCTAATTCATTCGTACGATCCATTCTAATTCGTTCGTACGATCCATTCTAATTCATTCGTACGATCCATTCTAATTCATTCTCACGAATATAACCTTTCTAATTCATTTGTGTGATCCATTCTAATTCATTCGTACGAATGAATTTGAATGGATCATACGAATGAATTAGAATAGATCGTACGAATAAATTAGAATGGATCGTGCGAATGAATTTGAATGGATCGTACGAATGAATTAGAATGGATCGAATGAAGAAATTAGAATGGAAACATTCGAGCGAATGAATTAGAATAGATCGTAGGAATGAATTAGAATGAATCATACGAATGAATTAGAATGGATCGTGCAAATGAATTAGAATGGATTGTACGAATGAATTAGAATGGATACATTCGTGCGAATGAATTAGAATGGATCGGACGAATGAATTAGAATGGATCGTACGATTCATTCTAATTCATTCGTACGATCCATTCTAATGCATTCGTATGATTCATTCTAATTCATTCGCACGATCCATTCTAATTCATTCGTATGATCCATTCTAATTTATTCATACGATCTATTCTAATTCATTCGCACAATCCATTCTAATTCAGTCGTACGATCCATTCTAATTCATTCGTTCGATCCATTCTAATTCATTCATACGATCCATTCTAATTCATTCGTACGATCCATTCTAATTCATTCGCACGATCCATTCTAATTTATTCGTACGATCCATTCTAATTCATTCGTACGATCCATTCTTATTCATTCATACGATCCATTCTAATTCATTCGCACAATCCATTCTAATTCATTCGCACGATCCATTCTAATTCATTCGTATGATCCATTCTAACTCATTCGGTGGATCCATTCTAATTCATTCGTACGATACATTCTAATTCATTCGTACGATCATTCGTACGATCCATTCTAATTCATTCGTTTGATCAATTCTAATTCATTCATACAATCCATTCTAATTCATTCATAAGAATGTATCATACGAATGAATTAGAATGGATCATAGGAATGAATTAGAATGGATCGTGCAAATAAATTAGAATGGATACATTCGTGCGAATGAATTAGAATGGATCATAGGAATGAATTAGAATGGATCATACAAATGAATTAGAATGGTTACATTCGTGCGAATAAATTAGAATGGATCGTACGAATGGATTAGAATGGATCGTACGAATGAATTAGAATGGATACATTCGAGCGAATGAATTAGAATAGATCGTAGGAATGAATTAGAATGGATCATACGAATGAATTAGAATGGATCATGCGAATGAATTAGAATGGATTGTATGATAGAATTAGAATGTATCGTACGAATGAATTAGAATGGATACATAGGAATGAATTAGAATGGATCATACGAATGAATTAGAATGGATCGTGCGAATGAAATAGAATGGATCGTGCGAATGAATTAGAATGAATCATATGAATGCATTAGAATGGATCGTACGAATGAATTAGAATAGCTCATACGAATGAATTTGAATGAATCGTACGAATAAATTAGAATGGTTACATTCGTGCGAATGAATTAGAATGGATCGTACGAATGAATTAGTATGGATCATGCGAATGAATATGAATGGATCGTACGAATGAATTTGAATGGATCGTACGAATGAATTAAAATGGATACATTTGTGCGAATGAGTTAGAATGGATCATACGAATGAATCAAAATGGATCATACGAATGAATTAGAATGGATCCTACGAATGAATTAGAATGGATCGTGCGAATGAATTAGAATGGATCGTATGAATGAATAAGAATGGATCATACGAATGAATTAGAATGGATCATGCGAATGAATTAGAATGAATCGTACGAATGGATTAGAATGGATCGTACGAATGAATTAGAATGAATCATACGAACGAATTAGAATGGATCGTATGAACGAATTAGAATGGATCGTACGAACGAATTAGAATGGATCTTACGAATGAATTAGAATGGATACATTCGAGCGAATGAATTAGAATAGATCCTACGAATGAATTAGAATGGATCATAGAAATGAATTAGAGTAGATCGTGCAAATGAATTAGAATGGATACATTCATGCGAATGAATTAGAATGGATCATAGGAATGAATTAGAATGGATCGTACGAATAAATTAGAATGGATCGTGCGAATGAATTAGAATGGATCGTACGAATGAATTAGAATGGATCCACCGAATGAGTTAGAATGGATCATACGAATGAATTAGAATGGATCATACGAATGAATTAGAATGGATCGTACGAATGAATTAGAATGGATCGTATGAATGAATAAGAATGGATCGTACGAATGAATTAGAATGGATCGTGCGAATGAATTAGAACGAATCGTACGAATGCATTAGAATGGATCGTACGAATGAATTAGAATGGATCGTGCGAATGAATTAGAATGGATCGTACAAATGAATGAGAATGGATCATACGAATGAATTAGAATGGATCGTACGAATGAATTAGAATGAATTCATTCGTACGATCCATTCTAATTCATTCGTATGATCCATTCTAATTCGTTCGTACGATCCATTCTAATTCATTCGCATGATCCATTCTAATTCATTCGCACGAATGTATCCATTCTAATTCATTTGCACGATCCATTCTAATTTAATCCTATGATCCATTCAAATTCATTCGTACAATCCATTCTAATTCATTTGCATGAATGTATAAATTCTAATTTATTCGTACGAATGAATTAGAATGAATTAGAATGGATCGTACGAATGGATTAGAATGTATCGTACGAATGAATTAGAATGGATCGTACGAATGAATTAGAATGGATCATAGGATTGAATTAGAATGGATCGTGCAAATGAATTAGAATGGATACATTCGTGCGAATGAATTAGAATGGATCGTGCGAATGAATTAGAATGGATCGTACGAATGAATTAGAATGGATCATATGAATGAATTAGAATGGATCGTACGAATGAATTCATTCTAATTCATTCGTACGATCCATTCTAATTCATTCGTACGATCCATTCTAATTCACTCTCACAAATGTAACCTTTCTAATTCATTTGTACGATCCATTCTAATTCATTCGTACGATCCATTCTAATCCATTCGTACGATCCATTCTAATCCATTCGTACGATCCATTCTAATTCATTCGCACGAATGTATCCATTCTAATTCATTCGTACGATCCATTCTAATTCATTCGGTGAATGGATTAGAATGGATTATACGAATGAATTAGAATAGATACATTTGTGTGAATGAATTAGAATGGATCATACGAATGAATTAGAATGGATCGTACGAATAAATTAGAATGGATCGTGCGAATGAATTAGAATGGATTCATTCGTACAAATGAATTAGAATGGATCGTGCGAATGAATTAGAATGGATCGTACGAATGAATTAGAATGGATCGTGCGAATAAATTAGAATGGATCGTACGAATGAATTAGAATGGATCGTACGAATGAATTAGAATGGATCGTACGTGGGAATGAATTAGAATGGATCGTATGAATGAATTAGAATGGATCGTACGAATGAATTAGAATGGATCGTACGAATGAATTAGAATGGATCGTGCGAATGAATTAGAATGGATCGTATGAATGAATTAGAATGGATCGTACGAATGAATTAGAATGGATCGTACGAATGAATTAGAATGGATCGTGCGAATGAATTAGAATGGATCGTACGAATGCATTAGAATGGATCGTACGAATGAATTAGAATGAATCGTACGAACGAATTAGAATGGATCGTACGAACGAATTAGAATGGATCGTGCGAATGAATTAGAATTAGATCATACGAATGAATTGGAATGCATTCAAATTCATTCGTACGATGCAATCTAATTCATTCGCACAAATGTATCTATTCTAATTAGAATTAGATCGTACAAATGAATTAGAATGGATCGTGCGAATGAATTAGAATGGATCGTATGAATGAATTAGACTGGATCGTACGAATGAATTAGAATGGATCGTACGAATGAATTACAATAGATCGTACGAATGAATTCGAATGGATCGTACGAATGCATTAGAATGGATCGTACGAATGAATTAATATGAATCGTACGACCGAATTAGAATGGATCGTACGAACGAATTAGAATGGATCGTACGAACGAATTAGAATGGATCGTACGAATGAATTAGAATGGATACATTCGAGCGAATGAATTAGAATGGATCGTACGAATGAATTAGAATGGATCATAGGAATGAATTAGAATGATCGTGCAAATGAATTAGAATGGATACATTCGTGCGAATGAATTAGAATAGATCATACGAATGAATTGAATGGATCGTACGAATGGATTAGAACGCATGGTACGAATGAATTAGAATGGATCGTACGAATGGATCATACGAATGAATTAGAATGGATCGTACGAATGGATCCGAATGAGTTAAATGGATCATACGAATGAATTAGAATGGATCGTACGAATGAATTAGAAAGGTTACATTCGTGTGAATGGATTAGAATGGATCGTACGAATGGATTAGAATGGATCGTACAAATGGATTAGAATGGATCGTACGAATGAATTAGAATGGATTGTACAAATGAATTAGAAAGGTTACATTTGTGAGAATGAATTAGAATGGATCGTACGAATGGATTAGAATGGATCGTACGAATGGATTAGAATGGATCGTATGAATGGATTAGAATGGATCGTATGAATGGATTAGAATTGATCGTACGAACGAATTAGAATGGCTCGTACGAACGAATTATAATGGATCGTACGAATGAATTAGAATGGATACATTCGAGCGAACGAATTAGAATGGATCGTACAAATGAATTAGAATGGATCATAGGAATGAATTAGAATGGATCGTGCAAATGAATTAGAATGGATACATTTGTGGGAATGAATTAGAATGGATCGTACGATCTATTCTAATTCATTCGTACGATCCATTCTAATTCATTTGCATGATCCATTCTAATTCATTCCTATGATCCATTCTAATTCATTCGTACGATCCATTCTAATTCATTCGCACGATCCATTCTAATTCATTCGCACAATCCGTTCTAATTCATTCGCACAATCCATTCTATTTCATTCGCACGAATGTATCCATTCTAAATTATTCGTACGATCCAGTCTAATTCATTCGTACGATCCATTCTAATTCATTCGCACGAATGTATCCATTCTAATTCATTCGTACGATCCATTCTAATTCATTCATATGATCCATTCTAATTCGTTCGTACGATCCATTCTAATTCGTTCGTACGATCCATTCTAATTCATTCGTACGATCCATTCGAATCCATTCGTACGATCCATTCTAATTCATTCGTACAAATGAATTAGAATGGATCGTACGAATGAATTAGAATGGATTGTGCGAAAGAATTAGAATCGATCGTGCGAATGAAATAGAATGGATCGTATGAATGAATAAGAATGGATCGTACGAATGAATTAGAATGGATCATGCGAATGAATTAGAATAGATCATACGAATGAATTAGAATGGATAGTACAAATAAATTAGAATGGATCGGGCGAATGAATTAGAATGGATCGTACGAATGAATTAGAATGAATTAGAATGGATACATTCGAGCGAATGAATTAGAATAGATCGTAGGAATGAATTAGAATGGATCATACGAATGAATAAGAATGGATCCATTCTAATTCATTCGTACAATCCATTCTAATTCATTCCTACGATCCATTCTAATTCATTCACACGAAGGTATCCATTCTAATTCATTTGCACGATCAATTCTAATTCATTCCTATGATCCTATCTAATTCATTCGTACGATCCATTCTAATTCATTCGCTCGTACGAATGCATTAGAATGGATTGTATGAATTAATTAAAATGAATCGTACGATCCATTCTAATTCATTCGTCCGATCCATTCTAATTCATTTGTACGATCCATTCTAATACATTCGCACGAATGTATCATTCTAATTCATTCGTACGATCCATTCTAATTCATTCGTATAATCAATTCTAATTCATTCGCACGATCCATTCTAATTCATTCGTTCGATCCATTCTAATTCATTCGCACGAATGTATCCATTCTAATTCATTCGTGCGAATGAATTAGAATGGATCGTACGAATGAATTAGAATGGATCGTGCGAATGAATTAGAATTAATCATACGAATGAATTAGAATGGATCGTACGAATGAATTAGAATGGATACATTCGTGCGAATGAATTAGAATGGATTGTACAAATGAATTAGAATGGATCAGACGAATGAATTAGAATGGATTGTACGATTCATTCTAATTCATTCGTACGATCCATTTTAATGCATTCGTACGAGCGAATGAATTAGAATGGATCATACGAATGAATTAGAATGGATCGTGCAAATGAATTAGAATGGATACATTCATGTGAATGAATTAGAATGGATCATAGGAATGAATTAGAATGGATCCTAGGAATGAATTAGAATGGATCCATTCTTATTCATTCGTATGATCTATTCTAATTCATTCCTACGATCTATTCTAATTCATTCGCTCGAATGTATCCATTCTAATTCATTCTAATTCATTCGTACGATCCATTCTAATTCATTCGCACGATCCATTCTAATTTATTCGTACTATCCATTCTAATTCATTCATACGATCTATTCTAATTCATTCGCATGATCCATTCTAATTCATTCGTACGAAAGAATTAGAATGGATTGTGCGAAAGAATTAGAATGGATCGTGCGAACGAATTAGAATGGATCGTATGAATGAATAAGAATGGATTGTACGAATGAATTAGAATGGATCATGCGAATGAATTAGAATAGATCGTACGAATGAATTAGAATGGACAGTATGAATAAATTAGAATGGATCGTGCGAATGAATTAGAATGGATCGTACGAATGAATTAATTCGTCCGATCCATTCTAATTCATTTGTGCGTTCCATTTTAATTCATTCGCACGATCCATTCTAATTCATTCGTACGATCCATTCTAATCCATTCGTGCGATCCATTCTAATCCGTTCGTACGATCCATTCTAATCCATTCGAACGATCCATTCTAATTCATTCGTACGATCCATTCTAATTTATTTGCTTGAATGTATCCATTCTAATTTATTCGTACGATCCAGTCTAATTCATTTGTACGATCCATTCTAATTCATTCGCACGAATGTATCCATTCTAATTCATTCGTACGATCCATTCTAATTCATTTGTATGATCCATTCCAATGCATTCGCACGATCCATTCAAATTCATTCGCATGATCCATTCTAATTCATTCGCACAATCCATTCTAATTCATTCGTACGATACATTCTAATTCATTCGTACGATCCATTCTAATTCATTCGCACGATCCATTCTAATTCATTCGTACGAATGTATCAATTCTAATTCATTCGTACGATCTATTCTAATTCATTCGTACGATCAAATCTAATTCATTTGTACGATCCATTCTAATTCATTCGCACGAATGTATCAATTCTAATTCGTTCATACGATCCATTCTAATTCGTTCGTACGATCCATTCTAATTCGTTCGTACGATCCATTCTAATTCATTCGAATGATCCATTCTAATTCATTCCTACGATCTATTCTAATTCATTCGTATGATCCATTCTAATTCATTCCTACGATCTATTCTAATTCATTCGCTCGAATGTATCCATTCTAATTCATTCGTTCGATCCATTCTAATTCATTCGTACGATCCATTCTAATTCATTCGCTCGAATGTATCCATTCTAATTCATTCGTACGATCCATTCTAATTCACTCGCACGAATGTAACCATTCTAATTCATTCGCACGATCCATTCTAATTCATTCGTACGATCCATTCTAATTCATTCTCACAAATGTAACCTTTCTAATTCATTTGTACGATCCATTCTAATTCATTCGTACGATCCATTCTAATTCATTCGCACAATCCATTCTAATTCATTCGCACGAATGTATCCATTCTAATTCATTCGTACGATCCATTCTAATTCATTCGTACGATCTATTCTAATTCATTTGCATGATCCATTCATACGATCCATTCTAATCCATTCGTACGATCAATTCTAATTTATTCGCACGAATGTATCCATTCTAATTCATTCGTACAATCCATTCTAATTCATTCGTATGATCGTACGAATGAATTAGAATGGATCGTACGAACGAATTAGAATGGATCGTACGAATGTATCCATTCTAATTCATTCGTACGATCCATTCAAATTCATTCGTACGATCCATTGTGCGAATGAATTTGAATAGATTGTATGAATAAATTAGAATGGATCATACGAATGAATTAGAATGGATCGTGCGAATGAATTAGAATGAATCGTACGAATGCATTAGAATGGATCGTACGAATGAATTAGAATGGATCCATCGAATGAGTTAGAATGAATCTATTCTAATTCATTCGTACAATGCGTTCTAATCCATTCGTACAATCCATTCTAATCCATTCGTACGATCCATTCTAATCCATTCGTACGATCCATTCTAATTCATTCGCACGAATGTAACCATTCTAATTCATTCATATGATCCATTCAAATTCATTCGTACGATCCATTCTAATTTGTTCGTACGATCCATTCTAATTCATTCGTACGATCCATTCTAATGAATTAGAATTGATCATACGAATGAATTAGAATGGATCATACGAATCAATTAGAATGGATCGTATGAACGAATTAGAATGGATCGTACGAATGGATTAGAATGGATCGTACGAATGGATTAGAATGGATCGTACGAATGAATTAGAATGGATCGTGCGAATGAATTAGAATTGATCATACGAATGAATTAGAATGGATCGTACGAATGAATTAGAATGGATCATATGAAAGAATTAAAATGGATCGTGCGAATGAATTAGAAAGGATCGTACGAATGAATTAGAATGGATATATTGATTCGAATGAATTAGATTGCATCGTACGAATGAATTTGAATGGATTTTACGAATGAATTAGAATGGATCGTACGAATGAATTAGAATGGCTCATGCGAATGAATTAGAATAGATCGTACGAATGAATTAGAATGGATCGTACGAATATATTAGAATGGATCGTGCGAATGAATTAGAATGGATCGTACGAATGAATTAGAATGGATCCACCGAATGAGTTAGAATGGATCATGCGAATGAATTAGAATGGATCGTACGAATGAATTAGAATGGATACATTCGTACGAATGAATTAGAATGGATCGGACGAATGAATTAGAATTGATCGTGCGAATGAATTAGAATGGATCATACGATTGAATTTGAATGGATCGTACAAATAAATTAGAATGGATCATATGAATGAATTAGAATTGTTACATTCGTGCGAATGAATTAGAATGGATCGTACGAATGGATTAGAATGGATCGTACGAATGGATTAGAACGCATTGTACGAATGAATTAGAATAGATACATTTGAACGAATGAATTAGAATGGATCGTACGAATGAATTAGAATGGATCGTACGAATGAATAAGAATGGATCGAACGAATGAAATAGAATGGATACATTCGAGCGAATGAATTAGAATAGATCGTAGGAATGAATTAGAATGGATCATACGAATGAATTAGAATGGATCGTGCGAATGAATTAGAATGGATTGTACGAATGAATTAGAATGGATACATTCGAGCGAATGAATTAGAATGGATCGTACGAATGAATTAGAATGGATCATAGGAATGAATTAGAATGGATCGTACGAATGGATTAGAACGCATTGTACGAATGAATTAGAATGGATCGTACAAATGAATTAGAATGGATACATTCGTGCGAATGAATTAGAATGGATTGTACGAATGAATTAGAATGGATCGTGCGAATTAATTAGAATGGATAGTGCGAATGAATTAGAATGGATCGTACGAATGAATTAGAATGGATCCACCGAATGAGTTAGAATGGATCATACGAATGAATTAGAATGGATCGTACGAACGAATTAGAATGAATCGTACGATCCATTCTAATTCATTCGTCCGATCCATTCTAATTCATTCGCACGAATGTATCCATTCTAATTCATTCGTACAATCTATTGTAATTCATTCGCACGATCCATTCTAATTCATTCGTATGATCCATTCTAATTCATTCCTACGATCTATTCTAATTCAATCGCTCGAATGTATCCATTCTAATTTATTCGTTCGATACATTCTAATCCATTCGTACGATCCATTCTAATTCATTCCTATGATCCATTCTAATTCATTCGTACGATCCATTCTAATTCATTCGCTCGAATGTATCCATTCTAATTTATTCGTATGATCCATTCTAATTCATTCGTACGATCCATTCTAATCCATTCGTACGATCCATTCTAATTCATTCGTATAATGCGTTCTAATCCATTCGTATGATCCATTCTAATCCTTTCGTACGATCCATTCTAATTCATTCGCACGAATGTAACCATTCTAATTTATTCTTACGATCCATTCTAATTCATTCCTACGATCCATTCTAATTCATTTGCACGAATGTATCCATTCTAATTCATTCGTATGATCCATTCTAATTCATTCGCACGATCCATATTAATTCATTCGTACGATCCATTCTAATTCATTCGTACAAATGTATCTATTCTAATTCATTCGTAGGATCCATTCTGATTCATTCGTACGAATGTATCCATTCTAATTCATTCGTACGATCAATTCTAATTCATTCGCACGAATGTATCCATTCTAATTCATTCATTCTATCCATTCTAATTCATTCGTACGATCCATTCAAATTCATTCGCACGATCCATTCTAATTCATTCATACGATCCATTCTAATTCATTCGCACGATCCATTCTAATTCATTCGTACGATCCATTCTAATTTATTCGTACGATTCATTCAAATTCATTCGCATGATCCATTCTAATTCATTCGTACGATCCATTCTAATCCATTCGTACGATCCATTCTAATCCGTTCGTACGATCGATTCTAATTCATTCGCTCGAATGTATCCATTCTAATTCATTCATACGATTCATTCTAATTCATTCGCACAATCCATTCTAATTCATTCGTACGATCCATTCTAATCCATTCGTACGATCCATTCTAATTCATTCGTACGATCCATTCTAATTCATTCTCACAAATGTAACCTTTTCAAATTCATTCGTACGATCCATTCTAATTTATTCGTACGATCCATTCAAATTCATTCACATGATCCATTCTAATTCATTCGTACGATCCATTCTAATCCATTCGTACGATCCATTCTAATCCGTTCGTACGATCTATTCTAATTCATTTGCTCGAATGTATCCATTCTAATTCATTCGTTCGATCCATTCTAATTCATTCGTACGATCCATTCTAATTCGTTCATACGATCCATTCTAATTCGTTCGTACGATCCATTCTAATTCGTTCGTACGATCCATTCTAATTCGTTCGTACGATCCATTCTAATTCATTCGTACGATCCATTCTAATTCATTCGCACGATCCATTCTAATTCATTCGTACGATCCATTCTAATTCATTCGTATGATCCATTCTAATTCATTCCTACGATCTATTCTAATTCATTCGCTCGAATGTATCCATTCTAATTCACTCGTTCGATCCATTCTAATTCATTCGTACGATCCATTCAAATTCATTCGCATGATCCATTCTAATTCATTCGTACGATCCATTCTAATTCATTCTCACGAATGTAACCTTTCTAATTCATTTGTATGATCCATTCTAATTTATTCGTACGATACATTTGTGCGAATGAATTAGAATGGATCATACGATTGAATTTGCATGGATCGTACGAATAAATTAGAATGGATACATTTGTGCGATGAATAAGAATGGAGCGTACGAATGAATTAGAATAGAGCGTACGAATCAACTAGAATGGATACATTCGGGCGAATGAATTAGAATGGATCATATGAAAGAATTAGAATGGATCGTGCGAACGAATTAGAAAGGATCGTACAAATGAATTAGAATGGATATATTCATGCGAATGAATTAGAATGGATCGTAAGAATGAATTAGACTGGATCGTACGAATAAATTAGAATGGATACATTCATGCAAATGAATTAGAATGGATCGTACGAATGAATTAGAATGGATCGTAGGAATGAATTAGAATGGATCATACGAATGAATTTGAATAGATCGTGTGAATGAATTAGAATGGATTGTATGAATGAATTAGAATGGATATATTCGTGCGAATGAATTAGAATGGATCGGACGAATGAATTAGAATGGATCGTACGATTCATTCTAATTCATTCGTACGATCCATTCTAATGCATTCGTACGATTCATTCTAATTCATTCGCACGATCCATTCAAATTCATTCGTATGATCCATTCTAATTTATTTGCACGAATATACGATCCGTTCTAATTTATTCACAAGAATGTATCCATTCTAATTCATTCGTACAATCCATTCTAATTTATTCGTACAAATGTATCCATTCTAATTCATTCGTACGATCCATTCTAATTCATTCGTACGATTCATTCTAATTCATTTGCACGATCCATTCTAATTCATTCGTACGATCAATTCTAATTCATTCGCACGAATGTATCCATTCTAATTCATTCGCACAATCCATTCTAATTCATTCGCACGATCCATTCTAATTCATTTGTATGATCCATTCTAATTCATTCAATGAATTAGAATGGATACATTCGTGCGAATGAATTAGAATGGATCGGACGAATGAATTAGAATGGATCGTACGATTCATTCTAATTCGTTCGTACGATCCATTCTAATTCATTCGTATGATCCATTCTAACTCATTCGGTGGATCCATTCTAATTCATTCGTACGATCCATTCTAATTCATTCGCACTATCCATTCTAATTCATTCGCACGATCTATTCTAATTCATTCGTACGATCCGTTCTAATTCATTCGCATGAATATATCCATTCTAATTCATTTGTACGATCCATTCTAATTCATTCGTACAATGCGTTCTAATCCATTCGTACGATCCATTCTAATTCATTCCTATGATCCATTTTAATTCATTCGTACGATCCATTCTAATTCATTCGCTCGAATGTATCCATTCTAATTCATTCGTATGATCCATTCTATTTCGTTCATACGATCCATTCTAATTCGTTCGTACGAATGTATCCATTCTAATTCATTCGCACGATCCATTCTAATCCATTCGTACGATCCATTCTAATTCATTCGTACAAATGAATTATAATGGATCGTATGAATAAATAAGAATGGATCGTACGAATGATTTAGAATGGATCGTGCGAATGAATTAGAATGAATCGTACGAATGCATTAGAATGGATACATTCGTGCGAATGAATTAGAATGGATCGTACGAATGAATTAGAATGGATTATACAAATGAATTAGAAAGGCTACATTCGTGAGAATGAATTAGAATGGATCGTACAAATGAATTAGAATGGATCATGCGAATGAATTAGAATGGATCGTACGAAAGGATTAGAACGCATTGTACGAATGAATTTGAATGGATCGTACAAATGAATTAGAATGGATATATTCATGCGAATGAATTAGAGAATGGATCCACCGAATGAATTAGAATGGATCTTACGAATGAATTATAATGAATCATCCGAATGAATTAGATCATACGATTCATTCCAATTCATTCGTATGATCCATTCTAATGCATTCGTACGATTCATTCTAATTCATTCGCACTATCTATTCTAATTCATTCGTACGATCCATTCTTATTCATTCATACGATCAATTCTAATTCATTCGCACGAATGTAACCATTCTAATTCATTCACACGATCCATTCTAATTCATTCGTACGAATGTATCAATTCTAATTCATTCGTACGATCTATTCTAATTCATTCGTACGATCAATTCTAATTCATTTGTACGATCTATTCTAATTCATTCGTACGATCCATTCTAATTCATTCGTACGATCCATTCTAACTCATTCGCACAAATGTATCCATTCTAATTCATTCGTACGATCCATTCTAATTCATTTGCACGATCCATTCTAATTCATTTGTAAGATCCATTCTAATTCATTCGTACAATCCATTCTAATCCATTCGTACGATCCATTCTTATCGATTCGTACGATCCATTCTAATTCATTCGCATGAATGTATCCATTCTAATTTATTCGTACGATCCAGTCTAATTCATTCGTACGATCCATTCTAATTCATTTGCACGAATGTATCCATTCTAATTCATTCGTACAATCCATTCTAATTCATTCGCACGATCCATTCTAATTCATTCCTACGATCCATTCTAATTCATTCGTATGAATGAATTCTAATTCATTCGCACGAATATATCTATTCTAATTCATTTGCACGATCCATTCTAATTCATTCCTATGATCCATTCTAATTCATTCGTACGATCCATTCTAATTCATTTGCTCGAATGTATCCATTCTAATTCATTCGTACGATCCATTCTAATCCATTCGTACGATCCATTCTAATCCATTAGTACGATCCATTCTAATTCATTCGCACGAATGTAACCATTCTAATTCATTCGTACGATCCATTCTAATTCATTCCTACGATCCATTCTAATTCATTCGCACGAATGTATCGATTATAATTCATTTGCATGATCCATTCTAATTCATTCCTATGATCCATTCTAATTCATTCGTACGATCCATTCTAATTCATTCACTCGAATATATCCATTCTAATTCATTCGTACGATCCATTCTAATCCATTCGTACGATCCATTCTAATTCATTCGTACAATGCGTTCTAATCCATTCGTACGATCCATTCTAACTCATTCGTACGATCCATTCTAATTAATTTGTACGAACGAATTAGAATGGATCATACGAATGGATTAGAATGGATCGTACGAATGAATTAGAATGGATCGTACGAATGCATTAGAATGGATCGTACGAATGAATTAGAATGGATCGTACGAATGAATTAGAATGGTTACATTCGTGCGAATGAATTAGAATGGATCATAGGAAAGAATTAGAACGGATCGTGCGAATGAATTAGAATGGATCGTACGAATGAATTAGAATGGATCATACGAATGAATTAGAATGGATCGTACGAATGAATTAGAATGGATCGAACTAATGAATTAGAATGGATACATTCGAGCGAATGAATTAGAATAGATCGTAGGAATGAATTAGAATGGATCATACGATTGAATTAGAATAGATCGTAGGAATGAATTACAATGGATCATACGAATGAATTAGAATGGATCGTACGAACGAATTAGAATGGATCGTACGAACGAATTAGAATGGATCGTATGAACGAATTAGAATGGATACATTCATGCGAATGAATTAGAATGGATCGTACAAATGAATTAGAATTGATCGTACGAATGAATTAGAATAGATCGTACGAATGAATTAGAATTGATACATTCGTACGAATGAATTAGAATGGATCGTGCGAATGAATTAGAATGGATCGTACGAATGAATTAGAATGTATCGTGCGAATAAATTAGAATTGATACATTTGTGCGAATGAATTAGAATGGATCATACGAATGAATTAGAATGGATCGTGCGAATGAATTAGAATGGATCGTACGAATGAATTAGAATGGATACATTCGTACAAATGAATTAGAATGGATTGTATGAATGAATTAGAATGAATCGTAAGAATGAATTAGAATGGATCGTACGAATGAATTAGAATGGATCGTGTGAATAAATTTGAATGGATACATTCTTGCAAATAAAATAGAATGGACCGTTCGAATGAATTAGAATGGATCGTGCGAATGAATTAGAATGGATACATTCGTGCGAATGAATTAGAATGGATTGTGCGAATGAATTAGAATGAATCGTACGAATGAATTAGATTGCATCGTACGATCCATTCAAATCCATTCGTACGATCCATTCTTATTCATTCATACGATCCATTCTAATTCATTCGCACAATCCACTCTAATTCATTCGTACGATCCATTCTAATTCATTCGCACGAATGTAAATTCATTCGTACGATCCATTATAATTCATTCCTATGATCCATTCTAATTCATTCGCACGAATGTATCCATTCTAATTCATTTGCACGATCCATTCTAATTCATTCCTATGATCCATTCTAATTCATTCATACGATCCATTCTAATACATTCGCTCGAATGTATCCATTCTAATTCATTCGTACGATCCATTCTAATTCGTTCATACGATCCATTCTAATTCGTTCGTACGATCCATTCTAATTCGTTCGTACGATCCATTCTAATTCATTCGCACGATCCATTCTAATTCATTTGTACGATTCATTCTAATTCATTCGTACGATCCATTCTAATTCATTCGCACAAATGTAACCATTCTAATTCATTCGTACGATCCATTCTAATTCGTACGATCCGTTCTAATCCATTCGTACGATCCATTCTAATCCATTCGTACGATCCATTCTAATCCATTCGTACGATCCATTCTAATTCATTCGCACGATCCATTCTAATTCATTCACACAAATGTATCCATTCTAATTCATTCGCTCGAATGTGTCCATTCTAATTCATTCTCACGAATGTAATCATTCTAATTCATTCGTACGATCCATTCTAATCCATTCGTACGATCCATTCTAATCCATTCGTACGATCCATTCTAATTCATTCGTATGATCCATTCTAATTCATTCTCACAAATGTATCCATTCTAATTCATTCGTATGATCCATTCTAATTCATTCGTACGATCCATTCTAATTCATTCGCACGATCCATTCTAATTTATTCGTAGGATCCATTCTAATTCATTCCTATGATCCATTCTAATTCATTCGCACGATCTATTCTAATTCAATCGCATGATCCATTCTAATTCATTCGTACGATCCATTCTAATTCATTCGTACAATGCGTTCTAATCCATTCGTACGATCCATTCTAATTCATTCCTATGACCCATTCTAATTCATTCGTACGATCCATTCTAATTCATTCGCTCGAATGTATCCATTCTAATTCATTCGTACGATCCATTCTAATTCGTTCATACGATCCATTCTAATCATTCGTTCGATCCATTCTAATTCACTCGTACGATCCATTCAAATTCATTCGCATGATCCATTCCAATTCATTCGTACGATCCATTCTAATTCATTCTCACGAATGTAACCTTTCTAATTCATTTGTATGATCCATTCTAATCCATTCGTACGATCCATTCTAATCCATTCGTACGACCCATTCTAATCCATTCGTACGATCCATTCTAATCTATTCGTACGATCCATTCTAATTCATTCTCACAAATGTAACCTTTCTAATTCATTTGTACGATCCATTCTAATTCATTCGTACGATCCATTCTAATCCATTCGTACGATCCATTCTAATCCATTCGTACGATCCATTCTAATTCATTCGCATGAATGTAACCATTCTAATTCATTCGTACGATCCATTCTAATTCATTCCTACGATCCATTCTAATTCATTCGGTGAATGGATTAGAATGGATTTACGAATGAATTAGAATAGATACATTTGTGTGAATGAATTAGAATGGATCATACGAATGAATTAGAATGGATCGTACGAATAAATTAGAATAGATCGTGCGAATGAATTAGAATGGATTCATTCGTACAAATGAATTAGAATGGATCGTGCGAATGAATTAGAATGGATCGTACGAATGAATTAGAATGGATCGTGCGAATAAATTAGAATGGATCGTACGAATGAATTAGAATGGATCGTGCGAATGAATTAGAATGGATCATACGAATGAATTAGAATGGATACATTCGTGCAAATGAATTAGAACGTATCGTACGAATGAATTAGAATGGATCATGTGAAAGAATTAGAATGGATCGTATGAATGAATTAGAATGTATCGTGCAAATGAATTAGAATGGATCGTACGAATGAATTAGAATGGATCGTACGGATGAATTAGAATGGTTACATTCGTGCGAATGAATTAGAATGGATCGTACGAATGAATTAGAATGGATCGTACGAATGAATTAGAATGGATATATTCGAGCGAATGAATTAGAATAGATCGTAGGAATGAATTAGAATGGATCATACGAATGAATTAGAATGGATCGTGCGAATGAATTAGAATGGATTGTAGGAATGAATTAGAATAGATCGTATGAATGAATTAGAATGGATACATTCGAGCGAATGAATTAGAATGGATCGTACGAATGAATTAGAATGGATCGTACGAATGAATTAGAATGGTTACATTCGTGCGAATGAATTAGAATGGATCGTACGAATGAATTAGAATGGATCGTACGAATGAATTAGAATGGATCGTACGAATGAATTAGAATGGATCATAGGAATGAATTAGAATGGATCGTACGAATGAATTAGAATGGATCGTACAAATGAATTAGAATGGATACATTTGTGCGATGAATAAGAATGGAGCGTACGAATGAATTAGAATGTAACCATTCTAATTCATTCGTACGATCCATTCTAATTCATTCCTACGATCCATTCTAATTCATTCGCACGAATGTATCCATTCTAATTCATTTGCATGATCCATTCTAATTCATTCCTATGATCCATTCTAATTCATTTGCACGATCCATTCTTATTCATCGCACGAATGAATAAGAATGGATCATGCGAATGAATTAGAATGGATACATTCGTGCGAATGAATTAGAATGGATTGTGTGAATGAATTAGAATAGATCGTACGAATGAATTAGAATGGATCATACGAATGAATTAGAATGGACCGTGCGAATGAATTAGAATGGATACATTCTTGCGAATAAGTTAGAATGGATCGTATATTCATGCAAATAAATTAGAATGGATCGTACGAATAAATTAGAATGGATCGTGCGAATGAATTAGAATGAATCGTACGAATGAATTAGAATGGATTGTACGAATGAATTAGAATGGATACATTCGTGCGAATGAATTAGAATGGATCGGATGAATGAATTAGAATGGATCGTACGATTCATTCTAATTCATTCGTATGATCCATTCTAATTCATTCGTAAGATCTATTCTAATTCATTCGCATGATCCATTCTAATTCATTCATACAATCCATTCTAATTCATTCGTCCGATCCATTCAAATTCATTCGTACGATGCAATCTAATTCATTCGCACAAATGTATCTATTCTAATTCATTCGTACAATGAGTTCTAATCTATTCGTACGATCCATTCTAATCCATTCGTACAATCCATTCTAATTCATTCGTATGATTCATTCTAATTCATTCGTACGATCCATTCTAATTCATTTGCATGAATGTATCCATTCTAATTTATTCGTACGATCCAGTCTAATTCATTCGTACGATCCATTCTAATTCATTCGCACGAATATATCCATTCTAATTCATTTGTACGATCCTTTCTAATTCATTCGCACGATCCATGGTAATTCTTTCATATGATCCATTCTAATTCATTCGCAAGAATGTATCCATTCTAGTTGATTCGTACGCTCTATTCTAATTCATTCGTACGCTCCATTCTTATTCATTCGTATGATCTATTCTAATTCATTCGCACGAATGTATCCATTCTAATTCATTTGCATGATCCATTCTAATTCATTCCTATGATCCATTCTAATTCATTCGTACGATCCATTCTAATTTATTCGCTCGAATGTATCCATTCCAATTCATTCGTACGATCCATTCTAATTCGTTCGTACGATCCATTCTAATTCGTTCGTACGATCCATTCTAATTCGTTCGTACGATCCATTTTAATGCATTCGTACGATTCATTCTAATTCATTCGCACGATCCATTCTAATTCATTCGTATGATCCATTCTAATTCATTCCTACGATCTATTCTATTTCATTCGCTCGAATGTAACCTTTCTAATTAGAATGGATCGTGCGAATGAATTAGAATGGATACATTCGTGCAAATGAATTAGAATGGATCGTACGAATGAATTAGAATGGATACATTCGTACGAATAAATCAGAATGGATCCTACGAATGAATTAGAATGGATACATTCGTACGAATGAATTAGAATGGATCGTACGAATGAATTAATATGGATCGTGCGAATGAATTAGAATGGATCATACGAATGAATTAGAATGGATACATTCGTGCAAATGAATTAGAATGGATCGTAGGAATGAATTAGAATGGATCGTACGAATGAATTAGAATGGTTACATTCGTGCGAATGAATTAGAATGGATCGTACGAAAGGACTAGAATGGATCGTACGAATGGATTAGAATGCATCGTACGAATGAATTAGAATGGATCGTACGAATGGATTAGAACGGATCGTACGAATGAATTAGAATGGATCATACGAATAAATTAGAATGGATACATTCGAGCGAATGAATTAGAATGGATCATACGAATGAATTAGAATGGATCATAGGAATGAATTAGAATGGATCGTACGAATGGATTAGAATGGATCGAACGAATAAATTAGAATGGATATATTTGAGCGAATGAATTAGAATAGATCGTAGGAATGAATTAGAATGGATCATACGAATGAACTAGAATGGATCGTGCGAATGAATTAGAATGGATTGTACGAATGAATTAGAATGGATCGTACGAATGAATTAGAATGGATTGTACGAATGAATTAGAATGGATCGTACGAATGCATTAGAATGGATCCTACGAATGAATTAGAATGGATCATACGAACGAATTAGAATGGATCGTACGAACGAATTAGAATGGATCGTACAAACGAATTAGAATAGCTCGTACGAATGAATTAGAATGGATCGTGCGAATGAATTAGAATGGATCGTACGAATGAATTAGAATGGATCGTATGAATAAATTAGAATGGATCATACGAATGAATTAGAATGGATCGTGCGAATGAATTAGAATAAATCGTACGAATGCTTTAGAACGGATCGTACGAATGAATTAGAATGGATCGTGCGAATAAATTATACGAATGAATTAGAATAGATTAGAATGGATTGTACGAATGAATTAGAATGGATACATTTGTACGAATGAATTAGAATGGATCGTGCGAATGAATTAGAATGGATCGTACGAATGAATTAGAATGGATCATACGAATGGATTCGAATGAATCGTACGAATGAATTAGAATGGATCGTACAAATGAATTAGAAAGATTACATTTATGAGAATGAATTAGAATGGATCTTACGAATGGATTAGAATGGATCGTACGAATGGATTAGAATGGATCGTATGAAAGGATTAGAATTGATCGTACGAATGAATTAGAATGGATCATACGAATGAGTTAGAATGGATCGTACGAATGAATTAGAATTTGAATTGATCGTACGAATAAATTAGAATGGATCGTACGAATGAATTAGAATGGATCGTGCGAATGAATTAGAATGGATCGTACGAATGAATTAGAATGGATACAATTGTGCGAATGAATTAGAATGGATCGTACATTTGTGAGAATGAATTAGAAAGGATTGTACGAATGAATTAGAATGGATCGTACGAATGGATTAGAATGGATCGTACGAATGAATTAGAATGGATACATTTGAGCGAATGAATTTGAATGGATCATACGAATGAATTAGAATGGATATATTTGTGCGAATGAATTTGAATGGATTGCCCGAATTGAATTAGAATGGATCATACGAATGAATTAGAATGGATACATTCGTGCAAATGAATTAGAATGGATCGTAGGAATGAATTAGAATGAATCGTACGAATGAATTAGAATAGTTACATTCGTGTGAATGAGTTAGAATGGATCGTACGAAAGGATTAGAATGGATCATACGAATGGATTAGAACGCATTGTACTAATGAATTAGAATGGATCGTACGAATGGATTAGAATGGATCGTACGAATGAATTAGAATGGATCATACGAATAAATTAGAATGGATATATTCGAGCGAATGAATTAGAATGGATCGTACGAATGAATTAGAATGGATCATAGGAATGAATTAGAATGGATCGTACGAATGGATTAGAATGGATCGAACCCATTCTAATTCATTCGCACGAATGTATCCCTTCTAATGTATTCGTATGATTCATTCTAATTCATTCGCACGATCCATTCTAATTCATTCGTACGATCCATTCTAATTCATTCGTCCGATTCATTCTAATTCATTCGCACGAATGTATCCATTCGAATTCATTCGTACAATCCATTTTAATTCATTCGGACGATCCATTCTAATTCATTCGTATGATCCATTCTATTTCATTTGTACGATCCATTCTAATTCATTCGTATGATCCATTCTAACCCATTCGTAGGAAGTTCGATCCATTCTAATCCATTCGTACGATCCATTCTAATTCATTCATACAATGCGTTCTAATCCATTCGTACGATCCATTCTAATTGATTCGTACGATCCATTAGAATAGATCGAACTACCTACGAATGGGTTAGAATGGATCATACGAATGAATTAGGATGAATCGTACAAATGAAATAGAATGGATCATACGAATGAATTAGAATGAATCGTCCAAATGAATTAGAATGGATCCACGAATGTATCCATTCTAGTTCATTCGTACGCTCCATTCTAATTCATTCGTACGCTCCATTCTTATTCATCGCACAAATGTATCCATTCTAATTCATTCGTACGATCCATTCTAATTCATTCGCATGATCGATTCTAATTCATTAGTATGATCCATTCTAATTCATTCGTACGATCCATTCTAATTCTTTCGTACGATCCATTCTAATTCATTCGTACAATCCATTCTAATTCATTCGTACGATCCATTCTAATTCATTCGCACTATCCATTCTAATTCATTCGTACGATCCATTCTAATTCGTTCGTACAATCCATTCTAATGCATTCGTACGATCCATTCTAATTCATTCGCTCGAATGTATCTATTCTAATTCATTCGTACGATCCATTCTAATTCGTTCATACGATCCATTCTAATTCGTTCGTATGATCCATTCAAATTTATTCATACGATCCATTCTAATCCATTCGTACGATCCATTCTAATTCATTCGTACAAATGAATTAGAATGGATCGTACGAATGAATTAGAAAGGATTGTGCGAATGAAATAGAATGGATTGTATGAATGAATAAGAATGGATCGTACGAATGAATTAGAATGGATCGTGCAAATGAATTAGAATGGATACATTCGTGTGAATGAATTAGAATGGATCGTGCGAATGAATTAGAATTAATCGTACGAATGAATTAGAATGGATCCATTCTAATCCATTCGTACGATCCATTCTAATTCATTCGCACGAATGTAACCATTCTAATTCATTCATATGATCCATTTTAATTCATTCGTACGATCCATTTTATTTCGTTCGTACGATCCATTCTAATTCATTCGTACGATCCATTCAAATTCATTCTCACAAATGTAACCTTTCTAATTCGTTTGTACGATTCATTCTAATTCATTCATACAATCCATTCTAATTCATTTGTACGATCCATTCTTATTCATTCGTACGATCCATTCAAATTCATTCGCATGATACATTATAATTCATTCGTACGATCCATTCTTATTCATTCTCACGAATGTAACCTTTCTAATTTATTTGTATGATCAATTCTAATTTATTCGCACGATCTATTCTAATTCATTCGCACGATCCATTCTAATTCATTCGTCCGGTCCCTTCTAATTCATTCGCACGAATGTATCCATTCTAATTCATTCGTACGATCCATTCAAATTCATTCCACGATCCATTCAAATTCATTCGAACGATCCATTCAAATTCATTCGCACGATCCATTCTAATTCATTCGTATGATTAATTCTAATTCATTCGTACGATCCATTCTAATTCATTCGCACGAATGTAACCAATCAAATTCATTCGTACGATCCATTCTAATTCATTCCTATGATCCATTCTAATTCATTTGCACGAATGTAACCATTCTAATTCATTCGTACGATCCATTCTGATTCATTAGAATGGATCGTGCATATGAATTAGAATGGATACATTCGTGTGAATGAATTAGAATGGATCGTAGGAATGAATTAGAATGGATCGTACGAATGAATTAGAATGGTTGCATTCGTGCGAATGAATTAGAATGGATCGTACGAATGAATTAGAATGGATCATACAAATGAATTGGAAAGGTTACATTTGTGAGAATGGATTAGAATGGATCGTACGAATGAATTAGAATGGATCATGCGAATGAATTTGAATAGATCGTACGAATGAATTAGAATGGATCGAACGAATGAATTAGAATGGATACATTCGAGCGAATGAATTAGAATAGATCATAAGAATGAATTAGAATGGATCATATGAATGAATTAGAATGGATCGTACGAACGAATTAGAATGGATCGTACGAACGAATTAGAATGGATCATACGAACGAATTAGAATGGATCATACGAACGAATTAGAATGGATCGTACGAATGAATTAGAATGGATACATTCGTGCGAATGAATTAGAATGGATCGTACGAATGAATTAGATTGGATCGTGCGAATAAATTAGAATGAATCGTACAGATGAATTAGAATGGATCGTGCGAATGAATTAGAATGGATACATTTGTACGAATAAATAATAATGGATTGTACGAATGAATTGAAATGGATACATTCTTGCGAATAAATTAGAATGGATCGTATATTCGTGCAAATAAATTAGAATGGATCATACGAATGAATTAGAATGGATCGTGCAATGAATTAGAATGGATCGTACGAATGAATTAGAATGGATACATTTGTACGAATAAATTACAGTGGATCGTACGAATGAATTAGAATGGATCATACGAATGAATTAGAATAGATACGTTCGTGCGAATGTATTAGAATGGATCGTCAGAATGAATTATAATGGATCATACGACTGAACTAGATTGGATCGTACGAATGAATTAGAATGGATCGTGCGAAAGAATTAGAATGGATCGTGCGAAAGAATTAGAATGGATCGTACGAATGAATTAGAATGAATCGTGCGAATGAATTAGAATAGATCGTACGAGTGAATTAGAATAGATACATTCATGCAAATGAATTAGAATGGATCGTATGAATGAATCAGAATGGATCGTACGAATGAATTAGAATGGATCGTGTGAATGAATTAGAATGGATCGTACGAGTGAATTAGAAAGGATACATTCGTGCGAATGAATTAGAATGAATCATACAAATGAATTAGAGGATCGTCTGATTAAATTAGAATGGATCGTGCGAATGAATTAGAATGGATCGTATGAATGAATTAGAATGGATACATTCGTGCGAATGAATTAGAATGGATCGTACGAATGAAATAGAATGGAAACATTCGTGCGAAAAAATTGGAATGGATCGTACGAATGAATAGAATGGATCCTATGAATCAATTAGAATGGATTGTAAGAATGTATTAGAATGGATCGTGTGAATAAATTAGAATGGATTGTACGAATGAATTAGAATGGATACATTCGAGCGAATGAATTAGAATGGATCGTACGAATGAATTCGAATGTATCCATTCTAATTCATTCGCACGATCCATTCTAATTCATTCGTACGATCCATTCTTATTCATTCGTACGATCCATTCTAATTCATTCGTATGATCAATTCTAATTCATTCGCATGATCCATTCTAATTCATTCTCACGAATGTAACCTTTCTAATTCATTTGTATGATCCATTCTAATTCATTCGTACGATCCATTCTAATCCATTCGTACGATCCATTCTAATCCATTCGTACAATTAGAATGGATCGTTCTAATCCATTCATACGATCCATTCTAATCCATTCGTACAGTTAGAAGGACGAATGAATTAGAATGGATCGTACGATTCATTCTAATTCATTCGTATGATTCATTCTAATGCATTCGTATGATTCATTCTAATTCATTCGCACGATCCATTCTAATTCATTCGTATGATCCATTCTAATTTTTTCATACGATCCATTCTAATTCATTCGCACAATCCATTCTAATTCATTCGTACGATCCATTCTAATTCATTCGTTCGATCCATTCTAATTCATTCGTACGATCCATTCTAATTCATTCGCACGATCCATTCTAATTCATTCGTACAAATGAATCCATTCTAATTCATTCGCACGAATGTATCCATTCTAATTCATTTGCATGAATGTATCCATTTTAATTTATTCGTACGAATGAATTAGAATGGATCGTACGCATGATCCATTCGTACGATCATTTCTTATTCATTCGTACGATCCATTCTAATCCATTCGTTAGATTCAGTCAAATTCATTCGTACGAATCATTTGGATCATTCGAGCGAATGGATCGTGCGAATGAATTAGAATGGATTGTACGAATGAATTAGAATGGATACATTCAAGCGAATGAATTAGAATAGATCGTAGGAACGAATTAGAATGGATCATACGAATGAATTAGAATGGATCGTGCGAATGAATTAGAATGGATCATACGAATGAATTAGAATGGATCGTACGAACGAATTAGAATGGATCATACGAATGAATTAGAATGGATCGTACGAATGAATTCGAATGGATACATTCGTGCGAATGAATTACAATGGATCGTACGAATGAATTAGACTGGACCGTACGAATAAATTAGAATAGATACATTGATACGAATGAATTAGAATGGATCGTACGAATGAATTAGAATGGATTGTCCGAATGAATTAAAATGGATCGTACGAATGAATTAGAATGGATCGTTTGAATGAATTAGAATGAATCGTACGAATGAATTGGAATGGATCGTGCGAATGAATTAGAATGGATCGTGCGAATGAAATAGAATGGATCGTGCGAATGAATTAGAATGGATCTAATTCATTCGCACGATCTATTCTAATTCATTTGTACGATCCTTTCTAATTCATTCGCACGATCCATTCTAATTCTTTCATTTGATCCATTCTAATTCATTCATACGATCCATTCTAATTCATTCCTACGATCCATTCTAATTCATTCGCACGAATGTATCCATTAGAATGGATCGTACGAATGAATTAGAAGGAATCATCCGAATGAATTAGAATGGATCATAGGATCATAGGATTAGATCCTATGATCCATTCTAATCCATTCTAATGGATCATACGAATGAATTAGAATGAATCATCCGAATGAATTAGAATGGATCATAGGATCATAGAATTAGATCCTATGATCCATTCTAATTCTATGATCCTATGGATCATAGGATCATAGGATCATAGAATTAGAATGGATCATAGGATCGTACGAATGAATTAGAATGGATCGTACGAACGAATTAGAATGGATCGTACAAATGGATTAGAATGGATCGTACGAATGGATTAGAATGGATCATGCGAATGAATTAGAATGGATCGTACGAATGAATTAGAATGGATCGTGCGAATGAATTAGAATTAATCCATTCTAATTAATTCGCACGAATGTATCCATTCTAATGTATTCGTACGATCCATTCTTATTCATTCATACGATCCATTCTAATTCATTCGTACGATCCATTCTAATTCATTCGCACGATCCATTCTAATTTATTCGTACGATCCATTCTAATTCATTCGTACGATCTATTCTAATTCATTTGCACGAATGTAACCATTCTAATTCATTCGTACGATTCATTCTAATTCATTCGTATGAGCTATTCTAATTCATTCGTATGATCCATTCTAATTCATTCGTACGATCCATTGTATTTCATTCATACAGTCCATTCAGATTCATTCGCACAAATGTATCCATTCAAATTTATTTGCACGATCCATTCTAATTCATTCCTATGATCCATTCTAATTCATTCGCATGATCCATTCGTACAATCCATTCTAATTCATTCGCACGATCCATTCTAATTCATTCGTATGATCCATTCTAATTCATTCGTACGATCCATTCTAATTCGTTCGTAAGATCCATTCTAATTCGTTCATACGATCCATTCTAATTCATTCGCATAATCCATTCTAATTCATTCGTACGATCCATTCTAATTCATTCGTATGATCCATTCTAACTCATTCGGATCCATTCTAATTCATTCGTATGATCCATTCGTACGATCCATTCTTATTCATTCGTATGATCTATTCTAATTCATTCGCACGAATGTATCCATTCTAATTCATTTGCACGATCCATTCTAATTCATTCCTATGATCCATTCTAATTCATTCGTACGATCCATTCTAATTCATTCGCTCAAATGTATCCATTCTAATTCATTCGTACGATCCATTCTAATTCATTCGTACGAACCATTCTAATTCATTCGTACGATCCATTCTAATTCATTCGCACGATCCATTCTAATTCATTCGTACGATCCATTCTAATGCATTCGTACGATTCATTCTAATTCGGTCGCACGATCCATTCTAATTCCTTCGTACGATCCATTCTTATTCATTCATACGATCCATTCTAATTCATTCGTACGGTCAATTCTAATTCATTCGTATGATCCATTCTAATTCATTCGTATGATCCATTCTAACTCATTCGGTGGATCCATTCTAATTCATTCCTACGATCCATTCTAATTCATTCGTACGATCCATTCTAATTAATTCGCACGATCCATTCTAATTCATTCCAATGATCCATTCTAATTGAGTCGTATGAATGTATCCATTTTAATTCATTCGTACGATCTAATTCATTCGTACGATCCATTCTAATTCATTTGTACGATCGATTCTAATTCATTCGCATGATCCATTCTAATTCATTCGTACGATCCATTCTAATTCATTCGTATGATCCATTCTAATTTATTCATTCAAATATATCCATTCTAATTCATTCGTACGATCTATTCTAATTCATTCGCACGATCCATTCTAATTCATTCATACAAATGAATTAGAATGGTTACATTCGTGCGAATGAATTAGAATGGATCGTACGAATGAATTAGTATGGATCATGCGAATGAATTTGAATGGATCGTACGAATGAATTTGAATGGATCGTACGAATGAATTAGAATGGATACATTTGTGCGAATGAGTTAGAATGGATCATACGAATGAATTAAAATGAATCATACGAATGAATTAGAATGGATCATACGAATGAATTAGAATGGATCGTGCGAATGAATTAGAATGGATCGTATGAATGAATAAGAATGGATCGTACGAATGAATTTGAATGGATCGTGCGAATGAATTAGAATGGATCGTACGAACGAATTAGAATGGATACATTCGTGCGAATGAATTAGAATGGATCGTACGAATGAATTAAAATGTATGCATTCAAATTCATTCATTTGATCCATTCTAATTTATTCGTACGATCCATTCTAATTCATTCGCTCGAATGTATCCATTCTAATTCATTCGTACGATCCATTCTAATTCACTCGCACAAATATAACATTTCTAATTCATTCGTACGATCCATTCTAATTCATTCGTACGATCCATTCTAATTCATTCGCACAAATGTAACCATTCTAATTCATTCGTACGATCCATTCTAATTCATTCCTATGATCCATTCTAATTCATTCGCACGAATGTATCCACTCGTGCACGATCCATTCTAATTCATTCATACGATCCATTCTAATTCATTCGCATGAATGTATCCATTCTAATTCATTCGTATGATCCATTCTAATTCATTCGTACGATCCATTCTAATTCTTTTGCACGAATGTATCCATTCTAATTCATTCCAACAAATGTAACCATTCTAATTCATTCGCACGATCCATTCTAATTCATTCGTTCGATCCATTCTAATTCATTCGCACAAATGTATCCATTCTAATTCATTCGTACGATCCATTCTAATTCATTTGTACGATCCATTCTAATTCATTCGTACGATCCTTTCTAATTCATTCGTATGATCCATTCTAATTCATTCCTACGATCCATTCTAATTCATTCGTACGATCCATTCTAATCCATTCGTACGATCCATTCTAATCCATTCGTACGATCCATTCTAATTCATTCGCACGAATGTATCCATTCTAATTCATTCGCACAATCCAATCTAATTCAAACGTACGATCCATTCTAATTCATTCACATGATGTATTCTAATTCATTCGTATGATCCATTCTAATTCATTCGTATGATTCATTCAAATTCATTCGTACGATCCATTCTAATTCATTCGCACAAATGTATCCATTCTAATTCATTCGTACGATCCATTCAAATTCATTCCTACGATCCATTCTAATTCATTCGCACATTCTAATTCATTTGCATGAATGTATCTATTCTAATTTATTCGTACGATCCAGTCTAATTCATTCGTACGATCCATTCTAATTCATTCGCACGAATATATCCATTCTAATTCCTTTGTACGATCCTTTCTAATGGATACATTCGTGTGAATGAATTAGAATGGATCGGACGAATGAATTAGAATGGATCGTACGATTCATTCAAATTCGTTCATACGATCCATTCTAATTCATTCGTATGATCCATTGTAACTCATTCGGTGGATCCATTCTAATTCATTCGTACGATCCATTCTAATTCATTCGCACTATCCATTCTAATTCATTCGCATCCATTATAATTCATTCGTACGATCCATTCTAATTCTTTCGCATCTATTCTAATTCAAACGCAAGATCCATTCTAATTCGTTCGTACGATACATTATAATTCATTCGTACGATCCATTTTAATTCATTTGCACCATCCATTCTAATTCATTCGCACAAATGTATCCATTCTAATTCATTCGTATGATCCATTCTAATTCATTCGCACAAATGTATCCTTTCTAATTCATTTGTATGATCCATTCTAATTCGTTCGTACGATCCATTCTAATTCATTCGTACGATTATTTCTAATTTATTCGCACGATCCGTTCTAATTCATTCCTATGATCCATTCTAATTCATTCGCACGAATGTAACAATTCTAATTCATTCGTACGATCCATTCTAATTCATTCCTACGATCCATTCTAATTCATTCGTACGATCCATTTTAATTCATTTGCATGAATGTATCCATTCTAATTCATTCGTACATTCCATTCTAATTCATTCGCACGATCCATTCTAATTCATTCGTATGATCCATTCTAATTCATTCCTACGATTTATTCTAATTCATTCGTACGATCATTCGTACGATCCATTCTAATTCATTCGTATGATCAATTCTAATTCATTCCTATGATCCATTCTAATTCATTCGTATGATACATTCATACGACTGAATTAGAATGGATTGTATGAATGAATTAGAATTGATCATACGAATGAATTAGAATGGATCGTACGAATGATCGTACGAATGAATTAGAATGGATCGTACGAATGAATTAGAATGGATCCACCGAATGAGTTAGAATGGATCATACGAATGAATTAGAATGGATCGTACGAATGAATTAGAATAGATTGTGTGAATGAATTAGAATGGATCGTATGAATGAATAAGAATGGATCGTACGAATGAATTAGAATGGATCGCACGAATAAATTAGAATGGATCGTGCGAATGAATTAGAATAGATCGTACGAATGAATTAGACTGGATCGTATGAATGAATTAGAATGGATCGAACGAATGAATTAGAATGTATCGTACGAATGATTTTGAATGGATCGTACGAATGAATTAGAATGAATCGTACGAATGCATTAGAATGGATACATTCGTGCGAATGAATTAGAATGGATCGTACGAATGAATTAGAATGGATCATACAAATGAATTAGAAAGGTTACATTCGTGAGAATGAATTAGAATGGATCGTACGAATGAATTTGAATGGATCATGCGAATGAATTAGAATGGATCGTACGAATGGATTAAAACGCATTGTACGAATGAATTAGAATGGATCGTAAAAATGAATTAGAATGGATATATTCATGCGAATGAATTAGAGAATGGATCCACCGAATGAATTAGAATGGATCGAACGAATGAATTAGAATGAATCATCCGAATGAATTAGATCGTACGATTCATTCTAATTCATTCGTACGATCCATTCTAATGCATTCGTACGATTCATTCTAATTCATTCACAAGATCTATTCTAATTCATTCGTACGATCCATTCTTATTCATTCATACGATCAATTCTAATTCATTCGCACGAATGTAACCATTCTAATTCATTCGCACGATCCATTCTAATTCATTCGTACGAATGTATCAATTCTAATTCATTCGTACGATCTATTGTAATTCATTCGTACGATCAATTCTAATTCATTTGTACGATCCATTCTAATTCATTCGTACGATCCATTCTAATTCATTCGTACAATCCATTCTAATTCATTCGTATGATCTATTCTAATTAGAATTAGAATGAATTAGAATGGATACATTCGAGCGAATGAATTAGAATAGATCGTAGGAATGAATTAGAATGGATCATACGAATGAATTAGAATGGATCGTACGAATGAATTAGAATGGATCGTACGAACGAATTAGAATGGATCGTACGAACGAATTAGAATGGATCATAGGAATGAATTAGAATGGATCGTGCAAATGAATTAGAATGGATACATTCGTGCGAATGAAGTAGAATGGATCGTAGGAATGAATTAGAATGGATCGTACGAATGAATTAGAATGGTTACATTCGTGTGAATGAATTAGAATGGATCGTACGAATGAATTAGAATGGATCATACAAATGAATTAAAAAGGTTACATTCGTGAGAATGAATTAGAATGGATCATACGAATGAATTAGAAAGGTTAGAATGGATACATTCGAGCGAATGAATTAGAATAGATCGTAGGAATGAATTAGAATGGATCATACGAATGAATTAGAATGGATCGTGCGAATGAATTAGAATAGATTGTACGAATGAATTAGAATGGATACATTCGTGCGAATGAATTAGAATGGATCGGACGAATGAATTAGAATGGATCGTACGATTCTTTCTAATTCGTTCGTACGATCCATTCTAATTCATTCGTATGATCGTACGAATAAATTAGAAATGAAGTAGAATGGATCGTGCGAATGAATTAGAATGGATCGTGCGAATGAATTAAAATGGATTGTGCGAATGAATTAGAATGGATCGTACGAACGAATTAGAATGGATCGTACGAACGAATTAGAATGGATCATATGAACGAATTAGAATGGATCGTACGAATGGATTAGAACGCATTCGTATGATCCATTCTAATTCATTCGCACGATCCATTCTAATTCATTCGCACGAATATATCGATTCTAATTCATTCGCACGATCCATTCTAATTCATTCGTACGATCCATTCTAATTCATTCGTACGATCCATTCTAATTCAT
Organism: Chamaelirium japonicum; assembly: GCA_947650365.1. Classification (NCBI taxonomy): domain Eukaryota; kingdom Viridiplantae; phylum Streptophyta; class Magnoliopsida; order Liliales; family Melanthiaceae; genus Chamaelirium; species Chamaelirium japonicum. The sequence continues at coordinate 48,328,824 of OX393552.1, read as the reverse complement.
TCGTACGATCCATTCTAATTCATTCGTATGAATAAATTAGAATGAATATGATCCATTTGTACGATCCATTCTAATTCATTCGTACAATGCATTCTAATCCATTCGTACGATCCATTCGAATTTATTAGTATGATCTATTCTAATTCATTCGCACGAATATATCCATTCTAATTCATTTGCACGATCCATTCTAATTCATTCCTATGATCCATTCTAATTCATTCGTACGATCCATTCTAATTCATTCGCACTATCCATTCTAATTCATTCGCACGATCTATTCTAATTCATTCGTACGATCCATTCTAATTCATTCGCACGAATGTATCCATTCTAATTCATTTGCATGAATGTATCCATTCTAATTTATTCGTACGAATGGATTAGAATGGATCGTACGAATGAAAAAGAAATGATCCTACGAATGGATCATGCGTACGATCCATTCTAATTCATTCGTACGAAAAAATTAGAATGGACACATTCATGCAAATGAATTAGAATGGATACATTCGTGCGAATGAATTAGAATGGATCGTACGAATGAATTAGAATAGATCGTGCGAATGAATTAGAATGGATAGTGCGAATGAATTAGAATGGATCGTACGAATGGATCGTATGAATGAATAAGAATGGATCGTACGAATGACTTAGAATGGATCATGCGAATGAATTAGAATAGATCGTACGATCCATTCTAATCCATTCGTACGATCCATTCTAATTCATTCGCACGAATGTAACCATTCTAATTCATTCATATGATCCATTCTAATTCATTCTAATTCATTCGTACGATCCATTCTAATACATTCCTACGATCCATTCTAATTCATTCGCACGAATGTATCCATTCTAATTCATTTGTACGATCCATTCTAATTCATTCGTACGATCCATTCTAATTCATTCGTACGATCCATTCTAATTCATTCGCTCGAATGTATCCATTCTAATTCATTCGCACGATCCATACTAATTCATTCGTCCGATCCATTCTAATTCATTCGCACGAATGTATCCATTCTAATTCATTCGTACAATCCATTCTAATTCATTCGCACAATCCATTCTAATTCATTCGTATGATCCATTCTAATTCATTCCTATGATCTATTCTAATTCATTCGCACGATCCATTCTAATTCAGTCGTATGTATATATCCATTTTAATTCATTCGTACGATCCATTCTAATCCATTCGTACGATCCATTCTAAATCATTCGCATGAATGTAACCATTCTAATTCATTAATATGATCCATTCTAATTCATTCCTATGATCCATTATAATTCATTCGTACGATCCATTCTAATTCATTCGCTCGAATGTATCCATTCTAATTCATTCGTACGATTCATTCTAATTCATTCGTACGATCCATTCTAATTCATTTGTTTGATCCATTCTAATTCATCGCACGATCCATTCTAATTCATTCGCTCGAATGTATCCATTCTAATTCATTCGTACGATCCATTCTAATGCATTCGTACGATCCATTCTTATTCATTCATACGAATGAATTAGAATGGATCGTACGAATGAATTAGAATGGATCATACGATTCATTCTAATTCATTCGTACGATCCATTCTAATGCATTCGCACGATCCATTCTAATTCATTCGCACGAATGTATCCATTCTAATTCATTTGCACGATCCATTCTAATTCATTCGTACGATCCATTCGTACGATCCATTCTAATTCATTCGTACAAATGAATTAGAATGGATCGTACGAATGAATTAGAATGGATCGTACGAATGAATTAGAATGGATCGTACGAACGAATTAGAATGGATCATATGAACGAATTAGAATGGATCGTACGAATGAATTAGAATAGATACATTCGAGCGAATGAATTAAAATGGATCGTACGAATGAATTAGAATGAATCGTACGAATGAATTAGAATGGATCGTACGAATGAATTAGAATGGATCGTACGTTTTAATTAGATTGGATTGTGCGAATGAATTAGAATGGATACATTCGTGCGAATGAATTAGAATAGATCGTATGAATGAATTAGAATGGATCGTACGAATGAATTAGAATCGATCGTACTAATGAATTAGAATGGATATATTTGAGCGAATGAATTAGAATGGATCGTAGAAATGAATTACAATGGATTGTGCGAATCAATTAGGCTGGATCGTGCGAATGAATAAGAATGGATCATACGAATGAATTAGAATGGATAGTACGAATTAATTAGAATAGATACATTCGGGCGAATGAATTAGAATGGATCGTAGGAATGAATTAGAATGGATTGTACGAATGAATTAGAATGGATCATTTGCACGAATGTATCCATTCTAATTCATTTGCACGATCCATTCTAATTCATTCGTACGATCCATTCTTATTCATTCATACGATCCATTCTAATTCATTCGCACAATCCATTCTAATTCATTCGTTCGATTTATTCTAATTTATTTGTACGATCCATTCAAATTCGTTCATATGATCCATTATAATTTGTTCGTATGATCCATTCTAATTCGTTCGTACGGTCCATTTTAATTCATTCGCACGATTCATTCTAATTCATTCACACGATCCATTCTAATTCTTTCATATGATCTATTCTAATTCATTCGCACGAATGTATCCATTCTAGTTCATTCGTACGCTCCATTCTTATTCATCGCACAAATGTATCCATTCTAATTTATTCGTACGATCCATTCTATTTCATTCACACGATCGATTCTAATTCATTCGTATGATCCATTCTAATTCATTCGTACGATTCATTCTAATTCTTTCGTACGATCCATTGTAATTCATTCGCACGATCTATTCTAATTCATTCATACAATCCATTCTAATTCATTCATACGATCCATTCTAATTCATTCGCACTATCCATTCTAATTTATTCGTACGATCCATTCTAATTCATTCGTACAATCCATTCTAATTCATTCGTACGATCCATTCTAATTCATTCGCTCGAATGTATCCATTCTAATTCATTCATATTATCCATTATAATTCGTTCATACGATCCATTCTAATTCGTTCGTACGATCCATTCTAATTTATTCGTACGATCCATTCTAATCCATTCGTACGATCCATTCTAATTCATTCATACAAATGAATTAGAATGGATCGTACGAATGAATTAGAATGGATTGTGCGAATGAATTAGAATGGATTGTATGAATGAATAAGAATGGATCGTACGAATGAATTAGAATGGATCGTGCAAATGAATTAGAATGGATACATTCGTGCGAATGAATTAGAATGGATCGTGCGAATGAATTAGAATGGATCGTACGAATGAATTAGAATGGATATATTTGAACGAATAAATTAGAATGGATCATACGAATGAATTAGAGTGGATCGTATGAATGAATTAGAATGGATCGTGCGAATGAATTAGAATCGATCGTACGAATGAATTAGAATGGATCGTACGAATGAATTAGATCGTACGAATGAATTAGAATGGATCGTACGAATGAATTAAAATGGATACATTCATACGACTGAATTAGAATGGATCGTGCGAATTAATTAGAATGGATCGTACGAATGAATTTGAATTGATACATTTGTGTGAATGAATCTGAATGGATTGTATGAATGAAATACAATGGATCGTACGAATGAATTAGAATGGATCATACGAATGAATTAGAATAGCTCATACGAATCAATTAGAATGAATCGTATGAATGAATTAGAATGGTTACATTTGTGTGAATGAATTAGAATGGATCGTACGAATGAATTATAATGGATCATACGAACGAATTATAATGGATCATACAAATGAATTAGAAACGTTACATTCGTATGAATGAATTAGAATGGATCGTACTAATGAATTAGAATGGATCGTACGAATGGATTAGAATGGATCGTACGAATGGATTGGAATGGATCGTACGAATGGATTAGAATGGATCATAGGAATGAGTTAGAATGGATCATACGAATGAATTAGAATGGATCATACGAATGAATTAGAATGGATTGTGCGAATGAATTAGAATGGATCGTATGAATGAATAAGAATGGATTGTACGAATGAATTAGAATGGATCGTACAAATGGATTAGAATGGATCGTACGAATGGATTAGAATGGATCGTACGAATGAATTAGAATGGATCGTACAAATGAATTAGAAAGGCATTCGTACGATCCATTCTAATTCATTCGTATGATCCATTCTAATTCATTCGTACGATCCATTCTAATTCATTTGCATGAATGTATCCATTCTAATTCATTCGTACGATCCATTCTAATTCATTCGTACTATCCATTCTAATTCATTCGCATGATCCATTCTAATTCATTCGCTCGAATGTATCTATTCTAATTCATTCGTACGATCCATTCTAATTCGTTCATACGATCCATTCTAATTCGTTCGTACAATCCATTCTAAAATTAGTTAGAATGGATCATACGAATGAATTAGAATGGATCGTACGAATGAATTAGAATGGATTGTGCGAATGAATTAGAATGGATTGTGCGAATGAATTAGAATGGATTGTGCGAATGAATTAGAATGGATCTATTCTAATTCATTCGTATGATCCATTCTAATTCATTCGCATGAATGTATCCATTCTAATTCATTTGCACGATCCATTCTAATTTATTCCTATGATCCATTCTAATTCATTCGTACGATCCATTCTAATTCGTTCGTACGATCCATTCTAATCCATTCGTACGATCCATTCTAATCCATTTGTACGATCCATTCTAATTCATTCGCTCGAATGTATCCATTCTAATTCATTCGTACGTACGAATGAATTAGAATGGATCGTACAAATGAATTAGAAAGGTTACATTTATGAGAATGAATTAGAATGGATCGTACGAATGAATTAGAATGGTTACATTCGTGCGAATGAATTAGAATGGATCGTACGAATGGATTAGAATGGATCGTTCGAATGGATTAGAATGGATCGTACGAATAAATTAGAATGGATCATACAAATGAATTAGAAAGGTTACATTTGTGAGAATGAATTAGAATGGATCGTACGAATGAATTAGAATGGTTACATTCGTGCGAATGAATTAGAATGGATCGTACGAATGGATTAGAATAGATCGTACGAATGGATTAGAATGGATCGTACGAATGAATTAGAATGGATCGTACAAATAAAATAGAAAGGTTACATTTGTGAGAATGAATTAGAATGGATCATACGAATGAATTAGAATGGTTACATTCGTGCGAATGAATTAGAATGGATCGTACGAATGGATTAGAATGGATCGTACGAATGGATTAGAATGGATCGTACGAATGAATTAGAATGGATCATACAAATGAATTAGAATAGTTCGTACGAATGAATTTGAATGGATACATTTGTGCGAATGAATTAGAATGGATCGTACAAACGAATTAGACTAGATCGTACGAATAATTAGAATGGATACATTCATACGAATGAATTAGAATGGATCGTACGAATGGATTAGAATGGATCGTACGAATGGATTAGAATGGATCGTACGAATGAATTAGAATGGATCATACAAATGAATTACAAAGGATACATTCGAGCGAATGAACTAGAATGGATCGTACGAATGAATTAGAATGGATACATTCGTACGATCCATTCTAATTCATTCCTACGATCTATTCTTATTCATGCGTACGATCCATTCAAATTCATTCGCATGATCCATTCTAATTCATTCGTACGATCCATTCTAATTCATTCTCACGAATGTAACGTTTCTAATTCATTTGTATGATCCATTCTAATTCATTCGTACGATCCATTATAATCCATTCGTACGATCCATTCTAATCCATTCGTACGATCCATTCTAATTCATTCTCACAAATGTAACCTTTATAATTCATTTGTATAATCCATTCTAATTCATTCGTACGATCCATTCTAATTCATTCGTACGATCCATTCTTATTCATTCATACGATCCATTCTAATTCATTCGCACAATACATTCTAATCCATTCATACGATCCATTCTAATTCATTCATATGATCCATTCTAATTCATTTGTACGATCCATTCTAATTCATTCGCACGAATGTATCCATTCTAATTCATTCGTACGATCCATTCTAATTCATTTGTACGATCTATTCTAATTCATTCGTACGATCCATTCTAATTCATTATCACAAATATAACCTTTCTAATTCATTTGTACGATCCATTCTAATTCATTCGTACGATCCATTCTAATCCATTCGTACGATCCATTCTAATCCATTCGTACGATCGATTCTAATTCTTTCACACGAATGTAATCATTCTAATTCATTCGTACGATCCATTCTAATTCATTCCTACGATCCATTCTAATTCATTCGCACGAATGTATCCATTCTAATTCATTTGCACGATCTATTCTTATTCATTCCTATGATCCATTCTAAATCATTCGTACGATCCATTCTAATACATTCGTACGATCCATCCTAATTCGTTCGTACGATTCATTCTAATTCATTCGTACGATCCATTCGTACGATCCATTCAAATTCATTCACAAAAATGTATCCATTCTAATTCATTCACATGATCCATTCTAATTCATTCGTACGATCCATTCTTATTCATTCGTACGATCCATTCAAATTCATTCGCATGATCCATTCTAATTCATTCGTACGATCCATTCTAATTCATTCTCACGAATGTAACCTTTCTAATTCATTTGTATGATCCATTCTAATTCATTCGTACGATCCATTCTAATCCATTCGTACGATCCATTCTAATCCATTCATATGTTCTATTCTAATTCATTCGTACGATCCATTCTAATTCATTCTCACGAATGTAACCTTTCTAATTCATTTGTATGATCCATTCTAATTCATTCGTACAATCCATTCTAATCCATTCGTACGATCCATTCTAATCCATTCGTACGATCCATTCTAATTCATTCTCACAAATGTAACCATTCTAATTCATTTGTACGATCCATTCTAATCCATTCGTACGATCCATTCTAATCCATTCGTACGATCCATTCTAATTCATTCGCACGAATGTAACCATTCTAATTCATTCGTACGATCCATTCTAATTCATTTCTATGATCCATTCTAATTCATTCGCACGAATGTATCCATTCTAATTCATTTGCACGATCCATTCTAATTCAATCCTATGATCCATTCTAATTCATTCGTGCAAATGAATTAGAATGGATCATAGGAATGAATTAGAACGGATCGTGCGAATGAATTAGAATGGATCGTACGAATGAATTAGAATGCATCGTACGAATGAATTAGAATGGATCATAGGAATGAATTAGAATGGATCGTGCAAATGAATTAGAATGGATACATTCGTGCGAATGAATTAGAATGGATCAAAGGAATGAATTAGAATGGATCGTACGAATGAATAAGAATGGTTACATTCGTGCGAATGAATTAGAATGGATCGTACGAATGGATTAGAATGGATCGTACGAAAGGATTAGAATGGATCGTACGAATGAATTAGAATGGATCGTACAAATGAATTAGAAAGGTTACATTTGTGAGAATGAATTAGAATGGATCATACAAATGAATTAGAATGGATCGTGCGAATGAATTAGAATGGATCGTACGAATGAATTAGAATTGTTACATTCGTGCGAATGAATTAGAATGGATCATAGGAATGAATTAGAACGGATCGTGCGAATAAATTAGAAATGATCGTACGAATGAATTAGAATGGATCGTACGAATGAATTAGAATGGATCATACAAATGAATTAGAAAGGATACATTTGTGCGAATGAATTAGAATGGATCGTACGAATGAATTAGAATGGATTGTACGAATGAATTAGAATGGATACATTTGTACGAATGAATTATAATGGGTCGTGCGAATGAATTAGAATGGATCGTACGAATGGATTAGAATGGATCGTACGAATGGATTAGAATGGATCGTACGAATGGGTTAGAACGAATCCATTCTAATTCATTCGTACGATCCATTCTAATTCATTCGCTCGAATGTATCCATTCTAATTCATTCGTGCAAATGAATTAGAATGGATCCATTCTAATTCATTAGAATGGATCGTACGAATGAATTAGAATGGATCAAACGTATGATCCATTCTAATTCATTCACATGATGTATTCTAATTCATTCGTATGATCCATTCTAATTCATTCGTATGATTCATTCTAATTCATTCGTACGATCCATTCTAATTCATTCGCACAAATGTATCCATTCTAATTCATTCGTACGATCCATTCTTATTCATTCGCACAAATGTATCAATTCTAATTCATTCGCACGAATGTATCCATTCTAATTCATTTGCACGATCCATTCTAATCCATTCCTATGATCCATTCTAATTAATTCATACGATCCATTCTAATTCATTCACACGATCCATTCTAATCCATTCGTACGATCCATTCTAATTCATTCGTACGATCGATTCTAATTCATTCGCACGATCCATTCTAATTCATTCGTACGATCCATTCTAATTCATTCGCTCGAATGTATCTACTCTAATTCGTTCGTACGATCCATTCTAATTCGTTCATACGATCCATTCTAATTCATTCGCATAATCCATTCTAATTCGTTCGTACGATCCATTCTAATTCGTTCATACGATCCATTCTAATTCGTTCGTACGATCCATTCTAATTCGTTCGCACGATCCATTCTAATTCATTCGTATGATCCATTCTAATTCATTCGTACGATCCATTATAATTCATTTGCATGAATGTATCCATTCTAATTCATTCGTTCGATCCATTCTAATTCATTCGTACAATCCATTCTAATTCATTCGCATGATCCATTCTAATTCATTCGTACGATTCATTCTAATCCATTCGTACGATCCATTCTAATTCGTTCGTACGATACATTCTAATTCATTCGCACGATCCATTCTAATTCATTTGTACGATCCATTTTAATTCATTCGCATGATCCATTCTAATTCATTCGTATGATACTTTCGTGCGAATGAATTAGATTGGATCGTACGAACGAATTAGAATGGAACGTATGAACGAATTAGAATGGATCGTGTGAATGAATTAGATTGGATACATTCGTACAAATGAACTAGAATGGATCCATTCTAATTCATTCTCACGAATGGATTAGAATGATCCATTCTAATTCGTTCGTACGATCCATTCTAATTCGTTTGTACGATCCATTCTAATGGATCGTACGAATGAACTAGAATGGATCATGCGAATGAATTAGAATAGATCGTAGGAATGAATTAGAATTGATCATACGAATGAATTAGAATGGATTGTGCGAATGAATTAGAATGGATTGTATGAATGAACAAGAATGGATACATTCGAGCGAATGAATTAGAATGGATCGTACGAATGAATTAGAATGGATTCGTTCTAATCCATTCCTACGATCCATTCTAATCCATTCGTACGATCCATTCTAATTCATTCGTATGATCCATTCTAATCCATTCGCACGATCCATTCTAATTCATTCGTACAAATGTATCAATTCTAATTCATTCGCACGATCTATTCTAATTCATTCGTACGATCCATTCTAATTCATTCGCACGAATGTATCCATTCTAATTCATTTGCATGAATGTATCCATTCTAATTTATTCGTACAAATGGATTAGAATGGATCGTACGAATGAAAAAGAAATGATCCTACGAATGGATCATGCGTACGATCCATTCTAATTCATTCGTACGAAAAAATTAGAATGGACACATTCATGCAAATGAATTAGAATGGATACATTCGTGCGAATGAATTAGAATGGATCGTACGAATGAATTAGAATAGATCGTGCGAATGAATTAGAATGGATAGTGCGAATGAATTAGAATGGATCGTACGAATGGATCGTATGAATGAATAAGAATGGATCGTACGAATGAATTAGAATGGATCATGCGAATGAATTAGAATAGATCGTACGATCCATTCTAATCCATTCGTACGATCCATTCTAATTCATTCGCACGAATGTAACCATTCTAATTCATTCATATGATCCATTCTAATTCATTCTAATTCATTCGTACGATCCATTCTAATACATTCCTACGATCCATTCTAATTCATTCGCACGAATGTATCCATTCTAATTCATTTGTACGATCCATTCTAATTCATTCGTACGATCCATTCTAATTCATTCGTACGATCCATTCTAATTCATTCGCTCGAATGTATCCATTCAAATTCATTCGCACGATCCATACTAATTCATTCGTCCGATCCATTCTATTTCATTCGCACGAATGTATACATTCTAATTCATTCGTACAATCCATTCTAATTCATTCGCACAATCCATTCTAATTCATTCGTATGATCCATTCTAATTCATTCCTATGATCTATTCTAATTCATTCGCACGATCCATTCTAATTCAGTCGTATGTATATATCCATTTTAATTCATTCGTACGATCCATTCTAATCCATTCGTACGATCCATTCTAAATCATTCGCATGAATGTAACCATTCTAATTCATTAATATGATCCATTCTAATTCATTCCTATGATCCATTATAATTCATTCGTACGATCCATTCTAATTCATTCGCTCGAATGTATCCATTCTAATTCATTCGTACGATTCATTCTAATTCATTCGTACGATCCATTCTAATTCATTTGTTTGATCCATTCTAATTCATCGCACGATCCATTCTAATTCATTCGCTCGAATGTATCCATTCTAATTCATTCGTACGATCCATTCTAATGCATTCGTACGATCCATTCTTATTCATTCATACGAATGAATTAGAATGGATCGTACGAATGAATTAGAATGGATCATACGATTCATTCTAATTCATTCGTACGATCCATTCTAATGCATTCGCACGATCCATTCTAATTCATTCGCACGAATGTATCCATTCTAATTCATTTGCACGATCCATTCTAATTCATTCGTACGATCCATTCGTACGATCCATTCTAATTCATTCGTACAAATGAATTAGAATGGATCGTACGAATGAATTAGAATGGATCGTACGAATGAATTAGAATGGATCGTACGAACGAATTAGAATGGATCATATGAACGAATTAGAATGGATCGTACGAATGAATTAGAATAGATACATTCGAGCGAATGAATTAAAATGGATCGTACGAATGAATTAGAATGAATCGTACGAATGAATTAGAATGGATCGTACGAATGAATTAGAATGGATCGTACGTTTTAATTAGATTGGATTGTGCGAATGAATTAGAATGGATACATTCGTGCGAATGAATTAGAATAGATCGTATGAATGAATTAGAATGGATCGTACGAATGAATTAGAATCGATCGTACTAATGAATTAGAATGGATATATTTGAGCGAATGAATTAGAATGGATCGTAGAAATGAATTACAATGGATTGTGCGAATCAATTAGGCTAGATCGTGCGAATGAATAAGAATGGATCATACGAATGAATTAGAATGGATAGTACGAATTAATTAGAATAGATACATTCGGGCGAATGAATTAGAATGGATCGTAGGAATGAATTAGAATGGATTGTACGAATGAATTAGAATGGATCATTTGCACGAATGTATCCATTCTAATTCATTTGCACGATCCATTCTAATTCATTCGTACGATCCATTCTTATTCATTCATACGATCCATTCTAATTCATTCGCACAATCCATTCTAATTCATTCGTTCGATTTATTCTAATTTATTTGTACGATCCATTCAAATTCGTTCATATGATCCATTATAATTTGTTCGTATGATCCATTCTAATTCGTTCGTACGGTCCATTTTAATTCATTCGCACGATTCATTCTAATTCATTCACACGATCCATTCTAATTCTTTCATATGATCTATTCTAATTCATTCGCACGAATGTATCCATTCTAGTTCATTCGTACGCTCCATTCTTATTCATCGCACAAATGTATCCATTCTAATTTATTCGTACGATCCATTCTATTTCATTCACACGATCGATTCTAATTCATTCGTATGATCCATTCTAATTCATTCGTACGATTCATTCTAATTCTTTCGTACGATCCATTGTAATTCATTCGCACGATCTATTCTAATTCATTCGTACAATCCATTCTAATTCATTCATACGATCCATTCTAATTCATTCGCACTATCCATTCTAATTTATTCGTACGATCCATTCTAATTCATTCGTACAATCCATTCTAATTCATTCGTACGATCCATTCTAATTCATTCGCTCGAATGTATCCATTCTAATTCATTCATATTATCCATTATAATTCGTTCATACGATCCATTCTAATTCGTTCGTACGATCCATTCTAATTTATTCGTACGATCCATTCTAATCCATTCGTACGATCCATTCTAATTCATTCATACAAATGAATTAGAATGGATCGTACGAATGAATTAGAATGGATTGTGCGAATGAATTAGAATGGATTGTATGAATGAATAAGAATGAATCGTACGAATGAATTAGAATGGATCGTGCAAATGAATTAGAATGGATACTTTCGTGCGAATGAATTAGAATGGATCGTGCGAATGAATTAGAATGGATCGTACGAATGAATTAGAATGGATATATTTGAACGAATAAATTAGAATGGATCATACGAATGAATTAGAGTGGATCGTATGAATGAATTAGAATGGATCGTGCGAATGAATTAGAATCGATCGTACGAATGAATTAGAATGGATCGTACGAATGAATTAGATCGTACGAATGAATTAGAATGGATCGTACGAATGAATTAAAATGGATACATTCATACGACTGAATTAGAATGGATCGTGCGAATTAATTAGAATGGATCGTACGAATGAATTTGAATTGATACATTTGTGCGAATGAATCTGAATGGATTGTATGAATGAAATACAATGGATCGTACGAATGAATTAGAATGGATCATACGAATGAATTAGAATAGCTCATACGAATCAATTAGAATGAATCGTATGAATGAATTAGAATGGTTACATTTGTGTGAATGAATTAGAATGGATCGTACGAATGAATTATAATGGATCATACGAACGAATTATAATGGATCATACAAATGAATTAGAAACGTTACATTCGTATGAATGAATTAGAATGGATCGTACTAATGAATTAGAATGGATCGTACGAATGGATTAGAATGGATCGTACGAATGGATTGGAATGGATCGTACGAATGGATTAGAATGGATCATAGGAATGAGTTAGAATGGATCATACGAATGAATTAGAATGGATCATACGAATGAATTAGAATGGATTGTGCGAATGAATTAGAATGGATCGTATGAATGAATAAGAATGGATTGTACGAATGAATTAGAATGGATCGTACAAATGGATTAGAATGGATCGTACGAATGGATTAGAATGGATCGTACGAATGAATTAGAATGGATCGTACAAATGAATTAGAAAGGCATTCGTACGATCCATTCTAATTCATTCGTATGATCCATTCTAATTCATTCGTACGATCCATTCTAATTCATTTGCATGAATGTATCCATTCTAATTCATTCGTACGATCCATTCTAATTCATTCGTACTATCCATTCTAATTCATTCGCATGATCCATTCTAATTCATTCGCTCGAATGTATCTATTCTAATTCATTCGTACGATCCATTCTAATTCGTTCATACGATCCATTCTAATTCGTTCGTACGATCCATTCTAAAATTAGTTAGAATGGATCATACGAATGAATTAGAATGGATCGTACGAATGAATTAGAATGGATTGTGCGAATGAATTAGAATGGATTGTGCGAATGAATTAGAATGGATTGTGCGAATGAATTAGAATGGATCTATTCTAATTCATTCGTATGATCCATTCTAATTCATTCGCATGAATGTATCCATTCTAATTCATTTGCACGATCCATTCTAATTTATTCCTATGATCCATTCTAATTCATTCGTACGATCCATTCTAATTCGTTCGTACGATCCATTCTAATCCATTCGTACGATCCATTCTAATCCATTTGTACGATCCATTCTAATTCATTCGCTCGAATGTATCCATTCTAATTCATTCGTACGTACGAATGAATTAGAATGGATCGTACAAATGAATTAGAAAGGTTACATTTATGAGAATGAATTAGAATGGATCGTACGAATGAATTAGAATGGTTACATTCGTGCGAATGAATTAGAATGGATCGTACGAATGGATTAGAATGGATCGTTCGAATGGATTAGAATGGATCGTACGAATAAATTAGAATGGATCATACAAATGAATTAGAAAGGTTACATTTGTGAGAATGAATTAGAATGGATCGTACGAATGAATTAGAATGGTTACATTCGTGCGAATGAATTAGAATGGATCGTACGAATGGATTAGAATAGATCGTACGAATGGATTAGAATGGATCGTACGAATGAATTAGAATGGATCGTACAAATAAAATAGAAAGGTTACATTTGTGAGAATGAATTAGAATGGATCATACGAATGAATTAGAATGGTTACATTCGTGCGAATGAATTAGAATGGATCGTACGAATGGATTAGAATGGATCGTACGAATGGATTAGAATGGATCGTACGAATGAATTAGAATGGATCATACAAATGAATTAGAATAGTTCGTACGAATGAATTTGAATGGATACATTTGTGCGAATGAATTAGAATGGATCGTACAAACGAATTAGACTAGATCGTACGAATAATTAGAATGGATACATTCATACGAATGAATTAGAATGGATCGTACGAATGGATTAGAATGGATCGTACGAATGGATTAGAATGGATCGTACGAATGAATTAGAATGGATCATACAAATGAATTACAAAGGATACATTCGAGCGAATGAACTAGAATGGATCGTACGAATGAATTAGAATGGATACATTCGTACGATCCATTGTAATTCATTCCTACGATCTATTCTTATTCATGCGTACGATCCATTCAAATTCATTCGCATGATCCATTCTAATTCATTCGTACGATCCATTCTAATTCATTCTCACGAATGTAACGTTTCTAATTCATTTGTATGATCCATTCTAATTCATTCGTACGATCCATTATAATCCATTCGTACGATCCATTCTAATCCATTCGTACGATCCATTCTAATTCATTCTCACAAATGTAACCTTTATAATTCATTTGTACAATCCATTCTAATTCATTCGTACGATCCATTCTAATTCATTCGTACGATCCATTCTTATTCATTCATACGATCCATTCTAATTCATTCGCACAATACATTCTAATCCATTCGTACGATCCATTCTAATTCATTCATATGATCCATTCTAATTCATTTGTACGATCCATTCTAATTCATTCGCACGAATGTATCCATTCTAATTCATTCGTACGATCCATTCTAATTCATTTGTACGATCTATTCTAATTCATTCGTACGATCCATTCTAATTCATTATCACAAATATAACCTTTCTAATTCATTTGTACGATCCATTCTAATTCATTCGTACGATCCATTCTAATCCATTCGTACGATCCATTCTAATCCATTCGTACGATCGATTCTAATTCTTTCACACGAATGTAATCATTCTAATTCATTCGTACGATCCATTCTAATTCATTCCTACGATCCATTCTAATTCATTCGCACGAATGTATCCATTCTAATTCATTTGCACGATCTATTCTTATTCATTCCTATGATCCATTCTAAATCATTCGTACGATCCATTCTAATACATTCGTACGATCCATCCTAATTCGTTCGTACGATTCATTCTAATTCATTCGTACGATCCATTCGTACGATCCATTCAAATTCATTCACAAAAATGTATCCATTCTAATTCATTCACATGATCCATTCTAATTCATTCGTACGATCCATTCTTATTCATTCGTACGATCCATTCAAATTCATTCGCATGATCCATTCTAATTCATTCGTACGATCCATTCTAATTCATTCTCACGAATGTAACCTTTCTAATTCATTTGTATGATCCATTCTAATTCATTCGTACGATCCATTCTAATCCATTCGTACGATCCATTCTAATCCATTCATATGTTCTATTCTAATTCATTCGTACGATCCATTCTAATTCATTCTCACGAATGTAACCTTTCTAATTCATTTGTATGATCCATTCTAATTCATTCGTACAATCCATTCTAATCCATTCGTACGATCCATTCTAATCCATTCGTACGATCCATTCTAATTCATTCTCACAAATGTAACCATTCTAATTCATTTGTACGATCCATTCTAATCCATTCGTACGATCCATTCTAATCCATTCGTACGATCCATTCTAATTCATTCGCACGAATGTAACCATTCTAATTCATTCGTACGATCCATTCTAATTCATTTCTATGATCCATTCTAATTCATTCGCACGAATGTATCCATTCTAATTCATTTGCACGATCCATTCTAATTCAATCCTATGATCCATTCTAATTCATTCGTGCAAATGAATTAGAATGGATCATAGGAATGAATTAGAACGGATCGTGCGAATGAATTAGAATGGATCGTACGAATGAATTAGAATGCATCGTACGAATGAATTAGAATGGATCATAGGAATGAATTAGAATGGATCGTGCAAATGAATTAGAATGGATACATTCGTGCGAATGAATTAGAATGGATCAAAGGAATGAATTAGAATGGATCGTACGAATGAATAAGAATGGTTACATTCGTGCGAATGAATTAGAATGGATCGTACGAATGGATTAGAATGGATCGTACGAAAGGATTAGAATGGATCGTACGAATGAATTAGAATGGATCGTACAAATGAATTAGAAAGGTTACATTTGTGAGAATGAATTAGAATGGATCATACAAATGAATTAGAATGGATCGTGCGAATGAATTAGAATGGATCGTACGAATGAATTAGAATTGTTACATTCGTGCGAATGAATTAGAATGGATCATAGGAATAAATTAGAACGGATCGTGCGAATAAATTAGAAATGATCGTACGAATGAATTAGAATGGATCGTACGAATGAATTAGAATGGATCATACAAATGAATTAGAAAGGATACATTTGTGCGAATGAATTAGAATGGATCGTACGAATGAATTAGAATGGATTGTACGAATGAATTAGAATGGATACATTTGTACGAATGAATTATAATGGATCGTGCGAATGAATTAGAATGGATCGTACGAATGGATTAGAATGGATCGTACGAATGGATTAGAATGGATCGTACGAATGGATTAGAACGAATCCATTCTAATTCATTCGTACGATCCATTCTAATTCATTCGCTCGAATGTATCCATTCTAATTCATTCGTGCAAATGAATTAGAATGGATCCATTCTAATTCATTAGAATGGATCGTACGAATGAATTAGAATGGATCAAACGTATGATCCATTCTAATTCATTCACATGATGTATTCTAATTCATTCGTATGATCCATTCTAATTCATTCGTATGATTCATTCTAATTCATTCGTACGATCCATTCTAATTCATTCGCACAAATGTATCCATTCTAATTCATTCGTACGATCCATTCTTATTCATTCGCACAAATGTATCAATTCTAATTCATTCGCACGAATGTATCCATTCTAATTCATTTGCACGATCCATTCTAATCCATTCCTATGATCCATTCTAATTAATTCATACGATCCATTCTAATTCATTCACACGATCCATTCTAATCCATTCGTACGATCCATTCTAATTCATTCGTACGATCGATTCTAATTCATTCGCACGATCCATTCTAATTCATTCGTACGATCCATTCTAATTCATTCGCTCGAATGTATCTACTCTAATTCGTTCGTACGATCCATTCTAATTCGTTCATACGATCCATTCTAATTCATTCGCATAATCCATTCTAATTCGTTCGTACGATCCATTCTAATTCGTTCATACGATCCATTCTAATTCGTTCGTACGATCCATTCTAATTCGTTCGCACGATCCATTCTAATTCATTCGTATGATCCATTCTAATTCATTCGTACGATCCATTATAATTCATTTGCATGAATGTATCCATTCTAATTCATTCGTTCGATCCATTCTAATTCATTCGTACAATCCATTCTAATTCATTCGCATGATCCATTCTAATTCATTCGTACGATTCATTCTAATCCATTCGTACGATCCATTCTAATTCGTTCGTACGATACATTCTAATTCATTCGCACGATCCATTCTAATTCATTTGTACGATCCATTTTAATTCATTCGCATGATCCATTCTAATTCATTCGTATGATACTTTCGTGCGAATGAATTAGATTGGATCGTACGAACGAATTAGAATGGATCGTATGAACGAATTAGAATGGATCGTGTGAATGAATTAGATTGGATACATTCGTACAAATGAACTAGAATGGATCCATTCTAATTCATTCTCACGAATGGATTAGAATGATCCATTCTAATTCGTTCGTACGATCCATTCTAATTCGTTTGTACGATCCATTCTAATGGATCGTACGAATGAACTAGAATGGATCATGCGAATGAATTAGAATAGATCGTAGGAATGAATTAGAATTGATCATACGAATGAATTAGAATGGATTGTGTGAATGAATTAGAATGGATTGTATGAATGAACAAGAATGGATACATTCGAGCGAATGAATTAGAATGGATCGTACGAATGAATTAGAATGGATTCGTTCTAATCCATTCCTACGATCCATTCTAATCCATTCGTACGATCCATTCTAATTCATTCGTATGATCCATTCTAATCCATTCGCACGATCCATTCTAATTCATTCGTACAAATGTATCAATTCTAATTCATTCGTACGATCTATTCTAATTCATTCGTACGATCAATTCTAATTCATTTGTACGATCCATTCTAATTCATTCGCATGAATGTATCCATTCTAATTCGTTCATACGATCCATTCTAATTCATTCGTACGATCCATTCTAATTCATTCCTATGATCCATTCTAATTCATTTGTACGATCCATTCTAATTCATTCGCTCGAATGTATCCATTCTAATTCATTCGTACGATCCATTCTAATTCGTTCGTACGATCCATTCTAATTTATTCGCACGCATGTATCCATTCTGATCCATTCTAATTCATTCGCTCGAATGTATCCATTCTAATTCATTCGCACGAATGTATCCATTCTAATGCATTCGTACGATTCATTCTTATTCATTCGGACGATCCATTCTAATTCATTTGTCCGATCCATTCAAATATTCGTACGATGCAATCTAATTCATTCGCACAAATGTATCTATTCTAATTCATTCGTACAATGCATTCTAATCCATTCGTACGATCCATTCTAATCCATTCGTATGATCCATTCTAATCCATTCGTTCGATCAATTCTAATTCATTCGTACTTACAATCCATTCTAATTCATTCGTACGATCCATTCTAATTCATTTGCACTATCCAGTCCAATTCATTCGTATGATTCATTCTAATTCATTCCTACGATCTATTCTAATTCATTCGCTAGATGGATTAGAATGGATCGTACGAATGAATTAGAATGAATCATACGAATAAATTAGAATGGATACATTCGAGCTAATGAATTAGAATGGATCGTACGAATGAATTAGAATGGATCATAGGAGTGAATTAGAATGGATCGTACGAATGGATTAGAATGGATCGAACGAATAAATTAGAATGGATACATTCGAGCGAATGAATTAGAATAGATCGTAGGAATGAATTAGAATGGATCATACGAATGAATTAGAATGGATCGTGCGAATGAATTAGAATGGATCGTGCGAATGAATTAGAATGGATTGTACGAATGAATTAGAGTGGATCGTACGAATGAATTAGAATGGATCGTACGAATGAATTAGAATGGATCGTACGAATGCATTAGAATGCATCGTACGAATGAATTAGAATGGATCGTACGAACGAATTAGAATGGATCGTACGAACGAATTAGAATGGATCGTACGAACGAATTAGAATGGATCGTACGAATGAATTAGAATGGATACATTCGAGCGAATGAATTAGAATGGATCGTACGAATGAATTAGAATGGATCATAGGAATGAATTAGAATGGATCGTGCAAATGAATTAGAATGGATACATTCTAATTCTTAGAATGGATCGAACGAATGAATTAGAATGGATACATTCGAGCGAATGAATTAGAATAGATCATAGGAATGAATTAGAATGGATCATACGAATGAATTAGAATGGATCGTGCGAATGAATTAGAATGGATTGTACAAATGAATTAGAATGGATACATTCGTGCGAATGAATTAGAATGGATCGTACGAATGAATTAGAATGGATCGTACGAATGAATTTGAATGGATTGTACGAATGAATTAGAATTGATCGTGCGAATGAATTAGAATGGATCGTACGAAAGAATTAGAATGGATCGTATGAATGAATTAGAATGGATCATACGAATGAATTAGAATCGATCGTGCGAATGAATTAGAATGGATCGTACGAATGAATTAGAATGGATACATTTGTGCTATGAATAAGAATAGAGCGTACGAATGAATTAGAATGGAGCGTACGAATGAACTAGAATGGATATATTCATGCGAATGAATTAGAATGGATCGTACGAACGAATTAGAATGGATCGTACGAACGAATTAGAATGGATCGTATGAACGAATTAGAATGGATCGCACGTAGAATGGTTACATTCGTACGATCCATTCTAATTCATTCGCTCGTACGAATGCATTAGAATGGATCGTATGAATGAATTAGAATGAATCGTACGATCCATTCTAATTCATTCGCATGAATGTATCCATTCTAATTCATTCGTACGATCCATTCTAATTCATTCGTATGATCAATTCTAATTCATTCGCACGATCCATTCTAATTCATTCGTACGATCCATTCTAATTAATTCGCACAAATGTATCCATTCTAATTCATTCGTACGATCCATTCTAATTCATTCGTACGATCCATTCTAATTCATTCACACGAATGTATCCATTCTAATTCATTCGTACGATCCATTCTAATCTATTCGTAAGATCCATTCTAATCCATTTGTACGATCCATTCTAATTCATTCGTACGATCCATTCTAATTCATTCGCATGAATGTATCCATTCTAATTCATTCGTACGATCCATTCTAATTCATTCGCACTATCCATTCTAATTCATTCGCACGATCCATTCTAATTCATTCGCACGAATGTAACCATTCTAATTCATTCGTACAATGCATTCTAATCCATTCGTACGATCCATTCTAATTCATTCCTATGATCCATTCTAATTCATTCGTACGATCCATTCTAATTCGTACCATCCATTCTAGTCCATTCGTACGATCCATTTCGTACGATCCATTCTAATTCATTTGTACGATCCATTCTAATTCATTTGTAGAATGGATAAATTCGTGCGAATGAATTAGAATGGTTCTTATTCATTCATACGATCCATTCTAATTCATTCGCACAATCCATTCTAATTCATTCGCACGATCCATTCTAATTTATTCGTACGATCCATTCTAATTCATTCGTACGATCCATTGTATTTCATTCATACAATCCATTCAGATTCATTCGCACAAATGTATCCATTCAAATTCATTCGTACGATCCATTCTAATTAATTCGCACGATCTATTCTAATTCATTCATATGATCCATTCTAATTCATTCGTACGATCCATTCTAATTCATTCGCTCGAATGTATCCATTCTAATTTATTCGTATGATCCATTCTAATTCATTCGTACGATCCATTCTAATCCATCGAGCGAATGAATTAGAATAGAGCGTAGGAATGAATTAGAAGTAATCATACGAATGAATTAGAATGGATCATGCGAATGATTTAGAATGGATTGTACGAATGAATTAGAATGGATACATTCGTGCGAATGAATTAGAATGGATCGGACGAATGAATTAGAATGGATCATACGATTCATTCTAATTCATTCGTACGATCCATTCTAATGCATTCGTATGATTCATTCTAATTCATTCGCACGATCCATTCTAATTCATTCGTATGATCCATTCTAATTTATTCATACGATCCATTCTAATTCATTCGCACAATCCATTCTAATTCATTCGTACGATCCATTCTAATTCATTCGTTCGATCCATTCTAATTCGTTCGCATGATCCATTCTAATTCATTCGTACGATCTATTCTAATTCATTCGCATGATCCATTCTAATTCATTCGTACAATCCATTCTAATTCAATCTAATTCATTCGTACGATCCATTCTAATTCGTTCGTACGATCCATTCTAATTCGTTCGTACGATCTATTCTAATTCGTTCGTACGATCCATTCTAATTCATTTGTATGATCCATTTTAATTCATTCACATGATCCATTCTAATTCATTCATACAATACGTTCTAATTCATTCGCTCGAATGTATCCATTCTATTTCTTTCACACGAATGAATTAGAATGGATCGGACGAATAAATTAGAATGGATCGTACGATTCATTCTAATTCATTCGTACGATCCATTCTAATGCATTCGTATGATTCATTCTAATTCATTCGCACGATCCATTCTAATTCATTCGTACGATCCATTCTTATTCATTCATACGATCCATTCTAATTCATTCGCACAATCCATTTTAATTCATTCGTACGATCCATTCTAATTCATTCGTATGATCCATTCTAACTCATTTTAGAATGGATCGTACGAATGAATTAGAATGGATCGTATGAACGAATTAGAATGGATCGTACGAATGAATTACAATGGATACATTCGTGCGAATGAATTAGAATGGATCGTACGAATGAATTAGAATGGATCGTACGAATGGATCAGAATGGATCATACGAATGGATTAGAATGGATCGTACGAATGAATTAGAATGGATCATACAAATGAATTAGAAAGGTTACATTCGTGAGAATGAATTAGAATGGATCGTACGAATGAATTAGAATGGATCATGCGAATGAATTTGAATGGATCGTACGAATGAATTAGAATGGATCGAACGAATGAATTAGAATGGATACATTCGAGCGAATGAATTAGAATAGATCGTAGGAATGAATTAGAATGGATCATACGAATGAATTAGAATGGATCGTGCGAATGAATTAGAATGGATTGTACAAATGAATTAGAATGGATACATTCGTGCGAATGAATTAAAATGGATCGTACGAATGAATTAGAATGGATCGTGCGAATGAATTAGAATAGTTCGTAGGAATGAATTCTAATTCATTCTAATTCATTCGTACGATCCATTCTAATCCATTCGAAACGATCCATTCTAATTCATTCGCACGATCCATTCTAATCTAATTCATTCATGCGATCCATTCTAATTCATTCCTACGATCCATTCTAATTCATTCGCACGAATGTATCCATTCTAATTAGAATGGAACGTGTGAATGAATTAGAATGGATCGAACGAATGATCCATTCTAATTCATTCGTACGATCCATTCTAATCCATTCTAATTCATTCGCACGAATGGATCACGCGAATGAATACGAAATATATTCGTGCGAATGAATTAGAATGGATCGTACGAATGAATTAGAATGGATCATACAAATGACTTATAAAGGTTACATTCGTGGGAATGAATTAGAATGGATACATTCGAGCGAATGAATTAGAATGGATACATTTGTACGAATAAATTAGAATGGATCGTACGAATGGATTAGAATGGATACATTCGTGCGAATGAATTAGAATGGTTACATTCGTGCGAATGAATTAGAATGGATCGTAGGAATGAATTAGAATGGATCGTACGAATGAATTAGAATGGATCATAGGAATGAATTTGAATGGATCGTACGAATGGATTAGAATGGATCGAACGAATAAATTAGAATGGATACATTCGAGCGAATGAATTAGAATAGATCGTAGGAATGAATTAGAATGGATCAGACGAATGAATTAGAATGGATCGTGCAAATGAATTAGAATGGATTGTACGAATGAATTAGATCAATTCTAATTCATTCGTACGACTGAATTAGAATGGATTGTATGAATGAATTAGAATTGATCATACGAATAAATTAGAATGGATCGTACGAATGATCGTATGAATGAATTAGAATGGATCGTACGAATGAATTAGAATGGATCCACCGAATGAGTTAGAATGAATCATATGAATGAATTAGAATGGATCGTATGAATGAATTACAATGGACTGTGCGAATGAATTAGAATGGATCGTATGAATGAATAAGAATGGATCGTACGAATGAATTAGAATGGATCGTACGAATAAATTAGAATGGATCGTGCGAATGAATTAGAATGGATCGTACGAATGAATTAGAATGGATCGTATGAATGAATTAGAATGGATCGAACGAATGAATTAGAATGGATCGTACGAATGAATTAGAATGGATTGTGCGAATGAATTAGAATGGATCGTATGAATAAATTAGAATGGATCATACGAATGCATTAGAAGTGATCGTGCGAATGAATTAGAATGAATCATACGAATGCATTAGAATGGATCGTACGAATGAATTAGAATGAATCGTACGATCCATTCTAATTCATTCGTCCGATCCATTCTAATTCATCGTCCGATCCATTCTAATTCATTCGCACAAATGTATCCATTCTAATTCATTCGTACAATCCATTCTAATTCATTCGCACGATCCATTCTAATTCATTCGTATGATTCATTCTAATTCATTCCAACGATCTATTCTAATTCATTCGCTCGAATGTATCCATTCTAATTCATTCGTTCGATCCATTCTAATTTATTCGTACGATCCATTCAAATTAGAATGAATTCGAATGGATCGTGAGAATAAATTAGAATGGATCGTACGAATGAATTAGAATGGATCGTACGAACGAATTAGAATGGATCGTACGAATGAATTAGAATGGATCATATGAATGAATTAGAATGGTTACATTCGTGCGAATGAATTAGAATAGATCATACGAATGGATTAGAATGGATCGTACGAATGGATTAGAACGCATTGTACGAATGAATTAGAATAGATCCATTCTAATTCATTTGTACGATCCATTCTAATTCATTTGTACAATGCGTTCTAATTCATTCGCTCGAATGTATCCATTCTAATTCATTCGCACGAATGAATTAGAATGGATCGGACGAATAAATTAGAATGGATCATACGATTCATTCTAATTCATTCGTACGATCCATTCTAATGCATTCGTACGATTCATTCTAATTCTTTCGCACGATCCATTCTAATTCATTCGTACGATCCATTCTTATTCATTCATACGATCCATTCTAATTCATTCGCACAATCCAATCTAATTCATTCGTACGATTTATTCTAATTCATTCGTATGATCCATTCTAACTCATTTTAGAATGGATCGTACGAATGAATTAGAATGGATCGTATGAACGAATTAGAATGGATTGTACGAATGAATTAGAATGGATACATTCGAGTGAATGAATTATAATGGATCGTACGAATGGATTAGAATGGATCGTACGAATGGATTAGAATGGATCGTACGAATGAATTAGAATGGATCATACAAATGAATTAGAAAGGTTACATTCATGAGAATGAATTAGAATGGATCGTACGAATGAATTAGAATGGATCATGCGAATGAATTTGAATGGATCGTACGAATGAATTAAAATGGATCGAACGAATGAATTAGAATGGATACATTCGAGCGAATGAATTAGAATAGATCGTAGGAATGAATTAGAATGGATCATACGAATGAATTAGAATGGATCGTGCGAATGAATTAGAATGGATTGTACGAAAGAATTAGAATGGATACATTCGTGCGAATGAATTAAAATGGATCGTACGAATGAATTAGAATGGATCGTGCGAATGAATTAGAATAGTTCGTAGGAAAGAATTAGAATGGATCATACAAATGAATTAGAATGGATCGTACGAACGAATTAGAATGGATCGTATGAACGAATTAGAATGGATCATACGAATGAATTAGAATGGATCGTACGAATGAATTAGAATAGATACATTCGTGTGAATGAATTAGAATGGATCGTACGAATGAATTAGACTGGATCGTACAAATAAATTAGAATGGATACATTCATACGAATGAATTAGAATGGATCGTACGAATGAATTAGAATGGTTCGTGTGAATGAATTAGAAGGGATCGTACGAATGAATTAGAATGGATCGTACGAATGAATTAGAATGGATCGTGCGAATGAAATAGAATTGATCGTGCGAATGAAATAGAATGGATTGTGCAAATGAATTAGAATAGATCGTGCGAATGAATTAGAATGGATCGTACGAACGAATTAGAATGGATCGTACGAACGAATTAGAATGGATCGTACGATTGAATTAGAATGGATACATTCGAGCGAATGAATTAGAATGGATCGTACGAATGAATTAGAATAGATCAAAGGAATGAATTAGATTAGATTGTGCGAATGAATTAGAATGGATCGTACAAATGAATTAGAATAGATTGTACGAATGAATTAGAATGGATCGTACGAATGAATTAGAATAGATCATGCGAATGAATTAGAATAGATCGTACGAATGAATTACAATGGATCGTACGAGTGAATTAGAATGGATCGTGCGAATGAATTAGAATGGATCGTACGAATGAATTAGAATGGATACATTTGTGCGAATGAATTAGAATGGATCTTACGAATGAATTAGAATGGATTGTACGAATGAATTAGAATGGATACATTTCTACGAATCAATTATAATGGATCGTGCGAATGAATTAGAATGGATCGTACGAATGGATTAGAATGGATCGTACGAATGGATTAGAATGGATCGTACGAATGGATTAGAACGAATCCATTCTAATTCATTCGTACGATCCATTCTAATTCATTCGCTCGAATGTATCCATTCTAATTCATTCGTGCAATCCATTCTAATTCATACGCACGATCCATTCTAATTCATTCGTATGATCCATTCTAATTCATTCCTACGATCTATTCTAATTCATTCGCTCGAATGTATCCATTCTAATTCATTCGTTCGATCCATTCTAATTCATTCGTACGATCCATTCTAATTCATTCGTACGATCCATTCTAATTCATTCGTAGAAATGTATCTATTCTAATTCATTCGTACAATGCGTTCTAAACCATTCGTACGATCCATTCTAATCCATTCGTACGATCCATTCTAATTCATTCGCACGAATGTAACCATTCTAATTCATTCATATGATCCATTCTAATTCATTCGTACGATCCATTCTAATTCGTTCGTACGATCCATTCTAATTCATTCGTACGATCCATTCTAATTCATTCTCACGAATGTAACCTCCTTTCTAATTGATTTGTATGATCCATTCTAATTCATTCGTACGAATGAATTAGAATAGATCGTACGAATGAATTAGAATGGATCGTGCGAATGAATTTGAATGGATCGTACGAATGAATTAGAATGGATCGAACGAAGGAATTAGAATGGATACATTCGAGCGAATGAATTAGAATAGATCGTAGGAATGAATTAGAATGAATCATACGAATGAATTAGAATGGATCGTGCGAATGAATTAGAATGGATTGTACGAATGAATTAGAATGGATACATTCGTGCGAATGAATTAGAATGGATCGGGCGAATGAATTAGAATGGATCGTACGATTCATTCTAATTCATTCGTACGATCCATTCTAATGCATTCGTATGATTCATTCTAATTCATTCGCATGATCCATTCTAATTCATTCGTATGATCCATTCTAATTTATTCATACGATCCATTCTAATTCATTCGCACAATCCATTCTAATTCATTCGTACGATCCATTCTAATTCATTCGTTCGATCAATTCTAATTCATTCATACGATCCATTCAAATTCATTCGTAGGATCCATTCTAATTCATTCGCATGATCCATTCTAATTTATTCGTACGATCCATTCTAATTCATTCGTACGATCCATTCTTATTCATTCATACGATCCATTCTAATTCATTCGCACAATCCATTCTAATTCATTCGTACGATCCATTCTAATTCATTCGTATGATCCATTCTAACTCATTCGGTGGATCCATTCTAATTCATTCGTACGATCCATTCTAATTCATTCGTACGATCATTCGTATGATCCATTCTAATTTATTCGTATGATCAATTCTAATTCATTCATACAATCCATTCTATTTCATTCGTATGAATGTATCATACGAATGAATTAGAATGGATCATAGGAATGAATTAGAATGGATCGTGCAAATAAATTAGAATGGATACATTCGTGCGAATGAATTAGAATGGATCGTAGGAATGAATTAGAATGGATCGTATGA
This sequence comes from Chamaelirium japonicum, assembly GCA_947650365.1. Taxonomy (NCBI): domain Eukaryota; kingdom Viridiplantae; phylum Streptophyta; class Magnoliopsida; order Liliales; family Melanthiaceae; genus Chamaelirium; species Chamaelirium japonicum. The sequence continues at coordinate 48,300,399 of OX393552.1, read as the reverse complement.
ATGAATTAGAATGGTTACATTCGTGCGAATGAATTAGAATGGATCGTACGAATGGATTAGAATGGATCGTACGAATGAATTAGAATGGATACATTCGAGCGAATGAATTAGAATAGATCATAGGAATGAATTAGAATGGATCATACGAATAAATTAGAATGGATCATGCGAATGAATTAGAATGGATTGTATGATGGAATTAGAATGGATCGTACGAATGAATTAGAATGGATACATAGGAATGAATTAGAATGGATCATACGAATGAATTAGAATGGATCGTGCGAATGAAGTAGAATGGATCGATATCGTGCGAATGAATTAGAATGAATCATACGAATGCATTAGAATGGATCGTACGAATGAATTAGAATAGCTCATACGAATGAATTTGAATGAATCATATGAATAAATTAGAATGGTTACATTCGTGCGAATGAATTAGAATGGATCGTACGAATGAATTAGTATGGATCATGCGAATGAATATGAATGGATCGTACGTATGAATTTGAATGGATTGTACGAATGAATTAGAATGGATACATTTGTGCGAATGAGTTAGAATGGATCATACGAATGAATTAAAATGGATCATACGAATGAATTAGAATGGATCATACGAATGAATTAGAATGGATCGTGCGAATGAATTAGAATGGATCGTATGAATGAATAAGAATGGATCGTACGAATGAATTAGAATGGATCGTGCGAATGAATTAGAATGAATCGTACGAATGCTTTAGAATGGATCGTACGAACGAATTAGAATGGATCGTATGAACGAATTAGAATGGATCTTACGAATGAATTAGAATGGATACATTCGGGCGAATGAATTAGAATAGATCGTACGAATGAATTAGAATGGATCATAGGAATGAATTAGAATAGATCATGCAAATGAATTAGAAAGGATACATTCATGCGAATGAATTAGAATGGATCATAGGAATGAATTAGAATGGATCGTACGAATAAATTAGAATGGATCGTGCGAATGAATTAGAATGGATCGTACGAATGAATTAGAATTGATCCACCGAATGAGTTAGAATGGATCATACGAATGAATTAGAATGGATCATACGAATGAATTAGAATGGATTGTACGAATGAATTAGAATGGATCGTATGAATGAATAATAATGGATCGTACGAATGAATTAGAATGGATCGTGCGAATGAATTAGAATGAATCGTACGAATGCATTAGAATAGATCGTACGAATGAATTTGAATGGATCGTGCGAATGAATTAGAATGGATCGTACGAATGAATTAGAATGGATCGTACGAATGAATTAAAATGAATTCATTCATACGATCCATTCTAATTCATTCGTATGATCCATTCTAATTCGTTCATACGATCCATTCTAATTCATTCGCACGATCCATTCTAATTCATTCGCAAGAATGTATCCATTCTAATTCATTTGCACGATCCATTCTAATTCAATCCTATGATCCATTCAAATTCATTCGTACAATCCATTCTAATTCATTTGCATGAATGTATCCATTCTAATTTATTCGTACGAATGAATTAGAATGAATTAGAATGGATCGTACGAATGGATTAGAATGTATCGTACGAATGAATTAGAATGGATCATACGAATGAATTAGAATGGATCATAGGATTGAATTAGAATGGATCGTGCAAATGAATTAGAATGGATACATTCGTGCGAATGAATTAGAATGGATCGTGCGAATGAATTAGAATGGATCGTACGAACGAATTAGAATGGATCATACGAATGAATTAGAATAAATCGTACGAATGAATTCATTCTAATTCATTCGTACGATCCATTCTAATTCATTCGTACGATCCATTCTAATTCATTCTCACAAATGTAACCTTTCTAATTCATTTGTACGATCCATTCTAATTCATTCGTACGATCCATTCTAATCCATTCATACGATCCATTCTAATCCATTCGTACAATCCATTGTAATTCATTCGCACGAATGTAACCATTCTAGTTCATTCGTACGATCCATTCTAATTCATTCCTACGATCCATTCTAATTCATTCGGTGAATGGATTAGAATGGATTGTACGAATGAATTAGAATAGATACATTTGTGCGAATGAATTAGAATGGATCATACGAATGAATTAGAATGGATCGTACGAATAAATTAGAATGGATCATGCGAATGAATTAGAATGGATTCATTCGTACAAATGAATTAGAATAGATCGTGCGAATGAATTTGAATGGATCGTACGAATGAATTAGAATGGATCGTGCGAAATAATTAGAATGGATCGTACGAATGAATTAGAATGGATCGTAATGGATCGTACGAATGAATTAGAATGGATCGTACGTGCGAATGAATTAGAATGGATCATATGAATGAATTAGAATGGATCGTACGAATGAATTAGAATAGATCGTACGAATGAATCCATTCTAATTCATTCGTACGATCCATTCAAATTCGTTCATATGATCCATTCTAATTCATTCGTACGATTCATTCTAATTCTTTCATATGATCCATTCTAATGCATTCGCACAAATGTATCCATTCTAATTCATTCGTACGATCCATTCTAATTCGTTCATACGATCCATTCTAACTCATTCGCACAATCCATTCTAATTCATTCGTACAATCCATTCTAATTCATTCGTATGATTCATTCTAACTTATTCGGATCCATTCGTACGATCCATTCTAATTCATTCGTACAATGCGTTCTAATCCATTCGTAAGATCCATTCTAATTCATTCGTATGATCTATTCTAATTCATTCGCACGAATGTATCCATTCTAATTCATTTGTACGATCCATTCTAATTCATTCCTATGATCCATTCTAATTCATTCGTATGATCCATTCTAATTCATTCGCTCGAATGTATCCATTCTAATTCGTTCGTACGATCCATTCTAATTCGTTCGTACGATCCATTCTAATGCATTCGTACAATTCATTCTAATTCGTTCGCACGATCCATTCTAATTCATTCGTATGATCCATTCTAATTCATTCCTACGATCTATTCTGTTTCATTCGCTCGAATGTAACCTTTCTAATTAGAATGGATCGTGCGAATGAATAAGAATTAGATCGTACGAATGAATTGGAATGCATTCAAATTCATTCGTACGATGCAATCTAATTCATTCGCACAAATGTATCTATTCTAATTAGAATTAGATCGTACAAATGAATTAGAATGGATCGTGCGAATGAATTAGAATGGATCGTACGAATGAATTAGAATGGATCGTACGAATGCATTAGAATGGATCGTACGAATGCATTAGAATGGATCGTACGAATGAATTAGAATGAATCGTACGAACGAATTAGAATGGATCGTACGAACGAATTAGAATGGATCGTACGAATGAATTAGAATGGATACATTCGAGCGAATGAATTAGACTGGATCGTACGAATGAATTAGAATGGATCATAGGAATGAATTAGAATGGATCGTGCAAATGAATTAGAATGGATACATTCGTGCGAATGAATTAGAATAGATCATACGAATGAATTAGAATGGATCGTACGAATGGATTAGAACGCATGGTACGAATGAATTAGAATGGATCGTACGAATGGATCATACGAATGAATTAGAATGGATCGTACAAATGGATCCAAATGAGTTAGAATGGATCATACGAATGAATTAGAATGGATCGTACGAATGAATTAGAATGGATTATGCGAACGAATTAGAATGGATCATACGAACGAATTAGAATGGATCGTACGAATGAATTAGAATGGATCATACGAATGAATTAGAATGGATCGTGCGAATCAATTAGAATGGATTGTACGAATGAATTAGAATGGATACATTCTTGCGAATAAATTAGAATAGATCGTACGAATGAATTAGAATGGATCGTACGAATGGATCATGCAAATGAATTAGAATGGATCGTACGAATGAATTAGAATGGATCGTACGAATGAATTAGAATGGATACATTCGTGCGAATGAATTAGAATAAATTATGGGAATGAATTAGAATGGATCGTACGAAAGAATTAGAATGGATTGTATGAATGAATTAGAATGGATCGTACAAATGAATTAGAAAGGTTAGATTTGTGAGAATGAATTAGAATGGATCGTACGAATGAATTAGAATGGATCGTGCAAATGAATTAGAATGGTTACATTCGTGCGAGTAAATTAGAATGGATCGTACGAATGAATTAGAATGGATACATTCGAGCGAATGAATTAGAATGGATCGTACGAATGAATTAGAATGGATCGAACGAATGAATTAGAATGGATACATTCGAGCGAATGAATTAAAATAGATCGTAGGAATGAATTAGAATGGATCATACGAATGAATTAGAATGGATCGTACGAACGAATTAGAATGGATCGTATGAACGAATTAGAATGGATCGTATGAACGAATTAGAATGGATACATTCGTGCGAATGAATTAGAATGGATCGTACAAATGAATTAGAATTGATCGTACGAATGAATTAGAATAGATCGTACAAATGAATTAGAATTGATACATTCGTACGAATGAATTAGAATGGATCGTGCGAATGAATTAGAATGGATCGTACGAATGAATTAGAATGTATCGTATGAATGAATTAGAATGGATTGTGCGAATGAATTAGAATGGATCATGCGAATGAATTTGAATGGATCGTGCGAATGCATTGGAATGGATCTTACAAATGAATTAGAATGGATCGTACTAATGAATTAGAATGGATACATTCGTGCGAATGAATTAGAATGGATCGTACAAATGAATTAGACTGGATCGTACGAATAAATTAGAATGGATACATTCAAGCAAATAAATTAGAATGGATCGTACGAATGAATTAGAATGGATCGTAAGAATGGATTAGAATGGATCGTACGAACGGATTAGAATGGATCGTACGAATGGATTAGAATGGATCGTTCGAATAAATTAGAATGGATCGTGCGAATGATTTAAAATGGAACGCACAAATGAATTAGAATGGATCGGACGAATTAATTAGAATGGATCGTACGAATGAATTAGAATGGATACATTCGAGCGAATGAATTAGAATGGATCAGAATAGATACATGCGTGCGAATAAATTAGAATGGATCGTACGAATGAATTAGAATGGATCGTACGAATGGATTAGAATGGATCGTACGAATGGATTAGAATGGATCATACAAATGAATTAGAATGGATCCTACAAATGAATTAGAAAGGTTACATTCGTGAGAATGAATTAGAATCGATCGTACGAATGAATTAGAATGGATCATGCGAATGAATTTGAATAGATCGTACGAATGAATAAGAATGGATCGTACAAATGAATTAGAATGGATACATTCGAGCGAATGAATTAGAATAGATCGTAGGAATGAATTAGAATGGATCATACGAATGAATTAGAATGGATCGTATGAATGAATTAGAATAGATCGTACAAATGAATTAGAATGGATCGTGCGAATGAATTAGAATTGATCATACGAATGAATTAGAATGGATCATACGAATGAATTAGAATGGATCGTACGAATGAATTAGAATGGATCGTACGAATGAATTAGAAAGGTTACATTTGTGAGAAAGAATTAGAATGGATCGTACGAATGAATTAGAATAGATCGTACGAATGAATTAGAATGGATCGTATGAACGAATTAGATCGGATCGTATGAACGAATTAGAATGGATCGTACGAATAAATTAGAATGGATACATTCGAGCGAATGAATTAGAATGGATCGTACGAATGAATTAGAATTGATCATAGGAATGAATTAGAATTGATCGTGCAAAGGAATTAGTATGTACGAATGAATTAGAATGGATACATTCGTGTGAATGAATCAGAATAGATCATATGAATGAATTATAATGGATCGTATAAATGGATTAGAACGTATTGTACGAATGAATAAGATTGCATTGTACGATCCATTCTAATTCATTCGTACGATCCATTCTAATTCATTCGCACAAATGTATCCATTCTAATTCATTCGCTCGAATGTATCCATTTTAATTCATTCGTATGATCCATTCTAATTCATTCGTACGAACTAATTCATTCGTACAATCCATTCTAATTCATTTGTACGATCTATTCTAATTCATTCGCACGAATGTATCCATTCTAATTCATTCGTACAATCCATTCTAATTTGTTCATACGATTCATTCTAATTCATTCGTACGAATAAATTAGAATGGATACATTCATGCGAATGAATTAGAATGGATACATTCGTGCGAATGAATTAGAATGGATTCATTTGTACGAATGAATTAGAATGGATCGTACGAATGGATTAGAATGGATCGTACGAATGAATTAGAATGGATCATACAAATGAATTAGAAAGGTTACATTCGTGAGAATGATTTAGAATCGATCATACGAATGAATTAGAATGGATCGTACGAATGAATTAGAATGGATACATTCGAGCGAATGAATTCGAATGGATCATACGAATGAATTAGAATGGATACCTTTGTGTGAATGAATTTGAATGGATTGCACGAATTGAATTAGAATGGATCATATGAATGAATTAGAATGGATCGTGCGAATGAATTAGAATTGATCATACGAATGAATTAGAATGGATCGTTCGAATGAATTAGAATGGATCGTACGAATGGATTAGAATGGATCGTACGAATGAATTAGAATGGATCATGCAAATGAATTAGAATGGATACATTCGTGCGAATGAATTAGAATGGATCATAGGAATGCATTAGAATGGATCGTATGAATGAATTAGAAAGGTTACATTCGTGTGAATGGATTACAATGGATCGTACAAATGGATTAGAATGGATCGTACGAATGGATTAGAATGGATCGTAAGAATGAATTAGAATGGATCGTACAAATGAATTAGAAAGGTTACATTTGTGAGAATGAATTAGAATGGATCGTACGAATGGATTAGAATGGATCGTACGAATGGATTAGAATGGATCGTATGAATGGATTAGAATGGATCGTACGAATGATTAGAATTGATCGTACGAACGAATTAGAATGGCTCGTACGAAAGAATTAGAATGGATCGTACGAATGAATTAGAATGGATACATCAAGCGAATGAATTAGAATGGATCGTACAAATGAATTAGAATGGATCATAGGAATGAATTAGAATGGATCGTGCAAATGAATTAGAATGGATACATTTGTGAGAATGAATTAGAATGGATCGTACGATCCATTCTAATTTATTCGTACGATCCATTCTAATTCATTTGCACGATCCATTCTAATTCATTCCTATGATCCATTCTAATTCATTCGTACGATCCATTCTAATTCATTCGCACGATCCATCCTAATTCATTCGCACAATCCGTTCAAATTCATTCGCACAATCCATTTTATTTCATTCGCACGAATGTATCCATTCTAATTTATTCGTACGATCCAGTCTAATTCATTCGTACGATCCATTCTAATTCATTCGCACGAATGTATCCATTCTAATTCATTCGTACGATCCATTCTAATTCATTCATATGATCCATTCTAATTCGTTCGTACGATCCATTCTAATTCGTTCGTACGATCCATTCTAATTCATTCGTACGATCCATTCTAATCCATTCGTACGATCCATTCTAATTCATTCGTACAAATGAATTACAATGGATCGTACGAATGAATTAGAATGGATTGTGCGAAAGAATTAGAATGGATCGTGCGAATGAATTAGAATGGATCGTATGAATTAATAAGTATGGATCGTACGAATAAATTAGAATGGATCATGCGAATGAATTAGAATAGATCGTACGAATGAATTAGAATGGATAGTACGAATAAATTAGAATGGATCGTGCGAATGAATTAGAATGGATCGTATGAATGAATTAGAATGAATTAGAATGGATACATTCGAGCGAATGAATTAGAATAGATCGTAGGAATGAATTAGAATGGATCATACGAATGAATACGAATGGATCCATTCTAATTCATTCGTACGATCCATTCTAATTCATTCCTACGATCCATTCTAATTCATTCACACGAATGTATCCATTCTAATTCATTTGCACGATCCATTCTAATTCATTCCTATGATCCAATCTAATTCATTCGTACGATCCATTCTAATTCATTCGCTCGTACGAATGCATTAGAATGGATCGTACGAATGAATTAGAATGAATCGTACGATACATTCTAATTCATTCGTCCGATCCATTCTAATTCATTTGTACGATCCATTCTAATTCATTCGCACGAATGTATCCATTCTAATTCATTCGTACGATCCATTCTAATTCATTCGTATGATCAATTCTAATTCATTCGCACGATCCATTCTAATTCATTCGTACGATCCATTCTAATTCATTCGCACGAATGTATCCATTCTAATTCATTCGTGCGAATGAATTAGAATGGATCGTACGAATGAATTAGAATGGATCGTTCGAATGAATTAGAATTGATCATACGAATGAATTAGAATGGATCGTACGAATGAATTAGAATGGATACATTCGTGCGAATGAATTAGAATGGATCGTACAAATGAATTAGAATGGATAGGGTGAATGAATTAGAATGGATCGTACGATTCATTCTAATTCATTCGTACGATCCATTCTAATGCATTCGTACGAGCGAATGAATTAGAATGGATCGTACGAATGAATTAGAATGGATCGTGCAAATGAATTAGAATGGATACATTCGTGTGAATGAATTAGAATGGATCGTAGGAATGAATTAGAATGGATCGTAGGAATGAATTAGAATGGATCCATTCTTATTCATTTGTATGATCTATTCAAATTCATTCCTACGATCTATTCTAATCCATTCGCTCGAATGTATCCATTCTAATTCGTTCTAATTCATTTGTACGATCCATTCTAATTCATTCGCACGATCCATTCTAATTTATTCATACTATCCATTCTAATTCATTCGTACTATCCATTCTAATTCATTCGTACGAACCATTCTAATTCATTCGTACGATCCATTCTTATTCATTCATACGATCCATTCTAATTCATTCGCACGATCCATTCTAATTCTTTCGCACAATCCATTCTAATTCATTTGTACGATCCATTCTAATTCATTTGTACGAATGAATTAGAATGGATCGTACGAATGGATTAGAATGGCTCGTACGAATGAATTAGAATGGATCATACGAACGAATTATAATGGATCGTACGAACGAATTAGAATGGATCATATGAATGAATTAGAATGGATCGTACGAATGAATTAGAATGGATACATTCGTGCGAATGAATTAGAATGGATCGTACGAATGAATTAGACTGGATCGTTCGAATAAATTAGAATGGATACATTCGTGCGAATGAATTAGAATGGATTGTGCGAATGAATTAGAACGGATTGTGCGAATGAATTAGAATGGATCGTGCGAATGAATTAGAATGGATCGTACGAATGAATTAGAATGGATCATAGGAATGAATTAGAATGGATCGTGCAAATGATTTAGAATGGATCATACGAATGAATTAGAATAGATCGTACGATCCATTCTAATTCATTCTCACAAATGTATCCATTCATATTCATTCGTATGACCTATTCTAATTCATTCGTACGATGCAATCTAATTCATTCGCACAAATGTATCTATTCTAATTCATTTGTACAATGCGTTCCAATCCATTCGTACGATCCATTCTAATCTATTCGTACGATCCATTCTATTTCATTCGCACGAATGTAACCATTCTAATTCATTCGTACGATCCATTCTAATTTATTCCTACGATCCATTCTAATTCATTCGCACGAATGTATCCATTCTAATTCATTTGCATGATCCATTCTAATTCATTCCTATGATCCATTCTAATTCATTTGTACGATCCATTCAAATTCATTCGCTCGAATGTATCAATTCTAATTCATTCGTATGATCCATTCTAATTCGTTCGTACGATCCATTCTAATTCGTTCGTACGATCAATTCTAATCCATTCGTACGATCCATTCTAATCCATTCATACGATCTATTCTAATCCATTCGTACGATCCATTCTAATCCATTCGTACGATCCATTCTAATTCATTCTTACAAATGTAACCTTTCTAATTCATTTGTACGATGCATTTTAATTCATTCGTACGATCCATTCTAATCCATTCGTACGATACATTCTAATCTATTCGTACGATCCATTCTAATCCATTCGCACAAATGTAACCATTCTAACTCAGTCGTACGATCCATTCTAATGCTTTCCTACGATCCGTTCTAATTCATTCGCACGAATGTATCCATTCTAATTTATTTGCACGATCCATTCTAATTCATTCGTACGATCCATTCTAATCCATTCGTACGATCCATTCTAATTTATTCGAACGATCCATTCTAATTCATTCATATGATCAATTCTAATTCATTCGCACGATCCATTCTAATTCATTCGTATGATCCTATCTAATTCAATTCGTGCAATCCATTCAAATTCATTCGCACAAATGTATCCATTCTAATTCATTCGTTTGATCCATTCGAATTCATTCGCTCGAATGTATCCATTCTAATTCATTCGTACGATCCATTCTTATTCATTCGTATGATCGATTCTAATTCATTCTCACGAATGTAACCTTTCTAATTCATTTGTATGATCCATTCTAATTCATTCGTACGATCCATTCTAATCCATTCGTACGATCCATTCTAATTCATTCGTACAAATGAATCCATTCTAATTCATTCGCACGAATGTATCCATTCTAATTCATTTGCTTGAATGTATCCATTCTATTTTATTCGTACGAATGAATTAGAATGGATCATACGAACAAATTAGAATGGATCGTACGAATGAATTAGAATGGATACATTCGTGCGAATGAATTAGAATAGATCGTACAAATGAATTAGAATGGATTGTACGAATAAATTAGTTCGTACGAATGAATTAGAATGGATCGTACGAATGAATTAAAATGGATACATTCGAGCGAATGAATTAGAATGGATATATTTGTGCGAATGAATTAGAATGGATCGTACGAATGAATTAGAATGGATCGTACGATGCAATCTTATTCATTCGTACAATGCGTTCTAATCCATTCGTACGATCCATTATAATTCATTCGTATGATCTATCCTAACTCATTCGCACGAATGTATCCATTCTAATTCATTCGTACATACTAATTCATTTGCACGATCCATTCTAATTCATTCCTATGATCCATTCTAATTCATTCGTACGATCCATTCTAATTCATTCGCTCGAATGTATCCATTCTAATTCATTCGTACGATCCATTCTAATTCGTTCATACGATCCATTCTAATTCGTTCATACGATCCTTTCTAATTCATTCGTACGATCTATTCTAATTCATTCGTACGATCCATTCTAATTCATTCTCACAAATGTAACCTTTCTAATTCATTCGTACGATCCATTCTAATTCATTCGTACGATCCATTCTTATTCATTCGTATGATCTATTCTAATTCATTCGTATGATCAATTCTAATTCATTCGCACGATCCATTCTAATTCATTTGTACGATCTATTCTAATTCATTCGTACGATCCATTCTAATTCATTCGTATGATCCATTCTAATTCATTCCTATGATCTATTCTAATTTATTCGCTCGAATGTATCCATTCTAATTCATTTGTACGATCCATTCTTATTCATTCGTACGATCCATTCAAATTCATTCGCATGATCCATCCTAATTCATTCGTACGATCGATTCTAATTCATTCTCACGAATGTAACCTTTCTAATTCATTTGTATGATCCATTCTAATTCATTCGTACGATCCATTCTAATCCATTCGTACGATCCATTCTAATTCATTCGTACGATCCATTCCAATTTATTCGCACGCATGTATCCATTCTGATCCATTCTAATTCATTCGCTCGAATGTATCCATTCTACTTCATTCGTATGATCCATTCTAATTAATTCGTCCGATCCATTCTAATTCATTTGTGCGCTCCATTTTAATTCATTCGCACGATCCATTCTAATTCATTCGTACGATCCATTCTAATCCATTCGTACGATCCATTCTAATCCATTCATACGATCCATTCTAATTCATTCGTACGATCCATTCTAATTTATTTGCTTGAATGTATCCATTCTAATTTATTCGTACGATCCAGTCTAATTCATTTGTACGATCCATTCTAATTCATTCGCACGAATGTATCCATTCTAATTCATTCGTATGATCCATTCTAATTCATTTGTAGGATCCATTCCAATGCATTCGTACGATCCATTCAAATTCATTCGCACGATCCATTCTAATTCATTCGCACAATCCATTCTAATTCATTCGTACGATACATTCTAATTCATTCGTACGATCCATTCTAATTCATTCGCACGATCCATTCTAATTCATTCGTACGAATGTATCAATTCTAATTCATTCGTACGATCTATTCTAATTCATTCGTACGATCGATTCTAATTCATTTGTACGATCCATTCTAATTCATTCGCACGAATGTATTAATTCTAATTCGTTCATACGATCCATTCTAATTTGTTCGTACGATCCATTCTAATTCGTTCATACGATCCATTCTAATTCATTCGTATGATCCATTCTAATTCATTCCTACGATCTATTCTAATTCATTCGTATGATCCATTCTAATTCATTCCTACGATCTATTCTAATTCATTCGCTCGAATGTATTCATTCTAATTTATTCTTTCGATCCATTCTAATTCATTCGTACGATCCATTCTAATTCATTCGCTCGAATGTATCCATTCTAATTCATTCATACGATCCATTCTAATTCACTCGCACGAATGTAACCATTCTAATTCATTCGCACGATCCATTCTAATTCATTCATACGATCCATTCTAATTCATTCTCACAAATGTAACTATTCTAATTCATTCGTACAATCCATTCTAATTCATTCGTACAATCCATTCTAATTCATTCGCACAATCCATTCTAATTCATTCGCACGAATTTATCCATTCTAATTCATTCGTACGATCCATTCTAATTCATTCGTACGATTCATTCAAATTCATTTGCATGATCCATTCGTACGATCCATTCTAATCCATTCGTACGATCCATTCTAATTCATTCGCACGAATGTATCCATTCTAATTCATTCGTACAATCCATTCTAATTCATTCGTATGATCGTACGAATGAATTAGAATGGATCGTACGAACGAATTAGAATGGATCGTACGAATGTATCCATTCTAATTCATTCGTACGATCCATTCAAATTCATTCGTACGATCCATTGTGCGAATGAATTTGAATGGATTGTATGAATAAATTAGAATGGATCATACGAATGAATTAGAATGGATCGTGCGAATGAATTAGAATGAATCGTATGAATGCATTAGAATGGATCGTATGAATGAATTAGAATGGATCCACCGAATGAGTTAGAATGAATCTATTCTAATTCATTCGTACAATGCGTTCTAATCCATTCGTACAATCCATTCTAATCCATTCGTACGATCCATTTTAATTCATTCGCATGAATGTAACCATTCTAATTCATTCATATGATCCATTCTAATTCATTCGTACGATCCATTCTAATTCGTTCGTACGATCCATTCTAATTCATTCGTACGATCCATTCTAATGAATTAGAATTGATCATACGAATGAATTAGAATGGATCATACGAATCAATTAGAATAGATCGTATGAACGAATTAGAATGGATCGTACGAATGGATTAGAATGGATCGTACAAATGAATTAGAATGGATCGTGCGAATGAATTAGAATTTATCATACGAATGAATTAAAATGGATCGTACGAATGAATTAGAATGGATCATATGAAAGAATTAAAATGGATCGTGCGAATGAATTAGAAAGGATCGTACGAATGAATTAGAATGGATATATTCATTCGAATGAATTAGATTGCATCGTATGAATGAATTTGAATGGATTGTACGAATGAATTAGAATGGATCGTACAAATGACTTAGAGTGGATCATGCGAATGAATTAGAATAGATCGTACGAATGAATTAGAATGGATCGTACGAATAAATTAGAATGGATCCTGCAAATGAATTAGAATGGATCGTATGAATGAATTAGAATGGATCCACCGAATGAGTTAGAATGGATCATGCGAATGAATTAGAATGGATCGTACGAATGAATTTGAATGGATACATTCGTGCGAATGAATTAGAATGGATCGGACGAATGAATTAGAATTGATCGTGCGAATGAATTAGAATAGATCGTACGATTGAATTTGAATGGATCGTACGAATAAATTAGAATGGATCATATGAATGAATTAGAATGGTTACATTCATGCGAATGAATTAGAATGGATCGTACGAATGGATTAGAATGGATTAGAACGCATTGTACGAATGAATTAGAATAGATACATTTGTACGAATGAATTAGAATGGATCGTACGAATGAATTAGAATGGATCGTATGAATGAATTAGAATGGATCGAACGAATGAATTAGAATGGATACATTCGAGCGAATGAATTAGAATAGATCATAGGAATGAATTAGAATGGATCATACGAATGAATTAGAATGGATCGTGCGAATGAATTAGAATGGATTGTACGAATGAATTAGAATGGATACACTCGAGCGAATGAATTAGAATGGATCGTACGAATGAATTAGAATGGATCATAGGAATGAATTAGAATGGATCGTACGAATGGATTAGAACGCATTGTACGAATAAATTAGAATGGATCGTACAAATGAATTAGAATGGATACATTCGTGCGAATGAATTAGAATGGATCGTACGAATGAATTAGAATGGATCATGCGAATGAATTAGAATGGATAGTGCGAATGAATTAGAATGGATCGTACGAATGAATTAGAATGGATCCACCGAATGAGTTAGAATGGATCATACGAATGAATTAGAATGGATCATACGAACGAATAAGAATGAATCGTACGATCCATTCTAATTCATTCATCCGATCCATTCTAATTCATTCGCACGAATGTATCCATTCTAATTCATTCGTACAATCCATTCTAATTCATTCGCACGATCCATTCTAATTCATTCGTATGATCCATTCTAATTCATTCCTACGATCTATTCTAATTCAATCGCTCGAATGTATCCATTCTAATTTATTCGTTCGATCCATTCTAATCCATTCGTACGATCCATTCCAATTCATTCCTATGATCCATTCTAATTCATTCGTACGATCCATTCTAATTCATTCGCTCGAATGTATCTATTCTAATTTATTCGTATGATCCATTCTAATTCATTCGTACGATCCATTCTAATCCATTCGTACGATCCATTCTAATTCATTCGTATAATGCGTTCTAATCCATTCGTACGATCCATTCTAATCCTTTCGTACGATCCATTCTAATTCATTCGCACGAATGTAACCATTCTAATTCATTCGTACGATCCATTCTAATTCATTCCTACGATCCATTCTAATTCATTTACACGAATGTATCTATTCTAATTCATTCGTATGATCCATTCTAATTCATTCGCATGATCCATATTAATTCATTCGTACGATCCATTCTAATTCATTCGTACGAATGTATCCATTCTAATTCATTCGTAGGATCCATTCTGATTCATTCGTACGAATGTATCCATTCTAATTCATTCGTACGATCCATTCTAATTCATTCGCACGAATGTATCCATTCTAATTCATTCATTCTATCCATTCGAATTCATTCGTACGATCCATTCAAATTCATTCGCACGATCCATTCTAATTCATTCGTACGATCCATTCTAATTCATTCTCACGATCCATTCTAATTTATTCGTACGATCCATTCTAATTCATTCGTACGATCCATTCTAATTTATTCGTACGATCCATTCAAATTCATTCGCATGATCCATTCTAATTCATTCGTACGATCCATTCTAATCCATTCGTACGATCCATTCTAATCCGTTCGTACGATCTATTCTAATTCATTCGCTTGAATGTATCTATTCTAATTCATTCATACGATCCATTCTAATTCATTTGCACAATCCATTCTAATTCATTCGTACGATCCATTCTAATCCATTCGTACGATCCATTCTAATTCTTTCGTACGATCCATTCTAATTCATTCTCACAAATGTAACATTTTCTAATTCATTTGTACAATCCATTCTAATTTATTCGTACGATCCATTCAAATTCATTCGCATGATCCATTCTAATTCTTTCGTACGATCCATTCTAATCCATTCGTACGATCCATTCTAATCCGTTCGTACGATCTATTCTAATTCATTCGCTCAAATGTATCCATTCTAATTCATTCGTTCGATCCATTCTAATTCATTCATACGATCCATTCTAATTCGTTCGTACGATCCATTCTAATTCGTTCGTACGATCCATTCTAATTCGTTCGTACGATCCATTCTAATTCATTCGTACGATCCATTCTAATTCATTCGCACGATCCATTCTAATTTATTTGTATGATCCATTCTAATTCATTCCTACGATCTATTCTAATTCATTCGCTCGAATGTATCCATTCTAATTCATTCGTTCGATCCATTCTAATTTATTCGTACGATCCATTCAAATTCATTCGCATGATCCATTCTAATTCATTCGTACGATCCATTCTAATTCATTCTCACGAATGTAACCTTTCTAATTCATTTGTATGATCCATTCTAATTTATTCGTACGATACATTTCTGCGAATGAATTAGAATGGATCATACGATTGAATTTTAATAGATCGTACGAATAAATTGGAATGGATACATTTGTGCGATGAATAAGAATGGAGCGTACGAATGAATTAGAATAGAGCGTACGAATCAACTAGAATGGATACATTCGTGCGAATGAATTAGAATGGATCATATGAAAGAATTAGAATGGATCGTGCGAATGAATTAGAAAGGATCGTACAAATGAATTAGAATGGATATATTCGTGTGAATGAATTAGAATGGATCGTACGAATGAATTAGACTGGATCGTACGAATAAATTAGAATGGATACATTCATGCCAATGAATTAGATTGGATCGTACGAATGAATTAGAATGGATCGTAGGAATGAATTAGAATGGATCATACGAATGAATTTGAATGGATCGTGCGAATGAATCAGAATGGATTGTACGAATGAATTAGAATGGATACATTCGTGCGAATGAATTAGAATGGATCAGACGAATGAATTAGAATGGATCGTACGATTCATTCTAATTCATTCGTACGATCCATTCTAATGCATTCGTACGATTCATTCTAATTCATTCGCACGATCCATTCAAATTCATTCGTATGATCCATTCTAATTTATTTGCACGAATATACGATCCATTCTAATTTATTCACAAGAATGTATCCATTCTAATTCATTCGTACAATCCATTCTAGTTTATTCGTACAAATGTATCCATTCTAATTCATTCGTACGATCAATTCTAATTCATTCGTACGATTCATTCTAATTCATTTGCACGATCCATTCTAATTCATTCGTACGATCAATTCTAATTCATTCGCACGAATGTATCCATTCTAATTCATTCGCACAATCCATTCTAATTCATTCGCACGATCCATTCTAATTCATTCGTATGATCCATTCTAATTCATTCAATGAATTAGAATGGATACATTCGTGCGAATGAATTAGAATGGATCGGACGAATGAATTAGAATGGATCATACGATTCATTCTAATTCGTTCGTACGATCCATTCTAATTCATTCGTATGATCCATTCTAACTCATTCGGTGGATCCATTCTAATTCATTCGTACGATCCATTCTAATTCATTCGCACTATCCACTCTAATTCATTCGCACGATCTATTCTAATTCATTCGTACGATCCATTCTAATTCATTCGCATGAATATATCCATTCTAATTCATTTGTACGACCCATTCTAATTCATTCGTACAATGCGTTCTAATCCATTCGTACGATCCATTCTAATTTATTCTTATGATCCATTCTAATTCATTCGTACGATCCATTCTAATTCATTCGCTCGAATGTATCCATTCTAATTCATTCGTATGATCCATTCTAATTCGTTCATACGATCCATTCTAATTCGTTCGTACGAATGTATCCATTCTAATTCATTCGCACGATCCATTCTAATCCATTCGTACGATCCATTCTAATTCATTCGTACAAATGAATTAGAATGGATCGTATGAATAAATAAGAATGGATCGTACGAATGAATTAGAATGGATCGTGCGAATGAATTAGAATGAATCATACGAATGCATTAGAATGGATACATTCGTGCGAATGAATTAGAATGGATCGTATGAATGAATTAGAATGGATCATACAAATGAATTAGAAAGGTTACATTCGTGAGAATGAATTAGAATGGATCGTACGAATGAATTAGTATGGATCATGCGAATGAATTAGAATGGATCGTACGAAAGGATTAGAACGCATTGTACGAATGAATTAGAATGGATCGTACGAAAGGATTAGAATGGATATATTCATGCGAATGAATTAGAGAATGGATCCACCGAATGAATTAGAATGGATCGTACGAATGAATTAGAATGAATCATCCGAATGAATTAGATCGTACGATTCATTCTAATTCATTCGTACGATCCATTCTAATGCATTCGTACGATTCATTCTAATTCATTCGCACGATCTATTCTAATTCATTCGTACGATACATTCTTATTCATTGATACGATCAATTCTAATTCATTCGCACGAATGTAACCATTCTAATTCATTCGCACGATCCATTCTAATTCATTCGTACGAATGTATCAATTCTAATTCATTTGTACGATCTATTCTAATTCATTCGTATGATCAATTCTAATTCATTTGTACGATCCATTCTAATTCATTCGTACGATCCATTCTAATTCATTCGTACGATCCATTCTAACTCATTCGCACAAATGTATCCATTCTAATTCATTTGTACGATCCATTCTAATTCATTCGCACGATCCATTCTAATTCATTCGTACGATCCATTCTAATCCATTCGTACGATCCATTCTAATCCATTCGTACGATCCATTCTAATCCATTCGTACAATCCATTCTAATTCATTCGCATGAATGTATCCATTCTAATTTATTCGTACGACCCAGTCTAATTCATTCATACGATCCATTCTAATTCATTTGCACGAATGTATCCATTCTAATTCATTCGTACAATCCATTCTAATTCATTCGCACGATCCATTCTAATTCATTCCTACGATCCATTCTAATTCATTCGCACGAATGTATCCATTCTAATTCATTCATACGATCCATTCTAATTCATTCGTACGATCTATTCTAATTCATTTCTACGATCCATTCTAATTCATTCCTACGATCCATTCTAATTCATTCGCACGAATGTATCGATTCTAATTCATTTGCATGATCCAATCTAATTCATTCCTATGATCCATTCTAATTCATTCATACGATCCATTCTAATTCATTCGCTCGAATATATCCATTCTAATTCATTCGTACGATCCATTCTAATTCATTCGTACGATCCATTTTAATACATTCGTTCGATCCATTCTAATTCATTCGTACAATGCGTTCTAATCCATTCGTACGATCCATTCTAATTCATTCGTACGATCCATTCTAATTCATTTGTACGAACGAATTAGAATGGATCATACGAATGGATTAGAATGGATCGTACGAATGAATTAGAATGGATCGTACGAATGCATTAGAATGGATCGTACGAATGAATTAGAATAGATCGTACGAATGAATTAGAATGGTTACATTCGTGCGAATGAATTAGAATGGATCATAGGAATGAATTAGAACGGATCGTGCGAATGAATTAGAATGGATCGTACGAATGAATTAGAATGGGTCATACGAATGAATTAGAATGGATCGTACGAATGAATTAGAATGGATCGTACGAATGAATTAGAATGGATCGAACGAATGAATTAGAATGGATACATTCGAGCGAATGAATTAGAATAGATCGTAGGAATGAATTAGAATGGATCATACGAATGAATTAGAATAGATCGTAGGAATGAATTAGAATGGATCATACGAATGAATTAGAATGGATCGTACGAACGAATTAGAATGGATCTTACGAACAAATTAGAATGGATCGTATGAACGAATTAGAATGGATACATTCATGCGAATGAATTAGAATGGATCGTACAAATGAATTAGAATTGATCGTACGAATGAATTAGAATAGATCGTACGAATGAATTAGAATTGATACATTCGTACGAATGAATTAGAATGGATCGTCCGAATGAATTAGAATGGATTGTACGAATGAATTAGAATGTATCGTGCGAATAAATTAGAATTGATACATTTGTGCGAATGAATTAGAATGGATCATACGAATGAATTAGAATGGATCGTGCGAATGAATTAGAATGGATCGCACGAATGAATTAGAATGGATACATTCGTGCAAATGAATTAGAATGGATCATATGAATGAATTAGAATGGATCGTACGAATGAATTAGAATGAATCGTAAGAATGAATTAGAATGGATCGTATGAATGAATTAGAATGGATCGTGCGAATAAATTAGAATGGATACATTCTTGCGAATAAAATAGAATGGACTGTTCGAATGAATTAGAATGGATCGTGCGAATGAATTAGAATGGATACATTCGTGCGAATGAATTAGAATGGATTGTGCGAATGAATTAGAATGAATCGTACGAATGAATTAGATTTCATCGTACGATCCATTCAAATCCATTCGTACGATCCATTCTTATTCATTCATTCGATCCATTCTAATTCATTCGCACAATCCATTCTAATTCATTCGTATGATCCATTCTAATTCATTAGCACGGATGTAACCATTCTAGTTCATTCGTACGATCCATTCTAATTATTTCCTATGATCTATTCTAATTCATTCGCACGAATGTATCCATTCTAATTCATTTGCACGATCCATTCTAATTCATTCCTATGATCCATTCTAATTCATTCATACGATCCATTCTAATTCATTCGCTCGAATGTATCCATTCTAATTCATTCGTACGATCCATTCTAATTCGTTCATACGATCCATTCTAATTCGTTCGTACGATCCATTCTAATTCGTTCGTACGATCCATTCTAATTCATTCACACGATCCATTCTAATTCATTTGTACGATCCATTCTAATTCATTCGTACGATCCATTCTAATTCATTCGCACAAATATAACCATTCTAATTCATTCGTACGATCCATTCTAATTCCTACGATCCATTCTAATCCATTCGTACGATCCATTCTAATCCATTCGTACGATCCATTCTAATTCATTCGCACGATCCATTCTAATTCATTCCGCACAAATGTATCCATTCTAGTTCATTCGCTCGAATATATCCATTCTAATTCATTCTCACGAATGTAACCTTTCTAATTCATTTGTATGATCCATTCTAATTCATTCGTACGATCCATTCTAATCCATTCGTACGATCCATTCTAATCCATTCGTACGATCCATTCTAATTCATTCGTATGATCCATTCTATTTCATTCTCACAAATGTATCCATTCTAATTCATTCGTACGATCCATTCTAATTCATTCGTACGATCCATTCTAATTCATTCGCATGATCCATTCTAATTTATTCGTACGATCCATTCTAATTCTTTCCTATGATCCATTCTAATTCATTCGCACGATCTATTCTAATTCAATCGCATGATCTATTCTAATTCATTCGTACGATCCATTCTAATTCATTCGTACAATGCGTTCGAATCCATTCGTACGATCCATTCTAATTCATTCCTATGACCCATTCTAATTCATTCGTACGATCCATTCTAATTCATTCGCTCGAATGTATCCATTCTAATTCGTTCGTACGATCCATTCTAATTCGTTCATACGATCCATTCTAATTCATTTGTTCGATCCATTCTAATTCACTCGTACGATCCATTCAAATTCATTCGCATGATCCATTCTAATTCATTCGTACGATCCATTCTAATTCATTCTCACGAATGTAACCTTTCTAATTCATTTGTATGATCCATTCTAATCCATTCGTACGATCCATTCTAATCCATTCGTACGACCCATTCTAATCCATTCGTACGATCCATTCTAATCCATTCGTACGATCCATTCTAATTCATTCTCTCAAATGTAACCTTTCTAATTCATTTGTACGATCCATTCTAATTCATTCGTACGATCCATTCTAATCCATTCGTACGATCCATTCTAATCCATTCATACGATCCATTCTAATTCATTCGCATGAATGTAACCATTCTAATTCATTCGTACGATCCATTCTAATTCATTCCTACGATCCATTCTAATTCATTCGGTGAATGGATTAGAATGGATTGTACGAATGAATTAGAATAGATACATTTGTGCGAATGAATTAGAATGGATCATACGAATGAAATAGAATGGATCGTACGAATAAATTAGAATGGATCGTGCGAATGAATTAGAATAGATTCATTCGTACAAATGAATTAGAATGGATCGTGCGAATGAATTAGAATGGATCGTACGAATGAATTAGAATGGATCGTGCGAATAAATTAGAATGGATCGTACGAATGAATTAGAATGGATCGTGCGAATGAATTAGAATGGATCATACGAATGAATTAGAATGGATACATTCGTATGAATGAATTAGAACGTATCGTACGAATGAATTAGAATGGATCATACGAAAGAATTAGAATGGATCGTATGAATGAATTAGAATGGATCGTGCAAATGAATTAGAATGGATCGTACGAATGAATTAGAATGGATCGTACGAATGAATTAGAATGGTTACATTCGTGCGAATGAATTAGAATGGATCGTACGAATGAATTAGAATGGATCGTACGAATGAATTAGAATGGATATATTCGAGCGAATGAATTAGAATAGATCATAGGAATGAATTAGAATGGATCATACGAATGAATGAGAATGGATCGTGCGAATGAATTAGAATGGATTGTAGGAATGAATTAGAATAGATCGTATGAATGAATTAGAATGGATGCATTCGAGCGAATGAATTAGAATGGTTCGTACGAATGAATTAGAATGGATCGTACGAATGAATTAGAATGGTTACATTCGTGCGAATGAATTAGAATGGATCGTACAAATGAATTAGAATGGATCGTGCGAATGAATTAGAATGGATCATAGGAATGAATTAGAATGGATCGTACGAATGAATTAGAATGGATCGTACAAATGAATTAGAATGGATACATTTGCGCGATGAATAAGAAAGGAGCGTACGAATGAATTAGAATGTAACCATTCTAATTCATTCGTACGATCCATTCTAATTCATTCCTACGATCCATTCTAATTCATTCGCACGAATGTATCCATTCTAATTCATTTGCACGATCCATTCTAATTCATTCCTATGATCCATTCTAATTCATTTGCACGATCCTTTCTTATTCATCGCACGAATGAATAAGAATGGATCATGCAAATAAATTAGAATGGATCATACGAATAAATTAGAATGGATCGTGCGAATGAATTAGAATGAATCGTACGAATGCATTAGAATGGATCGTACGAATGAATTAGAATGGATACATTTGTCCGAATGAATTAGAATGGATCGTACGAATGAATTAGAATGGATCGTACGAATGAATTAGAATTGATCATACTAATGAATTAGAATGGATCATACGAATGAATTAGAATGGATCGTGCGAATGAATTAGAATGGATCGTACGAATGAATTAGAATGGATCGTACGAATGAATTAGAATGGATATATTCGTGCGAATGAATTAGAATGGATCGTGCGAATAAATTAGAATAGATCATACGAATGAATTAGAGTGGATTGTACGAATGAATTAGAATGGATACATTCGTGCGAATGAATTAGAATGGATCGGATGAATGAATTAGAATGGATCGTACGATTCATTCTAATTCATTCGTATGATCCATTCTAATTCATTCGTACGATCTATTCTAATTCATACGCATGATCCATTCTAATTCATTCGTACAATCCATTCTAATTCATTCGTCCGATCCATTCAAATTCATTCGTACGATGCAATCTAATTCATTCGCACAAATGTATCTATTCTAATTCATCCGTACAATGAGTTCTAATCCATTCGTACGATCCATTCTAATCCATTCGTACTATCCATTCTAATTCATTCGTATGATCCATTCTAATTCATTCATACGATCCATTCTAATTTATTTGCATGAATGTATCTATTCTAATTTATTCGTATGATCCAGTCTAATTCATTCGTACGATCCATTCTAATTCATTCGCACGAATATATCCATTCTAATTCATTTGTACGATCCTTTCTAATTCCTTCGCACGATCCATTCTAATTCTTTCATATGATCTATTCTAATTCATTCGCGCGAATGTATCCATTCTAGTTCATTCGTACGCTCTATTCTAATTCATTCGTACGCTCCATTCTTATTCATTCGTATGATCTATTCTAATTCATTCGCACGAATGTATCCATTTTAATACATTTGCACGAACCATTCTAATTCACTCCTATGATCCATTCTAATTCATTCGTACGATCCATTCTAATTCATTCGCTCGAATGTATCCATTCCTATTCATTCGTACGATCCATTCTAATTCGTTCGTACGATCCATTCTTATTCGTTCGTACGATCCATTCTGATTCGTTCGTACGATCCATTCTAATGCATTCGTACGATTCATTCTAATTCATTCGCACGATCCATTCTAATTCATTCGTATGATCCATCCTAATTCATTCCTACGATCTATTCTATTTCATTCGCTCGAATGTAACCTTTCTAATTAGAATGGATAGTGCGAATGAATTAGAATGGATACATTCGTGCAAATGAATTAGAATGGATCGTACGAATCAATTAGAATGGATACATTCGTACGAATAAATCAGAATGGATCCTATGAATGAATTAGAATAGATACATTCGTACGAATGAATTAGAATGGATCGTACGAATGAATTAATATGGATCGTGCGAATGAATTAGAATGGATCATACGAATGAATTAGAATGGATACATTTGTGCAAATGAATTAGAATGGATCGTAGGAATGAATTAGAATGGATCGTACGAATGAATTAGAATGGTTACATTCGTGCGAATGAATTAGAATGGATCGTACGAAAGGATTAGAATGGATCGTACGAATGGATTAGAACGCATTGTACGAATGAATTAGAATGGATCGTACGAATGGATTAGAACGGATCGTACGAATGAATTAGAATGGATCATACGAATAAATTAGAATGGATACATTCAAGCGAATGAATTAGAATGGATCGTACGAATGAATTAGAATGGATCATAGGAATGAATTAGAATGGATCGTACAAATGGATTAGAATGGATCAAACGAATAAATTAGAATGGATACATTCGAGCAAATGAATTAGAATAGATCGTAGGAATGAATTAGAATAGATCGTAGGAATGAATTAGAATGGATCATACGAATGAATTAGAATGGATCATGCGAATGAATTAGAATGGATCGTGCGAATGAATTAGAATGGATTGTACGATTGAATTAGAATGGATCATACGAATGAATTAGAATGGATCGTACGAATGAATTAGAATGGATCGTATGAATGAATTAGAATGGATCGTACGAATGAATTAGAATGGATCGTACGAATGCATTAGAATGGATCCTACGAATGAATTAGAATGGATCGTACGAACGAATTAGAATGGATCATACGAACGAATTAGAATGGATCGTATGAACGAATTAGAATGGATCGTACGAATGAATTAGAATGGATTGTGCGAATGAATTAGAATGGATCGTACGAACGAATTAGAATGGATCGTATGAAAAAATTAGAATGGATCATACGAATGAATTAGAATGGATCGTGCGAATGAATTAGAATAAATCGTACGAATGCATTAGAATCGATCGTACGAATGAATTAGAATGGATCGTGCGAATAAATTATACGAATGAATTAGAATGGATTAGAATGGATTTTACGAATGAATTAGAATGGATACATTTGTACGAATGAATTAGAATGGATCGTGCGAATGAATTAGAATGGATCGTACGAATGAATTAGAATGGATCATACGAATGGATTCGAATGAATCGTACGAATGAATTAGAATGGATCGTACAAATGAATTAGAAAGGTTACATTTGTGAGAATGAATTAGAATGGTTCTTACGAATGGATTAGAATGGATCGTACGAATAGATTAGAATGGATCGTACAAATGGATTAGAATGGATCGTACGAATGAATTAGAATGGATCATACGAATGAATTAGAATGGATCGTACGAATGAATTAGAATTTGAATGGATCGTACGAATAAATTAGAATGGATCGTTCGAATGAATTAGAATGGATCGTGCGAATGAATTAGAATGGATCGTACGAATGAATTAGAATGGATACATTTGTGTGAATGAATTAGAATGGATCGTACATTTGTGAGAATGAATTAGAAAGGATCGTACGAATGAATTAGAATGGATCGTACGAATGGATTAGAATGGATCGTACGAATGAATTAGAATGGATACATTCGAGCGAATGAATTAGAATGGATCATACGAATGAATTAGAATGGATATATTTGTGCGAATGAATTTGAATGGATTGCACGAATTGAATTAAAATGGATCATACGAATGAATTAGAATGGATACATTCGTGCAAATGATCATACGAATTGAATTAAAATGGATCATACGAATTGAATTAAAATGGATCGTACGAATGAATTAGAATAGTTAAATTCGTGCGAATGAATTAAAATGGATCGTACGAATGGATTAGAATGGATCGTACGAATGGATTAGAACGCATTGTACGAATGAATTAGAATGGATCGTACGAATGGATTAGAATGGATCGTACGAATGAATTAGAATGGATCATACGAATAAATTAGAATGGATACATTCTAGCGAATGAATTAGAATGGATCGTACGAATGAATTAGAATGGATCATAGGAATGAATTAGAATGGATCGTACGAATGGATTAGAATGGATATAACCCATTCTAATTCATTCGCACGAATGTATCCATTCTAATGTATTCCATTCTAATGTATTCCTATGATTCATTCTAATTCATTCGCACGATCCATTCTAATTCATTCGTACGATCCATTCTAATTCATTAGTCCGATCCATTCTAATTTATTCGCACGAATGTATCCATTCGAATTCATTCGTACAATCCATTCTAATTCATTCGGACGATCCATTCTAATTCATTCGTATGATCCATTCTATTTCATTTGTACGATCCATTCTAATTCATTCGTATGATCCATTCTAACCCATTTGTAGGAAGTTCGATCCATTCTAATTCATTCGTACGATCCATTCTAATTCATTCATACAATGCGTTCTAATCCATTCGTACGATCCATTCTAATTGATTCGTACGATCCATTCTAATTCATTTGTACGAATGAATTAGAATGGATCATACGAATGGATTAGAATGGATCGTACGAATGAATTAGAATGGATCGTACGAATGAATTAGAATGGATCGTACGAATGGATTAGAATAGATCGAACTTCCTACGAATGGGTTAGAATGGATCATACGAATGAATTAGAATGGATCGTACAAATGAAATAGAATGGATCATACGAATGAATTAGAATGGATCGTTCGAATGAATTAGAATGGATCCACGAATGTATCCATTCTAGTTCATTCGTACACGCCATTCTAATTCATTCGTACGCTCCATTCTTATTCATCGCACAAATGTATCCATTCTAATTCATTCGTATGATCCATTCTAATTCATTCGCACGATCGATTCTAATTCATTCTTATGATCCATTCTAATTCATTCGTACGATCCATTCTAATTCTTTCGTACGATCCATTCTAATTCATTCGCACGATCTATTCTAATTCATTCGTACAATCCATTCTAATTCATTCGTACAATCCATTCTAATTCATTCGCACTATCCATTCTAATTCATTCGTACGATCCATTCTAATTCGTTCGTACAATCCATTCTAATTCATTCGTACGATCCATTCTAATTCATTCGCTCGAATGTATCCATTCTAATTCATTCGTACGATCCATTCTAATTCGTTCATACGATCCATTCTAATTCGTTCGTACGATCCATTCAAATTTATTCGTACGATCCATTCTAATCCATTCGTACGATCCATTCTAATTCATTCGTACAAATGAAATAGAATGGATCGTACGAATGAATTAGAAAGGATTGTGTGAATGAATTAGAATGGATTGTATGAATGAATAAGAATGGATCGTACGAATGAATTAGAATGGATCGTGCAAATGAATTAGAATGGATACATTCGTGCGAATGAATTAGAATGGATCGTGCGAATGAATTAGAATGGATCGTACGAATGAATTAGAATGGATATATTTGAACGAATAAATTAGAATGAATCATACGAATGAATTAGAATGGATCGTACGAATGAATTAGAATGGATCGTGCGAATGAATTAGAATCGATCGTACGAATGAATTAGAATGGATCGTACGAATGAATTAGATCGTACGAATGAATTAGAATGGATCGTACGAATGAATTAAAATGGATACATTCATACGACTTAATTAGAATGGATCGTGCGAATTAATTAGAATGGATCGTACGAATGAATTTGAATGGATACATTTATGCGAATGAATCTGAATGGATTGTATGAATGAAATACAATGGATCGTACGAATGAATTAGAATGGATCATACGAATAAATTAGAATAGCTCATACGAATGAATTAGAATGAATCGTACGAATGAATTAGAATGGTTACATTCGTGCGAATGAATTAGAATGGATTGTACGAATGAATTAGAATGGATCGTGCGAATGAATTAGAATTGATCATACGAATGAATTAGAATGGATCGTACGAACGAATACCAAATGGATCGTACGAAGGAATTAGAATGGATCGTATGAACGAATTAGAATGGATCGTACGAATGAATTAGAATGGATCGTACGAATGAATTAGAATGGATACATTCGAGCGAATGAATTAGAATGGGTCGTACGAATGAATAAGAATGGATCGTACGAATGAATTAGAATGGATCCATTCGTGCGAATGAATTAGAATGAATCGTACGAATGAATTAGAATGGATCGTAGGAATGAAGTAGAATGGATCGTACGAATGAATTAGAATGGTTACATTCGTGCGAATGAATTAGAATGGATCATAGGAATGAATTAAAATGGATACATTCGTGCGAATGAATTAGAATAGATCGTAGGAATGAATTAGAATGGATCATACGAATGAATTAGAATGAATCGTGCGAATGAATTAGAATGGATTGTACGAATGAATTAGAATAGATACATTCGTGCGAATGAATTAAAATGGATCGTACGAATGAATTAGAATGGATCGTGCGAATGAATTAGAATAGTTCATAGGAATGAATTAGAATGGATCATACGAATGAATTAGAATGGATTGTACGAATGATCGTACGAATGAATTAGAAAGGATCGTACGAATGAATTAGAATGGATCCACCGAATGAGTTAGAATGGATCATACGAATGAATTAGAATGGATCATACGAATGAATTAGAATGGATTGTGCGAATGAATTAGAATGGATCGTATGAATGAATAAGAATGGATTGTACGAATGAATTAGAATGGATCGTACGAATAAATTAGAATGGATCGTGCGAATGAATTAGAATGGATCGTACGAATGAATTAGAATGGATCGTATGAATGAATTAGAATGGATCGAACGAATGAATTAGAATGGATCGTACGAATGAATTAAAATGGATTGTGCGAATGAATTAGAATGGATCGTATGAATAAATTAGAATGGATCATACGAATGAATTACAATGGATCGTGCGAATGAATTAGAATGAATCATACGAATGCATTAGAATGGATCGTGCGAATGAATTAGAATGAATCATACGAATGCATTAGAATGGATCGTACGAATGAATTAGAATGAATCGTACAATCCATTCTAATTCATTCGTCCGATCCATTCTAATTCATTCGCATGAATGTATCTATTCTAATTCATTCGAACAATCCATTCTAATTCATTCGCACGATCCATTCTAATTCATTCGTATGATTCATTCTAATTCATTCCTACGATCTATTCTAATTCATTCGCTCGAATGTATCCATTCTAATTCATTCGTTCGATCCATTCTAATTCATTCGTACGATCCATTCATATTCATTCGCACGATCCATTCTAATTCATTCGTACGATCTATTCTAATTCATTCATACGATCCATTCAAATTCATTCATACGAATGAATTAGAATGGATCATATAAATGAATTAGAAAGGTTACATTCGTGAGAATGAATTAGAATGGATCGTACGAATGAATTAGAATGGATCGTACGAACGAATTAGAATGGATCGTACAAATGAATTTGAATGGATCATATGAATGAATTAGAATGGTTACATTCGTGCGAATGAATTAGAATGGATCATACGAATGGATTAGAGTGGATCGAACGAATGAATTAGAATGGATCGTACGAACGAATTAGAATGGATCATAGGAATGAATTAGAATGGATCGTACGAATGAATGATCCATTCTAATTCGTTCGTACGATCCATTCTAATTCGTTCGTACGATCCATTCTAATTCATTTGCACGATCCATTCTAATTCATTCGTACGATCCATTCTAATTCATTCATTCGATCCGTTCTAATTCATTCGCTCGAATGTATCCATTCTAATTCATTCGTTCGATCCATTCTAATTCATTCATACGATCCATTCAATTCATTCTCACAAATGTAACCTTTCTAATTCATTTGTACGATCCATTCTAATTCATTCATACAATCCATTCTAATTCATTTGTACGATCATTTCTTATTCATTCGTATGATCCATTCAAATTCATTCGTATAATACATTATAATTCATTCGTACGATCCATTCAAATTCATTCTCACGAATGTAACCTTTCTAATTTATTTGTATGATCCATTCTAATTTATTCGCATGATCTATTCTAATTCATTCGCACGATCCATTCTAATTCATTTGTCCGGTCCATTCTAATTCATTCGCACGAATGTATCCATTCTAATTCATTCGTACGATCCATTCAAATTCATTCGCACGATCCATTCAAATTCATTCGTACGATCCATTCAAATTCATTCGCACGATCCATTCTAATTCATTCGTATGATTAATTCTAATTCATTCATACGATCCATTCTAATTCATTCGCACGAATGTAATCAATCTAATTCATTCGTACGATCCATTCTAATTCATTCCTATGATCCATTCTAATTCATTTGCACGAATGTAACCATTCTAATTCATTCGTACAATCCATTCTGATTCATTAGAGTGGATCGTGCAAATGAATTAGAATGGATACATTCGTGCGAATGAATTAGAATGGATCGTAGGAATGAATTAGAATGGATCATACGAATGAATTAGAATGGTTACATTCGAGCGAATGAATTAGAATGGATCGTACGAATGAATTAGAATGGATCATACAAATGAATTAGAAAGGTAACATTCGTGAGAATGAATTAGAATGGATCGTATGAATGAATTAGAATGGATCATGCGAATGAATTTGAATGGATCGTACGAATGAATTAGAATGGATCGAACGAATCGAATGAATTAGAATGGATACATTCGAGCGAATGAATTAGAATAGATCATAAGAATGAATTAGAATGGATCATATGAATGAATTAGAATGGATCGTACGAACGAATTAGAATGGATCGTACGAACGAATTAGAATGGATCGTACGAACGAATTAGAATGGATCGTATGAACGAATTAGAATGGATCGTACGAATGAATTAGAATGGATACATTCGTGCGAATGAATTAGAATGGATCGTACGAATGAATTAGAGTGGATCGTGCGAATAAATTAGAATGAATCGTACGAATGAATTAGAATGGATCGTGCGAATGAATTAGAATGGATACATTTGTACGAATAAATTAAAATGGATTGTACGAATGAATTAGAATGGATATATTCTTGCGAATAAATTAGAATGGATCGTATATTCGTGCAAATAAATTAGAATTGATCATACGAATGAATTAGAATGGATCGTGCGAATGAATTAGAATGGATCGTACGAATGAATTAGAATGGATACATTCGTACGAATGAATTAGAGTGGACCGTACGAATGAATTAGAATGGATCATACGAATGAATTAGAATAGATACGTTCGTGCGAATGTATTAGAATGGATCGTCAAAATTAATTATAATGGATCGTACGACTGAATTAGATTGGATCGTACGAATGAATTAGAATGGATCGTGCGAAAGAATTAGAGTGGATCGTGCGAAAGAATTAGAATGGATCGCACGAATGAATTAGAATGGATCGTGCGAATGAATTTGAATAGATCGTACGAGTGAATTAGAATGGATACATTAATGCAAATGAAATAGAATGGATCGTATGAATGAATCAGAATGGATCGTACGAATGAATTAGAATGAATCGTGTGAATGAATTAGAATGGATCAAACGAGTGAATTAGAAAGGATACATTCGTGCGAATGAATTAGAATGAATCATACAAATGAATTAGAATGGATCTTCTGATTAAATTAGAATGGATCATGCGAATGAATTAGAATGGATCGTATGAATGAATTAGAATAGATACGTTCGTGCGAATGAATTAGAATGGATCGTACGAATGAAATAGAATGGAACATTCATGCGAAAAAATTGGAATGGATTGTACGAATGAATAGAATGGATCCTACGAATCAATTAGAATGGATTGTAAGAAAGTATTAGAATGGATCGTGTGAATAAATTAGAATGGATTGTACGAATGAATTAGAATGGATACATTCGAGCGAATGAATTAGAATGGATCGTACGAATGAATTAGAATGTATCCATTCTAATTCATTCGCACGATCCATTCTAATTCATTAGTACGATCCATTCTTATTCATTCGTACGATCCATTCTAATTTATTCGTATGATCAATTCTAATTCATTCGCACGATCCATTCTAATTCATTCTCACGAATGTAACCTTTCTAATTATTTTGTATGATCCATTCTAATTCATTCGTACGATCCATTCTAATCCATTCGTATGATCTATTCTAATCCATTCGTACAATTAGAATGGATCGTTCTAATCCATTCGTACGATCCATTCTAATCCATTCGTACAGTTAGAAGGACGAATGAATTAGAATGGATCGTACGATTCATTCTAATTCATTCGTATGATCCATTCTAATGCATTCATATGATTCATTCTAATTCATTCGCACGATCCATTCTAATTCATTCGTATGATCCATTCTAATTTATTCATACGATCCATTCTAATTCATTCGCACAATCCATTCTAATTCATTCGTACGATCCATTCTAATTCATTCGTTCCATCCATTCTAATTCATTCATACGATCTATTCTAATTCATTCGTACGATCCATTCTAATTCATTCGCACGATCCATTCTAATTCATTCGTACAAATGACTCCATTCTAATTCATTCGCACGAATGTATCCATTCTAATTCATTTGCATGAATGTATCCATTCTAATTTATTCGTACGAATGAATTAGAATGGATCGTACACATGATCCATTCGTACGATCATTTCTTATTCATTCGTACGATCCATTCTAATCCATTCGTCCGATCCAGTCAAATTCATTCGTACGAATCATTTGGATCATTCGAGCGAATGGGTCGTGCGAATGAATTAGAATCGATTGTACGAATGAATTAGAATGGATACATTCGAGCGAATGAATTAGAATAGATCGTAGGAATGAATTAGAATGGATCATACGAATGAATTAGAATGGATCCTGCGAATGAATTATAATGGATCGTACGAATGAATTAGAATGGATTATACGAACGAATTAGAATGGATCGTACGAACGAATTAGAATGGATCATACGAATGAATTAGAATGGATCGTACGAATGAATTAGAATGGATACATTCGTGCGAATGAATTAGAATGGATCGTACGAATGAATTAGACTGGATCGTACGAATAAATTAGAATAGATACATTCATACGAATGAATTAGAATGGATCGTACGAATGAATTAGAATGGATCGTGCGAATGAATTAGAATGGATCGTACGAATGAATTAGAATGGATCGTACGAATGAATTAGAATGGATCGTACGAATGAATTAGAATGAATCGTACGAATGAATTGGAATGGATCGTGCGAATGAATTAGAATGGATCATGCGAATGAAATAGAATGGATCGTGCGAATGAATTAGAATGGATCTAATTCATTCGCGCGATCTATTCTAATTCATTTGTACGATCCTTTCTAATTCATTCGCACGATCCATTCTAATTCTTTTATATGATCCATTCTAATTCATTCATACGATCCATTCTAATTCATTCCTACGATCCATTCTAATTCATTCGCACGAACGTATCCATTAGAATGGATCGTACGAATGAATTAGAATGAATCATCCGAATGAATTAGAATGGATCGTGCAAATGAATTGGAATGGATACATTCGTGCAAATGAATTAGAATGGATACATTCGTGCGAATGAATTAGAATGGATCATACGAATGAATTAAAATGGATCGTGCGAATGAATTAGAATGAATCCATTCTAATTAATTCGCACGAATGTATCCATTCTAATGTATTCGTACGATCCATTCTTATTCATTCATATGATCCATTCTAATTCATTCGTACGTTCCATTCTAATTCATTCGCACGATCCATTCTAATTTATTCGTACGATCCATTCTAATTCATTCGTACGATCTATTCTAATTCATTCGCACGAATGTAACCATTCTAATTCATTCGTACGATTCATTCTAATTCATTTGTATGAGCTATTCTAATTTATTCGTATGATCCATTCTAATTCATTCGTACGATCCCTTGTATTTTATTCATACAATCCATTCAGATTCATTCGCACAAATGTATCCATTCAAATTCATTTGCACGATCCATTCTAATTCATTCCTACGATCTATTCTAATTCATTCGCATGATCCATTCGTACGATCGATTCTAATTCATTTGCACGATCCATTCTAATTCATTCCTATGATCCATTCTAATTCATTCGTACGATCCATTCTAATTCGTTCGTACGATCCATTCTAATTCGTTCATACGATCCATTCTAATTCATTCGCATAATGCATTCTAATTCATTCGTACGATCCATTCTAATTCATTCGTATGATCCATTCGTACGATCCATTCTAATTCATTCGTACAATACGTTCTAATCCATCCGTACGATCCATTCTAATTCATTCGTATGATCTATTCTAATTCATTCGCACGAATGTATCCATTCTAATTCATTTGCACGATCCATTCTAATTCATTCCTATGATCCATTCTAATTCATTCGTACGATCCATTCTAATTCATTCGCTCGAATGTATCCATTCTAATTCATTCGTACGATCCATTCTAATTCATTCGTATGATCCATTCTAATTCATTCGTACGATCCATTCTAATTCATTCGCACGATCCATTCTAATTCATTCGTACGATCCATTCTAATGCATTCGTACGATTCATTCTAATTCATTCGCACGATCCATTCTAATTCATTCGTACGATCCATTCTTATTCATTCATACGATCCATTCTAATTCATTCGTACGGTCCATTCTAATTCATTCGTATGATCCATTCTAATTCATTTGTATGATCCATTCTAACTCATTCGGTGGATCCATTCTAATTCATTCGTACGATCCATTCTAATTCATTCGTACGATCCATTCTAATTAATTCGCACGATCCATTCTAATTCATTCCTATGATCCATTCTAATTGAGTCGTATGAATGTATCCATTTTAATTCATTCGTACGATCTAATTCATTCGTACGATCCATTCTAATTCATTCGTACGATCGATTCTAATTCATTCGCACGATCCATTCTAATTCATTCGTAGGATCCATTCTAATTCATTCGTATGATCCATTCTAATTTATTCATTCAAATATATCCATTCTAATTCAAGCGTACGATCCATTCAAATTCATTCGCACGATCCATTCTAATTCATTCATACAAATGAATTAGAATGGTTACATTCGTGCGAATGAATTAGAATGGATCGTACGAATGAATTAGTAGGGATCATGCGAATGAATTTGAATGGATCGTACGAATGAATTTGAATGGATCGTACGAATGAATTAGAAAGGATACATTTGGGCGAATGAGTTAGAATGGATCATACGAATGAATTAAAATGAATCATACGAATGAATTAGAATGGATCATACGAATGAATTAGAATGGATCGTGCGAATGAATTAGAATGGATCGTGCGAATGAATTAGAATGGATCGCATGAATGAATAAGAATGGATCGTACGAATGAATTAGAATGGATCGTGCGAATGAATTAGAATGGATCGTACGAACGAATTAGAATGGATACATTCGTGCGAATGAATTAGAATGGATCGTACAAATGAATTAAAATGTATGCATTCAAATTCATTCATACGATCCATTCTAATTTATTCATACGATCCATTCTAATTCATTCGCTCGAATGTATCCATTCTAATTCATTCGTACGATCCATTCTAATTTATTCGCACAAATGTAACCATTCTAATTCATTCGTACGATCCATTCTAATTCATTCGTACGATCCATTCTAATTCATTCGCTCAAATGTAACCATTCTAATTCATTCGTACGATCCATTCTAATTCATTCCTATGATCCATTCTAATTCATTCGCACGAATGTATCTATTCGTGCACGATCCATTCTAATTCATTCGTACGATCCATTCTAATTCATTCGCACAAATGTATCCATTCTAATTCATTCGTACGATCCATTCTAATTCATTCGTACGATCCATTCTAGTTCATTTGCACGAATGTATCCATTCTAATTCATTCACACGAATGTAACCATTCTAATTCATTCGCACGATCCATTCTAATTCATTCGTACGATCCATTCTAATTCATTCGCACAAATGTATCCATTCTAATTCATTCGTACGATCCATTCTAATTCATTCGTACAATCCATTCAAATTCATTCGTACGATCCATTCTAATTCATTCGTATGATCTATTCTAATTCATTCCTACGATCCATTCAAATTCATTTGTACGATCCATTCTAATCCATTCGTACGATCCATTCTAATTCATTCTCACGAATGTATCCATTCTAATTCATTTGCACAATCCAATCTAATTCAAACGTATGATCCATTCTAATTCATTCACATTATGTATTCTAATTTATTCGTATGATCCATTCTAATTTATTCGTATGATTCATTCTAATTCATTCGTAAGATCCATTCTAATTCATTCGCACAATTTATCCATTCTAATTCATTCGTACGATCCATTCTAATTCATTCCTACGATCCATTCTAATTCATTCGCACATTCTAATTCATTTGCATGAATGTATCCTTTCTAATTTATTCGTACGATTCAGTCTAATTCATTCGTACGATCCATTCTAATTCATTCGCACGAATATATCCATTCTAATTCATTGGTACGATCCTTTCTAATGGATACATTCGTGCGAATGAATTAGAATGGATCGGACGAATGAATTAGAATGGATCGTACGATTCATTCTAATTCGTTCGTACGATCCATTCTAATTCATTCGTATGATCCATTCTAACTCATTCGGTGGATCCATTCTAATTCATTCGTATGATCCATTCTAATTCATTCGCACTATCCATTCTAATTCATTCGCATCCATTCTAATTTATTCGTACGATCCATTCTAATTCTTTCGCATCTATTCTAATTCAATCGCAAGATCCATTCTAATTCATTCGTACTATACATTATAATTCATTCGTACGATCCATTTTAATTCATTCGCACGATCCATTCTAATTCATTCGCACAAATGTATCCATTCTAATTCATTCGTACGATCCATTCTAATTCATTCGCACAAATGTATCCTTTCTAATTCATTTGTATGATCCATTCTAATTCATTCGTACGATCCATTCTAATTCATTCGTACGATCATTTCTAATTTATTCGCACGATCCGTTCTAATTCATTCCTATGATCCATTCTAATTCATTCGCACGAATGTAACCATTCTAATTCATTCGTACGATCCATTCTAATTCATTCCTACGATCCATTCTAATTCATTTGTACGATCCATTTTAATTCATTCGCACGAATGTATCCATTCTAATTTATTCGTACAATCCATTCTAATTCATTCGCACGATCCATTCTAATTCATTCGTATGATCCATTCTAATTCATTCCTACGATTTATTCTAATTCATTCGTACGATACATTCATACGACTGAATTAGAATGGATTGTATGAATGAATTAGAATTGATCATATGAATGAATTAGAATGGATCGTACGAATGATCGTACGACTGAATTAGAATGGATCGTACGAATGAATTAGAATGGATCCACCGAATGAGTTAGAATGGATCATACGAATGAATTAGAATGGATCGTACGAATGAATTAGAATAGATTGTGCGAATGAATTCGAATTGATCGTATGAATGAATAAGAATGGATCGTACGAATGAATTAGAATGGATCGTACGAATAAATTAGAATGGATCGTGCGAATGAATTAGAATAGATCGTACAAATGAATTAGACTGGATCGTATGAATGAATTAGAATGGATCGAACGAATGAATTAGAATGGATTGTATGAATGAATTAGAATGGATCGTACGAATGAATTAGAATGAATCGTATGAATGCATTAGAATGAATACATTCGTGCGAATGAATTAGAATGGATCGTACGAATGAATTAGAATGGATCATACAAATGAATTAGAAAGGTTACATTCGTGAGAATAAATTAGAATGGATCATACGAATGAATTAGAATGGATCATGTGAATGAATTAGAATGGATCGTATGAATGGATTAGAACGCATTGTACGAATGAATTAGAATGGATCGTACAAATGAATTAGAATGGATATATTCATGCGAATGAATTAGAGAATGGATCCACCGAATGAATTAGAATGGATCGTACGAATGAATTAGAATGAATCATCCGAATGAATTAGATCGTACGATTCATTCTAATTCATTCGTACGATCCATTCTAATGCATTCGTACGATTCATTCTAATTCATTCGCACAATCTATTCTAATTCATTCGTACGATCCATTCTTATTCATTCATACGATCAATTCTAATTCATTCGCACGAATGTAACCATTCTAATTCATTCGCACGATCCATTCTAATTCATTCGTACGAATGTATCAATTCTAATTCATTCGTACGATCTATTGTAATTCATTCGTACGATCAATTCTAATTCATTTATACGATCCATTCTAATTCATTCGTACGATCCATTCTAATTCATTCGTACAATCCATTCTAATTCATTCGTATGATCTATTCTAATTAGAATTAGAATGAATTATGATGGATACATTCGAGCGAATGAATTAGAATAGATCGTAGAAATGAATTAGAATGGATCATACGAATGAATTAGAATAGATCGTACGAATGAATTAGAATGGATCGTACGAATGAATTAGAATGAATCGTACGAACGAATTAGAATGGATCGTACGAACGAATTAGAATGGATCATAGGAATGAATTAGAATCGATCGTGCAAATGAATTAGAATGGATACATTCGTGCGAATGAATTAGAATGGATCGTAGGAATGAATTAGAATGGATCGTACGAATGAATTAGAATGGTTACATTCGTGCGAATGAATTAGAATGGATCATACGAATGAATTAGAATGGATCATACAAATGAATTAGAAAGGTTACATTCGTGAGAATGAATTAGAATGGATCGTACGAATGAATTAGAAAGGTTAGAATGGATACATTCGAGCGAATGAATTAGAATAGATTGTAGGAATGAATTAGAATGAATCATACGAATGAATTAGAATGGATCGTGCGAATGAATTAGAATGGATTGTACGAATGAATTAGAATGGATACATTCGTGCGAATGAATTAGAATGGATCGGACGAATGAATTAGAATGGATCGTACGATTCATTCTAATTCGTTCGTACGATCCATTCTAATTCATTCGTATGATCGTACGAATAAATTAGAAATGAAGTAGAATGGATTGTGCGAATGAATTAAAATGGATCGTGCGAATGAATTAGAATGGATTGTGCGAATGAATTAGAATGGATCGTACGAACGAATTAGAATGGATCGTACGAACGAATTAGAATGGATCATATGAACGAATTAGAATGGATCGTACGAATGGATTAGAACGCATTCGTATGATCCATTCTAATTCATTCGCACGATCCATTCTAATTCATTCGTACGATCCATTCTAATTCATTCGTACAATCCATTCTAATTCATTCATACGAATAAATTAGAATGAATATGATCCATTCGTACGATCCATTCTAATTCATTCGTACAATGCGTTCTAATCCATTCGTACGATCCATTCTAATTCATTCGTATGATCTATTATAATTCATTCGCACGAATGTATCCATTCTAATTCATTTGCACGATCCATTCTAATTCATTCCTATGATCCATTCTAATTCATTCGTACGATCCATTCTAATTCATTCGCACTATCCATTCTAATTCATTCGCACGATCTATTCTAATTCATTCGTACGATCCATTCTAATTCATTCGCACGAATGTATCCATTCTAATTCATTTGCATGAATGTATCCATTCTAATTTATTCGTACGAATGGATTAGAATGGATCGTACGAATGAATAAGAAATGATCGTACGAATGGATCATGCGTACGATCATTTCTTATTCATTCGTACGATTCATTCTAATCCATTCGTACGAATAAATTAGAATGGATACATTCATGCAAATGAATTAGAATGGATATATTCGTGCGAATGATTTAGAATGGATCGTACGAATGAATTAGAATAGATCGTGCGAATGAATTAGAATGGATAGTGTGAATGAATTAGAATGGATCGTACGAATGGATCGTATGAATGAATAAGAATGGATCGTACGAATGAATTAGAATGGATCATGCGAATGAATTAGAATAGATCATACGATCCATTCTAATCCATTCGTACGATCCATTCTAATTCATTCGCACGAATGTAACCATTCTAATTCATTCATATGATCCATTCTAATTCATTCTAATTCATTCGTACGATCCATTCTAATGCTTTCCTACGATCCATTCTAATTCATTCGCACGAATGTAACCATTCTAATTCATTTGCACGATCCATTCTAATTCATTCGTACGATCCATTCTAATTCATTTGTACGATCTATTCTAATTCATTCGCTCGAATGTATCCATTCTAATTCATTCGCACGATCCATACTAATTCATTCGTCCGATCAATTCTAATTCATTCGCACGAATGTATCCATTCTAATTCATTCGTACAATCCATTCTAATTCATTCGCACGATCCATTCTAATTCATTCGTATGATCCATTCTAATTCATTCCTACGATCTATTCTAATTCATTCGCTCGAATGTATCTATTCTAATTCATTCGCTCGAATGTATCTATTCTAATTCATTCGCATGATCCATTCGAATTCATTCGTACGATCCATTCAAATCCATTCTAATTCATTTGTAATTCATTCATACAATCCATTCAGATTCATTCGCACAAATGTATCCATTCAAATTCATTCATACGATCCATTCTAATTAATTCGCACGATCTATTCTAATTCAGTCGTATGAATGTATCCATTTTAATTCATTCGTACGCTCCATTCTAATTCATTCGTACGATCTAATTCATTCGTACGATCCATTCTAATTCATTCGTACGATCCATTCTAATTCATTTGCACGATCCATTCTAATTCATTCGTACGATCCATTCTAATTCATTCCTATGATCCATTCTAATTCATTCGCACGATCCATTCTATTAAATTGGAATGGATCGTACGAATGAATTAGAATGGATCATACGAATCAATTAGAATGGATCGTACGAATGAATTAGAATGGATCGTGCGAATGAATTAGAATCGATCGTACGAATGAATTAGAATGGATCATACGAATGAATTAGATCGTATGAATGAATTAGAATGGATTGAACGAATGAATTAGAATGGATCGTACGAATGAATTAGAATGGATCGTACGAATGAATTAGAATGAATCGTACGAATGCATTAGAATGGATACATTCGGGCGAGTGAATTAGAATGGATCGTATGAATGAATTAGAATTGATCATACAAATGAATTAGAAAGGTTACATTCGTGAGAATGAATTAGAATGGATCATACGAATGAATTAGAATGGATCATGCGAATGAATTAGAATGGATCGTACGAATGGATTAGAACGCATTGTACGAATGAATTAGAATGGATCGTACAAATGAATTAGAATGGATATATTCATGCGAATGAATTAGAGAATGGATCCACCGAATGAATTAGAATGGATTGTACGAATGAATTAGA
Organism: Chamaelirium japonicum; assembly: GCA_947650365.1. Classification (NCBI taxonomy): domain Eukaryota; kingdom Viridiplantae; phylum Streptophyta; class Magnoliopsida; order Liliales; family Melanthiaceae; genus Chamaelirium; species Chamaelirium japonicum. Next base: position 48,257,679 of record OX393552.1, on the reverse strand, counting down.
ATGAATCATCCGAATGAATTAGTTCATACGATTCATTTTAATTCATTCGTACGATCCATTCTAATGCATTCGTACGATTCATTCTAATTCATTCGCACGATCTATTCTAATTCATTCGTACGATCCATTCTTATTCATTCATACGATCAATTCTAATTCATTCGCACGAATGTAACCATTCTAATTCATTCGCACGATCCATTCTAATTCATTCGTACGAATGTATCAATTATAATTCATTCGTACGATCTATTCTAATTTATTCGTACGGTCCATTCTAATTCATTCGTACGATCCATTCTAATTCATTCGTACAATCTATTCTAATTCATTCGTATGATCTATTCTAATTAGAATTAGAATGACTTAGAATGGATACATTCGAGCGAATGAATTAGAATAGATCATATGAATGAATTAGAATGGATCATACGAATGAATTAGAATAGATCGTACGAATGAATTAGAATGGATCGTACGAATGAATTAGAATAGATCGTACGAACGAATTAGAATGGATCGTACGAACGAATTAGAATGGATCATAGGAATGAATTAGAATGGATCGTGCAAATGAATTAGAATGGATACATTCGTGCGAATGAATTAGAATGGATCGTAGGAATGAATTAGAATGGATCGTACGAATGAATTAGAATGGTTGCATTCGTGCGAATGAATTAGAATGGATCGTACGAATGAATTAGAATGTATCATACAAATGAATTAGAAAGGTTACATTAATGAGAATGAATTATAATGGATCGTACGAATGAATTACAAAGGTTAGAATGGATACATTCGAGCGAATAAATTAGAATAGATCATAGAAATGAATTAGAATGGATCATACGAGTGAATTAGAATGGATCGTGCGAATGAATTAGAATGGATTGTACAAATGAAATAGAATGGATACATTCGTGCGAATGAATTAGAATGGATCGGACGAATGAATTAGAATGGATCGTACGATTCATTTAAATTCGTTCGTACGATCCATTCTAATTCATTCGTATGATCGTACGAATAAATTAGAAATGAAGTAGAATGGATCGTGCGAATGAATTAGAATGGATCGTGCGAATGAATTAGAATGGATCGTACGAACGAATTAGAATGGATCGTACGAACGAATTAGAATGGATCATATGAACGAATTAGAATGGATCGTACGAATGGATTAGAACGCATTCGTATGATCCATTCTAATTCATTCGCACGATCCATTCTAATTCAATCGCACGAATATATCGATTATAATTCATTCGCACGATCCATTCTAATTCATTCGTACGATCCATTCTAATTCATTCGTACGATCCATTCTAATTCATTCGTGCGATCCATTCTAATTCATTCGTACGAATAAATTAGAATGAATATGATCCATTCGTATGATCCATTCTAATTCATTCGTACAATGCGTTCTAATCCATTCGTACGATCCATTCTAATTCATTCGTATAATCTATTCTAATTCATTCGCACAAATGTATCCATTCTAATTCATTTGCACGATCCATTCTAATTCATTCCTATGATCCATTCTAATTCATTCGTATGATCCATTCTAATTCATTCGCACTATCCATTCTAATTCATTCGCACGATCTATTCTAATTCATTCGTACGATCCATTCTAATTCATTCGCACGAATGTATCCATTCTAATTCATTTGCATGAATGTATCCATTCTAATTTATTCGTACGAATGGATTAGAATGGATCGTACGAATGAATAAGAAATGATCGTACGAATGGATCATGCGTACGATCCATTCTAATTCATAGGAATCAATTAGAATGGATCGTACGAATGAATTAGAATGGATCGTGCGAATGAATTAGAATTGATCGTACGAATGAATTAGAATGGATCGTACGAATGAATTAGATCGTACGAATGAATTAGAATGGATCCTACGAATGAATTAAAATGGATACATTCATACGACTGAATTGGAATGGATCGTGCGAATTAATTAGAATGGATCATATGAATGAATTTGAATGGGTACATTTGTGCGAATGAATCTGAATGGATTGTATGAATGAATTACAAATCAATTAGAATGGATTTGAATGGATCGTACGAATGAATTAGAATGAATCATGCGAATGAATTAGAATGGATACATTCGAGCGAATGAATTAGAATAGATCGTAGGAATGAATTAAAATAGATCATACGAATGAATTAGAATGGATCGTGCGAATGAATTAGAGTGGATTATACGAATGAATAAGAATGGATACATTCGTGCGAATGAATTAGAATGGATCGGACGAATGAATTAGTATGGATCGTGCGAATGAATTAGAATGGATACATTCGAGCGAATGAATTAGAATGGATCGTACGAATGAATTAGAATGGATCGTACGAATGAATTAGAATGGATCGTGCAAATGAATTAGAATGGATACATTCGTGCGAATGAATTAGAATGGATCGTAGGAATGCATTAGAATGGATCGTACGAATGAATTAGAATGGATCATATGAATGAATTAGAATGGATCGACGAATGAATTAGAATGGATCGTATGAACGAATTAGAATGGATCGTATGAACGAATTAGAATGGATCGTACGAATGAATTAGAATGGATACATTCGAGCGAATGAATTAGAATGGATCATAGGAATGAATTAGAATGGATCGTGCAAATGAATTAGAATGGATCGTATGAATGAATTAGAATGGATCGTACGAATGAATTAGAATGGATCTAATTCATTCGCATGATCCATTCTAATTCATTCGTACGATCAATTCTTTTTCATTCCTACGATCTATTCTAATTAGAATGGATCGTACGAATGGATTAGAATGGATTGTATGGATCGTGCGAATGGATTAGAATGAATCGTACGATCCATTCTAATTCATTCTAATTCTTTCGCAAGATCCATTCTAATTCATTCGTATGATCCATTCTAATTCATTCCTACGATCTATTCTAATTCATTTGCTCGAATGTATCCATTCTAATTCATTAGTTCGATCCATTCTAATTCATTTGTATGATCCATTCTAATTCATTCGTACGATCCATACTAATCCATTCGTACGATCCATTCTAATCCATTCGTATGATCCATTCTAATTCATTCGTACAATCCATTCTAATTCATTCTCACAAATGTAACCTTTCTAATTCATTTGTATGATCCATTCTAATTCATTCGTACGATCTATTCTAATTCATTCGCACGATCCATTCTAATTCATTCCTATGATCCATTCTAATTCATTCGTACGATCTATTCTAATTCATTCGCACAAATGTATCCTTTCTAATTCATTCGCACGAATGTAACCTTTCTAATTCATTTGTATGATCCATTCAAATTCATTCGTACAAATGAATAGAATGGATCGTACGAATGAATTGTACGAACGAATTAGAATGGATCGTACAAATGAATTAGAAAGGTTACATTTGTGAGAATGAATTAGAATGGATCGTACGAATGGATTAGAATGGATCGTACGAATGGATTAGAATGGATCGTACGAATGAATTAGAATGGATCATACAAATGAATTGGAAAGGTTATATTCGTGAGAATGAATTAGAATGGATCGTACGAATGAATTAGAATGGATCATGCGAATGAATTTGAATGGACCGTACGAATGAATTAGAATGGATCAAACGAATGAATTAGAATGGAACGTATGAACGAATTAGAATGGATCGTACGAATGAATTAGAATTGATACATTCAAGCGAATGAATTATAATGGATCGTACGAATGAATTAGAATGGATCATAGGAATGAATTAGAATGGATACATTCGAGCGAATGAATTAGAATAGATCGTAGGAATGAATTAGAATGGATCATACGAATGAATTAGAATGGATCGTGCGAATGAATTAGAATAGATTGTACGAATGAATTAGAATGGATACATTCGTGCGAATGAATTAGAATGGATCGTACGAATAAATTAGACTGGATCGTACGAATGGATTAGAATGGATCATAGGAATGAGTTAAAATGGATCGTAGGAATGAGTTAGAATGGATCGTACGAATGAATTAGAATAGATCGTACGAATGAATTAGAAAGGTTACATTCGTGAGAATGAATTAGAATGGATCGTACGAATGAATTAGAATGGATCATGCAAATGAATTAGAAAGGTTACATTCTAATTCATTCGTACAATCCATTCTAATTCATTTGCATGAATGTATCCATTCTAATTTATTTGTACGAATGAATTAGAATGAATTAGAATGGATCGTACGAATGGATTAGAATGGATCGTACGAATGGATTAGAATCGATCGTATGATTGGATTAGAATGGATCGTACGAATGAATTAGAATGGATCATACAAATGAATAAGAAAGGATTGTACGAATGGATTAGAATGGATCGTACGAATGGATTAGAATAGATCGTACGAAAGAATTAGAATGGATCGTACAAATGAATTAGATAGGTTACATTTGTTAGAATGAATTAGAATGGATCGTACGATGGATTAGAACGCATTGTACGAATGAATTAAAATGGATACATTTGTACGAATGAATTAGAATGGATCGTACGAATGAATTAGAATGGATCGTACGAATGAATTAGAATGGATCATACGAATGAATTAGAATGGATACATTCGAGCGAATGAATTAGAATAGATCGTAGGAATAAATTAGAATGGATCATATGAATGAATTAGAATGGATCGTGCGAATGAATAGAATCGATCGTACGAATGAATTAGAATAGATCGTATGAACGAATTAGAGTGGATCGTACGAACGAATTAGAATGGATCGTATGAACGAATTAGAATGGAATGTACGAATGAATTAGAATGGATACATTCGAGCGAATGAATTAGAATGGATCGTACGAATTAATTAGAATGGATCATAGGAATGAATTAGAATGGATCGTGCAAATGAATTAGAATGGATACATTCGCGCGAATGAATTAGAATGGATCGTACGAATGAATTAGAATGGATCGTGCGAATGAATTAATTAGAATTGATCGAACGAATGGATTAGAATGGATCGTACGAATGGATTAGAATGGATCGTATGAATAGATTAGAATGGATCATACGAATGGATTAGAATGGATCGTACGAATGAATTAGAATGGATCATACAAATGAATTAGAATAGATCGTGCGAATGAATTAGAATGGATCGTACGAACGAATTAGAATGGATCATGCGAATGAATTAGAATAGATCGTATGAATGAATTAGAATGGATCGTACGAATAAATTAGAATGGATATATTTGTAAGAATGAATTAGAATGGATCGTACGAATGAATTAGAATGGATCGTACGAATGAATTAGAATGGAACGAACGAATGAATTAGAATGGATTGTACGAATGAATTAGAATGGATCGTACGAATGAATTAGAATGGATCATACGAATGAATTAGAATGGATCGTACGAATGAATTAGAATCGATTCTAATTCATTTGTATGATCCATTCTAATTCATTTGTACGATCCATTCTAATCCATTCGTACGATCCATTCTAATCCATTCGTACGATCCATTCTAATTCATTCGCACGAATGTAACCATTCTAATTCATTCGTACGATCCATTCTAATTCATTCCTACGATCCATTCTAATTCATTCGCACGAATGTATCCATTCTAATTCATTTGCACGATCCATTCTAATTCATTCCGATGATCCATTCTAACTCATTCGTACGATCCATTCTAATTCATTCAATCGAATGTATCCATTCTAATTTATTCCTATGATCCATTCTAATTCATTCGTACGATCCATTCCAATTCATTCGTACGATCCTTTCTAATCCATTCGTACGATCCATTCTAATCCATTCGTACGATCCTTTCTAATTCATTTGTATGATCCATTCTAATTCATTCGTACGATCCATTCTAATTCATTTGCACCATCCATTCTAATTCATTCCTATGATCCATTCTAATTCATTCGTACGATCCATTCTAATTCATTTGCACGATCCATTCTAATTCATTCCAATGATCCATTCTAATTCATTCGTCCGATCCATTCTAATTCATTTGTACGATCCAGTCTAATTCATTTGTATGATCAATTCTAATTCATTCGCACGATCTATTGTAATTCATTCGTACGATCCATTCTAATTCATTCGTACGATCCATTCTAATTCGTTCGTACGATCCATTCTAATTTGTTCGTACGATCCATTCTAATTCATTAGCATGATCCATTCTAATTCATTCGTACAATCCATTCTAATTCATTCTCACGATCCATTCTAATTCATTCGTACAAATGTATCCATTCTAATTCATTCGTCCGATCCATTCTAATTCATTCGCACGAATGTATCCATTCTAATTCATTCGTACGATACATTCTAATTCATTCGTATGATCCATTCTAATTCATTTGCACGATCCATTCTAATTCATTCCTATGATCCATTCTAATTCATTCGTACGATCCAATCTAATTCATTCGCTCGAATGTATCCATTCTAATTCATTCATACGATCTATTCTAATTCATTCGCATGATCCATTCTAATCCATTCATACGATCCATTCTAAATTATTCGCACGATCCATTCTAATTCATTCATACGATCTATTCTAATTCATTCGTACGATCCATTCTAATTCATTCGCACCAATGTATCCATTCTAATTCATTCATACGATCCATTCATATTCATTCGCACGATCCATTCTAATTCATTCGTACGATCCATTCTAATTCATTCGCACGATCCATTCTAATTCATTCGTACGATCCATTCTAATTCATTCGCACGAATGTATCCATTCTAATGCATTCGTACGATCCATTCTAATTCATTCGTACGATCCATTCTAATCCATTCGTACGATCCATTCTAATTCATTCTCACAAATGTAACCTTTCTAATTCATTTGTACGATCCATTCTATTTCATTTGCACGATCCATTCTAATTCATTCCTATGATCCATTCTAATTCATTTGTACGATCCATTCTAATTCATTCGCAAGAATGTATCCATTCTAATTCGTTCATACGATCCATTCTAATTCGTTCGTACGATCCATTCTAATTCGTTCGTACGATCCATTCTAATTCATTTGTATGATCCATTCTAATTCATTCCTACGATCTATTCTAATTCATTCGTATGATCCATTCTAATTTATTCCTACGATCTATTCTAATTCATTCGCTCAAATGTATCCATTCTAATTCATTCGTTCGATCCATTCTAATTCATTCGTACGATGTATTCTAATTCATTCGCTCGAATGCATCCATTCTAATTCATTCGTTCGATCCATTCTAATTCACTCGCACGAATGTAACCATTCTAATTCATTCGCACGATCCATTCTAATTCATTCGTACGATCCATTCTAATTCATTCTCACAAATGTAACCTTTCTAATTCATTTGTACGATCCATTCTAATTCATTCGTACAATCCATTCTAATTCATTCGTACGATCCATTCTAATTCATTCGCACAATCCATTCTAATTCATTCGCACGAATGTATCCATTCTAATTCATTCGTACGATCCATTCTAATTCATTCGTACAATCCATTCTAATTCATTTGCATGATCCATTCGTACGATCCATTCTAATCCACTCGTACGATCCATTCTAATTCATTCGCACGAATGTATCCATTCTAATTCATTCGTACAATCTATTCTAATTCATTCGCACGATCCATTCTAATTCATTCATATGATCCATTCTAATTCATTCGTACGATCCATTCTAATTCGTTCATACGATCCATTCTAATTCGTTCATTCGATCCATTCTAATTCATTCGCATAATCCATTCTAATTCATTCGTACGATCCATTCTAATTAATTCGTATGATCCATTCTAACTCATTCGGATCCATTCGTACGACCCATTCTAATTCATTCGTATGATCCATTCGTACGATCCATTCTAATTCATTCGTACAATGCGTTCTAATCCATTCGTACGATCGATTCTAATTCATTCGTATGATCTATTCTAATCCATTATAATTTATTCGTATGATCCATTCTAATTCATTCGTACAATCCATTCAAATTCATTCGTACGATGCAATCTAATTCATTCGAATGAATATATCCATTCTAATTCATTCGCACGATCCATTCTAATTCTTTCATATGATCCATTCTAATTCATTCGTACGATCCATTCTAATTCATTCGTATGATCCATTCTAATTCATTCCTATGATCCATTCTAGTGCATTCGTACGATCCATTCTAATTCATTCGTACGATCTATTCTAATTCATTCGTACGATCCATTCTAATTCATTCGTACGATCCATTCTAATGCATTCGTACGATTCATTCTAATTCATTCGCACGATCCATTCTAATTCGTTCATACGATCCATTCTAATGCATTCGTACGATTCATTCTAATTCATTCGCACGATCCATTCTAATTCATTCGTATGATCCATTCTAATTCATTCCTACGATCTATTCTATTTCATTCGCTCGAATGTAACCTTTCTAATTAGAATGGATCGTGCGAATGAATTAGAATTAGATCATACGAATGAATTGGAACGCATTTAAATTCATTCGTACGATGCAATCTAATTCATTCGCACAAATGTATCTATTCAAATTAGAATTAGATCGTACAAATGAATTCGAATGGATCGTGCGAATGAATTAGAATGGATCGTACGAATGAATTAGAATGGATCGTACGAATGAATTAGAATGGATCGTACGAATGAATTAGAATGGATCATACGAATGAATTAGAATGAATCGTACGAATGAATTAGAATAGAACGTACGAATGAATTAGAATGGATACATTAGTACGAATAAATTAGAATGGAGTGTACGAATGAATTAGAATGAATGTAACCATTTTAATTCATTCGTACGATCCATTCTAATCCATTCGTACGATCCATTCTAATTCATTCGCACGAATGTATCCATTCTAATTCATTCGTACAATCTATTCTAATTCATTCGCACGATCCATTCTAATTCATTAGTATGATCCATTCTAATTCATTCCTACGATCTATTCTAATTCATTCGCTCGAATGTATCCATTCTAATTTATTCGTTCGATCCATTCTAATTCATTCGTACGATCCATTCAAATTTATTCGCATGATCCATTCTAATTCATTCGTACGATCCATTCTAATTAATTCGCACAAATGTATCCATTCTAATTCATTCGTACTATCCATTCTAATTCATTCGCTCGAATGTATCCATTCTAATTCATTCGTACGATCCATTCTAATTCATTCGTACGATCCATTCTAATTCATTCTCACAAATGTAACCTTTCTAATTCATTTGTACGATCCATTCTAATTCATTCGTACGATCTATTCTACTTCATTCATACGATCCATTCTAATTCATTCGTATGAACCATTCTAATTCATTCGTTCGATCCATTCTAATTCATTCGCACGAATATATCCATTCTAATTCATTCGTACGATTCATTCTAATTCGTTCATACGATCCATTCTAATTCGTTTGTACGATCCATTCTAATTCGTTCGCATGAATATATCTATTCTAATTCATTCGTATGATCCATTCAAATTCATTCGTACGATCCATTCTAATTCATTCGTACAATCTATTTAAATTCATTCGTACGATGCAATCTAATTCATTGACACAAATATATCAATTCTAGTTCATTCATACAATGCGTTCTAATCAATTCGTACGATCCATTCTAATCTATTCGTACGATCCATTCTAATTCATTCGCACGAATGTAACCAATCTAATTCATTCGTACGATCAATTCTAATTCATTTGTACGATCCATTCTAATTCATTCGTACGATCCATTCTAATTCATTCTCACAAATGTAATCTTTCTAATTCATTTGTACGATCCATTCTAATTCATTCGTACGATCCATTCTAATCCATTCGTACGATCCATTCTAATTCATTTGCACGAATGTATCCATTCTAATGTATTCGTACGATTCATTCTAATTCATTCGCACGATCCATTCTAATTCATTCGTACGATCCATTCTAATACATTCATACGATCCATTCTAATTCATTCTCACAAATGTAACCTTTCTAATTCATTTGTACGATCCATTCTAATTCATTCGTACGATCCATTCTAATCCATTCGTACGATCCATTCTAATTCATTCGCACGAATGTATCCATTCTAATGTATTCGTACGATTCATTCTAATTCATTCGCACGATCCATTCTAATTCATTCATACGATCCATTCTAATTCATTCGTCCGATCCATTCTAATTCATTCGCACGAATGTATCCATTCTAATTCACTCGTACAATCCATTCTAATTCATTCGGACGATCCATTCTAATTCATTCGTATGATCCATTCTATTTCATTTGTATGATCCATTCTAATTCATTCGTATGATCCATTCTAACCCATTCGTAGGAAGTTCGATCCATTCTAATCCATTCGTACGATCCATTCTAATTCATTCATACAATGCGTTCTAATCCATTCGTACGATCCATTCTAATTCATTCGTACGATCTATTCTAATTCATTTGTATGAATGAATTAGAATGGATCATACGAATGGATTAGAATGGATCGTACGAATCAATTAGAATGGATCGTACGAATGAATTAGAATGGATACATTCGAGCGAATGAATTAGAATGGATCGTACGAATGAATTAGAATAGATACATTTGTGCGAATGAATTAGAATGGATCGTACGAATGAATTAGAATGGATCATGCGAATGAATTTGAATGGATCGTACGAATGAATTAGAATGGATTGTACGAATGAATTAGAATGGATACATTTGAGCGAATGAATTAGAATGGATTGTACGAATGAATTAGAATGGATTGTAGGAATGAATTAGAATGGATCGTACGAATGAATTAGAATCGATCGTACGAATGAATTAGAATGGATCGTACGAATGAATTAGATCATACGAATGAATTAGAATGGATCGTACGAATGAATTAAAATGGATACATTCATACGACTGAATTAGAATGGATTGTGCGAATTAATTAGAATGGATCGTACGAATGAATTTGAATAGATACATTTGTGCGAATGAATCTAAATGGATTGCATGAATGAAATACAATGGATCGTACGAATGAATTAGAATGGATCATACGAATGAATTAGAATAGCTCATACGAATGAATTAGAATGAATCGTACGAATGAATTAGAATGGTTACATTCGTGCGAATGAATTAGAAAAGATCGTACGAATGAAGTAGAATGGATCGTACGAATAAATTAGAACGGATCGTGCGAATGAATTAGAATGGATCGTACGAATGAATTAGAATGGATCGTATGAATGAATAAGAATGGATCGTACGAATGCATTAGAATGGATACATTCGTGCGAATTAATTAGAATGGATTCATTCTAATTCATTCGCACGATCCATTCTAATTCATTCGTACGATCCATTCTAATTCATTCGCACGATCCATTCTAATCCATTCGTACGATCCATTCTAATCCATTTGTACGATCCATTCGTACGATCCATTGTAATTCATTCGCACGATCCATTCTAATTCATTCATAAGATCCATTCTAATTCATTCGCTCGAATGTATCCATTCTAATTCATTCGTTCGATCCATCTTAATTCATTCGTACGATCTATTCAAATTCATTCGCATGATCCATTCTAATTCATTCGTACGATCCATTCTAATTCATTCTCACGAATGTAACCTTTCTAATTCATTTGTATGATCCATCCTAATTCATTCGTACGATCCATTCTAATTCATTCGCACGAATGTATCCATTCTAATTTATTCGTCTGATTCATTCTAATTCATTCGCACGATCCATTCTAATTCATTCGTACGATCCATTCTTATTCATTCATACGATCCATTCTAATTCATTTGTACGAATGAATTAGAATGGATCGTACGAATGGATTAGAATGGATCGTGCGAATGAATTAGAATGGATACATTCGTATGAACGAATTAGAATGGATCGTATGAACGAATTAGAATGGATCGTACGAATGAATTAGAATGGATACATTCGAGCGAATGAATTAGAATGGATCGTACGAATGAATTAGAATGGATCATAGGAATGAATTAGAATGGATCGTACGAATGGATTAGAACGCATTGTATGAATGAATTAGAATGGATCGTTCAAATGAATTAGAATGGATATATTCATGCGAATGAATTAGAATGGATCGTACGAAGTAATTTGAATAGATCGTGCGAATGAATTAGAATGGATAGTGCGAATGAATTAGAATGGATCGTACGAATGAATTAGAATGGATCCACCGAATGAGTTAGAATGGATCATACGAATGAATTAGAATGGATCGTGCGAATGAATTAGAATGAATCGTACAAATGCATTAGAATGGATCGTACGAATGGATTAGAAAGAATCGAACGATCCATTCTAATTCATTCGTCCGATCCATTCTAATCATTCGCACGAATGTATCCATTCTAATTCATTCGTACAATCCATTCTAATTCATTCGTACAATCAATTCGAATTTATTCGTACAAATGTATCCATTCTAATTCATTCGTACGATCCATTTTAATTCATTCGTACGATTCATTCTAATTCATTCATACGATCCATTCTAATTCATTCGCACGAATGTATCCATTCTAATTAATTCGTAGATCCATTCTAATTCATTCATACGATCCATTCTAATTCATTCGTATGATCCATTCTAATTCATTCCTACGATCTACTCTAATTCATTCGCTCGAATGTATCCATTCTAATTCATTCGTACGATCCATTCTTATTCATTCATACGATTCATTCTAATTCATTCGTATGATCAATTCTAATTCATTCGCACGATCCATTCTAATTCATTCTCACGAATGTAACCTTTCTAATTCATTTGTATGATCCATTCTAATTCATTCGTACAATTCATTCTAATCCATTCGTACGATCCATTCTAATCCATTCGTATGATCCATTCTAATTCATTCGTACGATCTATTCTAATTCATTCTCACAAATGTAACCTTTCTAATTCATTTGTCCGATCCATTCTAATTCATTCGTACGATCCATTCTAATTCATTCATACGATCCATTCTAATTCATTCGTATGAACCATTCTAATTCATTCGTTCGATCCATTCTAATTCATTCGCACGAATATATCCATTCTAATTCATTCGTACGATCCATTCTAATTCGTTCATACGATCCATTCTAATTCGTTTGTACGATCCATTCTAATTCGTTCGCATGAATATATCTATTCTAATTCATTCGTATGATCCATTCAAATTCATTTGTACGATCCATTCTAATTCATTCGTACAATCTATTTAAATTCATTCGTACGATGCAATCTAATTCATTGACACAAATATATCTATTCTAGTTCATTCGTACAATGCGTTCTAATCCATTCGTACGATCCATTCTAATCTATTCGTACGATCCATTCTAATTCATTCGCACGAATGTAACCAATCTAATTCATTCGTACGATCAATTCTAATTCATTTGTACGATCCATTCTAATTCATTCGTACGATCCATTCTAATTCATTCTCACAAATGTAACCTTTCTAATTCATTTGTACGATCCATTCTAATTCATTCGTACGATCCATTCTAATCCATTCGTACGATCCATTCTAATTCATTCGCACGAATGTATCCATTCTAATGTATTCGTACGATTCATTCTAATTCATTCGCACGATCCATTCGAATTCATTCGTACGATCCATTCTAATACATTCATACGATCCATTCTAATTCATTCTCACAAATGTAACCTTTCTAATTCATTTGTACGATCCATTCTAATTCATTCGTACGATCCATTCTAATCCATTCGTACGATCCATTCTAATTCATTCGCACGAATGTATCCATTCTAATGTATTCGTACGATTCATTCTAATTCATTCGCACGATCCATTCTAATTCATTCATACGATCCATTCTAATTCATTCGTCCGATCCATTCTAATTCATTCGCATGAATGTATCCATTCTAATTCACTCGTACAATCCATTCTAATTCATTCGGATGATCCATTCTAATTCATTCGTATGATCCATTCTATTTCATTTGTACGATCCATTCTAATTCATTCGTATGATCCATTCTAACCCATTCGTAGGAAGTTCGATCCATTCTAATCCATTCGTACGATACATTCTAATTCATTCATACAATGCGTTCTAATCCATTCGTACGATCCATTCTAATTCATTCGTACGATCTATTCTAATTCATTTGTATGAATGAATTAGAATGGATCATACGAATGGATTAGAATGGATCGTACGAATCAATTAGAATGGATCGTACGAATGAATTAGAATGGATACATTCGAGCGAATGAATTAGAATGGATCGTACGAATGAATTAGAATAGATACATTTGTGCGAATGAATTAGAATGGATCGTACGAATGAATTAGAATGGATCATGCGAATGAATTTGAATGGATCGTACGAATGAATTAGAATGGATTGTACGAATGAATTAGAATGGATACATTTGAGCGAATGAATTAGAATGGATCGTACGAATGAATTAGAATGGATCGTAGGAATGAATTAGAATGGATCGTACGAATGAATTAGAATCGATCGTACGAATGAATTAGAATGGATCGTACGAATGAATTAGATCGTACGAATGAATTAGAATGGATCGTATGAATGAATTAAAATGGATACATTCATACGACTGAATTAGAATGGATTGTGCGAATTAAGTAGAATGGATCGTACGAATGAATTTGAATGGATACATTTGTGCGAATGAATCTGAATGGATTGCATGAATGAAATACAATGGATCGTACGAATGAATTAGAATGGATCATACGAATGAATTAGAATAGCTCATACGAATGAATTAGAATGAATCGTACGAATGAATTAGAATGGTTACATTCGTGCGAATGAATTAGAAAAGATCGTACGAATGAAGTAGAATGGATCGTACGAATAAATTAGAACGGATCGTACGAATGAATTAGAATGGATCGTACGAATGAATTAGAATGGATCGTATGAATGAATAAGAATGGATCGTACGAATGCATTAGAATGGATACATTCGTGTGAATTAATTAGAACGGATTCATTCTAATTCATTCGCACGATCCATTCTAATTCATTCGTACGATCCATTCTAATTCATTCGCACGATCCATTCTAATCCATTCGTACGATCCATTCTAATCCATTTGTACGATCCATTCGTACGATCCATTCTAATTCATTCGCACGATCCATTCTAATTCATTCATAAGATCCATTCTAATTCATTCGCTCGAATGTATCCATTCTAATTCATTCGTTCGATCCATCTTAATTCATTCGTACGATCTATTCAAATTCATTCGCATGATCCATTCTAATTCATTCGTACGATCCATTCTAATTCATTCTCACGAATGTAACCTTTCTAATTCATTTGTATGATCCATCCTAATTCATTCGTACGATCCATTCTAATTCATTCGCACGAATGTATCCATTCTAATTTATTCGTCTGATTCATTCTAATTCATTCGCACGATCCATTCTAATTCATTCGTACGATCCATTCTTATTCATTCATACGATCCATTCTAATTCATTTGTACGAATGAATTAGAATGGATCGTACGAATGGATTAGAATGGATCGTGCGAATGAATTAGAATAGATACACTCGTACGAACGAATTAGAATGGATCGTATGAACGAATTAGAATGGATCGTACGAATGAATTAGAATGGATACATTCGAGCGAATGAATTAGAATGGATCGTACGAATGAATTAGAATGGATCATAGGAATGAATTAGAATGGATCGTACGAATGGATTAGAACGTATTGTACGAATGAATTAGAAAGGATCGTACAAATGAATTAGAATCGATATATTCATGCGAATGAATTAGAATGGATCGTACGAATGAATTTGAATAGATCGTGCGAATGAATTAGAATGGATAGTGCGAATGAATTAGAATGGATCGTACGAATGAATTAGAATGGATCCACCGAATGAGTTAGAATGGATCATACGAATGAATTAGAATGGATCGTACGTACGAATTAGAATGAATCGTACGATCCATTCTAATTCATTCGTCCGATCCATTCTAATTCATTCGCACGAATGTATCCATTCTAATTCATTGAATGAATTAGAATGGATCATACGAATGAATTAGAATGGATCGTGCGAATGAATTAGAACGGATTGTGCGAATGAATTAGAATGGATACATTCGTGCGAATGAATTAGAATTGATCGTACGAATGAATTAGAATGGATCGTGCGAATGAATTAGAATGAATCGTACGAATGAATTAGAATGGATCGTACGAATGAATTAGAATGGATATATTTGTACGAATAAATTAGAATGGATTGTATGAATGAATTAGAATGGATACATTCTTGTGAATAAATTAGAATGGATCGTATATTCGTGCAAATAAATTATAATGGATCATACAAGTGAATTTGAATGGATCGTGCGAATGAATTAGAATGAATCGTACGAATGCATTAGAATGGATCGTACGAATGAATTAGAATCGATATATTCGTGCGAATGAATTAGAATGGATCGTGCGAATGAATTAGAATGGATCGTGCAAATGAATTCGAATGGATACATTTGTGAGAATGAATTAGAATGGATCGTACGATCCATTCTAATTCGTTCGTACGATTCATTCTAATTCATTTGCACGATCCATTCTAATTCATTCCTATGATCCATTCTAATTCATTCATACGATCCATTTTAATTCATTCGCACGATCCATTCTAATTCATTCGCACAATCCGTTCTAATTCATTCGCCCAATCCATTCTAATTCATTCGCACGAATGTATCCATTCGAATTTATTCGTATGATCCAATCTAATTCATTCGTACGATCCATTCTAATTCCTTCGCACGAATGTATCCATTCTAATTCATTCGTACGATCCATTCTAATTCATTCATACGATCCATTCTAATTCGTTCGTACGATCCATTCTAATTTGTTCGTAAGATCCATTCAAATCCATTCGTACGATCCATTCTAATTCATTCGTACAAATGAATTTGAATGGATCGTACGAATGAATTAGAATGGATTATGCGAATGAATTAGAATGGATCGTGCGAATGAATTAGAATGGATCGTATGAATAAATAATAATGGATCGTACGAATGAATTAGAATGGATCAGGCGAATGAATTAGAATAGATCGTACGAATGAATTAAAATGGATAGTATGAATAAATTAGAATGGATCGTGCGAATGAATTAGAATGGATCGTACGAATGAATTAGAATGGATCCACCAAATGAATTAGAATGGATCATACGAATGAATTAGAATGGATCGGACGAATGAATTAGAATGGATCGTACGAATGAATTAGAATGGATCGTGCGAATGAATTAGAATGAATCGTACGAATATATTAGAATGGATACATTTGTGCGAATGAATTAGAATGGATCGTACTAATGGATTAGAATAGATCATACGAATGAATTAGAATGGATTAGAATAGATCGTACGAATTATCTATTCTAATTCATTCGCACGAATGTATCCATTTTAATTCATTCGTACGATCCATTCTAATTCGTTCGTACGATCCATTCTAATTCGTTCATACGATTCATTCTAATTCATTCGTACGATCCATTCTAATGCATTCGTATGATCCATTCTAATTCATTCGTACGATCCATTCTAATTCATTCGTATGATCCATTCTAATTCATTCGCATGAATTTGAATCGATCGTACGAATGAATTAGAATGAATCGTACGAATGCATTAGTATGGATCATATGAATGAATTAGAATGAATCGTACGATCCATTCTAATTTATTCGTCCGATCCATTCTAATTCATTCGCACGAATGTATCCATTCTAATTCATTCGTACAATCCATTCTAATTCATTCGCACGATCCATTCTAATTCATTCGTATGATCCATTCTAATTCATTCCTACGATCTATTCTAATTCATTCGCTCGAATGTATCCATTCTAATTCATTTGTACGATCCATTCTTATTCATTCGTACGATCCATTCAAATTCATTCGCATGATCCATTCTAATTCATTTGTACGATCCATTCTAATTCATTCTCACGAATGTAACCTTTCTAATTCATTTGTATGATCCATTCTAATTCATTCGTACGATCCATTCTAATCCATTCGTACGATCCATTCTAATCCATTCGTACGATCCATTCTAATTCATTCATACGATCCATTCTAATTCATTTGTACGATCCATTCTAATTCATTCGTATGATCTATTCTAATTCATTCGCACGATCCATTCTAATTCATTCGCACGAATGTATCCATTCTAATTCATTTGCACGATCCATTCTATTTCATTCCTATGATCCATTCTAATTCTTTCGTACGATCTATTCTAATTCATTCGCTCGATCCATTCTAATTCATTCGTACGATCCATTCTAATTCATTCGCACGATCCATTTTAATCCATTCGTACGATCCATTCTAATCCATTTGTACGATCCATTCTAATCCATTCGTACGATCCATTCTAATTCATTCGCACGATCCATTCTAATTCATTCATACGATCCATTCTAATTCATTCGAACGATCCATTCTAATCCATTCGTAAGATCCATTCTAATTCATTCGTACAATGCGTTCTAATCCATTCATACGATCCATTCTAATCCATTCGTACGATCCATTCTAATTCATTTGTACCATCCATTCTAATTCATTCTCACAAATGTAACCTTTCTAATTCATTCGTACGATCCATTCTAATTCATTCGTACGATCCATTCTAATCCATTCGTACGATCCATTCTAATTCATTTCTACGATCCATTCTAATTCATTCGCAGGAATGTATCCATTCTAATTCATTTGCACGATCCATTCTAATTTATTCCTATGATCCATTCTAATTCATTCGTATGATCCATTCTAATTCATTCGTTCGAATGTATTCATTCTAATTCATCGTACGATCCATTCTAATTCGTTCATACGATCCATTCTAATTCGTTCGTACGATCCATTCTAATTCGTTCGTACGATTCATTCTAATTCATTCTTACGATCCATTCTAATTCATTTGTACGATCTATTTTAATTCATTCGCATGATCTATTCTAATTCATTCGTATGATACATTCGTGCAAATGAATTAGAATGGATCGTACGAATGAATTAGAATGGATCGTATGAACGAATTAGAATGGATCGTATGAACGAATTAGAATGGATCGTACGAATGAATTAGAATGGATACATTCGAGCGAATGAATTAGAATGGATCGTATGAATGGATTAGAATGGATCGTACGAATGGATTAGAATGGATCGTACGAATGAATTAGAATGGATTATACAAATGAATTAGAATAGATCGTGCGAATGAATTAGAATGGATCGTACGAACGAATTAGAATGGATCATGCGAATGAATTAGAATAGATCGTATGAATGAATTAGAATGGATCGTACGAATGAATTAGAATGGTTATATTTGTACGAATGAATTAGATTGGATCGTACGAATGAATTAGAATGGATCGTACGAATGAATTAGAATGGATCGAACGAATGAATTAGAATGGATTGTACGAATGAATTAGAATGGATCGTACGAATGAATTAGAATGGATCATACGAATGAATTAGAATGGATCGTACGAATGAATTAGAATATATCGTGCGAATTAATTAGAATCGATCGTACGAATGATTATAGAATGGATCGTACGAATGAATTAGATCGTACGAATGAATTAGAATGGATCGTACGAATGAATTAAAATGGATACATTCATACGACTGAATTAGAATGGATCGTGCGAATTAATTAGAATGGATCGTACGAATGAATTTGAATGGATACATTTGTGCAAATGAATCTGAATGGATTGTATGAATGAATTACAATGGATCGTACGAATGAATTAGAATGGATCGTACGAATGAATTAGAATAGCTTATACGAATGAGTTAGAATGAATCGTACGAATGAATTAGAATGGTTACATTCATGCGAATGAATTAGAATAGATCGTATGAATGAATTAGAATGGATCGTATGAATAAATTAGAATGGATCGTGCGAATGAATTAGAATGGATACATTCGTACGAACGAATTAGAATGGATCGTATGAACGAATTAGAATGGATCGTACGAATGAATTAGAATGGATACATTCGAGCGAATGAATTAGAATGGATCGTACGAATGAATTAGAATGGATTATAGGAATGAATTAGAATGGATCGTACGAATGGATTAGAACGCATTGTATGAATGAATTAGAATGGATCGTACAAATGAATTAGAATGGATATATTCATGCGAATGAATTAGAATGGATCGTACGAAGTAATTTGAATAGATCGTGCGAATGAATTAGAATGGATAGTGCGAATGAATTAGAATGGATCGTACGAATGAATTAGAATGGATCCACCGAATGAGTTAGAATGGATCATACGAATGAATTAGAATGGATCGTGCGAATGAATTAGAATGAATCGTACAAATGCATTAGAATGGATCGTACGAATGGATTAGAAAGAATCGAACGATCCATTCTAATTCATTCGTCCGATCCATTCTAATCATTCGCACGAATGTATCCATTCTAATTCATTCGTACAATCCATTCTAATTCATTCGTACAATCCATTCTAATTTATTCGTACAAATGTATCCATTCTAATTCATTCGTACTATCCATTTTAATTCATTCGTACGATTCATTCTAATTCATTCATACGATCCATTCTAATTCATTCGCACGAATGTATCCATTCTAATTAATTCGTAGATCCATTCTAATTCATTCATACGATCCATTCTAATTCATTCGTATGATCCATTCTAATTCATTCCTACGATCTACTCTAATTCATTCGCTCGAATGTATCCATTCTAATTCATTCGTACGATCCATTCTTATTCATTCATACGATTCATTCTAATTCATTTGTATGATCAATTCTAATTCATTCGCACGATCCATTCTAATTCATTCTCACGAATGTAACCTTTCTAATTCATTTGTATGATCCATTCTAATTCATTCGTACAATTCATTCTAATCCATTCGTACGATCCATTCTAATCCATTCGTATGATCCATTCTAATTCATTCGTACGATCCATTCTAATTCATTCTCACAAATGTAACATTTCTAATTCATTTGTCCGATCCATTCTAATTCATTCGTACGATCCATTCTAATTCATTCATACGATCTATTCTAATTCATTCGTATGAACCATTCTAATTCATTCGTTCGATCCATTCTAATTCATTCGCACGAATATATCCATTCTAATTCATTCGTACGATCCATTCTAATTCGTTCATACGATCCATTCTAATTCGTTTGTACGATCCATTCTAATTCGTTCGCATGAATATATCTATTCTAATTCATTCGTATGATCCATTCAAATTCATTCGTACGATCCATTCTAATTCATTCGTACAATCTATTTAAATTCATTCGTACGATGCAATCTAATTCATTGACACAAATATATCTATTCTAGTTCATTCGTACAATGCGTTCTAATCCATTCGTACGATCCATTCTAATCTATTCGTACGATCCATTCTAATTCATTCGCACGAATGTAACCAATCTAATTCATTCGTACGATCAATTCTAATTCATTTGTACGATCCATTCTAATTCATTCGTACGATCCATTCTAATTCATTCTCACAAATGTAACCTTTCTAATTCATTTGTACGATCCATTCTAATTCATTCGTACGATCCATTCTAATCCATTCGTACGATCCATTCTAATTCATTCGCACGAATGTATCCATTCTAATGTATTCGTACGATTCATTCTAATTCATTCGCACGATCCATTCTAATTCATTCGTACGATCCATTCTAATACATTCATACGATCCATTCTAATTCATTCTCACAAATGTAACCTTTCTAATTTATTTGTACGATCCATTCTAATTCATTCGTACGATCCATTCTAATCCATTCGTACGATCCATTCTAATTCATTCGCATTTATGTATCCATTCTAATGTATTCGTACGATTCATTCTAATTCATTCGCACGATCCATTCTAATTCATTCATACGATCCATTCTAATTCATTCGTCTGATCCATTCTAATTCATTCGCACGAATGTATCCATTCTAATTCACTCGTACAATCCATTCTAATTCATTCGGACGATCCATTCTAATTCATTCGTATGATCCATTCTATTTCATTTGTACGATCCATTCTAATTCATTCGTATGATCCATTCTAACCCATTCGTAGGAAGTTCGATCCATTCTAATCCATTCGTACGATACATTCTAATTCATTCATACAATGCGTTCTAATCCATTCGTACGATCCATTCTAATTCATTCGTACGATCTATTCTAATTCATTTGTATGAATGAATTAGAATGGATCATACGAATGGATTAGAATGGATCGTACGAATCAATTAGAATGGATCGTACGAATGAATTAGAATGGATACATTCGAGCGAATGAATTAGAATGGATCGTACGAATGAATTAGAATAGATACATTTGTGCGAATGAATTATAATGGATCGTACGAATAAATTAGAATGGATCATGCGAATGAATTTGAATGGATCGTACGAATGAATTAGAATGGATTGTACGAATGAATTAGAATGGATACATTTGAGCGAATGAATTAGAATGGATCGTACGAATGAATTAGAATGGATTGTAGGAATGAATTAGAATGGATCGTACAAATGAATTAGAATCGATCGTACGAATGAATTAGAATGGATCGTACGAATGAATTAGATCGTACGAATGAATTAGAATGGATCGTATGAATGAATTAAAATGGATACATTCATACGACTGAATTAGAATGGATTGTGCGAATTAAGTAGAATGGATCGTACGAATGAATTTGAATGGATACATTTATGCGAATGAATCTGAATGGATTGCATGAATGAAATACAATGGATCGTACGAATGAATTAGAATGGATCATACGAATGAATTAGAATAGCTCATACGAATGAATTAGAATGAATCGTACGAATGAATTTGAATGGTTACATTCGTGCGAATGAATTAGAAAAGATCGTACGAATGAAGTAGAATGGATCGTACGAATAAATTAGAACGGATCGTGCGAATGAATTAGAATGGATCGTACGAATGAATTAGAATGGATCGTATGAATGAATAAGAATGGATCGTACGAATGCATTAGAATGGATACATTCGTGTGAATTAATTAGAACGGATTCATTCTAATTCATTCGCACGATCCATTCTAATTCATTCGTACGATCCATTCTAATTCATTCGCACGATCCATTCTAATCCATTCGTACGATCCATTCTAATCCATTTGTACGATCCATTCGTACGATCCATTCTAATTCATTCGCACGATCCATTCTAATTCATTCATAAGATCCATTCTAATTCATTTGCTCGAATGTATCCATTCTAATTCATTCGTTCGATCCATCTTAATTCATTCGTACGATCTATTCAAATTCATTCGCATGATCCATTCTAATTCATTCGTACGATCCATTCTAATTCATTCTCACGAATGTAACCTTTCTAATTCATTTGTATGATCCATCCTAATTCATTCGTACGATCCATTCTAATTCATTCGCACGAATGTATCCATTCTAATTTATTCGTCTGATTCATTCTAATTCATTCGCACGATCCATTCTAATTCATTCGTACGATCCATTCTTATTCATTCATACGATCCATTCTAATTCAT
Source organism: Chamaelirium japonicum (assembly GCA_947650365.1). NCBI lineage: Eukaryota > Viridiplantae > Streptophyta > Magnoliopsida > Liliales > Melanthiaceae > Chamaelirium > Chamaelirium japonicum. Next base: position 48,233,806 of record OX393552.1, on the reverse strand, counting down.
TTGTACGAATGAATTAGAATGGATCGTACGAATGGATTAGAATGGATCGTGCGAATGAATTAGAATAGATACACTCGTACGAACGAATTAGAATGGATCGTATGAACGAATTAGAATGGATCGTACGAATGAATTAGAATGGATACATTCGAGCGAATGAATTAGAATGGATCGTACGAATGAATTAGAATGGATCATAGGAATGAATTAGAATGGATCGTACGAATGGATTAGAACGCATTGTACGAATGAATTAGAAAGGATCGTACAAATGAATTAGAATGGATATATTCATGCGAATGAATTAGAATGGATCGTACGAATGAATTTGAATAGATCGTGCGAATGAATTAGAATGGATAGTGCGAATGAATTAGAATGGATCGTACGAATGAATTAGAATGGATCCACCGAATGAGTTAGAATGGATCATACGAATGAATTAGAATGGATCGTACGAACGAATTAGAATGAATCGTACGATCCATTCTAATTCATTCGTCCGATCCATTCTAATTCATTCGCACGAATGTATCCATTCTAATTCATTGAATGAATTAGAATGGATCATACGAATGAATTAGAATGGATCGTGCGAATGAATTAGAATGGATTGTGCGAATGAATTAGAATGGATACATTCGTGCGAATGAATTAGAATTGATCGTACGAATGAATTAGAATGGATCGTGCGAATGAATTAGAATGAATCTTACGAATGAATTAGAATGGATCGTATGAATGAATTAGAATGGATACATTTGTACGAATAAATTAGAATGGATTGTATGAATGAATTAGAATGGATACATTCTTGTGAATAAATTAGAATGGATCGTATATTCGTGCAAATAAATTATAATGGATCATACAAGTGAATTTGAATGGATCGTGCGAATGAATTAGAATGAATCGTACGAATGCATTAGAATGGATCGTACGAATGAATTAGAATCGATATATTCGTGCGAATGAATTAGAATGGATCGTGCGAATGAATTAGAATGGATCGTGCAAATGAATTAGAATGGATACATTTGTGAGAATGAATTAGAATGGATCGTACGATCCATTCTAATTCGTTCGTACGATTCATTCTAATTCATTTGCACGATCCATTCTAATTCATTCCTATGATCCATTCTAATACATTCGTACGATCCATTCTAATTCATTCGCATGATCCATTCTAATTCATTCGCACAATCCGTTCTAATTCATTCGCCCAATCCATTCTAATTCATTCGCACGAATGTATCCATTCGAATTTATTCGTACGATCCAATCTAATTCATTCGTACGATCCATTCTAATTCCTTCGCACGAATGTATCCATTCTAATTCATTCGTACGATCCATTCTAATTCATTCATACGATCCATTCTAATTCGTTCGTACGATCCATTCTAATTCGTTCGTAAGATCCATTCAAATCCATTCGTACGATCCATTCTAATTCATTCGTACAAATGAATTAGAATGGATCGTACGAATGAATTAGAATGGATTATGCGAATGAATTAGAATGGATCGTGCGAATGAATTAGAATGGATCGTATGAATAAATAATAATGGATCGTACGAATGAATTAGAATGGATCATGCGAATGAATTAGAATAGATCGTACGAATGAATTAAAATGGATAGTATGAATAAATTAGAATGGATCGTGCGAATGAATTAGAATGGATCGTACGAATGAATTAGAATGGATCCACCAAATGAATTAGAATGGATCGTACGAATGAATTAGAATGAATCATCCGAATGAATTAGAATGGATCATACGAATGAATTAGAATGGATCGGACGAATGAATTAGAATGGATCGTACGAATGAATTAGAATGGATCGTGCGAATGAATTAGAATGAATCGTACGAATACATTAGAATGGATACATTTGTGCGAATGAATTAGAATGGATCGTACTAATGGATTAGAATAGATCATACGAATGAATTAGAATGGATTAGAATAGATCGTACGAATGATCTATTCTAATTCATTCGCACGAATGTATCCATTTTAATTCATTCGTATGATCCATTCTAATTCGTTCGTACGATCCATTCTAATTCGTTCATACGATTCATTCTAATTCATTCGTACGATCCATTCTAATGCATTCGTACGTTCCATTCTAATTCATTCGTACGATCCATTCTAATTCATTCGTATGATCCATTCTAATTCATTCGCATGAATTAGAATGGATCGTACGAATGAATTAGAATGAATCGTACGAATGCATTAGTATGGATCATATGAATGAATTAGAATGAATCGTACGATCCATTCTAATTTATTCGTCCGATCCATTCTAATTCATTCGCACGAATGTATCCATTCTAATTCATTCGTACAATCCATTCTAATTCATTCGCACGATCCATTCTAATTCATTCGTATGATCCATTCTAATTCATTCCTACGATCTATTCTAATTCATTCGCTCGAACGTATCCATTCTAATTCATTTGTACGATCCATTCTTATTCATTCGTACGATCCATTCAAATTCATTCGCATGATCCATTCTAATTCATTTGTACGATCCATTCTAATTCATTCTCACGAATGTAACCTTTCTAATTCATTTGTATGATCCATTCTAATGCATTCGTACGATCCATTCTAATCCATTCGTACGATCCATTCTAATCCATTCGTACGATCCATTCTAATTCATTCATACGATCCATTCTAATTCATTTGTACGATCCATTCTAATTCATTCGTATGATCTATTCTAATTCATTCGCACGATCCATTCTAATTCATTCGCACGAATGTATCCATTCTAATTCATTTGCACGATCCATTCTATTTCATTCCTATGATCCATTCTAATTCTTTCGTACGATCTATTCTAATTCATTCGCTCGATCCATTCTAATTCATTCGTACGATCCATTCTAATTCATTCGCACGATCCATTTTAATCCATTCGTACGATCCATTCTAATCCATTTGTATGATCCATTCTAATCCATTCGTACGATCCATTCTAATTCATTCGCACGATCCATTCTAATTCATTCATACGATCCATTCTAATTCATTCGAACGATCCATTCTAATCCATTCGTAAGATCCATTCTAATTCATTCGTACAATGCGTTCTAATCCATTCATACGATCCATTCTAATCCATTCGTACGATCCATTCTAATTCATTCGTACCATCCATTCTAATTCATTCTCACAAATGTAACCTTTCTAATTCATTCGTCCGATCCATTCTAATTCATTCGTACGATCCATTCTAATCCATTCGTACGATCCATTCTAATTCATTTCTACGATCCATTCTAATTCATTCGCAGGAATGTATCCATTCTAATTCATTTGCACGATCCATTCTAATTTATTCCGATGACCCATTCTAATTCATTCGTATGATCCATTCTAATTCATTCGTTCGAATGTATTCATTCTAATTCATCGTACGATCCATTCTAATTCGTTCATACGATCCATTCTAATTCGTTCGTACGATCCATTCTAATTCGTTCGTACGATTCATTCTAATTCATTCTTACGATCCATTCTAATTCATTTGTACGATCCATTTTAATTCATTCGCATGATCTATTCTAATTCATTCGTATGATACATTCGTGCAAATGAATTAGAATGCATCGTACGAATGTATTAGAATGGATCGTATGAACGAATTAGAATGGATCGTATGAATGAATTAGAATGGATCGTACGAATGAATTAGAATGGATACATTCGAGCGAATGAATTAGAATGGATCGTATGAATGGATTAGAATGGATCGTACGAATGGATTAGAATGGATCGTACGAATGAATTAGAATAGATTATACAAATGAATTAGAATAGATCGTGCGAATGAATTAGAATGGATCGTACGAACGAATTAGAATGGATCATGCGAATGAATTAGAATAGATCGTATGAATGAATTAGAATGGATCGTACGAATGAATTAGAATGGATATATTCGTACGAATGAATTAGATTGGATCGTACGAATGAATTAGAATGGATCGTACGAATGAATTAGAATGGATCGAACGAATGAATTAGAATGGATTGTACGAATGAATTAGAATGGATCGTACGAATGAATTAGAATGGATCATACGAATGAATTAGAATGGATCGTACGAATGAATTAGAATGTATCGTGCGAATTAATTAGAATCGATCGTACGAATGATTATAGAATGGATCGTACGAATGAATTAGATCGTACGAATGAATTAGAATGGATCGTACGAATGAATTAAAATGGATACATTCATACGACTGAATTAGAATGGATCGTGCGAATTAATTAGAATGGATCGTACGAATGAATTTGAATGGATACATTTGTGCAAATGAATCTGAATGGATTGTATGAATGAATTACAATGGATCGTACGAATGAATTAGAATGGATCGTACGAATGAATTAGAATAGCTTATACGAATGAGTTAGAATGAATCGTACGAATGAATTAGAATGGTTACATTCGTGCGAATGAATTAGAATAGATCGTATGAATGAATTAGAATGGATCGTATGAATAAATTAGAATGGATCGTGCGAATGAATTAGAATGGATCGTATGAATGAATTAGAATGGATCCACCGAATGAGTTAGAATGGATCATACGAATGAATTAGAATGGATCGTACGAATGAATTAGAATGGATTGTGCGAATGAATTAGAATGAATCGTATGAATGAATAAGAATGGATCGTACGAATGAATTAGAATGGATCGTGCGAATGAATTAGAATGGATCGTAGGAATGAATTAGAATGGATCATACGAATGAATTAGAATGGATACATTCGTGCGAATGAATTAGAATGGATACATTCGTGCGAATGAATTAGAATGGATCGGATGAATGAATTAGAATGGATCGTACGATTTATTCTAATTCATTCGTACGATCCATTCTAATGCATTCGTACGATTCATTCTAATTCATTCGCACGATCCATTCTAATTCATTCGTAAGATTCATTCTTATTCATTCATACGATCCATTCTAATTCATTCGCACAATCACACGATCCATTCTAATTTATTCGTACGATCCATTCTAATTCATTCGCACGATCTATTCTAATTCATTCGCATGATCCATTCTAATTCATTCGTATGATCCATTATAACTCATTCGGTGGATCCATTCTAATTCGTTCGTATGATCCTTCTAATTCATTTGCACAATCCATTCTAATTTATTCGTACGATCCATTCTAATTCATTCGTACGATCTATTCTAATTCATTCGCATGATCCATTCTAGTTCATTCGTACGATCCATTCTAATCCATTCGTACAATCCATTCTAATTTATTTGCATGAATGTATCCATTCTAATTTATTCGTACGAATGAATTAGAATGAATTAGAATGGATCGTACGAATGGATTAGAATCGATCGTACGAATGGATTAGAATGGATCGTACGAATGAATTAGAATGGATCATACAAATGAATCAGAAAGGATGTTACGAATGAATTAGAAAGGATCGTACGAATGGATTAGAATGGATCGTACGAATGGATTAGAATAGATCGTACGAATGAATTATAATGGATCGTAGAAATGAATTAGATAGGTTACATTTGTGAGAATGAATTAGAATGGATCGTACGATGGATTAGAACGCATTGTACAAATGAATTAAAATTGATACATTTGTACGAATGAATTAGAATGGATCGTACGAATGAATTAGAATGGATCGTACGAATGAATTAGAATGGATCATACGAATGAATTAGAATGGATACATTCGAGCGAATGAATTAGAATAGAATAGATCGTACGAATGAATTAGAATGGATCGTACGAATGAATTAGAATGGATCGTATGAACGAATTAGAATGGATCGTACAAACGAATTAGAATGGATCGTATGAACGAATTAGAATGGATACATTCGAGCGAATGAATTAGAATAGATCGTACGAATTAATTAGAATGGATCATAGGAATGAATTAGAATGTATCGTGCAAATGAATTAGAATGGATACATTCGTGGGAATGAATTAGAATGGATCGTACGAATGAATTAGAATGGATCGTGCGAATGAATTATTTAGAATTGATCGAAAGAATGGATTAGAATGGATCGTACGAATGGATTAGAATGGATCGTACGAATGGATTAGAATGGATCGTACGAATGGATTAGAATGGATCGTACGAATGAATTAGAATGGATCATACAAATGAATTAGAATAGATCGTGCGAATGAATTAGAATGGATCGTACGAACGAATTAGAATGGATCATGCGAATGAATTAGAATAGATCGTATGAATGAATTAGAATGGATCGTACGAATGAATTAGAATGGATACATTTGTACGAATGAATTAGAATGGATCGTACGAATGAATTAGAATGGATCGTACGAATGAATTAGAATGGATCGTACGAATGAATTAGAATGGATCGTACGAATGAATTAGAATGGATCGTACGAATGAATTAGAATAGATCGTGTGAATGAATTAGATTCGATCGTACGATCCATTCTAATTCATTCTCATGAATGTAACCTTTCTAATTCATTTGTATGATCCATTCTAATTCATTCGTACGATCCATTCTAATCCATTCGTACGATCCATTCGTACGATCCATTCTAATCCATTCGTACGATCCATTCTAGTTCATTTGTACGATCCATTCTAATTCATTCTCACAAATATAACCTTTCTAATTCATTTGTATGATCCATTCTAATTCATTTGTACCATCCATTCTAATCCATTCGTACGATCCATTCTAATCCATTCGTACGATCCATTCTATTTCATTCACACGAATGTAACCATTCTAATTCATTCGTACGATCCATTCTAATTCATTCCTACGATCCATTCTAATTCATTCGCACGAATGTATCCATTCTAATTCATTTGCACGATCCATTCTAATTCATTCCTATGATCCATTCTAATTCATTCGTACGATCCATTCTAATTCATTCGCTCGAATGTATCCTTTCTAATTCATTCCTATGATTCATTCTAATTCATTCGTACGATCCATTCTAATTCATTCGTACGATCCTTTCTAATCCATTCGTACGATCCATTCTAATCCATTCATACGATCCTTTCTAATTCATTTGTACGATCCATTCTAATTCATTCGTACGATCCATTCTAATTCATTTGCACGATCCATTCTAATTCATTCCTATGATCCAGTCTAATTCATTCGTACGATCCATTCTAATTCATTTGCACGATCCATTCTAATTCATTCCTATGATCCATTCTAATTCATTCGTCCGATCCATTCTAATTCATTTGTACGATCCATTCTAATTCATTTGTAGGATCAATTCTAATTCATTCGCACGATCCATTGTAATTCATTCGTACGATCCATTCTAATTCGTTCATACGATCCATTCTAATTCGTTCGTACGATCCATTCTAATTCGTTCGTACGATCCATTCTAATTCATTCGTATGATCCATTCTAATTCATTAGCATGATCCATTCTAATTCATTCGTACGATCCATTCTAATTCATTCTCACGATCCATTCTAATTCATTCGTACAAATGTATCCATTCTAATTCATTCGTCTGATCCATTCTAATTCATTCGCACGAATGTATCCATTCTAATTCATTCGTACGATCCATTCTAATTCATTCGTATGATCCATTCTAATTCATTTGCACAATCCATTCTAATTCATTCCTATGATCCATTCTAATTCATTCGTATAATCCATTCTAATTTATTCGCTCGAATGTATCCATTCTAATTCATTCGTACGATCTATTCTAATTCATTCCAATGATCAATTCTAATCCATTCGTACGATCCATTCTAAATCATTCGCACGATCCATTCTAATTCTTTCGTACGATCTATTCTAATTCATTCGTACGATCCATTCTAATTCATACGTACGATCCATTCTAATTCATTCGCACCAATGTATCCATTCTAATTCATTCGTACGATCCATTCTAATTCATTCGCACGATCCATTCTAATTCATTCGTACGATCCATTCTAATTCATTCGCACGATCCATTCTAATTCATTCGTACGATCCATTCTAATTCATTCGCACGAATGTATCCATTCTAATGCATTCGTACGATCCATTCTAATTCATTCGTACGATCCATTCTAATCCATTCGTACGATCCATTCTAATCCATTCGTACGATCCATTCTAATTCATTCTCACAAATGTAACCTTTCTAATTCATTTGTTCGATCCATTCTAATTCATTTGCACGATCCATTCTAATTCATTCCTATGATCCATTCTAATTCATTTGTACGATCCATTCTAATTCATTCGCACGAATGTATCCATTCTAATTCGTTCATACGATCCATTCTAATTCGTTCGTACGATCCATTCTAATTCGTTTGTACGATCCATTCTAATTCATTCGTATGATCCATTCTAATTCATTCCTACGATCTATTCTAATTCATTCGTATGATCCATTCTAATTCATTCCTACGATCTATTCTAATTCATTCGCTCGAATGTATCCATTCTAATTCATTCGTTCGATCCATTCCAATTCATTCGTACGATCCATTCTAATTCATTCGCTCGAATGTATCCATTCTAATTCATTCGTACGATCCATTCTAATTCACTCGCACGAATGTAACCATTCTAATTCATTCGCACGATCCATTCTAATGCATTCGTACGATCCATTCTAATTCATTCTCACAAATGTAACCTTTCTAATTCATTTGTACGATCCATTCTAATTCATTCGTACAATCCATTCTAATTCATTCGTACGATCCATTCTAATTCATTCGCACAATCCATTCTAATTCATTCGCGCGAATGTATCCATTCTAATTCATTCGTACGATCCATTCTAATTCATTTGCATGATCCATTCGTACGATCCATTCTAATCCATTCGTACGATCCATTCTAATTCATTCGTACGATCCATTCCAATTCATTCGTATGATCCATTCTAATTCATTCATGCAATCCATTCTAATTCATTCATACGATCCATTCTAACTCAATTATACGATCCAGTCTAATTCATTCGCATGATACATTCGTGAGAATGAATTAGAATGGATCGTACGAATAAATTAGAATGGATACATTCGTGCGAATGAATTAGAACGGACCGTACAAATGAATTAGAATGGTTCGTACGAATGAATTAGAATGGATCATGCGAATGAATTAGAATGGATTGTACGAATGAATTAGAATGGATACATTTGTGCGAATGAATTAGAATGGATCGTGCGAATGAATTAGAATGGATCGTACGAATTGATTAGAATGGATCGCACGAATGAATTAGAATGGATCGTACGAACGAATTAGAATGGATCGTACGAATGAATTAGAATGGATACATTCGTGCGAATGAACTAGAATGGATATATACATTCATGCGAATGAATTAGAATGGATCGTATGAATGAGTTAGAATAGATCGTATGAATGAATTAGAATGGATTGCATGAATGAATTAGAATGGATCATACGAATGAATTGGAATAGAACGTACGAATGAATTAAAATGGATACATTCATGCAAATGAATTAGAATGAATCGTACGAATGAATTAGAATGGATCATACGAATGAATTAGAATGGATCGTACGAATGAATTAAATGGATCGTGCGAATGAATTAGAATGGATACATTCGTACAAATGAATTAGAGTGGATCGTGCAAATGAATTGCAATGGATCGTACGAATAAATTACAATGGATACATTTGTGCGAATGAATTAGAATGGATCGTATGAATGAATTAGAATGAATCGTACGAATGAATTTGAATGGATCGTACGGACGAATTAGAATGGATCGTAGGAATGAATTAGAATGGATCATACGAATGAATTTGAACGGATCGTGCGAATGAATTAGAATGGATCGTACAAATGAATTAGAATGGATCGTACGAATGAATTAGAATGGATACATTCGGGCGAATGAATTAGAATGGATCGTACGAATGAATTAGAATGGATCATACGAATGAATTAGAATGGATCGTGCGAATGAATTAGAATGGATTGTACGAATGAATTAGAATGGATATATTCGTGCGAATGAATTAAAATGGATCATACGATTGAATTTGAATGGATCGTACGAATAAATTAGAATGAATTAGAATAGATCATATGAATGAATTAGAATGGATCGTACGAATGAATCAGAATGGATACATTTGTACGAATGAATTAGAATGGATCGTACGAATGAATTAGAATGGCGTACGATCCATTCTAATTCATTCATATGAGCTATTCTAATTCATTCGTATACGATTCATTCTAATTCATTCGTACGATCCATTCTAATCCATTCGTGTGAATGAATTAGAAAGGATCGTACGAATGAATTAGAATGGATATATTTGTGCGAATGAATTAGAATGGATCGTACGAATGAATTAGAATGGATCGTGCAAATGGATTAGAATGGATTGTACGAATGAATTAGAATAGATACATTTGTGCGAATGAATTAGAATAGATCATTCACACGAATGTATCCATTCTAATTAATTCATTCGCATGATCCATTCTAATTCATTTGTACGATCCATTCTAATTCATTCTCACGAATGTAACCTTTCTAATTCATTCGTACGATCCATTCTAATTCATTCTCACGAATGTAACGTTTCTAATTCTAATTCATTCGTACGATCCATTCTAATTCACTCGCACGAATGTAACCATTCTAATTCATTCGCACGATCCATTCTAATTCATTTGTATGATCCATTCTAATTCATTCTCACAAATGTAACCTTTCTAACTCATTTGTACGATCCATTCTAATTCATTCGTACAATCCATTCTAATTCATTCTTACGATCCATTCTAATTCATTCGCACAATCCATTCTAATTCATTCGCACGAATGTATCCATTCTAATTCATTCGTACGATCCATTCTAATTCATTCGTACGATCCATTCTAATTCATTCGTACAATCCATTCTAATTCATTCGCACCATCCATTCTAATCCATTCGTACGATCCATTCTAATTCATTCGTATGATCCATTCTAATTCATTTGTACAATCCATTCTAATTCATTCGCACGAATGTATCCATTCTAATTCATTTGTACGATCCATTCTAATTCATTTGTACGATCTATTCTAATTCATTCGTACGATCCATTCTAATTCATTCTCACAAATGTAACCTTTCTAATTCATTTGTACGATCCATTCTAATTCATTCGTACGATCCATTCTAATCCATTCGTACGATCCATTCTAATCCATTCGTACGATCCATTCTAATTCATTCGCACGAATGTAACCATTCTAATTCATTCGTACGATCTATTCTAATTCATTCCTACGATCCATTCTAATTCATTCGCACGAATGTATCCATTCTAATTCATTTGCACTATCCATTCTAATTCATTCCTATGATCCATTCTAATTCGTTCGTACGATCCATTCTAATTCATTCGTACGATCAATTCTAATTCATTCGTACGATCCATTCTAATTCATTCATACGATCCATTCTAATTCATTCGCACAATCCATTCTAATCCATTCGTACGATCCATTCTAATTCATTAATATGATCCATTCTAATTCATTTGTACAATCCATTCAAATTCATTCGCATGAATGTAACCATTCTAATTCATTCGTACGATCCATTCTAATTCATTCCTACGATCCATTCTAATTCATTCGTACGATCTATTCTAATTCATTCGCACGAATATATCCATTCTAATTCATTTGCATGATCCATTCTAATTCATTCCTATAATCCATTCTAATTCGTTCGTACGATCCATTCTAATTCATTCGTACGATCAATTCTAATTCTTTCGTACGATCCATTCTAATTCATTCGTACGATCCATTCTAATTCATTTGTATAATCCATTCTTATTCATTCGTACGATCCATTCTAATGCATTCGTATGATCCATTCTAATTCATTCCTACGATCCATTCTAATCCATTCGTACGATCCATTCTAATTCACTCGCACGAATGTATCCATTCTAATTCATTTGCACGATCCATTCTAATTCATTCCTATGATCCATTCTAATTCGTTCGTACGATCCATTCTAATTCATTCGTACGATCAATTCTAATTCATTCGTATGATCCATTCTAATTCATTCGTACGATCCATTCTAATTCATTCGTACGATCAATTCTAATTCATTCGTACGATCCATTCTAATTCATTCGTACGATCCATTCTAATTCATTCGCACAATCCATTCTAATCCATTCGTACGATCCATTCTAATTCATTTGTATGATCCATTCTAATTCATTTGTACGATCTATTCTAATTCATTCGTACGATCCATTCTAATTCATTCTCACAAATGTGACCTTTCAAATTCATTTGTACGATCCATTCTAATTACTTCGTACGATCCATTCTAATCCATTCGTACGATCCATTCTAATTCATTCGCACGAATGTAACCATTCTAATTCATTCGTACGATCCATTCTAATTCATTCCTGCGATCCATTCTAATTCATTCGCACGAATGTATCCATTCTAATTCATTTGCACGATCTATTCTAATTCATTCCTATGATCCATTCTAATTCATTCGTACGATCCATTCTAATTCATTCGTACGATCCATTCTAATTTATTCATACAATCCATTCAAATTCATTCGTACGATGCAATCTAATTCATTCGCACAAATGTATTTATTCTAATTCATTCCTACAATGCGTTCTAATCCATTCGTACGATCCATTCTAATTCATTCGCTCGAATGTATCCATTCTAATTCATTCGTACGATCCATTCTTATTCATTCGTCAGATCCATTGAAATTCATTCGCATGATAAATTATAATTCATTCGTACGATCCATTCTAATTCATTCTCATGAATGTAACCTTTCTAATTCATTTGTATGATCCATTCTAATTCATTCGCACGATCCATTCTAATTCATTCGCAGGAATGTATCCATTCTAATCCATTCGTACAATCCATTCTAATTCATTCGCACGATCCATTCTAATTCATTCGTACGATCCATTCTAATCCATTCGTACGATCCATTCTAATTCATTCGCACGAATGTAACCATTCTAATTCACTCGTACGATCCATTCTAATTCATTCCTACGATCCATTCTAATTCATTCGTACGATCCATTCTAATTCATTCGCACGAATGTATCCATTCTAATTCATTTGCACGATCCATTCTAATTCATTCCTATAATCCATTCTAATTCGTTCGTACGATCCATTCTAATTCATTCGTACGGTCAATTCTAATTCATTCGTATGATTCATTCTAATTCATTCGTACGATCCATTCTAATTCATTTGTACAATCCATTCTAATTCATTCGTACGATCCATTCTAATTCATTCGTATGATCCATTCTAATTCATTCCTACGATCCATTCTAATCCATTCGTACGATCCATTCTAATTCATTCGCACGAATGTATCCATTCTAACTCCTTTGGACGATCCATTCTAATTCATTCCTATGATCCATTCTAATTTGTTCGTACAATCCATTCTAATTCATTCGTACGATCAATGCTAATTCATTCCTACGGTCCATTCTAATTCATTCGTACGATCCATTCTAATTCTTTCGCACAATCCATTCTAATCCATTCGTACGATCCATTCTAATTCATTCGTATGATCCATTCTAATTCATTTGTACAATCCATTCTAATTCATTCGCACGAATGTATCCATTCTAATTCATTCGTACGATCCATTCTAATTCATTTGTACGATCTATTCTAATTCATTCGTAGGATCCATTCTAATTCATTCTCACAAATGTAACCTTTCTTATTCATTTGTACGATCCATTCTAATTCATTCGTACGATCCATTCTAATCCATTCGTACGATCCATTCTAATCCATTCGTAAAATCCATTCAAATTCATTCGCATGAATGTAACCATTCTAATTCATTCGTACGATCCATTCTAATTCATTCCTACGATCCATTCTAATTCATTCGCACGAATGTATCCATTCTAATTCATTTGCACGATCTATTCTAATTCATTCCTATGATCCATTCTAATTCATTCGTACGATCCATTCTAATTCATTCGTATGATCCATTCTAATTCATTCGTACAATCAATTCAAATTCATTCGTACGATGCAATTTAATTCATTCGCACAAATGTATCTATTCTAATTCATTCGTACAATGCGTTCTAATCCATTCGTACGATCCATTCTAATTCATTCTCTCGAATGTATCCATTCTAATTCATTCATACGATCCATTCTTATTCATTCGTCAGATCTATTCTAATTCATTCGTACGATCCATTCTAATTCATTCGTACGATCCATTCTAATTCATTCTCATGAATGTAACCTTTCTAATTCATTTGTATGATCCATTCTAATTCATTCGCACGAACCATTCTAATTTATTCGCACGAATGTATCCATTCTAATTCATTCGTACAATCCATTCTAATTCATTCGCACGATCCATTCTAATTCATTCGTACGATCCATTCTAATCCATTCGTACGATCCATTCTAATTCATTCGCACGAATGTAACCATTCTAATTCATTCGTATGATCTATTCTAATTCATTCCTACGATCCATTATAATTCATTCGTACGATTCATTCTAATTCATTCGCACGAATATATCCATTCTAATTCATTTGCACGATCCATTCTAATTCATTCCTATGATCCATTCTAATTCGTTCGTACGATCCATTCTAATTCATTCGTACGATCAATTCTAATTCATTCGTACGATCCATTCCAATTCATTCGTATGATCCATTCTAATTCATTTCTACAATCCATTCTAATTCATTCATACGATCCATTCTAATTCATTCGTATGATCCATTCTAATTCATTCCTACGATCCATTCTAATCCATTCGTACGATCCATTCTAATTCATTCGCACGAATGTATCCATTCTAATTAATTTGCACGATCCATTCTAATTCATTCCTATGATCCATTCTAATTCGTTCGTACGATCCATTCTAATTCATTCGTACGATCAATTCTAATTCATTCGTACGATCCATTCTAATTCATTCGTACAATCCATTCTAATTCATTCGTACAATCCATTCTAATCCATTCGTACGATCCATTCTAATTCATTCGTATGATCCATTCTAATTCATTTGTACAATCCATTCTAATTCATTTGCACGAATGTATCCATTCAAATTCATTCGTACAATCCATTCTAATTCATTTGTACGATCTATTCTAATTCATTCGTACGATCCATTCTAATTCATTCTCACAAATGTAACCTTTCTAATTCATTTGTACGATCCATTCTAATTCATTCGTACGATCCATTCTAATCCATTCGTACGATCCATTCTAATCCATTCGTACGATCCATTCTAATTCATTCGCACGAATGTAACCATTCTAATTCATTCGTAAGATCTATTCTAATTCATTCCTTCGATCCATTCTAATTCATTCGCACGAATGTATCCATTCTAATTCATTTGCACGATCTATTCTAATTCATTCCTGTGATCCATTCTAATTCATTCGTACGATCCATTCTAATTCATTCGTACGATCCATTCTAATTCATTCGTACAATCCATTCAAATTCATTCGTACGATGCAATCTAATTCATTCGCACAAATGTATCTATTCTAATTCATTCGTACAATGCATTCTAATCCATTCGTACGATCCATTCTAATTCATTCGCTCGAATGTATCCATTCTAATTCATTCGTACGATCCATTCTTATTCATTCGTCAGATCCATTGAAATTAATTCGCATGATCCATTCTAATTCATTCGTACGATCCATTCTAATTCATTCTCATGAATGTAACCTTTCTAATTCGTTTGTATGAACCATTCTAATTCATTCGCACGATCCATTCTAATTCATTCGCACAAATGTATCCATTCTAATTCATTCGTACAATCCATTCTAATTCATTCGCACGATCCATTCTAATACATTCGTATGATCCATTCTAATTCATTCCTATGATCTATTCTAATTCATTCGCTCGAATGTATCCATTCTAATTCATTCGTTCGATCCATTCTAATTCATTCGTACGATCCATTCTAATTCATTCGCACGAATATATCCATTCTAATTCATTCGTACGATCCATTCTAATTCATTTGTGCGATCCATTCTAATTCATTCGCACGATCCATTCTAGTTCATTTGTACGAATGTATCCATTCTAATTCATTCGCACGATCCATTCTAATTCATTCGTACGATCCATTCTAATTCATTCCTACGATCCATTCTAATTCATTTGTACGATCCATTCTAATTCATTCGCTCGAATGTATCCATTCTAATTCATTCGTTCGATCCATTCTAATTCATTCGTACGATCCATTCAAATTCATTCGCACGATCCATTCTAATTCATTCGTACGATCCATTCTTATTCATCGCACAAATGTATACATTCTAATTTATTCATACGATCCATTCAAATTCAATCGTATGATCCATTCTAATTCATTCGCACAAATGTATCCATTTTAATTCATTCGTACGATCCATTCTAATTTATTCATACGATCCATTCTAATTCATTCGCACGATCCATTCTAATTCATTCGTACGATCCATTCTAATTCATTCGCTCAAATATATCCATTCTAATTCATTCGTACGATCGATTCTAATTCATTCGTACGATCCATTCTAATTCATTCATACGATCTATTCTAATTCATTCGCACGAATGTATCCATTCTAATTCATTCGCACAATCCAATCTAATTCAAACGTACGATCCATTCTAATTCATTCACATGATGTATTCTAATTCATTCGTATGATCCATTCTAATTCATTCGTACGATCTAATTCATTCGTACGATCCATTCTAATTCATTCGTACGATCCATTCTAATTCATTCGTTCGAATGTATCTATTCTAATTCATTCGTACGATCCATTCTAATTCGTTCATATGATCCATTCTAATTCATTCGCACGATCCATTCTAATTCATTCATACGATCCATTCTAAATCATTCACACGATCCATTCTAATTCATTCGTACGATCCATTCTAATTCATTCGTACGATCCATTCTAATTCACTCGCACCAATGTATCCATTCTAATTTATTCGTATGATCCATTCTAATTCATTCGCACGATCCATTCTAATTCATTCGTACGATCCATTCTAATTCATTCGCACGATCCATTCTAATTCATTCGTATGATCTATTCTAATTCATTCGCACGAATGTATCCATTCTAATGCATTCGTACGATCCATTCTAATTCATTCGTACGATCCATTCTAATCCATTCGTACGATCCATTCTAATTCATTCTCACTAATGTAACCTTTCTAATTCATTTGTACGATCCATTCCAATTCATTCGTACGATCCATTCTAATCCACTCGTACGATCCATTCTAATTTATTCGCACGAATATAACCATTCTAATTCATTCGTACGATCCATTCTAATTCATTCCTACAATCCATTCTAATTCATTCGTACGATCCATTCTAATTCATTCGCTCGATTGTATCCATTCTAATTCATTCGTACGATCCATTCTAATTCGTTTATACGATCCATTCTAATTCGTTCGTACGATCCATTCTAATTCATTCGTACGATTCATTCTAATTCATTCGTACGATCCATTCTAATGCATTCGTACGATTCATTCTAATTCGATTAGAATGGATCGTACGAATGAATTAGAATGGATCGTACGAATGAATTAGAATGGATTGTACGATCCATTCTAATTCATTCGCATGAATGCATCCATTCTAATTCATTCGTACGATCCATTCTAATTCATTCGTATGATCATTTCTAATTCATTCGCACGATCCTTTCTAATTCATTCGTACGATCCATTCTAATTCATTCGTACGAATGTATCCATTCTAATTCATTAGCACGATCCATTCTAATTCATTCGTATGATCCATTCTAATTCAATTCATGCAATCCATTCAAATTCATTCGCACGATCCATTCTAATTCATTCGTATGAGCCATTCTAATTCATTCCTACGATGCATTCTAATTCATTCGCTCGAATGTATCCATTCTAATTCATTCGTACGATCCATTCTAATTCATTTGTACGATCCATTCTAATTAATTTGCACGATCCATTCTAATTCATTCCTATGATCCATTCTAATTCATTCGTACGATCCATTCTAATTCATTCGTTTGAATGTATCCATTCTAATTCATTCGTACGATCTATTCTAATTCATTCGTAGGAATGTATCCATTCTAATTCATTCGTACGATCCATTCTAATTCATTCGCACAATCCAATCTAATTCAAATGTACGATATATTCATGCGAATGAATTAGAATGGATCGTACGAATGGATTAGAATGGATCGTACGAATGAATTAGAATTGATCATACGAATGAATTAGAATGGATCGGACGAATGAATTAGAATGGATTGTACGAATGAATTAGAATGGATCATACGAATGAATTAGAATGGATCGTCCGAATGAATTAGAATTGATCATACGAATGAATTAGAATGGATCGGACGAATGAATTAGAATGGATACATTTGTACGAATGAATTAGAATGGATCGTACGAATGAATTAGAATGGATCCACCGAATGAGTTAGAATGGATCATACGAATGAATTAGAATGGATCATACGAATGAATTAGAATGGATTGTGCGAATGAATCTAAATGGATTGTATGAATGAATTACAATGGATCGTACGAATGAATTAGAATGGATCGTACGACGATCCATTCAAATTCATTTGCATGAATTTATCCATTCTATTTCATTCGTACGATCCATTCTAATTCATTCGTACTATCCATTCTAATTCATTCGTCTGATCCATTCTAATTCATTCGCACGAATGTATCTATTCTTATTCATTCATACGATCCATTCTTATTCATTCGCACAATCCATTCTAATTCATTCGTACGATCCATTCTAATTCATTCGTATGATCCATTCTAACTCATTTTAGAATGGATCGTACGAATGAATTAGAATGGATCGTATGAACGAATTAGAATGGATCGTACGAATGAATTAGAATAGATACATTCGAGCGAATGAATTAGAATGGATCATGCGAATGAATTAGAATGGATAGTACGAATGAATTAGAATGGATCGTACGAATGAATTAGAATGGATCGTGCGAATGAATTAGAATAGATCGTAGGAATGAATTAGAATGCATCGTACGAATGAATTAGAATGGTTACATTCGAGCGAATGAATTAGAATGGATCGCACGAATGAATTAGAATGGATCGTACGCATGAATTAGAATGGATCGTATGAACGAATTAGAATGGATCGTACGAATGAATTAGAATAGATACATTCAAGCGAATGAATTAGAATGGATCGTACGAATGGATTAGAATGGATCGTACGAATGGATTAGAACACATTGTACGAATGCATTATAATAGATACATTTGTGCAAATGAATTAGATTGCATCATACGAATGAATTTGAATGGATCGGACGAATGAATTAGAATGGATCGTACGAATGAATTAGAATGGATCATGCGAATGAATTAGAATAGATCGTACGAATGAATTAGAATGGATACATTCGAGCGATCCATTCTAATTCATTTGTACGATCCATTCTAATTCATTCATACGATCCATTCTAATTCATTCGTACAATCCATTCTAATTCATTCGCATGATCCATTCTAATTCATTCGTATCATCCATTCTAATTTATTTGCACGAATATACGATCCATTCTAATTTATTCGCAAGAATGTATCTATTCTAATTCATTCGTACAATCGATTCGAATTTATTCGCTCGAATATATCCATTCTAATTCATTCGTACGATCCATTCTAATTCATTCGTACGATCCATTCTAATTCATTCGTACGATCCATTCTAATTCATTCGCATGATCTATTCTAATTCATTCGTATGATCGATTCTAATTCATTCGTACGATCCATTCTAATTCATTCATACGATCTATTCTAATTCATTCGCACGAATGTAACCATTCTAATTCATTCGTACGATTCATTCTAATTTATTCGTATAAGCTATTCTAATTCATTCGTACGATCCATTCTAATTCATTCGTACGATCCATTCTAATTCATTCGTACGATCCATTCTAATTCATTCGTTCGATCCATTCTAATTCATTCATACGATCCATTCTAATTCATTCGTACGATCCATTCTAATTCATTCGCACGATCCATTCTAATTTATTCGTACGATCCATTCTAATTCATTCGTACGATCTATTCTAATTCATTCGCATGATCCATTATAATTCATTCGTGCGATCCATTCTAATTTATTCGTACAATCCATTCAAATTCATTCGTACGATGCAATCTAATTCATTCGCACAAATGTATCTATTCTAATTCATTCGTAGCACGCATTCTAATCCATTCGTACGATCCATTCTAATCCATTCATACGATCCATTCTAATTCATTCGCATGAATGTATCCATTCTAATTCATTCGTACGATCCATTCTAATTCATTCCTACGATCCATTCTAATTCATTCGCTCGAATGTATCCATTCTAATTCATTCGTACGATCCATTCTAATCCATTCGTACGTTTCATTCTAATTCATTCGTACGATCCATTTTAATTCATTCTCACAAATGTAACCTTTCTAATTCATTTGTACGATCCATTCTAATTCATTCGTACGATCCATTTTAATTCATTCGCATGATCCATTCTAATTCATTCGTATGATACATTCGTGCGAATGAATTAGAATGGATCGTACGAATGAATTAGAATAGATCGTGCGAATAAATTAGAATGGATCATACGAATGAATTAGAATAGATATATTCATGCGAATGAATTTGAATGGATCGTACGAATGAATTAGAATGGATCGTGCGAATAAATTAGAATGGATCGTATGAATAAATTAGAATGGATCATACGAATGAATTAAAATGGATACATTTGTGCGAATGAATTAGAATGGATCATACGATTGAATTTGAATGGATTGTATGAATAAATTAGAATGGATACATTTGTGCGATGAATAACAATGGAGCGTACGAATGAATTAGAATGGAGCGTACGAATGAACTAGAATGAATACATTCGAGCGAATGAATTAGAATAGATCGTAGGAATGAATTAGAATGAATCATACGAATGAATTAGAATGGATCGTGCGAATGAATTAGAATAGATTGTACGAATGAATTAGAATGGATACATTCGTGCGAATGAATTTGAATGGATCGGACGAATGAATTAGAATGGATCGTACGATTCATTCTAATTCATTCGTACGATCCATTCTAATGCATTCGTATGATTCATTCTAATTCATTCGTACGATCCATTCTAATTCATTCGTATGATCCATTCTAATTTATTCATACGATCCATTCTAATTCATTCGCACAATCCATTCTAATTCATTCGTACGATCCATCCTAATTCATTCGTTCGATCCATTCTAATTCATTCGTACGATCCATTCTAATTCATTCGTACGATCCATTCTAATTCATTCGTACGATCCATTCTAATTCATTCGTACGATCCATTCTAATTCATTCGCACGATCCATTCTAATTCATTCGTACGATCCATTCTAATACATTCGTACGATCCATTCTAATTCATTCGTACGATCCATTCTAATTCATTCGTACGATCCATTCTAATTCATTCGCACGATCCATTCTAATTCATTCGCACGATCCATTCTAATTCATTCGTACGATCCATTCTAATTCATTCGTACGATCTATTCTAATTCATTCGCATGATCCATTCTAATTCATTCGTACGATCCATTCTAATTCATTCGTACAATCCATTCAAATTCATTCGTACGATGCAATCTAATTCATTCGCACAAATGTATCTATTCTAATTCATTCGTACAATGCATTCTAATCCATTCGTACGATCCATTCTAATCCATTTGTACGATCCATTCTAATTCATTCGCACGAATGTATCCATTCTAATTCATTCGTACGATCCATTCTAATTCATTCGCTCGAATGTATCCATTCTAATTCATTCGTACGATCCATTCTAATCCATTCGTACGTTTCATTCTAATTCACTCGTACGATCCATTTTAATTCATTCTCACAAATGTAACCTTTCTAATTCATTTGTACGATCCATTCTAATTCATTCGTACGATCCATTTTAATTCATTCGCATGATCCATTCTAATTCATTCGTATGATACATTCGTGCGAATGAATTAGAATGGATCGTACGAATGAATTAGAATAGATCGTGCGAATAAATTAGAATGGATCATACGAATGAATTAGAATAGATATATTCATGCGAATGAATTAGAATGGATCGTACGAATGAATAAGAATGGATCGTGCGAATGAATTAGAATGGATCGTATGAATAAATTCGAATGGATCGTACGAATGAATTAAAATGGATACATTTGTGGGAATGAATTAGAATGGATCATACGATTGAATTTGAATGGATTGTATGTATAAATTAGAATGGATACATTTGTGCGATGAATAAGAATGGAGCGTACGAATGAATTAGAATGGAGCGTACGAATGAACTAGAATGGATACATTCGAGCGAATGAATTAGAATAGATCATAGGAATGAATTAGAATGAATCATACGAATGAATTAGATTGGATCGTGCGAATGAATTAGAATGGATTGTACGAATGAATTAGAATGGATACATTCGTGCGAATGAATTTGAATGGATCGGACGAATGAATTAGAATGGATCGTACGATTCATTCTAATTCATTCGTATGATCCATTCTAATGCATTCGTATGATTCATTCTAATTCATTCGTACGATCCATTATAATTCATTCGTATGATCCATTCTAATTTATTCATACGATCCATTCTAATTCATTCGCAAAATCCATTCTAATTCTTTCGTACGATCCATTCTAACTCATTCGTTCGATCCATTCTAATTCATTCATACGATCCATTCTAATTCATTCGTACGATCCATTCTAATTCATTCGTACGATCCTTTCTAATTCATTCGCACGATCCATTTTAATTTATTCGTACGATCCATTCTAATTCATTCGTACGATCTATTCTAATTCATTCGCATGATCCATTCTAATTCATTCGTACGATCCATTCTAATTCATTCGTACAATCCATTCAAATTCATTCGTACGATGCAATCTAATTCATTCGCACAAATGTATCTATTCTAATTCATTCGTACAATGCATTCTAATCCATTCGTACGATCCATTCTAATCCATTCGTACGATCCATTCTAATTCATTCGCACGAATGTATCCATTCTAATTCATTCGTACGATCCATTCTAATTCATTCCTACGATCCATTCTAATTCATTCGCTCGAATGTATCCATTCTAATTCATTCGTACGATCCATTCTAATCCATTCGTACGATTCATTCTAATTCATTCGTACGATCCATTTTAATTCATTCGAACAAATGTAAGCTTTCTAATTCATTTGTACGATCCATTCTAATTCCTTCGTACGATCCATTTTAATTCATTCGCATGATCTATTCTAATTCATTCGTATGATACATTCGTGCGAATGAATTAGAATGAATCGTACGAATGAATTAGAATAGATCGTGCGAATAAATTAGAATGGATCATACGATTGAATTTGAATGGATTGTATGAATAAATTAGAATGGATACAATTGTGCGATGAATAAGAATGGAGCGTACGAATGAATTAGAATGGAGCGTACGAATGAACTAGAATGGATACATTCGTGCGAATGAATTAGAATGGATCATATGAAAGAATTAGAATGGATCATACGAATGAATTAGAATGGATACATTCGAGCGAATGAATGGATTAGAATGGATCGAACGAATGAATTAGAATGGATCGTACGAATGAATTAGAATGGATACATTCGAGCGAATGAATTAGAAT
Organism: Chamaelirium japonicum; assembly: GCA_947650365.1. Taxonomy (NCBI): domain Eukaryota; kingdom Viridiplantae; phylum Streptophyta; class Magnoliopsida; order Liliales; family Melanthiaceae; genus Chamaelirium; species Chamaelirium japonicum. Next base: position 48,209,789 of record OX393552.1, on the reverse strand, counting down.
GGATCGTACGAATGAATTAGAATGGATCATAGGAATGAATTAGAATGGATCGTGCAAATGAATTAGAATGGATACATTCGTGCGAATGAATTAGAATGGATTGTAGGAATGAATTAGAATGGATCGTACGAATGAATTAGAATGGATCATGCGAATGAAATAGAATGGATTGTACGAATGAGTTAGAATGGATCATACGAATGAATTAGAATGGATCGTACGAATGAATTAGAATGGATTGTGCGAATGAATAAGAATGGATCGTACGAATGGATTAGAATGGATCGTACGAATGAATTAGAATGGATACATTCGTGCGAATGAATTAGAATGGATCGTAGGAATGAATTATAATGAATCGTACAAATGAATTAGAATGGTTACATTCGTGCGAATGAATTAGAATGGATCGTACGAATGGTTTAGAATGGATCGTATGAATGGATTAGAATGGATCGTACGAATGAATTAGAATGGATCGTACAAATGAATTAGAAAGGTTGCATTTGTAGGAATGAATTAGAATGGATCATACGAATGGATCGTACGAATGAATTAGAATGGATCGTACGAATGAATTAGAATGGATCATGCGAATGAATTAGAATGGATCGTACGAATGAGTTAGAATGGATCATACGAATGAATTAGAATGGATCGTACGAATGAATTAGAATGGATTGTGCGAATGAATAAGAATAGATCGTACGAATGGATTAGAATGGATCGTACGAATGAATTAGAATGGATACATTCGTGCGAATGAATTAGAATGGATCGTAGGAATGAATTATAATGAATCGTACAAATGAATTAGAATGGTTACATTCGTGCGAATGAATTAGAATGGATCGTACAAATGAATTAGAATGGATCGTACGAATGAATTAGAATGGATCGTACGAATGAATTAGAATGGATCGTACGAACGAAATAGAATGGATCGTACGAATGAATTAAAATGGATCATATGAATGAATTAGAATGGTTACATTCGTGCGAATGAATTAGAATGGATCGTACGAATGGATTAGAATGGATCGTACGAATGGATTAGAACGCATTGTACGAATGAATTAGAATAGATACATTTGTATGAATGAATTAGAATAGATCGTACGAATGAATTAGAATGGATCGTACGAATTAGTTAGAATGGATCGAACGAATGAATTAGAATGGATACATTCGAGCGAATGAATTAGAATAGATCGTAGGAATGAATTAGAATGGATCATACGAATGAATTAGAATGGATCGTGCGAATGAATTAGAATGGATTGTACGAATGAATTAGAATGGATACATTCGAGCGAATGAATTAGAATGGATCGTACGAATGAATTAGAATGGATCATAGGAATGAATTAGAATGGATTATACGAATGGATTAGAATGGATCGTGCTAATGAATTAGAATGGATACATTCGTGCGAATGAATTAGAATGGATCGTACGAATGAATTAGAATGGATCGTGCGAATGAATTAGAATTGATCATACGAATGAATTAGAATGGATCGTACGAATGAATTAGATTGGATACATTCGTGCGAATGAATTAGAATGGATCGTACAAATGGATTAGAATGGATCATACGATTCATTCTAATTCATTCGTACGATCCATTCTAATTCATTCGTACGATCCATTCTAATCGAATTAGAACGAATCGTACGAAAGCATTAGAATGGATCGTACGAATGAATTAGAATGAATCGTACGAACGAATTAGAGTGGATCGTACGAATGAATTAGAATGGATCGTATGAACGAATTAGAATGGATCGTACGAATGAATTAGAATGGATACAATCGAGCAAAAGAATTAGAATGGATCGTACGAATAAATTAGAATGGATCGTAGGAATGAATTAGAATGGATCGTACGAATGAATTAGAATGGTTACATTCGTGCGAATAAATTAGAATGGATCGTACGAATGGATTAGAATGGATCGTACGAATGAATTAGAATGGATCGTACAAATGAATTAGAAAGGTTACATTTGTGAGAATGAATTAGAATGGATCGTATGAATGGATTAGAATGGATCGTACGAATGAATTAGAATGGATCGTACGAATGCATTAGAATGGATACATTCGTGCGAATGAATTAGAATGGATCGTATGAATGAATTAGAATGGATCGTGCGAATGAATTAGAATGGATCGTACGAATGAATTTGAATGGATCGTGCGAGTGAATTAGAATGGATCGTACGAATGAATTAGAATGGATACATTGGTGCGAATGAATTAGAATGGATCGTACGAATGAATTAGAATGGATCGTACGAATGAATTAGAATGGATCGTGCGAATGATTTAGAATGGATCGTACGAATGAATTAGAATGAATCGTGCGAATGAATTAGAATGGATTGTACGAATGAATTAGAAAGGTTACATTCGTGAGAATGAATTAGAATGGATCGTACGAATGAATTAGAATGGATCGTACGAATGAATTAGAATGGATACATTCGAGCGAATGAATTAGAATGGATCGTACGAATGAATTCGAATGGATCGTGCAAATGAATTAGAATGGTTACATTCGTGCGAATGAATTAGAATGGATCATGCGAATGAATTAGAATGGATCGTACAAATGAATTAGAATGGATCATATGAAAGAATTAGAATGGATCGTATGAACGAATTAGAATGGATCGTACGAATGAATTAGAATGGATACATTCGAGCAAATAAATTAGAATGGATCGTACGAATGGATTAGAATTGATCGTACGAATGGATTAGAATGGATCGTGCGAATGAATTAGAATGGATCGTACGAATGAATTAGAAATGGATTGTATGAATGAATTAAAATGGATGGTACGAATGAATTAGAATGGATCGTACGAATGAATTAGAATGGATACATTCGTGCGAATGAATTAGAATGGATCATACAAATGAATTAGACCGGATCGTACGAATAAATTAGAATGGATACATTCAAGCAAATAAATTAGAATGGATCGTACGAATGAATTAGAATGGATCGTACGAATGGATTAGAATGGATCGTACGAACGGATTAGAATGGATCGTACGAATGGATTAGAATGGATCGTACGAATGAATTAGAATGGATCGTGTGAATGAATTAAAATGGAACGCACAAATGAATTAGAATGGATCGGACGAATTAATTAGAATGGATCGTACGAATGAATTAGAATGGATACATTCGAGCGAATGAATTAGAATGGATCAGAATGGATACATGCGTGTGAATAAATTAGAATGGATCGTACGAATGAATTAGAATGGATCATACGAATGGATTAGAATGGATCGTACGAATGGATTAGAATGGATCGTACGAATGAATTAGAAAGGATCATACAAATGAATTAGAAAGGTTACATTCGTGAGAATGAATTAGAATCGATCATACGAATGAATTAGAATGGATCGTACGAATGAGTTAGAACGGATACATTCGAGCGAATGAATTAGAATGGATCATACGAATGAATTAGAATGGATACATTTGTGCGAATGAATTTGAATGGATTGCATGAATTGAATTAGAATCGATCATACGAATGAATTAGAATGGATACATTTGTGCGAATGAATTTGAATGGATTGCACGAATTGAAATAGAATCGATCATACGAATGAATTAGAATGGATCGTGCGAATGAATTAGAATTGATCATACGAATGAATTAGAATGGATCGTTCGAATGAATTAGAATGGATCGTACGAATGCATTGGAATGGATCATACAAATGAATTATAATGGATCGTACGAATGAATTAGAATGGATACATTCGTACGAATCCATTCTAATTCATTCGTTCGATCCATCTTAATTCATTCGTACGATCTATTCAAATTCATTCGCATGATCCATTCTAATTGATTCGTACGATCCATTCTAATTCATTCTCACGAATGTAACCTTTCTAATTCATTCGCACGATCCATTCTAATCCATTCGTACAATCCATTCTAATTCATTCGTACAAATGAATTAGAATGGATCGTATGAATGAATAAGAATGGATCGTACGAATGAATTAGAATGGATCGTGTGAATGAATTAGAATGAATCGTACGAATGCATTAGAATGGATACATTCGTGCGAATGAATTAGAATGGATCGTACGAATGAATTAAAATGGATCATACAAATGAATTAGAAAGGTTACATTCGTGAGAATGAATTAGAATGGATCGTACGAATGAATTAGAATGGATCATGCGAATGAATTTGAATAGATCGTACGAATGAATTAAGATGGATCGAACGAATGAATTAGAATGGATACATTCGAGCGAATGAATTAGAATGGATCGTATGAATGAATTAGAATGGATCGTGTGAATGAATTAGAATGGATCATACGAATGGATTAGAATGGATCATACAAATGGATTAGAATGGACCGTACGAATGGATTAGAATGGATCGTGCGAATGAATTAGAATGGATCGTACGAATGAATTAGAATGAATCCATTCTAATTAATTCGCACGAATATATCCATTCTAATGCATTCGTACGATCCATTCTTATTCATTCATACGATCTATTCTAATTCATTCGTACGATCCATTCTAATTCATTCGCACGATCCATTCTAATTTATTCGTACGATCCATTCTAATTCATTCGTACGATCTATTCTAATTCATTCGCACGAATGTAACCATTCTAATTCATTCGTACGATTCATTCTAATTCATTCGTATGAGCTATTCTAATTCATTCGTATGATCCATTCTAATTCATTCGTACGATCCATTGTATTTCATTCATACAATCCATTCAGATTCATTCGCACAAATGTATCCATTCAAATTCATTTGTACGCTCCATTCTAATTAATTCGCACGATCCATTCAAATTCAGTCGTATGAATGTATCTAGTTTAATTCATTCGTACGATCCATTCTAATTCATTCGTACAATCTAATTCATTCGTACGATCCATTCTAATTCATTCGTACGATTGATTCTAATTCATTCGTACGATCCATTCTAATTCATTCCTACAATCCATTCTAATTCATTCGTACTATCTATTCTAATTCATTCACTCAAATGTATCCATTCTAATTCATTCGTACAATCCATTCTAATTCATTCGTACGATCCATTCAAATTCATTCGCATGATCCATTCAAATTCATACGAATGAATTAGAATGGATCGTCCGAATGAATTAGAATGGATTGTACGAATGAATTAGAATGGATCATATGAAAGAATTAGAATGGATCGTATGAACGAATTAGAATGGATCGTACGAATGAATTAGAATGGATACATTCGAGCAAATAAATTAGAATGGATCGTACGAATGGATTAGAATTGATCGTACGAATGGATTAGAATGGATCGTGCGAATGAATTAGAATGGATCGTACGAATGAATTAGAAATGGATTGTATGAATGAATTAAAATGGATGGTACGAATGAATTAGAATGGATCGTACGAATGAATTAGAATGGATACATTCGTGCGAATGAATTAGAATGGATCATACAAATGAATTAGACTGGATCGTACGAATAAATTAGAATGGATACATTCAAGCAAATAAATTAGAATGGATCGTACGAATGAATTAGAATGGATCGTACGAATGGATTAGAATGGATCGTACGAACGGATTAGAATGGATCGTACGAATGGATTAGAATGGATCGTACGAATGAATTAGAATGGATCGTGCGAATGAATTAAAATGGAACGCACAAATGAATTAGAATGGATCGGACGAATTAATTAGAATGGATCGTACGAATGAATTAGAATGGATACATTCGAGCGAATGAATTAGAATAGATCAGAATGGATACATGCGTGTGAATAAATTAGAATGGATCGTACGAATGAATTAGAATGGATCATACGAATGGATTAGAATGGATCGTACGAATGGATTAGAATGGATCGTACGAATGAATTAGAAAGGATCATACAAATGAATTAGAAAGGTTATATTCGTGAGAATGAATTAGAATCGATCATACGAATGAATTAGAATGGATCGTACGAATGAGTTAGAACGGATACATTCGAGCGAATGAATTAGAATGGATCATACGAATGAATTAGAATGGATACATTTGTGCGAATGAATTTGAATGGATTGCATGAATTGAATTAGAATCGATCATACGAATGAATTAGAATGGATACATTTGTGCGAATGAATTTGAATGGATTGCACGAATTGAAATAGAATCGATCATACGAATGAATTAGAATGGATCGTGCGAATGAATTAGAATTGATCATACGAATGAATTAGAATGGATCGTTCGAATGAATTAGAACGGATCTTACGAATGCATTGGAATGGATCATACAAATGAATTATAATGGATCGTACGAATGAATTAGAATGGATACATTCGTACGAATCCATTCTAATTCATTCGTTCGATCCATCTTAATTCATTCGTACGATCTATTCAAATTCATTCGCATGATCCATTCTAATTGATTCGTACGATCCATTCTAATTCATTCTCACGAATGTAACCTTTCTAATTCATTCGCACGATCCATTCTAATCCATTCGTACAATCCATTCTAATTCATTCGTACAAATGAATTAGAATGGATCGTATGAATGAATAAGAATGGATCGTACGAATGAATTAGAATGGATCGTGTGAATGAATTAGAATGAATCGTACGAATGCATTAGAATGGATACATTCGTGCGAATGAATTAGAATGGATCGTACGAATGAATTAAAATGGATCATACAAATGAATTAGAAAGGTTACATTCGTGAGAATGAATTAGAATGGATCGTACGAATGAATTAGAATGGATCATGCGAATGAATTTGAATAGATCGTACGAATGAATTAAGATGGATCGAACGAATGAATTAGAATGGATACATTCGAGCGAATGAATTAGAATGGATCGTATGAATGAATTAGAATGGATCGTGTGAATGAATTAGAATGGATCGTACGAATGGATTAGAATGGATCATACAAATGGATTAGAATGGACCGTACGAATGGATTAGAATGGATCGTGCGAATGAATTAGAATGGATCATACGAATGAATTAGAATGAATCCATTCTAATTAATTCGCACGAATATATCCATTCTAATGCATTCGTACGATCCATTCTTATTCATTCATACGATCCATTCTAATTCATTCGTACGATCCATTCTAATTCATTCGCACGATCTATTCTAATTTATTCGTACGATCCATTCTAATTCATTCGTACGATCTATTCTAATTCATTCGCACGAATGTAACCATTCTAATTCATTCGTACGATTCATTCTAATTCATTCGTATGAGCTATTCTAATTCATTCGTATGATCCATTCTAATTCATTCGTACGATCCATTGTATTTCATTCATACAATCCATTCAGATTCATTCGCACAAATGTATCCATTCAAATTCATTTGTACGATCCATTCTAATTAATTCGCACGATCCATTCAAATTCAGTCGTATGAATGTATCTGTTTTAATTCATTCGTACGATCCATTCTAATTCATTCGTACAATCTAATTCATTCGTACGATCCATTCTAATTCATTCGTACGATTGATTCTAATTCATTCGTACGATCCATTCTAATTCATTCCTACAATCCATTCTAATTCATTCGTACTATCTATTCTAATTCATTCACTCAAATGTATCCATTCTAATTCATTCGTACAATCCATTCTAATTCATTCGTACGATCCATTCAAATTCATTCGCATGATCCATTCAAATTCATACGAATGAATTAGAATGGATCGTCCGAATGAATTAGAATGGATTGTACGAATGAATTAGAATGGATACATTCGTGCGAATGAATTAGAATGGATCGGATGAATGAATTAGAATGGATCGTACGAATGAATTAGAATGGATCGTACAAATGAATTAGAATGAATCGTACGAATACATTAGAATGGATACATTCGTGCGAATGAATTAGAATGGATCGTACGAATGGATTAGAATGGATCGTACGAAGGAATTAGAATGGATCGTACAAATGAATTAGAAAGGTTACATTTGTGAGAATGAATTAGAATGGATCGTACGAATGAATTAGAATGGATCGTACGAATGAATTAGAATTGATCGTACGAACGAATTAGAATGGTTACATTCGTGCGAATGAATTAGAATGGATCATACGAATAGATTATAATGGATCGTACGAATGGATTAGAACGCATTGTACGAATGAACTAGAATCGATACATTTGTGTCAATGAATTAGATTGCATCGTACGAATGAATTTGAATGTATTGTACGAATGAATAAGAATGGATCGTACGAATGAATTTGAATGCATCATACGAATGAATTAGAATAGATATATTCATACGAACGAATTAGAATGGATCGTACGAACTAATTAGAATGGATCGTATGAACGAATTAGAATGGATCGTACGAATGAATTAGAATAGATATATTCGTGCGAATGAGTTAGAATGGATCGAACGAATGAATTAGAATGGATCATACGAATGAATTAGAATGGATCGTTTGAATGAATTAGAATGGATCGTACGAATGAATTAGAATGGATCGTACAAATGAATTAGAAAGGTTACATTTGTGAGAATGAATTAGAATGGATCGTACGAATGAATTAGAATGGATCATACGAATGGATTAGAATGAATCGTACGAATGGATCGTACGAATGGATTAGAATGGATCGTACGAATGAATTAGAATGGATCATACAAATGAATTAGAAAGGTTACATTCGTGAGAATGAATTAGAATGGATCGTGTGAATGGATTAGAATGAATCGTACGAATGAATTAGAATGGATCATAGGAATGAATTAGAATGGATCGTACGAATGAATTAGAATGGTCACATTCGTGCGAATGAATTAGAATGGATCGTACGAATGGATTAGAATGGATCGTACGAATGGATTAGAATGGATCGTGGATCGTACGAAAGAATTAGAATGGATCGTACAAATGTATTAGAAAGGTTACATTTGTGATAATGAATTAGAATGGATCGTACGAATGGATTAGAATGGATCGTACGAATGGATTAGAATGGATCGTACGAATGAATTAGAATGGATCATACAAATGAATTAGAAATGTTACATTCGTGAGAATGAATTAGAATGGATCATGCGAATGAATTTGAATGGATCATATGAATGAATTAGAATGGATCGAACGAATGTATTAGAATGGATACATTCAAGCGAATGAATTAGAATAGATCGTAGGAATGAATTAGAATGGATCATACGAATGAATTTGAATGGATCGTGCGAATGAATTAGAATGGATTGTACGAATGATTTAGAATAGATACATTCGTGCGAATGAATTAGAATGGATCGGACGAATGAATTAGAATGGATCGTACGATTCATTCTAATTCATTCGTACGATCCATTCTAATGCATTCGTACGATTCATTCTAATTCATTCGCACGATCCATTCAAATTCATTCGTATGATCCATTCTAATTTATTTGCACGAATATACGATCCATTCTAATTTATTCACAAGAATGTATCCATTCTAATTCATTCGTACAATCCATTCTAATTTATTCGTACAAATGTATCCATTCTAATTCATTCGTTCGAATGGATTAGAATAGATCGTACGAATGGATTAGAATGGATCGTACGAATGAATTGGAATGGATCATGCGAATGAATTAGAATGGATCGTACGAATGAATTAGAAATTGATCGTGCGAAGGAATTAGAATGGTTACATTCGTGCGAATGAATTAGAATTGATCGTATGAATGAATAAGAATGGATCGTATGAATGAATTAGAATAGATCGTGCGAATGAATTAGATTGAATCGTACGAATGCATTAGAATGGATCGTACGAATGAATTAGAATGAATCGTGCGATCCATTCTAATTCATTCGTCCGATCCATTCTAATTCATTCGCACGAATGTATCCATTCTAATTCATTCGTACGATCCATTCTAATTCATCCTCACGAATGTAACCTTTCTAATTCATTTGTATGATCCATTCTAATCCATTCGTACGATCCATTCGTACGATCCATTCTAATCCATTCATACGATCCATTCTAATCCATTCGTACGATCCATTCTAATCTATTTGTATGATCCATTCTAATTCATTCTCACAAATGTAACCTTTCTAATTCATTTGTATGATCCATTCTAATTCATTCGTACGATCCATTCTAATTTATTCGTACGATCCATTCTAATTCATTCATATGATCCATTCTAATTCATTCGCACAAATGTATCTATTCTAATTCATTCGTACGATCCATTCTAATTCATTCGCACGATCTATTCTGATTCATTCGTACGATCCTTTCTAATTCATTCGTACGATCCATTCTAATTCATTCGTACAAATGTATCCATTTTAATTCATTCGTACAATGCGTTCTAATCCATCGTACTATCCATTCTAATTCATTCTCACAAATGTAACCTATCTAATTCATTTGTACGATCCATTCTAATTTATTCGTACGATCTATTCTAATCCATTCGTACGATCCATTATAATCCATTCGTACGATCCTTTCTAATTCATTTGTATGATCCATTCAAATTCATTCGTACGATCCATTCTAATCCATTCGTATGATCGATTCTAATCCATTCGTACGATCCATTCTAATCCATTCGTATGATCCATTCTAATTCATTCTAATTCATTCGTACGAACAAATTAGAATGGATACATTCATGCAAATGAATTAGAATGGATTGTACAAATGAATTAGAATGGATCGTACGAATGAACTAGCATGGATCATACGAATGAATTAGAATAGATCGTACGAATGAATTAGAATGGATCATACGAATAAATTAGAATATATCGTGTGAATGAATTAGAAAGGATCGTACGAATAAATTAGAATGGATCCACCGAATGAGTTATAAAGGATCATACGAATGAATTAGAATGGATCGTGCGAATGAATTAGAATAGATCGTACGAATGAATTAGAATGGATCGTACGAATAAATTAGAATGGATCGTGTGATTGTGCGAATGAATTAGAATGGATCGTATGAATGAATAAGAATGGATCGTACGAATGAATTAGAATGGATCGTGCGAATGAATTAGAATGAATCGTACGAATGCATTAGAATGGATCGTACGAATGAATTAGAATAAATCGTACGATCCATTCTAATTCATTCGTCCGATCCATTCTAATTCATTCGCACAAATGTATCCATTCTAATTCATTTGTACAATCCATTCTAATTCATTCGCATTATCCATTCTAATTCATTCGTATGATCCATTCTAATTCATTCCTACGATCCATTCTAATTCATTCGCATGATCCATTCTAATTCATTTGTACGATCCATTTTTATCCATTCATACGATCCATTCTAATTCATTCGCACAATCCATTCTAATTCATTCGTACGATCCATTCTAATTCATTCGTATGATCCGTTCTAACTCATTCGGTGGATCCATTCTAATTCATTCGTACGATCCATTCTAATTCATTCGCACGATCGATTCTAATTTATTCGTACGATCCATTCTAATTCATTCATACGATCTATTCTAATTCATTCGCACGAATGTAACCATTCTAATTAATTCGTACGATTCATTATAATTCATTTGTATAATCTATTCTAATTCACTCGTACGATCCATTCTAATTCATTCGTACGATCCATTGTAATTCATTCATACAATCCATTCAGATTCATTCGCACAAATGTATCCATTCAAATTCAATCCTACGATCCAATCTAATTAATTCGCACGATCCATTCTAATTCAGTCGTATGAATGTATCCATTTTAATTCATTCGTACGATCCATTCTATTTCATTCGTACGATCTAATTCATTCGTACGATCCATTCTATATTCATTCGTACGATCGATTCTAATTCATTCGCACGATCCATTCTAATTCATTCGTACGATCCATTCTAATTCATTCGTATGATCCATTCTAATTCATTCGTACGATCCATTCTAATTCATTCGTACAATCCATTCTAATTCATTCGTTCGATCCATTCTAATTCATTCATACGATCCATTCTAATTCATTCGTACGATCCATTCTAATTCATTCGTACAAATGTATCCATTCTAATTCATTCGTACGATCCATTCTAATTTATTCATACGATCTATTCTAATTCATTCGCTTGATCTATTCTAATTCGTTCGTACGATCCATTCTAATTCATTCGCACGATCTATTCTAATTCATTTGTATGATCCATTCTAATCCATTTGTACGATCCATTCTAATTCATTCGTACGATCCATTCTAATCCATTCGTACGATCCATTCTAATTCATTCGCTCGAATGTATCCATTCTAATTCATTCGTACGATCCATTCGAATTCGTTCATACGATCCATTCTAATTCGTTCGTACGATCCATTCTAATTCATTCGTACGATCCATTCTAATTCATTTGCACGAATATATCATACGAATGAATTAGAATGGATCATGCGAATGAATTAAAATGGATCGTACAAATGAATTAGAATGGATTGTGCGAATGAATTAGAATGGATTGTGCGAATGAATTAGAATGGATCGTACGAACGAATTAGAATGGATCGTACGAACGAATTAGAATGGATCGTATGAACGAATTAGAATGGATCGTACGAATGAATTAGAATGAATACATTCGAGCGAATGAATTAGAATGGATCGTACGAATGAATTAGAATGGATCATAGGAATGAATTAGAATAGATCGTGCAAATGAATTAGAATGGATACATTCCTACGAATGAATTAGAATGGATCGTAGGAATGAATTAGAATGGATCGTACGAATGGATTAGAATGGATCATACGATCGAATTAGAATGGATCGTACGAATGAATTAGAATGGATCGCACAAATGAATTAGAAAGGTTACATTTGTGAGAATGAATTAGAATGGATCGTACGAATGAATTAGAATGGATCGTACGAATGGATTAGAACGCATTGTACAAATGAATTAGAATGGATCGTACGAATGGATTAGAATGGATCGTTCGAATGAATTAGAATGGATCGTATGAATGATTTAGAATGGATCGTGCGAATGAATTAGAATGGATCGTACGAATGGATTAGAATGAATCGTACAAATGGATTAGAATGGATCGTACAAATGGATTAGAATGGATCGTGCGAATGAATTAGAATGGATCGTACGAATGAATTAGAATGGATCATGCGAATGAATTAGAATAGATCGTACGAATGAATTAGAATGGATCATAGGAATGAATTAGAATGGATCGTGCAAATGAATTAGAATGGATACATTCGTGCGAATGAATTAGAATGGATCGTGCGAATGAATTAGAATGGATCGTACGAATGAATTAGAATGGATCGTACGAATGAATTAAAATGGTTCAAGCGAATGAATTAGAATGGATCATACTAATGAATTAGAATGGATCCATTCGTGCGAATGAATTAGAATGGATTGTACGAAAGAATTAGATTGGATATTACGAATGAATTAGAATGGATCATATGAATGAATTAGAATGGATCGTACGAATGAATTAGAATGGATCGTACGAATGAATTAGAATGGATCATACGAATGAATTAGAATGGATCATATGAACGAATTAGAATAGATCGTACGAATGAGTTAGAATGGATACATACAAATGAATTAGAAAGGTTACATTCGTGAGAATGATTTAGAATGGATCGTATGAATGAATTAGAATGGATCGTACGAATGAATTAGAATGGATACATTTGAGCTTATGAATTAGAATGGATCGTACGAATGAATTAGAATGGATCATAGGAATGAATTAGAATGGATCGTACGAATGAATTAGAATGGATCGTGCAAATGAATTAGAATCGATGGTACGAATGAATTAGAGTGGATCATGTGAATGAATTAGAATGGATCGTACGAATGAATTAGAATGGATCGTACGAATTAATTAGAAAGGATCGTACGAATGAATTAGAATGGATCGTACGAATGAATTAGAATGGATACATTCGAGCGAATAAATTAGAATGGATTGTACGAATGAATTAGAATGGATACATTCTTGCGAATAAATTAGAATGGATCGTATATTCGTGCAAATAAATTAGAATGGATCATACGAATGAATTAGAATGGATCGTGCGAATGAATTAGAATGGATTGTACGAATGAATTAGAATGGATCGTATGAATGAATTAGAATGGATACATTCGAGCGATCCATTCTAATTCATTCGCATGATCCATTCTAATTCATTCGTACGATCCATTCTAATTCATTCGTCCGATCCATTCAAATTCATTCGTACGATGCAATCTAATTCATTCGCACAAATGTATCTATTCAAATTCATTCGTACAATGCGTTCTAATCCATTCGTACTATCCATTCTAATTCATTCGTATGATCCATTCTAATCCATTCGTACGATCCATTCTAATTCATTCTCACTAATGTAACATTTCTAATTCATTTGTACGATCCATTCTAATTCATTCATACGATCCATTCTAATTCATTCGTACGATCCATTCTAATTCATTCTCACAAATGTTACCTTTCTAATTTATTTGTACGATTCATTCTAATTCTTTCGTACGATCCATTCTAATCCATTAGTACGATCCATTCTAATCCATTCATACGATCCATTCTAATTCATTCGCATGAATGTAACCATTCTAATTCATTCGTACGATCCATTCTAATTCATTCCTACAATCCATTCTAATTCATTCGCACGAATGTATCCATTCTAATTCATTTGCACGATCCATTCTAATTCATTCCTATGATCCATTCTAATTCATTCGTACGATACATTCTAATTCATTCGCTCGAATGTATCCATTCTAATTCATTCGTACGATCCATTCTAATTCATTCATACGATCCATTCTAATTCGTTCGTACGATCCATTTTAATTCATTCGTACGATCCATTCTAATCCATTCGTATGATCCATTCTAATTCATTCGTACAAATGTATCTATTCTAATTCATTCGTACAATGCGTTATAATCCATTCGTACGATCCATTCTAATCCATTCGTACGATCCATTCTAATTCATTCGTATGATCCATTCTAATTCATTCGTACGATCCATTCTAATTCATTTGCATGAATGTATCCATTCTAATTTACTCGTATGATCCATTCTAATTCATTCCTACGATCCATTCTAATTCATTCGCACGAATGTATCCATTCTAATTCATTTGCACGATCTATTCTAATTCATTCCTATGATCCATTCTAATTCATTCGTATGATCCATTCTAATTCATTCGCTCGAATATATCCATTCTAATTTATTCGTACGATCTATTCTAATTCATTCGCACGAATGTATCTATTCTAATTCATTCGTACGATCCATTCTAATTCATTCACATGATCCATTTTAACTCATTCGATGGATCCGTTCTAATTTATTCGTACGATCCATTCTAATTCATTCGCACGATCCATTCTAATTTATTCGTACGATTCATTCTAATTCATTCGCACGATCCATTCTAATTCATTCGTATGATTCATTCTAATTCATTCGCACGAATGTAACCTTTCTAATTTATTTGTATGTATCCATTCTAATCCATTCGTACGATCCATTCTAATCCATTCGTACGATCCATTCTAATCCATTCCTACGATCCATTCTAATCCATTCGTACGATCCATTCTAATTCATTCGCTCGAATGTATCCATTCTAATTCATTTGTATGATCCATTCTAATTTATTCGTACGATACATTTGTGCGAATGAATTAGAATGGATCATACGATTGAATTTGAATGGATCGTACGAATAAATTAGAATGGATACATTTGTGCGATGAATAAGAATGGAGCGTACGAATGAATTAGAATAGAGCGTACGAATCAACTAGAATGGATACATTCGTGCAAATGAATTAGAATGGATCATATGAAAGAATTAGAATGGATCGTGCGAATGAATTAGAAAGGATCATACAAATGAATTAGAATGGATATATTCGTGCGAATGAATTAGAATGGATCGTACGAATGAATTAGATTGGATCGTACGAATAAATTAGAATGGATGCATTCATGCGAATGAATTAGAATGGATCGTACGAATGAATTAGAATGGATCATACGAATGAATTGGAATGGATCGTACGAATGAATTAGAATGGATATATTCATGCAAATGAATTAGAATGGATCGTACGAATAAATTAGAATGGATCATATGAATCAATTAGAATGGATCGTACGAATGAATTAGATTGGATCATGCGAATGAATTAGAATAGATCGTACGAATGAATTAGAATGGATCGTACAAATAAATTAGAATGGATCATGCGAATGAATTAGAATGGATCGTACGAATGAATTAGAATGGATCCATCGAATGAGTTAAAATGGATCATGCGAATGAATTAGAATGGATCGTACGAATGAATTAGAATGGATACATTCGTGCGAATGAATTAGAATAGATCGTACGAATGAATTAGAATGGATACATTCGAGCGAATGAATTAGAATGGATCATATGAATGAATTAGAATGGATCATAGGAATGAATTAGAATGGATCGTGCAAATGAATTAGAATGGATACATTCGTGTGAATGAATTAGAATGGATCGTAGGAATGAATTAGAATGGATCATACGAATAGAATGGATACATTCATGCAAATGAATTAGAATGGATCGTACGAATGGATTAGAATGGATCATACGAATGAATTAGAATGGATCGTACGAATGGATTAGAATGGATCGTACGAATGGATTAGAACGCACTGTACGAATGAATTAGAATAGATTCATCTGTACGAATGAATTAGAATGGATCATACGAATAGATTAGAATGGATCGTACGAATAAATTAGAATGGATCGTACGAACGAATTAGAATGGATCGTATGAACGAATTAGAATGGATCATACGAATGAATTAGAATGGATACATTCGAGCGAATGAATTAGAATGGATCGTACGAATGAATTAGAATGGATCATAGGAATGAATTAGAATGGATCGTGCAAATGAATTAGAATGGATACATTCGTGCAAATGAATTAGAATGGATTGTAGGAATGAATTAGAATGGATCGTACGAATGAATTAGAATGGTTACATTCGTGCGAATGAATTAGAATGGATCGTACGAATGGATTAGAATGGATCGTACGAATGGATTAGAATGGATCGTACGAAAGAATTAGAATGGATCGTACAAATGAATTAGAAAGGTTACATTTGTGAGAATAAATTAGAATGGATCGTACGAATGAATTAGAATGGATCGTACGAATGAATTAGAATGGATCGTACAAATGAATTCGAAAGGTTACATTTGTGAGAATGAATTAGAATGGATCGTACGAATGAATTAGAATGGATCGTACGAATGGATTAGAATGGATCGTACGAATGGATTAGAACGTATTGTACGAATGAATTAGAATAGATACATTTGTGCGAATGAATTAGATTGCATCGTACGAATGAATTTGAATTGATCGGACAAATGAATTAGAATGGATCGTACGAATGAATTAGAATGGATCATGCGAATGAATTAGAATAGATCGTACGAATGAATTAGAATGGATACATTCGAGCGATCCATTCTAATTCATTTGTACGATCCATTCTAATTCATTCATACGATCCATTCTAATTCATTCGTACAATCCATTCTAATTCATTCGCACGATCCATTCTAATTCATTTGTATGATCCATTCTAATTTATTTGCACGAATATACGATCCATTCTAATTTATTTGCAAGAATGTATCCATTCTAATTCATTCGTACAATCCATTCTAACTTATTCGCTCAAATATATCAATTCTAATTCATTCGTACAATCCATTCTAATTTATTCGCTCGAATGTATCCATTCTAATTCATTCGTACGATCCATTCTAATTCATTCGTACGATCCATTCTAATTCATTCGCACGATCCATTCTAATTCATTCGCATGATCCATTCTAATTCATTCGTACGATCGATTCTAATTCATTCGCACGATCCATTCTAATTCATTCCTATGATCTATTCTAATTCATTCGTACGATCCATTCAAATTCATTCGCTCAAATGTATCCATTCTGATTCATTCGTACGATCCATTCTAATTCATTCGTACGATCCATTCTAATTCATTCTCACGAATGTAACCTTTCTAATTCATTTGTATGTATCCATTCTAATTCATTCGTACGATCTATTCTAATTTGTTCATATGATCCATTCTAATTCATTCGTACGATCCATTCTAATCCATTCGTATGATCCATTCTAATCCATTCGTACGATCCATTCTAATCCATTTGTACAATCCATTCTAATTCATTCGTATGAATGTATCCATTCTAATTTATTCGTACGATCCAGTCTAATTCATTCGTACGATCCATTCTAATTCATTTGCACGAATGTATCCATTCTAATTCATTCGTACAATCCATTCTAATTCATTCGCACGATCCTTTCTAATTCATTCCTACGATCCATTCTAATTCATTCGTATGAGTGAATTCTAATTTATTCGCATAAATGTATCCATTCTAATTCATTTGCACGATCCATTCTAATTCATTCCTATGATCCATTCTAATTCATTCGTACGAACCATTCTAATTCATTCGCTCGAATGTATCCATTCTAATTCATTCGCACGATCCATTGTAATTCGTTCATACGATCCATTCTAATGCATTCGTATGATCCATTCTAATTCATTCGCACGATCCATTCTAATTAATTCGCTCGAATATAACCATTCTAATTCATTCGTACGATCCATTCTAATTCATTCCTACGATCCATTCTAATTCATTCGTACGAATGTATCCATTCTAATTCATTTGCACGATCCATTCTAATTCATTCCTATGATCCATTCTAATTCATTCGTACAATCCATTCTAATTCATTAGCTCGAATGTAACCATTCTAATTCATTCGTATGATCCATTCTAATTCATTCGCACGAATATATCCATTCTAATTTATTCGTACGATCCTTTCTAATTCATTCGCATGATCCATTCTAATTCATTCGTACGATCCATTCTGATTCATTCGTACGAATGTATCCATTCTAATTCAATCGTACGATCCATTCTAATTCATTCATACCATGCATTCTAATTCATTCGTACGATCCATTCTAATTCATTCGTACGATCCATTCCATTTTAATTCATTCATACAATCCATTCTAATTCATTCACATGATCCATTCTAATTCATTCGTACGATCCATTATAAGTCAGTCGCACGATCCATTCTAATTCATTCGTACGATCCATTATAATTCAGTCGCACGAATGTGCCCATTCTAATTCATTCGTACGATCCATTTTAATTCTTTCGCACGATCCATTCTAATTCATTCGCACGATCGATTCTAATTCATTCGTATGATACATTTTAATTCATTCACACGAATGTATCCATAATAATTCAAACGTACGATCCATTCTAATTCATTCGTACGATCCATTCTAATTCATTCGCACGATCCATTCTAATTCATTCGTACGATCCATTCTAATTCATTCGCACGATCCATTCTAATTCATTCCTACGATCCATTCTAATTCATTCGCACGAATGTATCTATTCTAATGCATTCGTACGATTCATTCTAATTCATTCGCACGATCCATTCTAATTTATTCGTACGATCCATTCTAATTCGTATTAATGAATTAGAATGGATCGTACGAATGAATCAGAATGGATCGTGCAAATGAATTAGAATGGATCGTACGAATGAATTAGAATGGATCGTGCGAATGAATTAGAATAAATCGTACGAATGCATTAGAATGGATACATTCGTGCGAATGAATTAGAATGGATCGTGCAAAAGAATTAAAATGGATCGTACGAATGAATTAGAATGGATCGTGCGAATGAATTAGAATGGATCGTACGAATGAATTAGAATGGATCGTATGATTGAATTATTATGGATACATTCGTGCGAATGAATTAAAATGTATCATACGAATGAATTAGAATCGATCGTGCGAATGAATAAGAATGCATCGTGCGAAAGAATTAAAATGGATCATACGAATGAATTAGAACGGGCACATTCATGCGACTGAATTATAATGGATGGTACGAATGAATTATAATGGATCGTGCGACTGAATTATAATGGATCGTACGAATGAATTAGAATGGATCATGTGAATGAATTAGAATGGATTGTATGAATAAATTAAAATGGAATGGATCGTACGAATGAATTAGAATGGATCCATTCTAATTCATTCGCACGAATGTATCCATTCTAATTCATTCGTACAATCCATTCTAATTCATTCGTATGATCTATTCTAATTCATTCGCGCGATCCATTCTAATTCATTCGCACGAATATATCCATTCTAATTCATTCGTACGATCCATTCTAATTCATTCGTACGATCCATTCTAATTCATTCGTATGATCCATTCTAATTCATTAGTATGATCCATTCTAATTCATTCCTACAATCTATTCTAATTCATTCGCTCGAATGTATCCATTCTAATTCATTCGTTCGATCCATTCAAATTCATTCGTACGATCCATTCTAATTCATTCGTACAATCCATTAAAATTCATTCGAACGACGCAATCTAATTCATTGACACAAATGTATCTATTCTAGTTCATTCGTACAATGCGTTCTAATCCATTCGTACGATCCATTCTAATCTATTCGTACGATCCATTCTAATTCATTCGCACGAATGTAACCATTCTAATTTATTCGTACGATCAATTCTAATTCATTTGTACGATCCATTCTAATTCATTCTCACAAATGTAACCTTTCTAAATCATTTGTACGATCCATTCTAATTCATTCGTACGATCCATTCTAATCCATTCGTACGATCCATTCTAATTCATTCGCACGAATGTATCCATTCTAATGTATTCGTACGATTCATTCTAATTCATTCGCACGATCCATTCTAATTCATTCGTACGATCCATTCTAATTCATACGTCCGATCCATTCTAATTCATTCGCACGAATGTATCCATTCTAATTCATTCGTACAATCCATTCTAATTCATTCGGACGATCCATTCTAATTCATTCGTATGATCCATTCTATTTCATTTGTACGATCCATTCTAATTCATTCGTATGATCCATTCTAACCCATTCGTAGGAAGTTCGATCCATTCTAATCCATTCGTACGATCCATTCTAATTCATTCATACAATGCGTTCTAATTCATTCGTACGATCCATTCTAATTCATTCGTACGATCCATTCTAATTCATTTGTACGAATAAATTAGAATGGATCATACGAATGGATTAGAATGGATCGTACGAATGAATTAGAATGGATCGTACGAATGAATTAGAATGGATACATTTGTGCGAATGAATTAGAATGGATCGTACGAATGAATTAGAATGGATCATGCGAATGAATTTGAATGGATCGTACGAATGAATTAGAATGGATCGAATGAATAAATTAGAATAGATACATTCGAGCAAATGAATTAGAATAGATCGTAGGAATAAATTAGAATGGATCATAGGAATGAATTAGAATGGATCGTGCGAATGAATTAGAATAGATTGTACGAATGAATTAGAATAGATACATTCGTGCGAATGAATTAGAATGGATCGTACGAATGGATTAGAATGGATCGTACGAATGAATTAGAATGGTTACATTCATTCTAATTCATTCGTACAATCCATTCTAATTTATTCGTACTAATGTATCCATTCTAATTCATTCGTACGATCCATTCTAATTCATTCGTACGATTCATTCTAATTCTTTCGTACGATCCATTCTAATTCATTCGTACGATCCATACTAATTCATTCGCACGAATGTATCCATTCTAATTCATTCGTACAATCCATTCTAATTCATTCGCACGATCCATTCTAATTCATTCGTATGATCCATTCTAATTCATTCCTACGATCTATTCTAATTCATTCGCTCGAATGTATCCATTCAAATTCATTCGTTCGATCCATTCTAATTCATTCGTACGATCCATTCAAATTCATTCGCATGATCCATTTTAATTCATTCGTACGATCCATTCAATTCATTCTCACGAATGTAACCTTTCTAATTCATTTGTATGATCCATTCTATTTCATTCGTACGATCCATTCTAATCCATTCGTATGATCCATTGTAATTCATTCATACAATCCATTCAGATTCATTCGCACAAATGTATGCATTCAAATTCATTCGTACGATCCATTCTAATTAATTCGCACGATCCATTCTAACTCAATCGTATGAATGTATCCATTTTAATTCATTCGTACGATCCATTCTAATTCGTACGATCCATTCTAATCCATTCGTACGATCCATTCTAATCCATTCGTACGATCCATTCTAATTCATTCGTACGATCCATTCTAATTTATTCGTACAATCCATTCTAATTCATTCGTTAATCCATTCTAATCCATTCGTACGATCCATTCTAATCCATTCGTACGATCCATTCTAATTCATTCGTACGATCCATTCTAATTCATTCTCACAAATGTAACCTTTCTAATTCATTTGTACGATCCATTCTAATTCATTCGTACGATCCATTCTAATCCATTCGAACGATCCATTCTAATCCATTCTAATCATTCTAATCCATTCTAATTCATTCGCACGATCCATTCTAATTCATTCGCACGAATGTATCCATTCTAATTCATTCGTACAATCCATTCTAATTCATTCGTACGATCCATTCTAATTCATACGCATGAATATATATCTATTCTAATTCATTCGTATTATCCATTCTAATTCATTCGCACAAATGTATCCATTCTAATTCATTCGTACAATCCATTCTAGTTCATTCGTACGATCCATTCTAATTCATTCGTACAATCC
This sequence comes from Chamaelirium japonicum, assembly GCA_947650365.1. Taxonomy (NCBI): domain Eukaryota; kingdom Viridiplantae; phylum Streptophyta; class Magnoliopsida; order Liliales; family Melanthiaceae; genus Chamaelirium; species Chamaelirium japonicum. Next base: position 48,186,827 of record OX393552.1, on the reverse strand, counting down.
ATTCTAATTCATTTGCATGAATGTATCCATTCAAATTTATTCATACGAATGAATTAGAATGAATTAGAATGGATCGTACGAATGGATTACAATGGATCGTACGAATGGATTCGAATCGATCGCACGAATGGATTAGAATGGATCGTACGAATGAATTATATTGGATCGTACGAATGCATTAGAATGGATCGTACGAATGAATTAGAATGAATCGTACGAACGAATTAGAATGGATCGTATGAATAAATTAGAATGGATCGTACGAATGAATTTGAATGGATCGTACGAATGAATTAGAATGGATCGAACGAATGAATTAGAATGGATCGTATGAACGAATTAGAATGGATCGTACGAATGAATTAGAATGGATACATTTGAGCGAATGAATTAGAATGGATCGTACGAATGAATTAGAATGGGTCATAGGAATGAATTAGAATGGATCGTACGAATGAATGAATTAGAATGGATTGTATGAATGAATTAAAATGGAATGGATCGTACGAATGAATTAGAATGGATCATACGAGTGAATTAGAATGGATCGTGCGAATGAACTAGAATTGATCATACGAATAAATTAGAATGGATCATACGAATCAATTAGAATGGATCGTATGAACGAATTAGAATGGATCGTATGAATGGATTAGAATGGATCGTACGAATTGATTAGAATGGATCGTACGAATGAATTAGAATGGATCGTGCGAATGAATTAGAATTGATCATACGAATGAATTAGAATGGATCGTACGAATGAATTAGAATGGATTATATGAAAGAATTAGAATGGATCGTGCGAATGAATTAGAAAGGATCGTACGAATGAATTAGAATGGATATATTCATTCGAATGAATTAGATAGCATCGTACGAATGAATTTGAATGGATTGTACGAATGAATTAGAATGGATCGTACGAATGAATTAGAATGGATCATGCGAATGAATTAGAATAGGTCGTACGAATGAATTAGAATGGATCGTACGAATAAATTAGAATGGATCGTGCGAATGAATTAGAATGGATCGTATGAATGAATTAGAATGGATCCACCGAATGAGTTAGAATAGATCATGCGAATGAATTAGAATGGATCGTACGAATGAATTAGAATGGATACATTCGTGCGAATGAATTAGAATGGATCGGACGAATGAATTAGAATTGTCCGATCGAATGAATTAGAATGGATCATACGATTGAATTTGAATGGATCGAACGAATAAATTAGAATGGATACATTTGTGCGATGAATAAGAATGAAGCGTACGAATGAATTAGAATGGAGCGTACGAATGAACTAGAATGGATACATTCGTGCGAATGAATTAGAATGGATTGCACGAATGAATTAGAATGGATACATTCGTGCGAATGAATTAGAATGGATCGTACGAATGAATTAGAATGGATCGTGCGAATGAATTAGAATGAATCGTACGAATGAATTAAAATAGATCGTGCGAATAAATTAGAATGGATCATACGAATGATTTAGATTAGATATATTCATGCGAATGAATTAGAATGGATCATACGAATGAATTAGAATGGATCGTGCGAATGAATTAGAATGGATCGTATGAATAAATTAGAATGGATCGTACAAATGAATTAAAATGGGTACATTTGTGCGAATTAGAATGGATCGTACGAATGGATTAGAATTAGATCGTACGAATGAATTAGAATGGATCGTACGAATGAATTAGAATAAATCATACTAATGCATTCGTATGATCTAATTCTAATCCATTCGTATGATCCATTCTAATCCATTTGTACGATCCATTCTAATCCATTCGTACGATCCATTCTAATTCATTCGCACGAATATAACCATTCTAATTCATTCGTACGATCCATTCTAATTCATTCCTATGATCCATTCAAATTCATTCGCACGAATGTATCCATTCTAATTCATTTGCACGATCTATTCTAATTCATTCCTATGATCTATTCTAATCCATTCGTACGATCCATTCTAATTCATTCGTACGATCCATTCTAATTCATTCTCACAAATGTAACCTTTCTAATTCATTTGTACGATCCATTCTAATTCATTCGTACGATCCATTTTAATTCATTCGCATGATCCATTCTAATTCATTCGTATGATACATTCGTGCGAATGAATTAGAATGGATCGTACGAATGAATTAGAATGAATCGTACGATTGAGTTAGAATAGATCGTGCGAATAAATTAGAATGGATCATACAAATGAATTAGAATAGATATATTCATGCGAATGAATTAGAATGAATCGTACGAATGAATTAGAATGGATTGTGCGAATGAATTAGAATGGATCGTATGAATAAATTAGAATGGATCGTACGAATGAATTAAAATGGATACATTTGTGTGAATGAATTAGAATGGATCATACGATTGAATTTGAATGGATTGTACGAATAAATTAGAATGTATACATTTGTGCGATGAATAAGAATGGAGCGTACGAATGAATTAGAATGGATCCACCAAATGAGTTAGAATGGATCATACGAATGAATTAGAATGGATCATACGAATGCATTAGAATGGATCGTACGAATGAATTAGAATGGATCATGCGAATGAATTTGAATGGATCATACGAATGAATTAGAATGGTTCGAACAAATGAATTAGAATGGATACATTCGAGCGAATGAATTAGAATGGATCGTACGAATGAATTTGAACGGATCATAGGAATGAATTAGAATGGATCGTACGAATGAATTAGAATGGATCGTGCGAATGAATTAGAATGGATACATTCGTACAAATGAACTAGAATGGATCGTGCGAATGAATTAGAATGGATCGTACAAATGAATTAGAATGGATCGTACGAATGAATTAGAATGGATATATTCGTGCGAATGAATTAGAATGGATCGTACGAATGAATTAGAATGGATCGAACGAATGAATTAGAATGGATACATTCGAGCGAATGAATTAGAATAGATCATAGGAATGAATTAGAATGGATCATACGAATGAATTAGAATGGATCGTGCGAATGAATACGAATGGATTGTATGAATGAATTAGAATGGATACATTCGTGCGAATGAATTAGAATGGATCGTGCGAATGAATTAGAATGGATCATACAAATGAATTAGAAAGGTTACATTCGTGAGAATAAATTAGAATGGATCGTACGAATGAATTAGAATGGATCATGGAATGAATTTTAATGGATCGGACGAATGAATAAGAATGGATCGTACGAATGAATTAGAATGGATACATTCGAGCGAATGAATTAAAAGGGATCGTACGAATGGATTAGAACGCATTGTACGAATGAATTAGAATAGATACATTTGTGCGAATGAATTAGATTGCATCGTACGAATAAATTTGAATGGATTGTACGAATGAATTAGAATAGATCGTACGAATGAATTAGAATGGATCGTACGAATGAATTAGAATGGATCATAGGAATGAATTAGAATAGATCGTGCAAATGAATTAGAATGGATACATTCGTGCGAATGAATTAGAATGGATCGTAGGAATGAATTAGAATGGATCGTACGAATGAATTAGAATGGTTACATTCGTGCGAATGAATTAGAATGGATTGTACGAATGGATTAGAATGGATTAGAATGGATCGTACGAATGAATTAGAATGGATCGTACAAATGAATTAGAAAGGTTATATTTGTGAGAATGAATTAGAATGGATCGTACGAATGAATTAGAATAGATCGTACAAATGAATTAGAATGGATCGTACGAATGAATTAGAATGGATAAATTCGTGCGAATGAATTAGAATGGATCGTACAAATAAATTAGAATGGATCATACGAATGAATTAGAATGGATCGTACGAATGGATTAGAATGTATTGTGCGAATGAATTAGAATGGATCGTATGAATGAATAAGAATGGATCATACGGATGAATTAGAATGGATCGTACGAATGAATTAGAATGGATTGTACAAATGAATTAGAAAGGTTACATTTGTGAGAATGAATTAGAATGGATCGTACGAATGGATTAGAATGGATCGTACGAATGGATTAGAATGGATCGTACGAATGAATCCATTCTAATTTGTTCATATGATCCATTCTAATTGGTTCGTACGATCCATTCTAATTCGTTCGTACGATCCATTCTAATTCATTCGCATGATCCATTCTAATTCATTAGCACGATCCATTCTAATCTAATTCATTCATACGATCCATTCTAATTCATCCCTACGATCCATTCTAATTCATTCGCCCGAATATATCCATTCTAATTCATTCGTATGACCGATTCTAATTCGTTCGTACGATACATTCTAATTCATTCGTACGAATAAATTTGAATGGATACATTCATGCAAATAAATTAGAATGGATCGTACGAATGAATTAGAATGGATCGTACGAATGAATTAGAATGAATACATTCATGCAAATTGATTCGCACGAATGTATCCATTCTAATTCATTTGCACGATCCATTCTAATTCATTCGGATGATTCATTCTAATTCATTCGTACGATCCATTCTAATTCATTCGGTGGATCCATTCTAATTCATTCGTACGATCCATTCTAATTCATTCGCACGATCCATTCTAATTTATTCGTACTATCCATTCTAATTCATTCGTACGATCTATTCTAATTCTTCGCATGATCCATTCTAATTCATTCGTACGATCCATTCTTATTCATTCATACGATCCATTCTAATTCATTCGCACGATCCATTCTAATTCATTCGCACAATCCATTCTAATTCATTCGTACGATTCGTTCTAATTTATTTGTACGAATGAATTAGAAAGGATCGTACGAATGGAAAAGAATGGATCGTACAAATGAATTAGAATGGATCGTACGAACGAATTAGAATGGATCGTACGAACGAATTAGAATGGATCATATGAATGAATTAGAATGGATCGTACGAATGAATTAGAATGGATACATTCATGCGAATGAATTAGAATGGATCGTACGATTGAATTAGACTGGATCGTACGAATAAATTAGAATGGATACATTCGTGTGAATGAATTAGAATGGATTGTGCGAATGAATTAGAACGGATTGTGCAAATGAATTAGAATGGATCGTGCGAATGAATTAGAATGGATCGTACGAATGAATTAGAATGGATCGTACGAATGAATTTGAATGGATCGTACGAATGAATTAGAATGGATAGTGCGAATGAATTAGAATGGATCGTACGAATGAATTAGAATGGATCGTACAAATGGATTAGAATGGATCGTACGAATAGATTAGAATGGATCGTACGAATGAATTAGAATGGATCATACAAATGAATTAGAATGGATAGTGCGAATGAATTAGAATGGATCGTGCAAATGAATTAGAAAGGTTACATTTGTGAGAATGAATTAGAATGGATCGTGTGAATGAATTAGAATGGATCGAACGAATGAATTATAATGGATCGTGCGAATGAATTAGAATGGATTGTACGAATAAATTAGAATGGATCGTACGAATGAATTAGAATGGATCATGCGAATGAATTAGAATGGATCGTACGAATGAATTAGAATAGATCGAACGAATGAATTAGAATGGATACATTCGAGCGAATGAATTAGAATTGATCATACGAATGAATTAGAATGGATCGTACGAATGGATTAGAATGGATCGTACGAATGGATTCGAATGGATCGTACGAATGAATTAGAATGGATTGTACGAATGAATTAGAATGGAGCGTACGAATGAACTAGAATGGATACATTCGTGCGAATGAATTAGAATGGATCATATGAAAGAATTAGAATGGATCATACGAATGAATTAGAATGGATACATTCGAGCGAATGAATGGATTAGAATAGATCGAACGAATGAATTAGAATGGATCGTACGAATGAATTAGAATGGATACATTCGAGCGAATGAATTAGAATGGATCGTACGAATGAATTAGAATGGATCATAGGAATAAATTAGAATGGATCGTGCAAATAAATTAGAATGGATACATTCGTCCGAATGAATTAGAATGGATTGTAGGAATGAATTAGAATGGATCGTACGAATGAATTAGAATTGTTACATTCGTGCGAATGAATTAGAATGGATCGTACGAATAGATTAGAATGGATCGTACGAATGGATTAGAATGGATCATTCGAATGAATTTGAATGGATCGTACAAATGAATTAGAAAGGTTATATTTGTGAGAATGAATTAGAATGGATCGTACGAATGAATTAGAATGGATCGTACGAATGGATTAGAATGGATCGTAAGAATGAATTAGAATGGATCGTACGAATGCATTAAAATAGATACATTCGTGCGAATGAATTAGAATGGATCGTACGAATGAATTAGAATGGATCGTGCGAATGAATTAGAATGGATCGTGCGAATGAATTAGAATGGATCGTGCGAATGAATTAGAATGGATCGTACGAATGAATTAGAATGGATGGTGCGAATGAATTAGAATAAATCGTACGAATGCATTAGAATGGATACATTCGTGCGAATGAATTAGAATAGATCGTACGAATGAATTAGAATGGATCATACAAATGAATTAGAAAGGTTACATTCGTGAGAATGAATTAGAATGGATCGTACAAATGAATTAGAATGGATCATGCGAATGAATTTGATTGGATCGTACGAATGAATTAGAATGGATCGAACGAATGAATTAGAATGGATCGTACGAATGAATTGGAATGGATACATTTGTGCGAATAAATTAGAATGGATCGTACGAATGAATTAGAATGGATCGTACGAATGGATTAGAATGGATCGTACGAATGAATTAGAATAGATCGTACAAATGAATTTGAAAGGTTACATTTGTGAGAATGAATTAGAATGGATTGTACGAATGGATTAGAATGGATCGTACGAATGGATTAGAATGGATCGTACGAATGGATTAGAATGGATCGTACGAATGAATTAAAATGGATCATACAAATGAATTAGAAAGGTTACATTCGTGAGAATGAATTAGAATGGATCGTACGAATGAATTAGAATGGATCATAGGAATGAATTAGAATGGATCATGCAAATGAATTAGAATGGATACATTCGTGCGAATGAATTAGAATGGATCATAGGAATGAATTAGAATGGATCGTACGAATTAATTAGAATGGTTACATTCGTGCGAATGAATTAGAATGGATCGTACGAATGGATTAGAATGTATCGTACGAATGGATTAGAATGGATCGTATGAATGAATTAGAATGGATCGTACAAATGAATTAGAAAGGTTATATTTGTGAGAATGAATTAGAATGGATCGTACGAATGGATTAGAATGGATCGTACGAATGGATTAGAATGGATCATACGAATGGATTAGAATAGATCGTAAGAATGAATTAGAATGGATCATACAAATGAATTAGAATGGATACATTCGTGCGAATGAATTAGAATGGATCGTACGAATGAATTAGAATGGATCATAGGAATGAATTAGAATGGATCGTGCAAATGAATTAGAATGGATACATTAGTGCGAATGAATTAGAATAGATCGTTCGAATGAATTAGAATGGTTACATTCGTGCGAATGAATTAGAATGGATAGTGCGAATGCATTAGAATGGATCATACAAATAAATTAAAATGGATTATACAAATGAATTGGAATGGATCGTACGAATGAATTAGAATACATCATGTGAATGAATTAGAATGGATCGTACGTTTGAATTAGATTGGATTGTGCGAATGAATTAGAATGGATCGTGCGAATGAATTAGAATGGATTAGAATGGATCGTAGGAATGGATTAGAATGGATCGTACGAATGAATTAGAATGGATCGAACGAATGGATTAGAATGGATCGTACGAATGGATTAGAATGGATCGAATGAATGAATTAGAATGGATTGTACGAATAAATTAGACTGGATCGTACGAATGAATTAGAATGGATCGTATGAATGGATTAGAATGGATCGTACGAATGGATTAGAATGGATCGTACGAATTAGAATGGATCATACGAATGAATTAAAATGGATACATTCATACGACTGAGTTAGAATGGATCGTGCGAATTAATTAGAATGGATCGTACGAATGAATTTGAATGCATACATTTGTGCGAATGAATCTGAATGGATTGTATGAATGAATTACAGTGGATCAAACGAATGGATTAGAATGGATCGTACGAATGAATTAGAATGGATCATACAAATGAATTAGAAAGGTTACATTCGTGAGAATGAATTAGAATGGATCGTACGAATGAATTAGAATGGATCATGCGAATGAATTTGAATGGATCGTACGAATGAATTATAATGGATCGAACGAATGAATTAGAATGGATACATTCGAGCGAATGAATTAGAATAGATCGTAGGAATAAATTAGAATGGATCATACGAATGAATTAGAATGGATCGTGCGAATGAATTAGAATGGATTGTACGAATGAATTAGAATGGATACATTCATGCGAATGAATTAGTATGGATCGTACGATTGAATTAGAATGGATCGTACGAATGAATTAGAATGAATCGTACGAATGAATTAGAATGGATCGTACAAATGAATTAGAATGGATACATTAGTACAAATAAATTAGAATTGATTGTACAAATGAATTAGAATGAATGTAACCATTCTAATTCATTCGTACGATCCATTCTAATTCATTCGCTCGAATGTATCCATTCTAATTCATTCGTACAATCTATTCTAATTCATTCGCACGATCCATTCTAATTCATTCGTATGATCCATTCTAATTCGTTCCTACGATCTATTCTAATTCATTCGCTCGAATGTATCCATTCTAATTTATTTGTTCGATCCATTCTAATTCATTCGTACGATCCATTCAAATTCATTCGCATGATCCATTCTAATTCATTCGTACGATCCATTCTAATTCATTCGCACAAATGTATCCATTCTAATTCATTCGTACGATCCATTCTAATTCATTCGCTCGAATGTATCCATTCTAATTCATTCGTACGATCCATTCTAATTCATTCGTACAATCCATTCTAATCCATTCGTATGATCCATTCTAATTCATTCGTACAAATGAATTAGAATGGATCGTACGAATGAATTAGAATGGATCATACGAATGGATTAGAACGCATTGTATGAATGAATTAGAATGGATCGTACGAATGGATTAGAATGGATCGAACTTCCTATGAATAGGTTAGAATGGTTCATACGAATGAATTAGAATGGATCGTACAAATGAAATAGAATGGATCATACGAATGAATTAGAATGGATCGTCCGAATGAATTAGAATGGATTGTACGAATGAATTAGAATGGATACATTCGTGCGAATGAATTAGAATGGATCGGACGAATAAATTAGAATGGATCGTACGAATGAATTAGAATGGATCGTGCGAATGAATTAGAATGAATCGTACGAATACATTAGAATGGATACATTCGTGCGAATGAATTAGAATGGATCGTACGAATGGATTAGAATGGATCGTACGAATGAATTAGAATGGATCGTACAAATGAATTAGAAAGGTTACATTTGTGAGAATGAATTAGAATGGATCGTACGAATGAATTAGAATGGATCGTACGAATGAATTAGAATTGATCATACGAATGAATTAGATTGGTTACATTCGTGCGAATGAATTAGAATGGATCGTTTGAATAGATTAGAATGGATCGTACGAATGGATTAGAACGCATTGTACGAATGAACTAGAATAGATACATTTGTGTCAATGAATTAGATTGCATCGTACGAATGAATTAGAATGGATTGTACGAATGAATTAGAATGGATCGTACGAATGAATTTGAATCGATCATACGAATGACTTAGAATAGATATATTCATGCGAACGAATTAGAATGGATCATACGAACGAATTAGAATGGATCGTATGAACGAATTAGAATGGATCGTACGAATGAATTAGAATGGATATATTCGTGCGAATGAATTAGAATGGATCGAACGAATGAATTAGATTGGATCATACGAATGAATTAGAATGGATCGTATGAATGAATTAGAATGGATCGTACGAATGAATTAGAATGGATCGTACAAATGAATTAGAAAGGTTATATTTGTGAGAATGAATTAGAATGGATCGTACGAATGAATTAGAATGGATCATACGAATGGATTAGAATGGATCGTACGAATGGATTAGAATGGATCGTACGAATGAATTAGAATGGATCATACAAATGAATTAGAAAGTTTACATTCGTGAGAATGAATTAGAATGGATCGTGCGAATGAATTAGAATTGATCATACAAATGAATTAGAATGAATCGTACGAATGAATCAGAATGGATCGTACGAATGAATTAGAATGGATACATTCGAGCGAATGAATTAGAATAGATCGTAGGAATGAATTAGAATGGATCATACGAATGAATTAGAATGGATCGTATGAATGAATTAGAATGGATCGTACGAATTAATTAGAATGCATACATTCGTGCGAATGAATTAGAATCGATCGTACGAATGAATTAGAATGAATCGTACGAATGAATTAGAATGGATCGTACGAATGAATTAGAATGGATACATTTGTACGAATAAATTAGAATGGATTGTACGAATGAATTAGAATAGATACATTCTTGCGAATAAATTAGAATGGATCGTATATTCGTGCAAATAAATTAGAATGGATCATACGAATGAATTAGAATGGATCGTGCGAATGAATTAGAATGAATCGTACGAATGCATTAGAATGGATCGTATGTATGGATTAGAATGAATCGTACGATCCATTCTAATTCATTCGTCCGATCCATTCTAATTCATTCGCACGAATGTATCCATTCTAATTCATTCGTACAAGCCATTCTAATTCATTCGCACGATCCATTCTATTTCATTCGTATGATACATTTTAATTCATTCCTACGATCTATTCTAATTCATTCACTCGAATGTATCCATTCTAATTTATTCGTTCGATCCATTCTAATTCATTCGTACGATCCATTCAAATTCATTTGCATGATCCATTCTAATTCATTCGTACGATCCATTCTAATTCATTCTCACGAATGTAACCTTTCTAATTCATTTGTGTGATCCATTCTAATTCATTCGTACGATCCATTCTAATCCATTCATACGATCCATTCTAATCCATTCGTACGATCCATTCTAATTCACTCGTACGATCCATTCTAATTTATTTACACGAATATACGATCCATTCTAATTTATTCACAAGAATGTATCCATTCTAATTCATTCGTACAATCCATTCTAATTTATTCGCTCGAATGTATCCATTCTAATTCATTAGTACGATCCATTCTAATTCATTCGTACGATCCATTCTAATTCATTCGTATGATCCATTCTAATTCATTCGTACGATCCATTCTAATTCATTTGCATGATCCATTCTAATTCATTCGTACGATCGATTCAAATTCTTTCGCACGATCCATTCTAATTCATTCGTACGATCCATTCTAATTCATTCCTATGATCCATTCTAATTCATTCGTACGATCCATTCTAATTCATTCGCTCAAATGTATCCATTCTAATTCATTCGTACGATCCATTCTAATTCATTCGTACGATCCATTCTAATTCATTCTCACAAATGTAACCTTTCTAATTCATTTGTATGTATCCATTCTAATTCATTCGTACGATCTATTCTAATTCGTTCATACGATCCATTCTAATTCATTCGTACGATCCATTCTAATCCATTCGTACGATCCATTCTAATCCATTCATACGATCCATTCTAATCCATTCGTACGATCCATTCTAATCCATTCGTACGATCCATTCTAATTCATTCGTATGAATGTATCTATTCTAATTTATTCGTACGATCCAGTCTAATTCATTCGTATGATCCATTCTAATTCATTTGCACGAATATATCCATTCTAATTCATTCGTACAATCCATTCTAATTCATTCCCACGATCCATTCTAATTCATTCCTACGATCCATTCTAATTCATTCGTATGAATGAATTCTAATTCATTCGCACGAATGTATCTATTCTAATTCATTTCCATGATCCATTCTAATTCATTCCTATGATCCATTCTAATTCATTCGTATGATCCATTCTAATTCATTCGCTCGAATGCATCCATTCTAATTCATTCGTACGATCCATTCAAATTCATTCGTACGATCCATTCTAATTTATTCATACGATCCATTCTAATTCATTCGCACGATCCATTCTAATTCATTCGGTACGATCCATTCTAATTCATTTGCAAGAATGTATACATTCTAATTTATTCGTACGATCCATTCTAATTTATTCGCACGATCTATTCTAATTCATTCGTATAATCCATTCTAATTCATTCCTATGATCCATTCTAATTCATTCGTATGATCCATTCTAATCCATTCGTACGATCCATTTTAATCCTTTCGTACGATCCATTCTAATCCATTCGTACGATCCATTCTAATTCATTCGTACGATCCATTCTAATTCATTCTCACAAATGTAACCTTTCTAATTCATTTGTATGATCCATTCTAATTCATTCGTACGATCCATTCTAATCCATTCGTACGATCCATTCTAATCCATTCGTACGATCCATTCTAATTCATTCGCACGAATGTTACCATTCTAATTCATTCGTACAATCCATTCTAATTCATTCCTACGATCCATTCTAATTCATTCGCACGAATGTATCCATTCTAATTCATTTGCACGATCTATTCTAATTCATTCCTATGATCCATTCTAATTCATTCGTATGATACATTCATACGACTGAATTAGAATGGATTATACGAATGAATTAGAATTGATCGTACGAATGAATTAGAATGGATCGTACGAATGAATTAGAATGGATCGTGCGAATAAATTAGAATAGATCGTACGAATGAATTAGAATGGATACATTCGAGCGAATGAATAAGAATGGATCGTGTGATGAATTAGAATGGATCATACAAATGAATTAGAATGGATTCTAATCCAGTCGTATGATCTAATCTAATTTATTATAATTCGTTCGCACAAATGTATCCATTCTAATTCATTCTCACGAATGTAACCTTTCTAATTCATTTGTATGATCCATTCTAATGCATTCGTACGATCCATTCTAATCCATTCGTACGATCCATTCTAATCCATTCATTCGTACGAATGAATTAGAATGGTTACATTCATGCGAATGAATTAGAATAGATCGTACGAATGAATTAGAATGGATCGTATGAATGAATTAGAATGGATCGTGCGAATAAATTAGAATGGATCGTATGAATGAATTAGAATGGATCGTACGAATGAATTAGAATGGATATATTCGTGCGAATGAATTAGAATGGATCGTGCGAATGAATTAGAATGGATCATACTAATGAATTAGAATGGATACATGTGTGAGAATGAATTAGAATGGATCGTACGATCCATTCTAATTCATTTGTACGATCCATTCAAATTCATTCGCATGATCCATTCTAATTCATTCGTACGATCCATTCTAATTCATTCTCACGAATGTAACCTTTCTAATTTATTTGTATGATCCATTCTAATTCATTCGTACGATCCATTCTAATCCATTCGTACGATCCATTCTAATTCATTCGAACGATCCATTAAAATTCTTTCGTACGATCCATTCTAAATCATTCGCAAGATCTATTCTAATTTATTCGTACAATCCATTCTAATTCATTCGTACGATCCAGTCTAATTCATTCGCACTATCCATTCTAATTCATTCGTACGATCCATTCAAATTCATTCGTACAATCCATTCTAATTCATTCGTACAAATATATCCATTCTAATTCATTCGTACGATCCATTCTAATTCATTCATACGATCTATTCTTATTCATTCGCACGAATATAACCATTCTAATTCATTCGCACAATCCAATCTAATTCAAATGTACGATCCATTCTAATTCATTCACATGATGTATTCTAATTCATTCGTACGATCCATCTAATTCATTTGTATGATCCATTTTAATTCATTTGTATGATCCATTCTAATGCATTCGCACTATCCATTCTAATTCATTCGCACGAATGTAACCATTCTAATTCATTCGTACGATCTATTCTAATTCATTAGCACGAATGTATCCATTCTAATTCATTTGCGCGATCCATTCTAATTCATTCCTATGAGCCATTCTAATTCATTCGTACGATCCATTCTAATTCATTCGCACGAATGTATCCATTCTAATTCATTTGTCTGATCCATTCTAATTCATTCGTACGATCTACTCTAATCCATTCGTACGATCCATTCCAATCCATTCGTACGATCCATTCGTACGATCCATTCTAATTCATTCTCACAAATATAACCTTTCTAATTCATTTGTACGATCCATTCTAATTCATTCGTACGATCCATTCTAATCCATTCGTACGATACATTCTAATCCATTCGTACGATCCATTCTAATTCATTAGCACGAATGTAACCATTCTAATTAATTCGTACGATCCATTCTAATTTATTCCTATGATCCATTCTAATTCATTCGCACGAATGTATCCATTCTAATTCATTTGCACGATCCATTCTAATTTATTCCTATGATCTATTCTAATTCATTCGTACGAACCATTCTAATTCATTCTCACGAATGTAACCTTTCTAATTCATTTGTATGATCCATTTTAATTCATTCGTACGATCCATTCTAATCCATTCGTACGATCCATTCTAATCCATTCGTACGATCCATTCTAATTCATTCGTACGATCCATTCTAATTCATTCTCACAAATGTAACCTTTCAAATTCATTTGTACGATCTATTCTAATTCATTCGTACGATCCATTCTAATCCATTCGTACGATCCATTCTAATTCATTTTTACGATCCATTCTAATTCATTCGCACGATTCATTCTAATCATTCGTACGATTCATTCTAATTCATTCGTACGATCCATTCTAATTCATTCGTACGATTCATTCTAATTTATTCGCACGATCCATTCTAATTCATTCCTACAATCTATTCTAATTCATTCGCTCGAATGTATCTATTCTAATTCATTCATTCGATCCATTCTAATTCATTCGTACGATCCAATCAAATTCATTCGCATGATCCATTCTAATTCATTTGTACAATCCGTTCTAATTCATTCTCACGAATGTAACCTTTCTAATTCATTTGTATGATCCATTCTAATTCATTCGTACGATCCATTCTAATTCATTCGCACGAATGTATCCATTCTAATGCACTCGTACGATTTATTCTAATTCATTCGCACGATCCATTCTAATTCATTCGCACGATCCATTCTAATTCATTCGCACGATCCATTCTAATTCATTCGTACGATCCATTCTAATTCATTCACACGATCTATTCTAATTCATTCGTACGATCCATTCTAATTCATTCGCACGAATGTATCTATTCTAATACATTCGTACGATCCAATCTAATTCATTCGTACGATCCATTCTAATCCATTCGTACGATCCATTCTAATTCATTCGTACGATCCATTCTAATTCATTCTCACAAATGTAACCTTTCTTATTCATTTGTACGATCCATTCTAATTCATTCGTATGATCCATTCTAATCCATTCGTATGATCCATTCTAATCTATTCGTACGATCCATTCTAATTCATTCGCACGAATGTAACAATTCTAATTCATTCATACGATCCATTCTAATTCATTCCTACAATCCATTCTAATTCATTCGCACGAATGTATCCATTCTAATTCATTTGCACGATCCATTCTAATTCATTCCTATGATCCATTCTAATTCATTCGTACGATCCATTCTAATTCATTCGCTCGAATGTATCCATTCTAATTCATTCGTACGATCCATTCTAATTCATTCGTTCGATCCATTCTAATCCATTCATTCGCTCGAATGTATCCATTCTAATTCATTCATATGATCCATTCTAATTCTTTCATATGATCCATTCTAATTCATTCGCACGAATGTATCCATTCTAGTTCATTCGTACGCTCCATTCTAATTCATTCGTACAATCCATTCTAATTCATTCGTACAATCCATTCTAATCCATTCGTACGATCCATTCTAATCCATTCGTACGATCCATTCTAATTCATTCGTACGATCCATTCTAATTCATTCGCTCGAATGTATCCATTCTAATTCATTCGTTCGATCTATTCTAATTCATTCGTATGATCCATTCAAATTCATTCGCATGATCCATTCTAATTCATTCGTACGATCCATTCTAATTCATTCGTACAATCCATTCTAATTCATTCGCACGATCCATTATAATTCATTCGTTCGATCCATTCTAATTCATTCACACGATCCATTCTAATTCATTCTCACAAATGTAACCTTTCTAATTCATTTGCACGATCCATTCTAATTCATTCGCACTATCCATTCTAATTCATTTGTATGATCCATTCTAATTCATTCGTACGATCCATTCTAATCTATTCGTACGATCCATTCTAATTCATTCGTACGATCCATTCTAATTCATTCGTACGATCCATTCTAATTCATTCGCACGAATGTATCCATTCTAATTCATTCGTACGATCCATTCTAAATCATTCGCACTATCCATTCTAATTCATTCGCGTACGATCCATTCAAATTCATTAATACGATCCATACTAATTCATTCGTACGATCCATTCTAATTCATTCGCACGATCCATTCTAATTCATTCGCACAATCCGTTCTAATTCATTCGCACAATCCATTCTAATTCATTCGCACGAATGTATCCATTCTAATTTATTCGTACGATCCAGTCTAATTCATTCGTACGATCCATTCTAATTCATTCGCACGAATGTATCCATTCTAATTCATTCGTACGATCCATTCTAATTCATTCATATGATCCATTCTAATTCGTTCGTACGATCCATTCTAATTCGTTCGTACGATCCATTCTAATTCATTTGTACGATCCATTCTTTTCCATTCGTACGATCCATTCTAATTCATTCGTACAAATGAATTAGAATGGATCGTACGAATGAATTAGAATGGATTGTGCGAATGAATTAGAATGGATCGTGCGAATGAATTAGAATGGATCGTATGAATGAATAAGAATGGATCGTACGAATGAATTAGAATGGATAATGCGAATGAATTAGAATAGATCGTACGAATGAATTAGAATGGATAGTACGAATAAATTAGAATGGATCGTGCGAATGAATTAGAATGGATCGTACGAATGAATTAGAATGGATCCACCGAATGAATTAGAATGGATCGTACGAATGAATTAGAATGAATCATCCGAATGAATTAGAATGGATCATGCAAATGAATTAGAATGGATACATTCGTGCGAATCAATTTGCATGAATGTATCCATTCTAATTCATTCGTACGATCCATTCTAATTCATTCGTACGATCCATTCTAATTCATTTGCATGAATGTATCCATTCAAATTTATTCCTACGAATGAATTAGAATGTATCGTACGAACGAATTAGAATCGATCGTACGAATGAATTAGAATGGATACATTCGTGCGAATGAATTAGAATGGATCGTAGGGATGAATTAGAATGGATCGTATGAATGAGTTAGATTAGAATGGATCGTGCAAATGAATTAGAATGGATCGTGCGAACGAATTAGAATGGATCGTATGAACGAATTAGAATGGATCATATGAACGAATTTGAATGGATTCATTCGTACGATCCATTCTAATCCATTCGTACGATCCATTCTAATCTATTCGTACGATCCATTCTAATTCATTCTCACAAATGTAACCTTTCTAATTCATTTGTACAATCCATTCTAATTCATTCGTACGATCCATTCTAATTCATCCGTACGATCCATTCTTATTCATTCATACGATCCATTCTAATTCATTCGTACGATCTATTCTAATCCATTCGTACGATCCATTCTAATTCATTCGTATGATCCATTCTAATTCATTTGTATGATCCATTCTAATTCATTCGCACGAATTTATCCATTCTAATTCATTCGTACGATCCATTCTAATTCATTTGTACGATCCCCTTCTAATTCATTCGTACGATCCATTCTAATTCATTCTCACAAATATAACCTTTCTAATTCATTTGTACGATCCATTCTAATTCATTCGTACGATCCATTCTAATTCATTCGTACGATCCATTCTAATCCATTCGTATGATCTATTCTAATTCATTCGCACGAATGTAACCATTCTAATTCATTCGTACGATCCATTCTAATTCATTCGCACGAATGTATCCATTCTAATTCATTTGCACGATCTATTCTAATTCATTCCTATGATCCATTCTAATTCATTCGTACGATCCATTCTAATTCATTCGTACGATCCATTCTAATTCATTCGTACAATCCATTCAAATTCATTCGTACGATGCAATCTAATTCATTCGCACAAATGTATCTATTCTAATTCATTCGTACAATGCGTTCTAATTCATTCGCTCGAATGTATCCATTCTAATTCATTCGTACGATCCATTCTTATTCATTCGTCCGATCCATTAAAATTCATTCGCATGATCCATTCTAAATCATTCGTATGATCCATTCTAATTCTTTCTCATGAATGTAACCTTTCTAATTCATTTGTATGATCCATTCTAATTCATTCGCACGATCCATTCTAATTCATTCGCACGAATGTATCCATTCTAATTCATTCGTACAATCCATTTGTATTCATTCGCACGATCCATTCTAATTCATTCGTATGATCCATTCTAATTCATTCCTATGATCTATTCTAATTCATTCGCTCGAATGTATCCATTCTAATTCATTCGTTTGATCGATTCTAATTCATTCGTACGATCCATTCTAATTCATTCGCACGAATATATCCATTCTAATTCATTCATACGATCCATTCTAATTCATTCGTACGATCCATTCTAATTCATTTGTACGATCCATTCTAATTCATTCGCACGATCCATTCTAATTCATTCGTACGATCCATTCTAATTCATTTGCACGAATGTATCCATTCTAATGCATTCGTACGATTCATTCTAATTCATTCGCACTATCCATTCTAATTTATTCGTACGATCCATTCTAATTCATTCCTATGATCCGTTCTAATTCATTCGTACGATCCATTCTAATTCATTCGCTCGAATGTATCCATTCTAATTCATTCGTTCGATCCATTCTAATTCATTCGTACGATCCATTCAAATTCATTCGCATGATCCATTCTAATTCATTCGTACGATCCATTCTAATTCATTCGTATGATCCATTCTAATTCATTCGTATGATCCATTCTAATTCATTCGTATGATCCATTCTAACTTATTCGGTGGATCCATTCTAATTCATTCGTACGCTCCATTCTTATTCATCGCACAAATGTAAACATTCTATTTTATTCGTATGATCCATTCAAATTCAATCGTATGATCCATTCTAATTCATTCACACAAATGTATCCATTTTAATTCATTCGTACGATCCATTCTAATTTATTCATACGATCCATTCTAATTCATTCGCACGATCCATTCTAATTCATTCATACGATCCATTCTAATTCATTCGCATGAATATATCTATTCTAATTCATTCGTATGATCCATTCTAATTTATTCGCACGATCTATTCTAATTCAATCGTACGATCCATTCTAATTCATTCGTACGATCCATTCTAATTCATTCGCACGAATGTATCATACGAATGAATTAGAATGGATCATGCTAATGAATTAAAATGGATCGTACGAATGAATTAGAATGGATCGTACAAATGAATTAGAAAGGTTACATTTGTGAGAATGAATTAGAATGGATTGTACGAATGAATTAGAATGGATCGTACGAATGGATTAGAATGGATCATAGGAATGAATTAGAATAGATCGTGCAAATGAATTAGAATGGATACATTCGTGCGAATGAATTAGAATGGATCGTAGGAATGAATTAGAATGGATCGTACGAATGAATTAGAATGGTTACATTCGTGCGAATAAATTAGAATGGATCGTACGAATGGATTAGAATGGATCGTACAAATGGATTAGAATGGATCATACGAATGGATTAGAATTAGATCATACGAATGCATTAGTATGATTCATTCTAATTCATTCGTACGATCCATTCTAATTCGCACAAATGTATCCATTTTAATTCTTTTGTACGATCCATTCTAATTTATTCATACGATCCATTCTAATTCATTCGCACGATCCATTCTAATTCATTCGTATGATCCATTCTAATTCATTCGCATGAATATATCTAATCTAAATCATTCGTATGATCCATTCTAATTTATTCGCACGATCTATTCTAATTCATTCGTACGATTCGTTCTAATTCATTCGCACGATCCATTCTAATTCATTCGTACGATCCATTCTAATTCATTCGCACGAATGTATCGATTCTAATTCATTCGTGCAATCCATTCTAATTCATTCACACGAATGTATCCATTCTAGTTCATTCGTACGCTCCATTCTAATTCATTCGTACGCTTCATTCTTATTCATCGCACAAATGTATCCATTCTAATTTATTCGTACGATCCATTCAAATTCAATCGTATGATCCATTTTAATTCATTCGAACGATCAATTCTTATTCATTCGTCCGATCCATTCTAATTCATTCGCATGAATGTATCCATTCTAATTCATTCGTACGATCCATTCTAATTCATTCGCATGATCCATTCTAACTCATTCGTTGGATCCATTCTAATTCATTCGTACGATCCATTCTAATTCATTCGCACGATCCATTCTAATTTATTCGTACGATCCATTCTAATTCATTCGTACGATCTATTCTAATTTATTCGCATGATCCATTATAATTCATTCGTACGATCCATTCTAATTCATTCGTACAAGCCATTCAAATTCATTCGTACGAGGCTATCTAATTCATTCGAATGAATATATCCATTCTAATTCATTCGTACGATCCTTTCTAATTCATTCGCACGATCCATTCTAATTCTTTCATATGATCCATTCTAATTCATTCGTACGATCCATTCTAATTCATTCGTATGATCAATTCTAATTCATTCGCACGATCCATTCTAATTCATTCGTACGATCCATTCTAATCAAATCGTACGATCCATTCTAATCCATTCGTACGATCCATTCTAATTCGTTCATACGATCCATTCTAATTGATTCGTATGATCCATTCTAATTCATTCAAATGATCAATTCTAATTCATTCGCACGATCCATTCTAATTCATTCGTACGATCCATTCTAATTCATTCGTACGATCCATTCCATTTTAATTCATTCATACAATCCATTCTAATTCATTCATTCGTACGATCCATTCTAATTCATTCCTATGACCCATTCTAATTCATTCGTACGATCCATTCTAATTCATTCGCTCAAATGTATCCATTCTAATTCATTCGTACGATCCATTCTAATTCGTTCATACGATCCATTATAATTCATTCGTTCGATCCATTCTAATTCATTCGTACGATCCATTCAAATTCATTCATACGATCCATTCTCATTTATTCATACGATCCATTCTAATTCGTTCGTACGATTCATTCTAATTCATTCGTACGATCCATTCTAATGCATTCGTACGATCCATTCTAATTCATTCGTACGATCCATTCTAATCCATTCGTGCGATCGATTCTAATCCATTCGTACGATCCATTCTAATCCATTCGTACGATCCATTCTAATTCATTCTAATTCATTCGTACGAATAAATTAGAATGGATACATTCATGCAAATGAATTAGAATGGATTGTACGAATGAATTAGAATGGATCGTACGAATGAACTAGAATGGATTGTACGAATGAATTAGAATGGATACATTTGTGCGAATGAATTAGAATGGATCATACGAATGAATTAGAATAGATATATTCATGCGTATGAATTAGAATGGATCGTACGAATGAATTAGAATGGATTGTACGAATGAATTAGAATGGATACATTCGTGCGAATGAATTAGAATGGATCGTGCGAATGAATTAGAATGGATTAGAATGGATTAGAATGGATCGTTCGAATGGATTAGAATGGATCGTACGAATGAATTAGAATGGATCGTACAAATGAATTAGAAAGGTTACATTTGTGAGAATGAATTAGAATGGATCGTACGAATGAATTAGAATGGATCGTACGAATGAATTAGAATGGATCGTACGAATGGATTAGAATGGATCGAACGAATGAATTAGAATGGATTGTACGAATAAATTAGAATGGATCGTACGAATGAATTAGAATGGATCGTACGAATGGATTAGAATAGATCGTACGAATGGATTAGAATGGATCATACGAATTAGAATGGATCGTACGAATGAATTAAAATGGATACATTCATACGCCTGAGTTTGAATGGATCGTGCGAATTAATTAGAATGGATCGTACGAATGAATTTGAATGCATACATTTGTGCGAATGAATCTGAATGGATTGTATGAATGAATTACAATGGATCATAAGAATGGATTAGAATGGATCGTACGAATGAATTAGAATGGATCATACAAATGAATTAGAAAGGTTACATTCGTGAGAATGAATTAGAATGGATCTTACGAATGAATTAGAATGGATCATGCGAATGAATTTGAATGGATCATACGAATGAATTAGAATGGATCAAACAAATGAATTAGAATGGATACATTCGAGCGAATGAATTAGAATAGATCGTAGGAATGAATTAGAATGGATCATACGAATGAATTAGAATGTATCGTGCGAATGAATTAGAATGGATTGTACGAATGAATTAGAATGGATACATTCGTGCGAATGAATTAGTATGGATCGTACGAATGAATTAGAATGGATCGTACGAATGAATTAGAATGAATCGTATGAATCAATTAGAATGGATCGTACAAATGAATTAGAATGGATACATTAGTACGAATAAATTAGAATGGATTGTACGAATGAATTACAATGAATGTAACTATTCTAATTCATTCGTACGATCCATTCTAATCCATTCGTACGATCCATTCTAATTCATTCGGACGAATGTATCCATTTTAATTCATTCGTACAATCTATTCTAATTCATTCGCACGATCCATTCTAATTCATTCGAATGATCCATTCTAATTCATTCCTACGATCTATTCTAATTCATTCGCTCGAATGTATCCATTCTAATTTATTCATTCGATCCATTCTAATTCATTCGTACGATCCATTCAAATTCATTCGCATGATCCATTCTAATTCATTCGTACGATCCATTCAAATTCATTCGCACAAATGTATCCATTCTAATTCATTCGTACGCTCCATTCTAATTCATTCGCTCGAATGTATCCATTCTAATTCATTCGTACGATCCATTCTAATTCATTCGTACGATCCATTCTAATCCATTCGTATGATCCATTCTAATTCATTCGTATAAATGAATTAGAATGGATCGTACGAATGAATTAGAATGGATCGTACAAATGAATTAGAACGCATTGTATGAATGAATTAGAATGGATCGTACGAATGGATTAGAATGGATCGAACTTTTTACGAATGGGTTAGAATGGATCATACAAATGAATTAGAATGGATCGTACAAATGAAATAGAATGGATCATACGAATGAATTAGAATGGATCGTCCGAATGAATTAGAATGGATTGTACAAATGAATTAGAATGGATACATTCGTGCGAATGAATTAGAATGGATCAGACGAATGAATTAGAATGGATCGTACGAATGAATTAGAATGGATCGTGCGAATGAATTAGAATGAATCGTACGAATACATTAGAATGGATACATTCGTGCGAATGAATTAGAATGGATCGTACGAATGGATTAGAATGGATCGTACGAATGAATTAGAATGGATCGTACGAATGGATTAGAATGGATCGTACGAATGAATTAGAATGGATCGTACAAATGAAATAGAAAGGTTACATTTGTGAGAATGAATTAGAATAGATCGTACAAATGAATTAGAATTGATCGTACGAATAAATTAGAATGGTTACATTCGTGCGAATGAATTAGAATGGATCGTAAGAATAGATTAGAATGGATCGTACAAATGGATTAGAACCCATTGTACGAATGAACTAGAATAGATACATTTGTGTCAATGAATTAGATTGGATCGTACGAATGGATTAGAACCCATTGTACGAATGAACTAGAATAGATACATTTGTGTCAATGAATTAGATTGCATCGTACGAATGAATTTTAATGGATTGTACGAATGAATTAGAATGGATCGTACGAATGAATTTGAATGGATCGAACGAATGAATTAGAATGGATACATTCGAGCGAATGAATTAGAATAGATCGTAGGAATGAATTAGAATTGATCATACTAATGAATTAGAATGGATCATACAAATGAATTAGAATGGATCGTACGAATGAATTAGAATGGATCGTACGAATGAATTAGAATGGATATATTCGTGCGAATGAATTAGAATGGATCGTGCGAATGAATTAGAATAGATCATACGAATGAATTAGAATGGATTGTACGAATGAATTAGAATGGATACATTCGTGCGAATGAATTAGAATGGATCGGATGAATGAATTAGAATGGATCGTACGATTCATTCTAATTCATTCGTATGATCCATTCTAATTCATTCGTACGATCTATTCTAATTCATTCGCATGATCTATTCTAATTCATTCGTACCATCCATTCTAAATCATTCGTACGATCCATTCTAATTCATTCGTACGATCCATTCCATTTTAATTCATTCATACAATCCATTCTAATTCATTCACATGATCCATTCTAATTCATTCGTACGATCCATTATAATTCAGTCGCACGATCCATTCTAATTCATTCGTTTGATCCATTATAATTCAGTCGCACGAATGTGCCCATTCTAATTCATTCGTACGATCCATTTTAATTCTTTCGCACGATCCATTCTAATTCATTCGTACGATCCATTATAATTCAGTCGCACGAATGTGCCCATTCTAATTCATTCGTACGATCCATTTTAATTCTTTCGCACGATCCATTCTAATTCATTCGCACGATCGATTCTAATTCATTCGTATGATACATTTTAATTCATTCGCACGAATGTATCCATAATAATTCAATCGTACGATCCATTCTAATTCATTCGTACGATCCATTCTAATCCATTCGCACGATCCATTCTAATTCATTCGTACGATCCATTCTAATTCATTCGCACGATCCATTCTAATTCATTCGCACGAATGTATCCACTCTAATGCATTCGTACGATTCATTCTAATTCATTCGCACGATCCATTCTAATTCATTCGTACGATCCATTCTAATTCATTTGCACGATCCATTCTGATTCATTCGTACGATCCATTCTAATTCATTAATACGAATTAGAATGGATCGTACGAATAAATTAGAATGGATAGTGCGAATGAATTAGAATGAATCGTACGAATGCATTAGAATGGATACATTCGTGCAAATGAATTAGAATGGATCGTACGAATGAATTAGAATGGATCGTGCGAATGAATTAGAATGGATCGTACGAATGAATTAGAATGGATCGTGCGAATGAATTAGAATGGATCGTACGAATGAATTAGAATGGATCGTACGATTGAATTATTATGGATACATTCATGCGAATGAATTAAAATGTATCATACGAATGAATTAGAATCGATCGTGCGAATAAATTAGAATGGATCGTGCGAAAGAATTAAAATGGATCGTACGAATGAATTAGAATGGGCACATTCGTGTGACTGAATTATAATGGATCGTACGAATGAATTAGAATGGATCGTGCGACTGAATTATAATGGATCGTACGAATGAATTAGAATGGATCTTGTAAATAATTAGAATGGATTGTATGAATGAATTAAAATGGAATGGATCGTACGAATGAATTAGAATGGATCGTACGAATGAATTAGAATGGATGGTACGAATGAATTAGAATGGATCGTACGATTGAATTAGAATGGATACATTCGTACGAATGAATCAGAATGGATCGTACGAATGAATTAGAATGGATCGTGCGAATGAATTAGAAAGGATCGTACGAATAAATTAGAATGGATATATTCGTGCGAATGAATTAGAATGGATCATACGAATGAATTATAATGGATACATTCGAGCTAAAGAATTAGAATGGATTGTACGAATGAATTAGAATGGATCATAGGAATGAATTAGAATGGATCGTGCAAATGAATTAGAATGGATACGTTCGTGCGAATGAATTAGAATGGATCGTAGGAATGAATTAGAATGGATCGTACGAATGAATTAGAATGGTTACATTCTAGCGAATTAATTAGAATGGATCGTGCGAATGAATTAAAATGGATCATACGAATGCATTAGAATGGATCGTATGAACGAATTACAATGGATCGTACAAATGAATTAGAATGGATACATTCGAGCGAATGAATAAGAATGGATCGTACGAATGAATTAGAATGGATCATAGGAATGAATTAGAATGGATCGTGCAAATGAATTAGAATGGATACATTCGTGCGAATGAATTAGAATTCATTCATACGAATGAATTAGAATGGATCGTAGGAATGAATTAGAATGGATCGTGCGAATGAATTAGAATGGATTGTACGAATGAATTAGAATGGATACATTCATGCAAATGAATTAGAATGGATCATACGAATGAATTAGACTGGATTGTACGAATAAATTAGAATGGATACATTCATACGAATGAATTAGAATGGATCGTACGAATGGATTAGAATGGATCGTACGAATGGATTAGAATGGATCGTATGAACGAATTAGAATAGATCGTACGAATGAATTAAAATGGATACATACAAATGAATTAGAAAGGTTACATTCGTGAGAATGAATTAGAATGGATCGTACGAATGAATTAGAATGGATACATTTGAGCGAATGAATTAGAATGGATCGTACGAATGAATTAGAATGGATCATAGGAATGAATTAGAATGGATCGTGCAAATGAATTAGAATCGATCGTACGAATGAATTAGAATGGATCATGCGAATGAATTAGAATGGATCATACGAATGAAGTAGAATGGATCGTACGAATGAATTAGAATGGACACATTCGAGCGACTAAATTAGAATGGATTGTACGAATGAATTAGAATGGATACATTCGAGTGAATAAATTAGAATGGATTGTACGAATGAATTAGAATGGATACATTCTTGCGAATAAATTAGAATGGATCGTATATTCGTGCAAATAAATTAGAATGGATCATACAAATGAATTAGAATGGATCGTGCGAATGAATTAGAATGGATTGTACGAATGAATTAGAATGGATCGTATGAATGAATTAGAATGGATCGTACAAATGAATTAGAATGGATTGCTCGAATGTATCCACTCTAATTCATTCGTACGATCTATTCTAATTCATTCGCATGATCCATTCTAATTCATTCATACGATCCATTCTAATTCATTCGTCCGATCCATTCAAATTCATTCGTACGATGCAATCTAATTCATTCGCACAAATGTATCTATTCTAATTCATTCGTACAATGCGTTCTAATCCATTCGTACGATCCATTCTAATCCATTCGTACGATCCATTCTAATCCATTCGTACGATCCATTCTAATTCATTCTCACAAATGTAACCTTTCTAATTCATTTGTACAATCCATTCTAATTCATTCGTACGATCCATTCTAATTCATTCTCACAAATGTAACCTTTCTAATTCATTTGTACGATCCATTCTAATTCTTTCATACGATCCATTCTAATCCATTCGTACGATCCATTCTAATCCATTCGTACGATCCATTCTAATTCATTCGCAAAAATGTAACCATTCTAATTCATTCGTACGATCCATTCTAATTCATTCCTACAATCCATTCTAATTCATTCGCACGAATATATCCAATCTAATTCATTTGCACGATCCATTCTAATTAATTCCTATGATCCATTCTAATTCGTTCATACGATCCATTCTAATTCGTTCGTATGATCCATTCTAATTCATTCGTACGATCCATTATAATCCATTCGTACGATCCATTCTAATTTATTCGTACAAATGTATCTATTCTAATTCATTCGTACAATGCGTTCTAATCCATTCGTACGATCCATTCTAATCCATTCGTACGATCCATTCTAATTCATTCGTATGATCCATTCTAATTCATTCATACGATCCATTCTAATTCATTTGCATGAATGTATCTATTCTAATTCATTCCTACGATCTATTCTAATTCATTCCTACGATCCATTCTAATTCATTCGCACGAATGTATCCATTCTAATTCATTTGCACGATCCATTCTAATTCATTCCTATGATCCATTCTAATTCATTCATACGATTCATTCTAATTCATTCGCTCGAATGTATCCATTCTAATTCATTCGTACGATCTATTATAATTCATTCGCACGAATGTATCCATTCTAATTCATTCGTACGATCCATTCTAATTCATTCGCATGATCCATTTTAACTCATTCGATGGATCTATTCTAATTCATTCGTACGATCCATTCTAATTCATTCGCACGATTTATTCTAATTTATTCGTACGATCCATTCTAATTCATTCGTACGATCTATTCTAATTCATTCGCATGATCCAATCTAATTCATTCGTACGATCCATTCTAATTCATTCATATGATCCATTCTAATTCATTCGTACGATCCATTCTAATTCATTTACATGAATGTATCCATTCTAATTCATTCGTACCATCCATTCCAATTCATTCGTATGATCCATTCAAATTCATTCGTACGATCCATTCTAATTCATTTTCATGAATGTATCCATTCTAATTTATTCGTACGATCCAGTCTAATTCATTCGTACGATCCATTCTAATTCATTCGCACGAATATATCCATTCTAATTCATTTGTACGATCCTTTCTAATTCATTCGCACGATCCATTCTAATTCTTTCATATGATCCATTCTAATTCATTCGCACGAATGTATCCATTCTAGTTGATTCGTACGCTCTATTCTAATTCATTCGTACGCTCCATTCTTATACATCGCACAAATGTATCCATTCTAATTTATTCGTACGATCCATTCAAATTCAATCGTATGATCCATTCTAATTCATTCGCATAAATGTATCGTACGAATAAATTAGAATGGATCATACAAATGAATTACAATTGATACATTCGAGCGAATGAATTAGAATGGATCGTACGAATGGATTAGAATGGATCGTACGAATGGATTAGAATGGATACATACAAATAAATTAGAAAGGTTACATTCGTGTGAATGAATTAGAATGAATCGTACGAATGAATTAGAATGGATCGTGCGAATGAATTAGAATGAATCGTACGAATAAATTAGACTGGATCGTGCGAATGAATTAGAATGGATCGTACGAATGAATTAGAATGGATCCATCGAATGAGTTAAAATGGATCATGCGAATGAATTAGAATGGATCGTACGAATGAATTAGAATGGATACATTCGTGCGAATGAATTAGAATAGATCGTACGAATGAATTAGAATGGATACATTCGAGCAAATGAATTAGAATGGATCGTACGAATGAATTAGAATGGATCATAGGAATGAATTAGAATAGATCGTGCTAATGAATTAGAATGGATACATTCGTGCGAATAAATTAGAATGAATCGTAGGAATGAATTAGAATGGATCATACGAATAAATTAGAATGGATACATTCATGCAAATGAATTAGAATGGATCGTACGAATGAATTAGAATGGATCATACGAATGAATTTGAATGGATCGTACGAATGGATTAGAATGGATCGTACGAATGGATTAGAACGCATTATACGAATGAATTAGAATAGATAAATTTGTACGAATGAATTAGAATGGATCATACGAATGGATTAGAATGGATCGTACGAATGAATTAGAATGGATCGTACGAACGAATTAGAATGGATCGTATGAACGAATTAGAATGGATCGTACGAATGAATTAGAATGGATACATTCGAGCAAATGAATTAGAATGGATCGTACGAATGAATTAGAATGGATCATAGGAATGAATTAGAATGGATCGTGCAAATGAATTAGAATAGATACATTCGTGCGAATGAATTAGAATGGATTGTTGGAATAAATTAGAATGGATCGTACGAATGAATTAGAATGGTTACATTCGTGCGAATGAATTAGAATGGATCGTATGAATGGATTAGAATGGATCGTACGAATGGATTAGAATGGATCGTACGAAAGAATTAGAATGGATCGTATAAATAAATTAGAAAGGTTACATTTGTGAGAATGAATTAGAATGAATCGTACGAATGAATTAGAAGGGATCGTATGAATGAATTAGAATGGATCGTACAAATGAATTAGAAAGGTTACATTTGTGAGAATGAATTAGAATGGATCGTACGAATGGATTAGAACGCATTGTACGAATGAATTAGAATAGATACATTTGTGCGAATGAATTAGATTGCATCGTACGAATGAATTTGAATGAATCGGATGAAAGAATTAGAATGGATTGTACGAATGAATTAGAATGGATCATGCGAATGAATTAGAATAGATCGTACGAATGAATTAGAATGGATACATTCGAGCGATCCATTCTAATTCATTTGTATGATCCATTCTAATCCATTCATACGATCCATTCTAATTCATTCGTACAATCCATTCTAATTCATTCGCACGATCCATTCTAATTCATTCGTATGATCCATTCTAATTTATTTGCACGAATATACGATCCATTCTAATTTATTCGCAAGAATGTATTCATTCTAATTCATTCGTACAATCCATTCTAATTTATTCGCTCGAATGTATCCATTCTAATTCATTCGTACGATCCATTCTAATTCATTCGTACGATCCTTTCTAATTCATTCGTACGATCCATTCTAATTCATTCGTATGATCGATTCTAATTCATTCGCTCGAATGTATCCATTCTAATTCATTCGTACAATCCATTCTAATTCATTCCTATGATCCATTCTAATTCATTCGTACGATCCATTCTAATTCATTCGCTCAAATGTATCCATTCTAATTCATTCGTACGATCCATTCTAATTCATTCGTACGATCCATTCTAATTCATTCTCACGAATGTAACCTTTCTAATTCATTTGTATGTATCCATTCTAACTCATTCGTACGATCTATTCTTATTCGTTCATACGATCCATTCTAATTCATTAGTATGATCCATTCTAATTCATTCGCTTGAACCATTTTAATTCATTCGTACGATCCATTCTAATTCATTCGTACGATCCATTCTAATTCATTCGCACGATCCATTCTAATTCATTCGCACGAATGTATCCATTCTAATTCATTTGCATGATCCATTCTAATTCATTCCTATGATCCATTCTAATTCATTCGTACGATCTATTCTAATTTATTCGCATGATCCATTCTAATTCATTCGTACGATCCATTCTAATTCATTCGCACGATCCATTCTAATCCATTCGTACGATCCATTCTAATCCATTCGTACGATCCATTGTACGATCCATTCTAATCCATTCGTACGATCTATTCTAATTCATTTGCACGATCCATTCTAATTCATTCATACGATCCATTCTAATTCATTCGAACGATCCATTCTAATCCATTCGTACGATCCATTCTAATTCATTCGTACAATGCGTTCTAATCCATTCGTACGATCCATTCTAACTCATTCGTACGATCCATTCTAATTCATTCTCACAAATGTAACCTTTCTAATTCATTTGTACGATCCATTCTAATTCATTCGTACAATCCATTCTAATTCATTCGTACGATCCATTCTAATCCATTCGTACGATCCATTCTAATTCATTCCTACGATCCATTCTAATTCATTCGCAGGAATGTATCCATTCTAATTCATTTGCACGATCTATTCTAATTCATTCCTATGATCCATTCTAATTCATTCGTACGATCCATTCTAATTCATTCGCTCGAATGTATTCATTCTAATTCATTCGTACGATCCATTCTAATTCGTTCATACGATCCATTCTAATTCATTCATACGATCCATTCTAATTCATTCGCACGATCCATTCTCATTCATTTGTACGATCCATTTTAATTCATTCACATGATCCATTCTAATTCATTCGTATGATACATTCGTGCAAATGAATTAGAATGGATCGTACGAATGAATTAGAATGGATCGTACGAACGAATTAGAATGGATCGTATGAACGAATTAGAATGGATCGTACGAATGAATTGGAATGGATATATTCGAGCGAATGAATTAGAATGGTTCGTACGAATGCATTAGAATGGATCGTACGAATGGATTAGAATGGATCATACGAATGGATTAGAATGGATCATACAAATGAATTAGAATAGATCGTGCAAATGAATTAGAATGGATCGTACGAATGAATTAGAATGGATCGTACAAATGAATTAGAATAGATCGTATGAATGAATTAGAATGGATCGTACGAATGAATTAGAATGGATACATTTGTACGAATGAATTAGAATGGATCGTAGGAATGAATTAGAATGGATCGTACGAATGAATTAGAATGGATCGAACATATGAATTAGAATGGATCGTACGAATGAATTAGAATGGATCATACGAATGAATTAGAATGGATCGTACGAATGAATTAGAATGGATCGTGGGAATGAATTATAATCGATCGTACGAATGAATATAGAATGGATCGTACGAATGAATTAGATCGTACGAATGAATTAGAATGGATCGTACGAATGAATTAAAATGGATACATTCATACGACTGAATTAGAATGGATCGTGCGAATTAATTAGATTGGATCGTAGGAATGAATTTGAATGGATACATTTGTGCGAATGAATCTGAATGGATTGTATGAATGAATTACAATGGATCGTACGAATGAATTAGAATGGATCATACGAATGAATTAGAATAGCTTATACGAATGAATTAGAATGAATCGTACGAATGAATTAGAATGGTTACATTCGTGCGAATGAATTAGAATAGATCGTATGAATGAATTAGAATGGATCGTACGAATAAATTAGAATGGATCGTGCGAATGAATTAGAATGGATCGTATGAATGAATTAGAATGGATCCACCGAATGAGTTAGAACGGATCATACGAATGACTTAGAATGGATCGTACGAATGAATTAGAATGGATTGTGCGAATGAATTAGAATGGATCGTATGAATGAATAAGAATGGATCGTACGAATGAATTAGAATGGATCGTGTGAATGAATTAGAATGGATCGTAGGAATGAATTAGAATGGATCTTACGAATGAATTAGAATGGATCATGCGAATGAATTAGAATGGATTGTACAAATGAATTAGAATGGATACATTCGTGCGAATGAATTAGAATGGATCGGACGAATGAATTAGAATGGATCATACGATTTATTCTAATTCATTCGTATGATCCATTCTAATGCATTCGTACGATTCATTCTAATTCATTCGCACGATCCATTATAATTCATTCGTACTATCCATTCTTATTCATTCATACGATCCATTCTAATTCATTCGCACAATCACACGATCCATTCTAATTTATTCGTACGATCCATTCTAATTCATTCATACGATCTATTCTAATTCATTCGCATGATCCATTTTAATTCATTCGTATGATCCATTATAACTCATTCGGTGGATCCATTCTAATTCATTCGTACGATCCTTTCTAATTCATTCGCACGATATATTCTAATTTATTCGTACGATCCATTCTAATTCATTCGTACGATCTTTTCTAATTCATTCGCATGATCCATTCTAGTTCATTCGTACGATCCATTCTAATTCATTCGTACAATCTATTCTAATTCATTTGCATGAATGTATCCATTCTAATTTATTCGTACGCATGAATTAGAATGAATTAGAATGGATCGTACGAATGGATTAGAATGGATTGTACGAATGGATTAGAATTAATCGTACGAATGGATTAGAATGGATCATACGAATGAATTAGAATGGATCATACAAATGAATCAGAAAGGATCGTACGAATGGATTAGAATAGATCGTACGAATGGATTAGAATAGATCGTACGAATGAATTAGAATGGATCGTACAAATGAATTAGATAGGTTACATTTGTGAGAATGAATTAGAATGGATCGTACGATGGATTAGAATGCATTGTACGAATGAATTAAAATGGATACATTTGTACGAATGAATTAGAATGGATCGTACGAATGAATTAGAATGGATCGTGCGAATGAATTAGAATGGATCGTACGATGGATTAGAACGCATTGTACGAATGAATTAAAATGGATACATTTGTACGAATGAATTAGAATGGATCGTACGAATGAATTAGAATGGATCGTGCGAATGAATTAGAATGGATGGTATGAATGAATTAGAATAGATACATTTGTGCGAATGAATTAGAATGGATCAGACGAATGAATTAGAATGGATCGTACGAATAAATTAGAATGGATCGTACGAATGAATTAGAATGGATCATACAAATGAATTAGAAAGGTTACATTTGTGAGAATGAATTAGAATGGATCGTACGAATGGATTAGAATGGATCGTACGAATGGATTAGAATGGATCGTACGAATGAATTAGAATGGATCATACAAATGAATTAGAAAGGTTACTGTTGGGGGTAGTCAGAAACCACATATCTTCGATAGCATTGCAAACACACCTGAGATAAGAGTTCTCGAGGGAGCCCGTCCAGGAGTTGGAACCCTCGGAAGCCGAGCGTGCCCCCTTTCCAGCCCGCAAGGAGCTTGCCCCCACAGGGAGCTGGATGGACACCTTGTATCTGAGTGCAGCTCGCCCCCAGCCCGCAAGGAGCGTGCCCCCTTTCCAGTCCGCAAGAAGTTCGCCCCCACAGGGAGCTGGATGGACACCTTGTATCTGAGTGCAGCTCGCCCCCAGCCCGCAAGGAGCGTGCCCCCTTTCCAGTCCGCAAGAAGCTCGCCCCCACAGGGAGCTGGATGGACACCTTGTATCTGAGTGCAGTTCGCCCCTCCCAGACCCCGCAGGAGTTCCCGCCCCCGTGCTCACTAAAATCATCTTGACAGTGGAGCGAGATCCACATTGGGCTGAAGGGGCTCAAGGCCAAGAGCTTGCTAAGGAGCTCGCACAGGAGCTCGCCCAAGGTCAAGAGCTCGCTAAGTAGCTCTCCCATGCTCTCGCACGAGCTCGCCTAGCTCGTGCAGGAGCTCGCCCATGCTCTCGCATGAGCTCGCCTAGCTCGCGCAGGAGCTCGCCTATGTTCGCTCAGGAGCTCGCCTAGCTCGCGCAGGAGCTCGCCTATGTTCGCTCAGGAGCTCGCCTAGCTCGCGCATGAGCTCACATAGCTCGCTCAGGAGCTCGCCCATGCTCTCGCATGAGCTCGCCTAACTCGCACAGGAGCTCGCCCCTGTTTGCTCAGGAGCTCGTCTAGCTCACAGGAGCCCGCCCAAGCTCGCCTTGACCCCTGTTTATCGAAGAGGTTGCCCCCATGAGGTCCGACTCTTGATAAATATGGGCGAAAGGACGGAGCAGTACCGGGCGAGCTGGCCTTTGCTTCCTCCCTGAGACCGCCCGGACTTGAACATTCTAGAATGGCCACCTGGCCACGACAAGAACGATTCCCTCCCCCACTCAAATCGACTGGCAGGCTTGACGACAGAATGTCAGGGCGCGAGTACCAAGGACTGCCAGACCCACGCGAGCTAGAACGTGGGGGGTCTAGAAAGCCCTGGAAGAATCTACACGTGTCGGGGTACGGTAGGCCGTCGATTGCTATAAATGCTCACCCCCAGGCTCCATAGTACAGGTTCGAATTCCTTTTCCCTACCACTTTGGTATACCGCAGCTCACCGTTGTGCCACCGTGATGACTTGAGCGTCGGAGGGTCTGCGCTCCTAAGGGAGCCAGCCGTTCTCACGTTCTCTTTTCTTTGTCTTGCAGGCAGCCCGCACGGACCAGCGAAAAATCCCCCGAACATTTGGCGCCGTCTGTGGGATCTTCGACTGGTTCCTGCGAGAACGCCCACGGCCACGCGGTTGAGCGCCGTTCGCCCTTGTAACCCCAGAGATGGCTCCGGCGACAAGGGGACGCAGGCGACCGAGGACTCGTGCGAGATCCGCACGCAGCGAGCCTCCGGTCGAGACCCCTCAGCCCCAGGTCCCGCTTAGTGACCAACTCTTGTTGGAGATGTTGGCCACCCAGCGGGCCATGATGGAGGAACTGACGCGATTGCGTCAGGCTCCAGCGGCCAGCCGACGGTCTGGGCCGGCGAAGACGGCGTCTCCGGTGCGACCACCGGCGTCAACATCGCGCCCGCCCACGATCGCTCCGGCGCGGCAGGTTTCCCATCCGGAACCCCCAATCGGGAGAGCGGCTGTGCGAGGGGTGCCGGAAACCCCGCTCACGAGGTTGTAGAAGCTAGTCACCCAGCGATCTAGCAACCAGGCGACCTCGCGCGCGACCATCCCATGCCGTCGTAGCCGGAGCATTGATTCTGACGGATCGGATGAAAGGTCTCTAGAGCGGGATCACGACCCGCGCCATCGGCGACGAGGGAAAGAGCCCGCGGTGGAAATACCTTCCGAAGCTCGCGAGGCAACGGCCTCCCACAGACCAACTGACGCGTTGAAGGAATCCGCGGGTGGACGGCAAGGAGGCCGCCGAGTGGTTGCCCCCGAGGGTCGCCGCGGGGTGGGACCGACCTCGCCACAAGGGAGCGTACGAGATCGCCTAGGACCTGCGCAGCCGCCTCTGGGAGTTCTCCCCGGGCACTGGCAGCGATCTAGTGCGCCAGTAGATTTACTGGAAGACCTCGCCGCCCACGGAGGTAGCTCGCCTTTCACCAGTGAGGTCCACCAAGGGGGTTTTCCGCACCACTGGACCCCCCCGAAGTTTGTATTGTTCGACGGGTCGCAGGATCCCG
Source organism: Chamaelirium japonicum (assembly GCA_947650365.1). Lineage (NCBI taxonomy): Eukaryota > Viridiplantae > Streptophyta > Magnoliopsida > Liliales > Melanthiaceae > Chamaelirium > Chamaelirium japonicum. Next base: position 48,149,784 of record OX393552.1, on the reverse strand, counting down.
TTGACCATCTCTTGGCTTACAGAAAGCTTCTGTTTTTCCGGGACCAAGACCACGTCTTGTGCCGAGCATTCCCGAGCAGTTTGACCGGCTCGGCATTGAACTGGTTCCACAAGTTGCCGCCCGGCATGATCCCCGACTTTCCAACTCTCTCTAGGCTATTCCTGGAGCAGTATCGCTGCAATAGGCAGCCCCCGAAGAGAATCGAGTCTCTGTTTACCTTAACCATGGGAGCTCACGAGACGCTCCGGTGCTTCGCAACGCGATTCCGAAGCGCCTACCTCGCTCTGGAAGACGCGGCGGGCCAAGATCGTACCGTGGTGAGTGCCTTCAGAAGCGCCCTCCCTGAGGGGGGCAAGCTTCATGACGCTCTAGTGATCAAAGATCCTCGCACGATGGTTGAGCTATTTTCCCTGGTCCAGTAACACATCAAGCTCGAAGATGCTGTGTTAGACCGGAAGGGAAAGGCGGTCGAGCAGCGACCTCCTCCGGCCCTGCGACCACTTGTCGTCAAGGCCGTGGAGAGGAGGGAGGTGCCCCTGGCAGCGCCTTTGCCCGGACCGCCCGCAGCTCCTGTTGTACAGCCCGCTGAAGCCCCCGCGGCTGTCGCTGGAAGGCCGGCGAACTGGCGCCTACCTCCAGGACCCGGGGAGCGGGACTTCACCGTGCTAACCCACTCGCCAGGACAAATCTTTCATCAGATTCGTAATGAACCTTTCTTCCAGTACCCCCCACCCCTGCAGGTTGGAGAGCCCGGCTCTACCGACAACTCGCGGCGGTGCGCTTTTCATCGAGGCCCTAGGCATCACACTAACAGATGCCGGGCTCTCAAGAACCAACTCAAGGATTTGGTCACCCAGGGCCACTTGAACCAATTTATTTCGCCGCCAAGGAGGTTCGAGGTGGTACCGGCACGGGCTCCACGGGAGGGAGATCGCCCGGGGCCCGCTGAGCCCGCCCTCCCTCCGCCTCCCCCGGGAGGACCGGCGATCTGCCATACCATTAGCGGGCGGCTGAGCGGCCCGAGATCCAGTAATGAAGCCCACCGATGAGTTAGGGAGATGGAGCGGGCACAGAAGGTATTTTCCATCTCACTAACTCCTATTTTACTTCAAGCACCGAGGGTGGAAGCCCACGATTTTCTCTGGTTTTCGGAAGATGACATGATCGGGGTCGTTACGCCCCACAATGACCCCCTCGTCATACGCCTGATGATGGCTAACATCGAGGTGAGGTGAGCTCTGGTTGATTCGGGGAGCGCCGTTGACATCCTTTTTCTGTCGGCCTACCTGCGAATGGGTTTGAAACTCGCTGACCTGTCTCCCTCGACGAGCTCCCTCAGTGGATTCACCGGTGAGGTCGCCAAAGTGGCAGGGGAGATAACCCTTACTGTGACCGCTGGCTCAGAGGCTCGCCAAGTCCGTTTCGCGGTAGTGGATGGAAGTTCCGCATTTAATGCCATCTTGGGCGGCCTTGGCTAAGGCAAATGAATGCGGTAGCTTCACCCAACCATCAGGCCCTCAAATTCCCGACTGCGAGCGGGGTCGTAGTAATTCGGGGAGATCAGGTAGCCGCTACCCGATGCGAGCAGGATGTTCTTCACCTCATGGACATGGAGGTCGCCGAGGCCAAGAGGCCCGCACCCTCCTAGCAATTACCGCCCGCTACGAGCAAGCTACTGGGGAGCCCGCTGGAGGCCTCCTCGCTTAAGTCCCCTACTCCACCCCCGAGTGGGAGCGGTGTGGATCTTAAGTTGGAGGAGGGAGGTCGCCCGACAACCCCCAAGAGAGGAAGTTTTCCAATTGCTGAACCACTTCAAGAGGTCGACATTGGCGGCAAAGAAGGGCCATGAGTTGTTAGCCTCGGGACCTCGCTAACCAAGGGCGAGGTCCTGGCCATAACCAACTTACTCAGGGAATACCGTAACGTATTCGCCTGGAGCTTCGCGGACATGCCAGGGATTGACCCGGAGGTCGCCTGTCATCGACTGCACACCATGAAGGAGTTCCCGCCGGCCAAGCAGAAAGCTCGGCACATACCTGCTGCGAAGGCTGTTGCAGTGGCGGCGGAGATAGACAAGCTGGAGCGAGCCGGCTTCATCCGCGAGGCGCACTTCCCCGAGTGGATCTCCAATATCATGGCGGTGCCTAAGAAGAGCGGAGCGGTCAGGGTGTGCATTGACTTCTCCGACCTCAATAAGGCATGCCCGAAGGACGGATTTCCTCTTCCGAGAATAGGCGCACTGGTCGACGCAGCTGTCGGGTTCCATGCCCTGTCCTTCATGGATGGATATTCTGGGTATAACCAGATACCTCTCCACGCCGACGATCAGGAGAAGACCGCCTTCTATTCTGGAGCGGGCTACCAGAAGTTGTACTGCTATCGAGTGATGCCGTTCGGACTTAAGAACGCTGGAGCGACCTACCAAAGGTTAGTCACTCAGATGTTCAAAGATCAGATCGGTAGAAACGTCAAAGTTTATGTAGACGACCTCCTGGTGAAGAGTCGGGAGCGAGAGGGGCATGTTGCCGATCTCCGTGAAACCTTTGAGGTACTGAGAAAGTACCAAATGAGGCTAAACCCGGCGAAGTGCGCATTCGGGGTGACTTCGGGGAAATTCCTCGGGTACCTGGTCACCCACAGGGGGATCGAGGCCGACCCTGGGCAAATCCGAGCGCTTGTCGAAATGCCTGCACCAAGAACCCGGCAGGAAGTCCAGAGGTTGAGCGGGCGAATCGCCGCGCTCAATCGGTTTATCTCCAAATCCTCAGACAACTGCCGACCTCTTTTCGAGCTGCTACGAAAAGGAGCGAGCATTTGTTGGGATGAAAAGTACGAGCACGCTTTCCAGAAGATCAAGGACTACTTGGCGAGCCCACCGATCTTAGCGGCACCCAAAGAGGGCGCCGAACTCGGCGTGTACCTTGCGGTCACTGAGAATGCGGTAAGCGGGGTCCTGGTTGTGGAAGAAGCAAAGGTGGAGCAGCCTGTCTACTTTGTAAGCCACACAATGCTTCCCGCCGAGCTCCGGTATCGACCAATCAAGAAGGTCGCATTGGCCTTGGTCCTTACCGCGAGAAAGCTCCACCCCTACTTCTCGGCGCACCCTGTCAGGGTCATCACAGAGCACCCTCTAAAGAGTGCGCTCTCCAGACCCTCAGTAGCCGGCAGGCTCTACCGTTGGTCCGCCGAGCTCGCCGCCTATGGTTTGGAGTATGTCCCTCGAGTTGCTGTCAAAGGACAGGCGCTCGCCGATTTCTTGGCGGACTTCCCCATAGAAGAACCGGTCCAGTACCAAGAGGATGAGCCAACTGAGGCACACCCTGGGAAGGCAAGGTTCTTGGACAACCAAGGCGAGCTTCCACCAACTAAGCGTTCAGAGGAGGCAGGCTGGGAATTATTCGTCGATGGATCCTCCAACGCTTTGGGGGCTGGGATCAGGGTCGCACTGATCGCTCAGTCGGTACTTCTGGAGAAGTCAGTCCGACTGGATTTCGCCGCTACCAACAACGAGGCGGAATATGAGGCGCTGCTGGCTGGCCTGGAGCTCGCTCAAGAGATAGGCGCCAAACGCTTGAAGGTCTTTAGCGATTCCCAGCTAATTATTTGCCAAATCAATAGGGAGTACGCCTCTTGGGATGCACGAATGGCGGGCTATGTGGATCTGGTGAAGCACAAGGCCGCGGAGTTCGAAAAGATCTCCTTCGAGCAAATTTCGCGAGCCGATAATAGGCGAGCTGATGCTTTGGCAAACGCCGCCTCTTTGCTGGGAACATCAGAGACTCGCCAGATTCTCATCGAGGTCCAAAATCAGTCTCGGCTCCAACTGATGGAGCCCGCTGTTAACCAAGTCTCCGCCGACGTACCACCCAGCGGGTGGACCGCCCCTATTTTTCGCTTTCTCCAGAAGGGCGAGCTACCAGAGGATAGAGAGGAAGCCCGGCGAGTGGAGAAATGCGCTGGGCGCTATCTCATTCGCTGGGATCGCCTTTTTCGAAGATCCTTTGGCGGGCCAAGTCTCCGTTGCGTCGAGAGCCCGGAAACTGAAGAAGTTCTAAAGTGCATTCATTCTGGCGAGCTGGGAAACCACACTGGTGGGCGGTCTCTCGCTGCGAAAGTACGAAGGCAAGGATACTGGTGGCCCACTCTGGAGCAAGACGCTTTGAAGGTCGCCCAGAGGTGCATCCAATGCCAGAAGCACGCCACCACGAATCATATGCCCGCAGAAGAACTGCATCCTCTAGCGAGCCCCTGGCCTTTCCAGCAATGGGGGTTGGACATAGTGGGACCTTTCCCTGTGTCAGCCCGGCAGAAGAAATTCATCTTAGTAGCTACGGACTACTTCACCAAATGGGTGGAAGCGGTCCCGCTAGCTAAGATAGGCGAGAAGCAGGTAAAAGACTTCCTTTGGAAGAATATTTTCTGCCGGTTCGGTCTGCCTCGGGTACTTACCACCGACAATGGACGCCAGTTCGACAATCGCTTGATCAGAAGTTTTTGTGTTGAATATGGAGTCGACCTAAGGTTCTCTTCCCCAAGGTACCCTCAAAGCAATAGGCAGGCCGAAGCAACGAATCGCGTGATCTTGGACAACCTCAAGAAAAGGCTGGAAGGGAAAAAAGGATTGTGGGAGCAGGAGCTCGACGGAGTCTTGTGGGCCTATCGCACTACTCCACGCCGCTCAACCAACGAATCCCCTTTCAGTCTCACTTTTGGTTGCGAAGCCGTGCTACCCATAGAGGCCGAGCTGCCCACTGAAAGAAGGCTTGCGTCGGCGGAGGTCGACAACGACAAACTGCTCGTCGACTCCCTTGATTAGCTCGAAGAAAGACGAGAGCGCGCCAATCTACACCTCACCGGATACAGACAAGAAATGAAGCACGCCTATGACAAAAGAGTCCGCCATCGGGCATTCAAGGCCGGCGATCTGGTAATAAGAAAGGTGTTCGCAAACACGCAAAAGCCTAATGCAGGAAAGCTCGCGACGAACTGGGAAGGCCCATACATAATACACGAAGCAGGAAGCTCGGGGGCTTACAGGTTGATGACCGCTAGAGGCGACCTGTTAGAGCGACCTTGGAACGCTCTGCACCTTCGCAAGTTCTATGCCTAAGGAAATTTTTGTAAATTATCTTCTGAAGAGGTTATGAATGAACGATTGAGGTTTCAACAATTTAACTAGGAAACTAGGCGTTGCAAGAGCCCGCATGATTGGTAAGGTACAGTCCGCCGCTGAGCGGACTTAAAGCAAAACCGGGATCCTCAGAGGCAGCCAGTGGGCGACCTTGAGCTTCCCGGGGTAGTCCGCCGTTGTGCGGACTTAAAGCCAGACCGGGATCCTCAGAGGCAGCCAGTGGGCAACCTTGAGCTTCCCAGGGCAGTCCGCCGTTGTGCGGACTTAAAGCAAGACCAGGATCCTCAGAGGCAGCCAGTGGGCGACCTTGGGCTTCCCGGGGAAGTCCGCTGCCTAGTGGACTCTAAACTTAACCAGGATCCTTCGCGTTCACCTGCCATGAACAGAAGCATCCTGGCGTTGGCAAACCCCTCGAAGGGCGAGCCCGCCAAACAGGATCATCGAGAGAAATTAACCGGGCAGAGGGTAGCTAGCACTAATTAGTTTCCTTTAAAAACAAAAATGGTTTAAGTCTCTGAGTGTAGGGAAGTTTTTGAAATCGTTTGGTTTGCTTATCGTTTTCCGGGCTCAGAGACTAATCGCGTTTTTGCGAGCATGCCGAGTTTTTCGTTTGCATATACTTTAAAATAAAAAGGTTGAATCGAATTAGTTGCCTCGCCCGGGGTGTCACTCTCGAGATCGCTGCGAAACTCCTAAAGCGGACTCGTGAACGACACAGAGAAAGAAAGGAACGCATGGACGAGCTCAAAAGGATGAAAATTTCATTGATTGACAAAAATTACAAAAGTAGTTACAAGGCTGCAAGCTCAAGGCTTGCTTGTCTCCGCCCCACTGTCGTCCCCTCGGCGCCGCTTCTTCGACCTTTCGGTCTTGTACTTTTCTACAGCGGCCAGGGCGCCTTTCTTGAGGAGATCGTCCAGTTGGGCTTGGAGGCGACCTTGCTGAGCCCGAAGGCCATTGGCATGTGTCTCCTTCAAGGCCGCGATCTCCGTCTTCAGAGCAGCGACCTCGCCTTGAAGTTGAGCCGCCTCCCACTGTGCGACCTCCCGGGCGGACACAGCTTCGTCTCGCTCCGCCTTAGCCTTGAGGAGGGCGGTAGCGGACAGGCCTTTGGCTACCTCGGCCATGGCGAGGCCTGACGCCAGGGCTTTGACCCTGCGGTGCAGTGCCTCTGACTCTGCCCTCAGCTCCTCGGAGCCCTTGGCACGCTGAAGCTCGTGGATGTGCTCGTCTACCTTGCGCTCGGACCCCCGAAGGGAATCATCGAACAAGGCGGCCAGCGCTTTCCCGGCCCCAGCGACCTCCGCGGCCAGCGCCTGGCTCTGCCTCTCCGCCTGCATAAGGAAGGAGGAAGAGTTAGCAAGAATTGAGACTAGCATTCGTACGAAGACAGGTGCGGTGAGTACCTCGGCAAGGCGTTCGCTTATGGAGGCAAAGGGAGCACACGCGAAAACGTTGCGGCCCAGCAGCTGCCGCACGTAGTGGGGCGCCCTCCCCTCCTCCGTAGAGGAGCCCGCGCTGGGACCCCCGGGAGCTCCGGAAGGAGGGGGCGCGACGGGAGGAGTGGGGGCTATCACCTCCCCCGGGCGAGCTCCGGCTCCTGGCAGGCTCGGAGGGTCCGCCGTGGCCCCCTTGGCCTCCGGCTCCGAGCTGAAGGACTCGGAGTCGGAGCCAATGTCTACAAAGCTAGGGGACCTGTAGACCAGGTCCCCTAAGCCCTGCTGGGAGCACACTCCCTCCTGGCCTCCTACAGGAGGCGAGGCCGGAGGGGCGGGAGCCGGAGCGGCCGCCGGTGTAGAGGCCGCGGGAGGTGGAGCCGACGTCGGCAAGGAGGTCGCAGCGACGGCGACGGATTCGCCCTGCTGGACTCCTGCCCCGTCGGCGAGAGGTGGAAGCTCCTGCCCGCTCGGTCCCACCCCTGGTGCGGGAACTGATGGAGCTGCGGGCTTCTCCACTTGGGCGGGAGCGACAGGCTCCGCCCGAAGAGCTTGAGGGGCGGGCTCTTCCTCCTCGGAGCCAGTTGCCTCCTCCGCAGAGTCCGTCCAACTGGGCTCCGAGTCCAAGCCCGCCTCCTCCAGCGCTTTCCGCCGTTGCTCCGCCTGGACGTTAGAAGGCGCGGGCCTCGTGCGCTTGGCCTTCTTCTTCCCGCGGGCCTCCATCTCCGGCGTCAGCACTACTATACGAAGCGGGACGGTCAGATCGCCCGGGAAGTAGCCCATTAAAATTTGAGCCATCTCGGATTCGACTTCCGCCATGGTAAGCGGGAGGTCGATGTTCGGGTCGTCGGGCTCAACCATTTGGATCTTGCGGCGGACAATTGGAGTTGGGGCGGGAGGCTGACCTGGGCCGGCGTCCGGGCGAGGAGGTTGCGGAGGAGCGGAAGCTTCGCCCTGGCGGAGCATCTCCATGGTGTCGGGGTCGTTGAGGCGGATGGGCGAAGCCCGCCTCCGGACCGTCTTCTTGCGGGGGTTACCACCCGAGCTCCCGGCCCCCTTGCTGGCCCCTTTGGAGGGAGGAGCGTTCTGCATCGGCGGAATAGCGCCGATCTCCTCCTCTTTCTTCTTCTGGACGATCTTCTGCTTCAGCAGAATAGCGCCGGTCTTCCCGTCCTTCAGCTGGAAGGCAAAGTCGGGAGCGGTGATCTTCTCCGGAGTCCGCCCACCGAGGTAGTGGAGGATCGCCTCGTCCAGAGATCGCTCCCGATCGGGAGCGATGCACTTCTTCTTCCCTGCCTTGTAGAAGGAGATCTCCCAGAAGACCGCCGTCGGGGAAACCCCGGGGTGAGCCGGGACTCTGCTGTGCCGCCCGCGCCAGTCGCCGACCACCACGAAAGGATAGTCCTTCCAGTGGCGGTCCTTGCTCTCGATGGTGGAGAAGGGGAGCACCTCGCCAGGCCACCCGGCGAGGTAAAAGTAGCCGCAGCCCGCGGTGCTGAAGACCGGTGAGGGCTTGAGGAGCCACTTTTTGAGCAAATAGCTCAGTGGGATCCTCGCCTTCAGAGCGGTCTCCAGCAGGGACAGCCCGTAGAGTATCCCCCAGGAGTTTCCTGAGAGTTGGGCGGGGCAAAGCCCCGTCAACTCCAGGAGCTCCCCGGCGAGATGACTCAGGGGGAACCGCAGCCCGGACCACAGCAGCCCGACAGAAGCTACTGTGCCCTGGGGCGGCCTCCCCGAGAGTGGCATCTCGGTGACGAGGATCTCCCGAGGGAGATCGATCGCCGCCCGGATACTGTCCCCGACGGGCACCCCGACGGGGTTTTGCAGCCAGACCACCGCCCTTTCGGTGGCGGGCTCGGCGGCCTGGGCGGCGGCAGCAGCGGCAGCAACAGCAGCAGCAACGTCAGCAGCGGAAGCCATGAGAGCAGAAGGGCTAAAGCGAGCTGAAAGCGCTAGAAGCAAAGGGAGAAGGGAGAGCTATTTTTCACGCAGCGGTAAAAATCGCCCCCCATCCCCTATTTATAGGCAAGCGAGAGACAGGTGAATCGATCCGCAGTTAATGCCCAAGCGCGCTCGGCGAGGCGACATGACGGCAATCGAACCGACAGCTTGTTTCTTTCCAATCGTCAAGCGCCACGTGGGCCACGCGTGGAAAAGGCTGCGCCAGCGCCGACACTGTCATTTACTGACAAAAGAAGAACGAATGAAGAGGAGACACGTGTCTCGTGCCGATCGGGATCTTATGATGAGATTCGCTGTATCAGCATTGAGCCTCGCGCCGCATTTAAGGTGAAGCGACCGTTGGAGATTCGGTGCGATACCCAAGTCACAAGATCGCCCGCGGCTGGCGCCCAAGCTCGCCCGAAGCAGACCCTGATCACGTGTGACAAGCACGCACCGGAAGGAGATCGCTCGTGGCTGATGCTCGTGGCCCGCCCAGCATTTGTGACATACTGGGAGTCAAAACTCTCGACGCAGATCGCCCACGGCAGGCGCCCAAACTCGCCCGAAGCAGACCCTGACCGTGTGTGACAAGCTCGCACCGGAAGGAGATCGCTCGTGGCTGACGCTCCCGGCCCGCCCAGCGTTTGTGACATACTGGGAGTCAAAACCCTCGACGCAGATCGCCCACGGCAGGCGCCCAAGCTCGCCCGAAGCAGACCCTAACCGCATGTGAGGAGCTCGCATCGGAAGGAGATCGCTCATGGCTGATGCTCGTGGCCCACCCAGCATTTGTGAAATACTGGCAGTCAAAGTTCTCGGCGCAGGCCGCCATCGCTACTATCTCCGCCCCACCAGAAAACTGTTGCGGCAGACATTGATATCAGGCACATTGCCAGGGATGGGAGCTCGTTAAGACTCCTGAGCAAGCGTCGAGTTTCCTCGATCACTCCCTCAGGAGGGGGTAATGTTGGGGGTAGTCAGAAACAACATATCTTGGATAGCATTGCAAACACACCTGAGATAAGAGTTCTCGAGGGAGCCCGTCCAGGAGTTGGAACCCTCGGAAGCCGAGCGTGCCCCCTTTCCAGTCCGCAAGGAGCTTGCCCCCACAGGGAGCTGGATGGACACCTTGTATCTGAGTGCAGCTCGCCCCCAGCCCGCAAGGAGCGTGCCCCCTTTCCAGTCCGCAAGAAGCTCGCCCCCACAGGGAGCTGGATGGACACCTTGTATCTGAGTGCAGCTCGCCCCCAGCCCGCAAGGAGCGTGCCCCCTTTCCAGTCCGCAAGAAGCTCGCCCCCACAGGGAGCTGGATGGACACCTTGTATCTGAGTGCAGTTCGCCCCTCCCAGACCCCGCAGGAGTTCCCGCCCCCGTGATCACTAAAATCATCTTCACAGTGGAGCGAGATCCACATTGGGCTGAAGGGGCTCAAGGCCAAGAGCTCGCTAAGGAGCTCGCACAGGAGCTCGCCCAAGGTCAAGAGCTCGCTAAGTAGCTCGCCCATGCTCTCGCACGAGCTCGCCTAGCTCGCGCAGGAGCTCACCCATGCTCTCGCATGAGCTCGCCTAGCTCGTGCAGGAGCTCGCCTATGTTCGCTCAGGAGCTCGCCTAGCTCGCGCAGGAGCTCGCCTATGTTCGCTCAGGAGCTCGCCTAGCTCGCGCATGAGCTCACATAGCTCGCTCAGGAGCTCGCCCATGCTCTCGCATGAGCTCGCCTAACTCGTACAGGAGCTCGCCCCTGTTTGCTCAGGAGCTCGTCTAGCTCACAGGAGCCCGCCCAAGCTCGCCTTGACCCCTGTTTATCGAAGAGGTTGCCCCCGCGAGGTCCGACTCTTGATAAATATGGGCGAAAGGACGGAGCAGTACCGGGCGAGCTGGCCTTTGCTTCCTCCCTGAGACCGCCTGGACTTGAACATTCTAGAATGGCCACCTGGCCACGACAAGAAAGATTCCCTCCCCCACTCAAATCGACTGGCAGGCTTGACGACAGAATGTCAGGGCGCGAGTACCAAGGACTGTCAGACCCACGCGAGCCAGAACGTGGGGGGTCTAGAAAGCCCTGGAAGAATCTCCACGTGTCGGGGTACGGTAGGCCGCCGATTGCTATAAATGCTCACCCCCAGGCTCCATAGTACAGGTTCGAATTCCTTTTCCCTACCACTTTGGTATACCGCAGCTCGCCGTTGTGCCACCGTGACTGACTTGAGCGTCGGAGGGTCTGCGCTCCTAAGGGAGCCAGCCGTTCTCACGTTCTCTTTTCTTTGTCTTGCAGGCAGCCCGCACGGACCAGCGAAAAATCCCCCGAACAGTTACATTCGTGAGGATGAATTAGAATGGATCGTACGAATGAATTAGAATGGATACATTCGTGCGATTGAATTAGAATGGATCGGACGAATGAATTAGAATGGATCGTACGATTCATTCTAATTCATTCGTACGATCCATTCTAATGCATTCGTACGATTCATTCTAATTCATTCGCACGATCTATTCTAATTCATTCGTATGATCCATTCTTATTCATTCATACGATCAATTCCAATTTATTCGCACGAATGTAACCATTCTAATTCATTCGCACGATCCATTTCTAATTCATTTGTACGATCCATTCTAATTCATTCGCACGATCCATTCCAATCCATTCGTACGATCCATTCTAATCCATTCGTACGATCTATTCTAATCCCTTCGTACGATCCATTCTAATTCATTCGCTCGAATGTATCCATTCTAATTCATTCGTACGATCTATTCTAATTCGTTCATACGATCCATTCTAATTCGTTCATATGATCCATTCTAATTCATTTGTACGATCCATTCTAATTAATTCGCATGATCCATTCTAATTCATTCGCACGAATGTAACCATTCTAATTCATTCGCACGATCCATTCGAATTCATTCGTACGATCCATTCTAATTCATTCGCTCGAATGTATCCATTCTAATTCATTCGTACGATCCATTCTAATTCATTCGTACGATCTATTCTAATTCATTCTCACGAATGTAACCTTTCTAATTCATTTGTATGATCCATTTTACTTCATTCGTACGATCCATTTAAATTCATTCGCATGATCCATTCTAATTCATTCGTACGATCCATTCTAATTCATTCTCACGAATGTAACCTTTCTAATTCATTTGTATGATCCATTCTAATTCATTCGTACGATCCATTCAAATTCATTCGCATGATACATTCTAATTCATTCGTACTATCCATTCTAATTCATTCGCTCGAATGTATCCATTCTAATTCATTCGTTCGATCCATTCTAATCCATTCGTACGATCCATTCTAATCCATTCGTATGATCCATTCTAATTCATTCGTACGATCCATTCTAATTCATTCTCATAAATGTAACCTTTGTAATTCATTTGTACGATCCATTCTAATTCATTCGTACGATCCATTCTAATCCATTCGTATGATCCATTCTAATCCATTCTAATCCATTCTAATTCATTCGTTCGATCCATTCTAATTCATTCTCACAAATGTAACCTTTCTAATTCATTTGTACGATCCATTCTAATTCATTCGTACAATCCATTCTAATTCATTCGTACGATCCATTCTAATTCATTCGCACAATCCATTCTAATTCATTCGCACGAATGTATCCATTCTAATTCATTCGTACGATCCATTCTAATTAGTTCGTACGATCCATTCTAATTCATTTGTATGATCCATTCGTACGATCCATTCTAATCCATTCGTACGATCCATTCTAATTCATTCGCATGAATGTATCCATTCTAATTCATTCGTACAATCCATTCTAATTCATTCGCACGATCCATTCTAATTCATTCGTATGATCCATTCTAATTCATTCGTATGATCCATTCTAATTCGTTCGTACGATCCATTCTAATTCGTTCATACGATCCATTCTAATTCATTCGCATAATCGATTCTAATTCATTCGTACGATCCATTCTAATTCATTCGTATGATCCATTCTAACTCATTCGGATCTATTCGTACGATCCATTCTAATTCATTCGTACGATCGATTCTAATTCATTCGTACAAATGTATCCATTCTAATTCATTCGTACAATCGATTCTAATGCATTCGCATGATCCATTCTAATTCATTCGTACGATCCATTCTAATTCATTCTCACGAATGTAACCTTTCTAATTCATTTGTATGATCCATTCTAATTCATTCGTACGATCTATTCTAATTCATTCGTACTATCCATTCTAATTCATTCGCACGATCCATTCTAATTCATTCATACGATCCATTCTAATCCATTCGTACGATTCATTCTAATTCATTCGTATGATCAATTCTAATTCATTCGCATGATCCATTCTAATTCATTATCACGAATGTAACCTTTCTAATTCATTTGTATGAACCATTCTAATTCATTCGTACAATCCATTCTAATCCATTCGTACGATCCATTCTAATCCATTCGTACGATCCATTCTAATCCATTCGCACGATCCATTCTAATTCATTCGTATGATCCATTCTAATTCATTCGTACGATCCATTCTAATTCATTTGCATGAATGTATCCATTCTAATTCATTCGTTCGATCCATTCTAATTCATTCGTACAATCCATTCTAATGCATTCGCATGATCCATTCTAATTCATTCGTACGATCCATTCTAATTCATTCTCACGAATGTAACCTTTCTAATTCATTTGTATGATCTATTCTAATTCATTCGTACTATCCATTCTAATTCATTCGCACGATCCATTCTAATTCATTCATACGATCCATTCTAATCCATTCGTACAATTCATTCTAATTCATTCGTATGATCAATTCTAATTCATTCGCACGATCCATTCTAATTCAATCTCACGAATGTAACCTTTCTAATTCATTTGTACGATCCATTCTAATTCATTCGTACGATCCATTCTAATCCATTCGTACGATCCATTCTAATCCATTCGTACGATCCATTCTAATTCATTCGTACGATCCATTCTAATTCATTTGCATGAATGTATCCATTCTAATTCATTCGTTCGATCCATTCTAATTCATTCGTACAATCCATTCTAATGCATTCGCATGATCCATTCTAATTCATTCGTACGATCCATTCTAATTCATTCTAACGAATGTAACCTTTCTAATTCATTTGTATGATCCATTCTAATTCATTCGTACGATCCATTCTAATCCATTCGTATGATCCATTCTAATCCATTCGTATGATCCATTCTAATTCATTCGCACGAATGTAACCATTCTAATTCGTTCGTACGATCCATTCTAATTCATTCGTACGATCAATTCTAATCAATTCGTACGATCCATTCTAATTCAGTCGCACGATCCATTCTAATTCATTCTCACGAATGTATCATGCGAATGAATTAGAATGGATCGTATAATTGAGTTAGAATGGATCTTATGAATGAATTAGAATGGATTGCATGAATGAATTAGAATGGATCATACGAATGAATTGGAATGGATCGTACGAATGAATTAGAATGGATACATTCATGCAAATGAATTAGAATGGATCGTACAAATGAATTAGAATGGATACATTTGTGCGAATGAATTAGAATAGATCGTACGAATGGATTAGAATGAATCGTACGAATGGATCATGCAAATGAATTAGAATGGATCGTACGAATGAATTAGAATGGATCGTACGAATGAATTAGAATGGATACATTCGTGCGAATGAATTAGAATGGATTGTGCGAATGAATTAGAATGGATCGTACGAATGAATTAGAATGGATACATTCGAGCGAATGAATTAGAATAAATCGTAGGAATGAATTAGAATGGATACATTCGTGCGAGTGAATTAGAATGGATCGTAGGAATGAATTAGAATGGATACATTCGAGCGAATGAATTAGAATGGATCGTACGATTGAATTAGAATGGATCGAACGAATAAATTAGAATGGATACATTCGAGCGAATGAATTAGAATAGATCGTAGGAATGAATTAGAATGGATCATACGAATGAATTAGAATAGATCGTAGGAATGAATTAGAATGGATCGTACGAACGAATTAGAATGGATCGTACGAACGAATTAGAATGGATCGTATGAACGAATTAGAATGGATACATTCGTGCGAATGAATTAGAATGGATCGTACAAATGAATTAGAATGGATCATAGGAATGAATTAGAATGGATCGTGCAAATGAATTAGAATGGATCGTACAAATGAATTAGAAAGGTTAAATTTGTGAGAATGAATTAGAATGGATCGTACGAATGGATTAGAATGGATCGTACGAATGGATTAGAATGGATCGTACGAATGAATTAGAATGGATCGTACGAATGCATTAGAATGGATACATTCGTGCGAATGAATTAGAATGGATCATACGAATGAATTAAAATGGATCATGCGAATGAATTAGAATGGATCGTACGAATGAATTAGAATGGATTGTGCGAATGAATTAGAATGGATCGTACGAATGAATTAGAATGGATACATTGGTGCAAATGAATTAGAATGGATCGTACGAATGAATTAGAATGGATCGTACGAATGGATTAGAATGGATAGTGTGAATGATTTAGAATGGATCGTACGAATGGATTAGAATGGATCATGCGAATGAATTAGAATAGATCGTACGAATGAATTAGAATGGATATATTCGAGCGATCCATTCTAATTCATTTGTACGATCCATTCTAATTCATTCATACGATCCATTCTAATTAATTCGTACAATCCATTCTAATTCATTCGCACGATCCATTCTAATTCATTCGTATGATCCATTCTAATTTATTTGCACGAATATACGATCCATTCTAATTTATTCGCAAGAATGTATCCATTCTAATTCATTCGTACAATCCATTCTAATTTATTCGCTCGAATGTATCCATTCTAATTCATTCGTACGATCCATTCTAATTCATTCGTACGATCCATTCTAATTCATTCATACGATCCATTCTAATTCATTCGCATGATCCATTCTAATTCATTCGTACGATCGATTCTAATTCATTCGCACGAACCATTCAAATTCATTCGTACAATATATTCTAATTCATTCCTATGATCCATTCTAATTCATTCGTACGATCCATTCTAATTCATTCGCTCAAAGGTATCCATTCAAATTCATTCGTACGATCCATTCTAATTCATTCGTACGATCCATTCTAATTCATTCTCACGAATGTAACCTTTCTAATTCATTTGTATGTATCTATTCTAATTCATTCGTACGATCTATTCTAATTCGTTCATACGATCCATTCTAATTCATTCGTACGATCCATTCTAATCCATTCGTACGATCCATTCTAATCCATTCGTACGATCCATTCTAATCCATTCGTACGATCCGTTCTAATTCATTCGTATGAATGTATCCATTCTAATTTATTTGTACGATCCAGTCTAATTCATTCGTACGATCCATTCTAATTCATTTGCACGAATGTATCCATTCTAATTCATTCGTACAATCCATTCTAATTCATTCGCACGATCCATTCTAATTCATTCCTACGATCCATTCTAATTCATTCGTATGAATGAATTCCTTCCTATGATTTATTCTAATTCATTCGTACGATCCATTCTAATTCATTCGCTCGAATGTATCCATTCTAATTCATTCGTACGATCCATTCTAATTCATTCTAATTCATTCGTACGAATTAAAATAGATACATTCATAAGAATGAATTAGAATGGATCGTACGAATGGATTAGAATGTACGAATGAATTAGAATGGATTGTACGAATGAATTAGAATGGAGCGTACGAATGAACTAGAATGGATACATTCGTGCGAATGAATTAGAATGGATAATATGAAAGAATTAGAATGGATCATACGAATGAATTAGAATGGATACATTCGAGCGATCTATTCTAATTCGTTCGTACGATCCATTCTAATTCGTTCATACGATCCATTCTAATTCATTCGTACGATCCATTCTAATTCATTCGCACGATCCATTCTAATTCATTCGTATGATCCATTCTAATTCATTCCTACGATCTATTCTAATTCATTCGCTCGAATGTATCCATTCTAATTCATTCGTATGATCCATTCTAATTCATTCATACGATCCATTCTAATGCATTCGTACGATCCATTCTAATTCATTCGTACAAATGTATCCATTTTAATTCATTCGTACAATGCGTTCTAATCCATCGTACGATCCATTCTAATTCATTCTCACAAATGTAACCTATCTAATTCATTTGTACGATCCATTCTAATTCATTCATACGATCTATTCTAATCCATTCGTAAGATCCATTCTAATCCATTCGTACGATCCTTTCTAATTCATTTGTATGATCCATTCTAATTAATTCGTACGATCCATTCTAATCCATTCGTACGATCGATTCTAATCCATTCGTATGATCCATTCTAATCCATTCGTATGATCCATTCTAATTCATTCTAATTCATTCGTACGAATAAATTAGAATGGATACATTCATGCAAATGAATTAGAATGGATTGTACGAATGAATTAGAATAGATCGTACGAATGAACTAGAATGGAATGTACGAATGAATTAGAATGGATACATTTGTGCGAATGAATTAGAATGGATCATACGAATGGATTAGAATAGATAAATTCATGCGTATGAATTAGAATGGATCGTGCAAATGAATTAGAATGGATCGTACGAATGAATTAGAATGGATACATTCGTGTGAATGAATTAGAATGGATCGTGCGAATGAATTAGAATGGATTAGAATGGATCGTACGAATGAATTAGAATGGATCGTTAGAATGGATCGTACGAATGAATTAGAATGGATACATTCGTGCGAATGCATTCGTATGATCCATTCTAATTCATTCGTACAATCCATTCTAATTTATCCGTACGATCCATTCTAATGCATTCGAACGATTCATTCTAATTCATTCGCACGATCCATTCTAATTTGTTCGTACGATCCATTCTAATGCATTCGTACGATTCATTCAAATTCATTCGCACGATCCATTCTAATTCATTCGTATGATCCATTCTAATTCATTCCTACGATCTGTTCTATTTCATTCGCTCGAATGTAACCTTTCTAATTAGAATGGATCGTACGAATGAATTAGAATGGATCGTACGAATGAATTAGAATGTATACATTCGAGCGAATGAATTAGAATGGATCGTACAAATGAATTACAATGGATACATTCGAGTGAATGAATTAGAATGGATCATACAAATGAATTAGAGTGGATCGTACGAACGAATTAGAATGGATCGTATGAATGGATTAGAACGTATTGTACGAATGAATTAGAATGGATCATACGAATGGATTACAATGGATCGTACGAATGAATTAGAATGGATACATTCGAGCGAATGAATTAGAATGGATCGTACGAGTGAATTAGAATGGATCATAGGAATGAATTAGAGTGGATCGTGCAAATGAATTAGAATGGATACATTCGTGCGAATGAATTAGAATAGATCGTAGGAATGAATTAGAATGGATCGTACGAATGAATTAGAATGGTTACATTCGTGCTAATGAATTAGAATGGATCGTACGAATGGATTAGAATGGATCGTACGAATGGATTAGAATGGATCGTACGAATGAATTAGAATGGATCGTACAAATGAATTAGAAAGGTTACATTTGTGCGAATGAATTAGAATGGATCGTATGAATGAATAAGAATGGATCGTACGAATGAATTAGAATGGATCGTACGAATGAAATAGAATGGATAAATTCGAGCGAATGAATTAGAATGGATTACACGAATGAATTAGAATGAATTGTACGAATGAATTAGAATGCATACATTCGAGCGAATGAATTAGAATAGATCTTAGGAATGAATTAGAATGGATCATACGAATAAATTAGAATGGATCGTGCGAATGAATTAGAATGAATAGTACGAATGAATTAGAATGGATCGTACGAATGAATTAGAATGGATCCACCGAATGAGTTAGAATGGATCATACGAATGAATTGGAATGGATCGTACGAATGAATTAGAATGGATTGTGCGAATGAATTAGAATGGATCGTATGAATGAATAAGAATGGATCGTGCGAATGAATTAGAATGGATCGTACGAATGAATTAGAATAGCTCGTGCGAATGAATTAGAAACATTCGTGCGAATGAATTAGAATAAATTAGATTGCATTGTACGTGTACGAATGAATTAGAATGGATCGTGCGAATGAATTAGAATGGATTGTACGAATGAATTAGAATGGATCGATACATTCATGCAAATGAATTAGAATGGATCGTACGAATGAATTAGAATGGATCATACGAATGAATTAGAATAGATCGTACGAATGAATTAGAATGGATCATATGAATGAATTAGAATGGTTACATTCGTGCGAATGAATTAGAATGGATCGTACGAATGGATTAGAATGGATCGTACGAATGAATTAGAATGGATCCACCGAATGAGTTAGAATGGATCATACGAATGAATTAGAATGGATCATACGAATGAATTAGAATGGATACATTCGAGCGAATGAATTAGAATGGATCGTACAAATGAATTAGAATGGATACATTCGAGCGAATGAATTAGAATGGATCGTACAAATGAATTAGAATGGATCGTACGAATGAATTAGAATGGATCGTACGAATGGATTAGAACGTATTGTACGAATGAATTAGAATGGATTGTACGAATGGATTAGAATGGATCGTACGAATGAATTAGAATGGATACATTCGAGCGAATGAATTAGAATGGATTGTACGAATAAATTAGAATGGATCATAGGAATGAATTAGAATGGATCGTACGAATGAATTAGAATGGATCGTACGAATGAATTAGAATGGATCGTGCGAATGAATTAAAAACATTCGTGCGAATGAATTAGAATGAATTAGATTGCATTATACGTGTGCGAATGAATTAGAATTGATCGTGCGAATGAATTAGAATGGATCGTACGAATGAATTAGAATAGATCGATACATTCATGCAAATGAATTAGAATGGATCGTACGAATGAATTAGAATGGATCATACGAATGAATTAGAATAGATCGTACGAATGAATTAGAATGTATCATATGAATGAATTAGAATGGTTACATTCGTGCGAATGAATTAGAATGGATCGTACGAATGGATTAGAATATATCGTACGAATAAATTAGAATGGATCCACCGAATGAGTTAGAATGGATCATACGAATGAATTAGAATGGATCATACGAATGAATTAGAATGGATACATTCGAGTGAATGAATTAGAATGGATCGTACAAATGAATTAGAATGGATCGTACGAATGAATTAGAATGAATCGTATGAATGGATTAGAACGTATTGTACGAATGAATTAGAATGGATTGTACGAATGGATTAGAATGGATCGTACGAATAAATTAGAATGGATACATTCGAGCGAATGAATTAGAATGGATTATACGAATGAATTAGAATAGTTCATAGGAATGAATTAGAATGGATCGTGCAAATGAATTAGAATGGATACATTCGTGCGAATGAATTAGAATGGATCGTAGGAATGAATTAGAATGGTTACATTCGTGCGAATGAATTAGAATGGATCGTACGAATAGATTAGAATGGATCATACGAATGGATTAGAATTGATCGTTCGAATTAGAATAGTTCGTACGAATGAATTGAAATGGATACATTCATACGACTGAATTAGAATGGATCGTGCGAATTAATTAGAATGGATCGTACGAATGAATTTGAATGGATACATTTGTACGAGTAAATCTGAATGGATTGTATGAATGAATTACAATGGATCGTACGAATGGATTAGAATGGATCGTAGGAATGAATTAGAATGGATCATACAAATGAATTAGAAAGGTTACATTCGTGAGAATGAATTAGAATGGATCGTACGAATGAATTAGAATGGATCATGCGAATGAATTTGAATGGATCATACGAATGAATTAGAATGGATCGAGCGAATGAATTAGAATGGATACATTCGAGCGAATGAATTAGAATAGATCGTAGGAATGAATTAGAATGGATCATACGAATGAATTACAATGGATCGTGCGAATGAATTAGAATGGATTGTACGAATGAATTAGAATGGATACATTCGTGCGAATGAATTAGAATGGATCGTACGAATGAATTAGAATGGATCGTACGAATGAATTAGAATGGATACATTTGTACGAATAAAATAGAATGGATTGTACGAATGAATTAAAATGGATACATTCTTGCGAATAAATTAGAATGGATCATATATTCGTGCAAATAAATTAGAATGGATCATACGAATGAATTAGAATGGATCGTGCGAATGAATTAGAATGAATCGTACAAATACATTAGAATGGATCGTACGAATGAATTAGAATGAATCGTACGATCCGTTCTAATTCATGCGATGAATTAGAATGGATCGTGCGAATGAATTAGAACGGATTCGTGCGATGAATTAGAATGGATCGTACGAATGAATTAGATTGGATCGTTCGAATAAATAAGAATGGATCGTACGAATGAATTAGAATGGATCGTACAAATGAATTAGAAAGGTTACATTTGTGAGAATGAATTAGAATTGATCGTACGAATGGATTAGAATGGATCGTACGAATGAATTAGAATGTATCATACAAATGAATTAGAAAGGTTACATTCATGAGAATGAATAAGAATGGATCGTACGAATGAATTAGAATGGATCATACGAATGGATTAGAATGGATTGTACGAATGGATTAGCATGGATCGTGCAAATGAATTAGAATGGATACATTCGTGCGAATGAATTAGAATGGATCGTAGGAATGAATTAGAATGGATCGTACGAATGAATTAGAATGGTTACATTCGTGCGAATGAATTAGAATGGATCGTACGAATGAATTAGAATGGATCGAACTAATGAATTAGAATGGATACATTCGAGCGAATGAATTAGAATAGATCGTAGGAATGAATTAGAATGGATCATACGAATGAATTAGAATGGATCGTGCGAATGAATTAGAATGGATTGTACGAATGAATTAGATTGGATACATTCGTGCGAATAAATTAGAATGGATCGTACGAATGAATTAGAATGGATCGTGTGAATGAATTAGAATGAATCGTACGAATGAATTAGAATGGATCGTACGAATGAATTAGAATGGATACATTTGTACGAATAAATTAGAATGGAATGTACGAATGAATTAGAATGGATACATTCTTGCGAATAAATTAGAATGGATCGTGCGAATGAATTAGAATGAATCGTACGAATGCATTAGAATGGATCGTACGAATGAATTAGAATGGATACATTTGTGCGAATGAATTAGAATGGATCGTACGAATGAATTAGAATGGATCGTACGAATGAATTAGAATTGATCTTACTAATCAATTAGAATGGATCATACGAATGAATTAGAATGGATCGTGCGAATGAATTAGAATGGATCGTATGAATGAATTAGAATGGATCGTATGAATGAATTAGAATGGATATATTCGTGCGAATGAATTAGAATAGATCGTGCGAATGAATTAGAATAGATCATACGAATGAATTAGAATGGATTGTACGAATGAATTAGAATGGATACATTCATGCGAATGAATTAGAATGGATCGGATAAATGAATTAGAATGGATCGTATGATTCATTCTAATTCATTCGTATGATTCATTCTAATTCATTCGTACGATCTATTCTAATTCATTCGCATGATCCATTCTAATTCATTCGTACGATCTATTCTAATTCATTCGTCCGATCCATTCAAATTCATTCGTACGATGCAATCTAATTCATTCGCACAAATGTATCTATTCTAATTCATTCGTACAATGAGTTCTAATCCATTCGTACGATCCATTCTAATCCATTCGTACAATCCATTCTAATTCATTCGTATGATCCATTCTAATTCATTCGTACGATCCATTCTAATTCATTTGCATGAATGTATCTATTCTAATTTATTTGTACGATCCAGTCTAATTCATTTGTACGATCCATTCTAATTCATTCGCACGAATATATCCGTTCTAATTCATTTGTACGATCCTTTCTAATTCATTCGCACGATCTATACTAATTCTTTCATATGATCCATTCTAATTCATTCGCACGAATGTATCCATTCTAGTTGATTCGTACGCTCTATTCTAATTCATTCGTATGCTCTATTCTTATTCATCGCACAAATGTATCCATTCTAATTTATTCGTACGATCCATTCAAATTCAATCGTATGATCCATTCTAATTCATTCGCACAAATGTATCGTACGAATAAATTAGAATGGATCATACAAATGAATTAGAATGGATACATTCGAGCGAATGAATTAGAATGGATCGTACGAATGGATTAGAATGGATCGTACGAATGGATTAGAATGGATCGTAGGAATGAATTAGAATGGATACATACAAATGAATTAGAAAGGTTACATTCGTGCAATGAATTAGAATGAATCGTACGAATGAATTAGAATGGATCGTGCGAATGAATTAGAATGAATCGTACGAATGCATTAGAATGAATTAGAATGGATCATACAAATGAATTAGAATGGATCGTACAAATGAATTAGAATGAATCGTACGAATGCATTAGAATGAATTAGAATGGATCATACAAATGAATTAGAATGGATTAGAATGGATTGTGCGAATGAATTAGACTCGATCGTACGAATAAATTAGAATGGATACATTCATGCAAATGAATTAGAATGGATCGTACGAATGAATTCTAATTCAGTCATACAATCCATTCTAATTCAGTCATATAAATGTATACATTTTAATTCATTCGTACGATCAATTCTAATTCATTCGTACGATCTAATTCATTCGTACGATCCATTCTGATTCATTCGTACGATCGATTCTAATTCATTCGCACGATCCATTCTAATTCATTCGTACGATCCATTCTAATTCATTCGTATGATCCATTCTAATTTATTCGTTCAAATATATCCATTCTAATTCATTCGTATAATCCATTCTAATTCATTCGCACAATCCATTCTAATTCATTCGTACGATCCATTCTAATTCATTTGTATGATCAATTCTAATTCATTCGCACAATCCATTGTAATTCATTCGTATGATCCATTCTAATTCGTTTATACGATCCATTCTAATTCATTCGTACGATCCATTTTAATTCGTTCGTACGATCCATTCTAATTCATTCGTATGATCCATTCTAATTCATTAGCATGATCCATTCTAATTCATTCGTACGATCCATTCTAATTCATTCTCATGATCCATTCTAATTCATTCGTACAAATGTATCCATTCTAATTCATTCGTCCGATTCATTCTAATTCATTCGCACGAATGTATCCATTCTAATTCATTCGTACGATCCATTCTAATTCATTCGTATGATCTATTCTAATTCATTTGCACGATCCATTCTAATTCATTCCTATGATCCATTCTAATTCATTCGCATGATCCATTCTAATTCATTCGAATAAATGTATCCATTCTAATTCATTCATATGATCCATTCTAATTCATTCATACGATCCATTCTAATTCATTCGTACGATCCTTTCTAATTCATTCGTACGATCATGCGAATGAATTAGAATGGATCGTAGGAATGAATTAGAATGGATCGTACGAATGAATTAGAATGGTTACATTCGTGCGAATGAATTAGAATGGATCATAGGAATGAATTAGAACGGATCGTGCGAAAAATTAGAAATGATCGTATGAATGAATTAGAATGGATCGTACGAATAAATTAGAATGGATCCACCGAATAAGTTAGAACGGATCATACAAATGAATTAGAATGGATCGTACGAATGAATTAGAATGGATTGTGCGAATGAATTTGAATGGATCGTATGAATGAATAAGAATGGATCGTACGAATGAATTAGAATGGATCGTGCGAATGAATTAAAATGGATCGTAGGAATGAATTAGAATGGATCATACGAATGAATTAGAATGGATCAAGCGAATGAATTAGAATGGATTGTACAAATGAATTAGAATGGATACATTCGTGCGAATGAATTAGAATGGATCAGACGAATGAATTAGAATGGATCGTATGATTTATTCTAATTCATTCATACGATCCATTCTAATGCATTCGTACGATTCATTCTAATTCATTCGCACGATCCATTCTAATTCATTCGTACGATCCATTCTTATTCATTCATACGATCCATTCTAATTCATTCGCACAATCACACGATCCATTCTAATTTATTCGTACGATCCATTCTAATTCATTCGTACGATCTATTCTAATTCATTCGCATGATCCATTCTAATTCTTTCGTATGATCCATTATAACTCATTCGGTGGATCCATTCTAATTCATTCGTACGATCCTTTCTAATTCATTCGCACGATATATTCTAATTTATTCATACGATCCATTCTAATTCATTCGTACGATCTATTCTAATTCATTCGCATGATCCATTCTAGTTCATTCGTACAATCCATTCTAATTCATTCGTACAATCCATTCTAATTCATTTGCATGAATGTATCCATTCTAATTTATTCGTACGAATGAATTAGAATGAATTAGAATGGATCGTACGAATGGATTAGAATGGATTGTACGAATGGATTAGAATCGATCGTACGAATGGATTAGAATGGATCATACAAATGAATTAGAATGGATCGTACGAATGAATTAGAATGGATCGTACGAATGAATTAGAATGGATCGTGCGAATGAATTTGAATAGATCGTATGAATGAATTAGAATAGATACATTTGTGCGAATGAATTAGAATGGATCATACGAATGAATTAGAATGGATCGTACGAATAAATTAGAATGGATCGTACGAATGAATTAGAATTGATCATACAAATGAATTAAAAAGGTTACATTTGTGAGAATGAATTAGAATAGATCGTACGAATGGATTAGAATGGATCGTACGAATGGATTAGAATGGATCGTACGAATGAATTAGAATGGATCATACAAATGAATTAGAAAGATTACATTCGTGAGGATGAATTAGAATGGATCGTACGAATGAATTAGAATGGATGTATTCGTGCGATTGAATTAGAATGGATCGGACGAATGAATTAGAATGGATCGTACGATTCATTCTAATTCATTCGTACGATCCATTCTAATGCATTCGTACGATTCATTCTAATTCATTCGCACGATCTATTCTAATTCATTCGTACGATCCATTCTTATTCATTCATACGATCAATTCTAATTCATTCACACGAATGTAACCATTCTATTTCATTCGCACGATCCATTTCTAATTCATTCGTACGATCCATTCTAATTCATTTGCACGACCCATTCCAATCCATTCGTACGATCCATTCTAATCCATTCATACGATCCATTCTAATCCATTCGTACGATCCATTCTAATTCATTCGCTCGAATGTATCCATTCTAATTCATTCGTACGATCCATTCTAATTCGTTCATACGATCCATTCTAATTCTTTCATATGATCCATTCTAATTCATTTGTACGATCCATTCAAATTCATTCGCATGATCCATTCTAATTCATTCGCACAAATGTAACCATTCTAATTCATTCGCACGATCCATTCGAATTCATTCGTATGATCCATTCTAATTCATTCGCTCGAATGTATCTATTCTAATTCATTCGTACGATCCATTCTAATTCATTCGTACGATCCATTCTAATTCATTCTCACGAATGTAACCTTTCTAATTCATTTGTATGATCCATTTTACTTCATTCGTACGATCCATTTAAATTCATTCGCATGATCAATTCTAATTCATTCGTACGATCCATTCTTATTCATTCTCACGAATGTAACCTTTCTAATTCATTTGTATGATCCATTCTAATTTATTCGTACGATCTATTCAAATTCATTCGCATGATACATTCTAATTCATTCGTACTATCCATTCTAATTCATTCGCTCGAATGTATCCATTCTAATTCATTCGTTCGATCCATTCTAATCCATTCGTACGATCCATTCTAATCCATTCGTATAATCCATTCTAATTCATTCGTACGATCCATTCTAATTCATTCTCACAAATGTAACCTATGTAATTCATTTGTACGATCCATTCTAATTCATTCGTACGATCCATTCTAATCCATTCGTACTATCCATTCTAATCCATTCTAATTCATTCGTTCGATCCATTTTAATTCATTCTCACAAATGTAACCTTTCTAATTCATTTGTACGATCCATTCTAATTTATTCGTACAATCCATTCTAATTCATTCGTACGATCCATTCTAATTCATTCGCACAATCCATTCTAATTCATTCGCATGAATGTATCCATTCTAATTCATTCGTAAGATCCATTCTAATTCATTCGTACGATCCATTCTAATTCATTTGCATGATCCATTCGTATGATCCATTCTAATCCATTCGTACGATCCATTCTAATTCATTCGCACGAATGTATCCATTCTAATTCATTCGTACAATCCATTCTAATTCATTCGCACGATCCATTCTAATTCATTCGTATGATCCATTCTAATTCATTCGTACGATCCATTCTAATTCGTTCGTACGATCCATTCTAATTCGTTCATACGATCCATTCTAATTCATTCGCATATTCCATTCTAATTCATTCGTACGATCCATTCTAATTCATTCGTATGATCCATTCTAACTCATTCGGATCCATTCGTACGATCCATTCTAATTCATTCGTATGATCCATTCTAATTCATTCGTACAAATGTATCCATTCTAATTCATTCGTACAATCGATTCTAATGCATTCGCATGATCCATTCTAATTCATTCGTACGATCCATTCTAATTCATTCTCACGAATGTAACCTTTCTAATTCATTTGTATGATCCATTCTAATTCATTCGTACGATCTATTCTAATTCATTCGTACTATCCATTCTAATTCATTCGCACGATCCATTCTAATTCATTCATACGATCCATTCTAATCCATTCGTACGATTCATTCTAATTTAATCGTATGATCAATTCTAATTCATTCGCACGATCCATTCTAATTCATTCTCACGAATGTAACCTTTCTAATTCATTTGTATGAACCATTCTAATCCATTCGTACAATCCATTCTAATCCATTCGTACGATCCATTCTAATCCATTCGTACGATCCATTCTAATCCATTCGTACGATCCATTGTAATTCATTCGTATGATCCATTCTAATTCATTCGTACGATCCATTCTAATTCATTTGCATGAATGTATCCATTCTAATTCATTCGTTCGATCCATTCTAATTCATTCGTATAATCCATTCTAATGCATTCGCATGATCCATTCTAATTCATTCGTACGATCCATTCTAATTCATTCTCACGAATGTAACCTTTCTAATTCATTTGTATGATCCATTCTAATTCATTCATACGATCTATTCTAATTCATTCTACTATCCATTCTAATTCATTCGCACGATCCATTCTAATTCATTCATACGATCCATTCTAATCCATTTGTACGATTCATTCAGAATTCATTCGTATGATCAATTCTAATTCATTCGCACGATCCATTCTAATTTATTCTCACGAATGTAACCTTTCTTATTCATTTGTATGATCCATTCTATTTCATTCGTACGATCCATTCTAATCCATTCGTACGATCCATTCTAATCCATTCGTACGATCCATTCTAATCCATTCGTACGATCCATTCTAATTCATTTGCATGAATGTATCCATTCTAATTCATTCGTTCGATCCATTCTAATTCATTCGTACAATCCATTCTAATGCATTCTCATGATCCATTCTAATTCATTCGTACGATCCATTCTAATTCATTCTCACGAATATAACCTTTCTAATTCATTTGTATGATCCATTCTAATTCATTCGTACGATCCATTCTAATCCATTCGTATGATCCATTCTAATCCATTCGTATGATCCATTCTAATTCATTCGCACGAATGTAACCATTCTAATTCGTTCGTATGATCCATTCTAATTCATTCGTACGATCAATTCTAATCAATTCGTACGATCCATTCTAATTCATTCACACGATCCATTCTAATTCATTCGCACAAATGTATCCATTTTAATTCATTCGTACAATCCATTCTAATTCATTCGCATGATCCATTCTAATTCATTCGTATGATCCATTCTAATTCATTTGTACGATCCATTCTAATTCATTCGCACGAATGTATCCATTCTAATTTATTCGTACGATCTATTCTAATTCATTCTCATGAATATATCATACGAATGAATTAGAATGGATCATATAATTGAGTTATAATGGATCGTATGAATGAATTAGAATGGATTGTATGAATGAATTAGAATGGATCATACGAATGATTTGGAATGGATCGTACGAATGAATTAGAATGGAAAAATTCATGCAAATGAATTAGAATGGATCGTACGAATGAATTAGAATGGATACATTTGTGCGAATGAATTAGAATGGATCGTACGAATGGATTAGAATGGATCGTACGAATGGATCATGCAAATGAATTAGAATGGATCGTACGAATGAATTAGAATGGATCGTACGAATGAATTAGAATGGATACATTCGTGCGAATCAATTAGAATAGATTGTGCGAATGAATTAGAATGGATTGTATGAATTAATTAGAATAGATCGTACAAATGAATTAGAAAGGTTACATTTGTGAGAATGAATTCGAATGGATCGTACGAATGAATCAGAATGGATCTTGCAAATGAATTAGAATGGTTACATTCGTGTGAGTGAATTAGAATGGATCGTAGGAATGAATTAGAATGGATACATTCGAGTGAATGAATTAGAATGGATCGTACGAATGAATTAGAATGGATCGAATGAATGAATTAGAATGGATACATTCGAGCGAATGAATTAGAATAGATCGTAGGAATGAATTAGAATGGATCATACGAATGAATTAGAATAGATCGTAGGAATGAATTAGAATGGATCGTACGAATGAATTAGAATGGATCGTACGAACGAATTAGAATGGATCGTATGAACGAATTAGAATGGATACATTCGTGCGAATGAATTAGAATGGATCGTACAAATGAATTAGAATGGATCATAGGAATGAATTAGAATGGATCGTGCAAATGAATTAGAATGGATCGTACAAAAGAATTAGAAAGGTTAAATTTGTGAGAATGAATTAGAATGGATCGTACGAATGGATTAGAATGGATCGTATGAATGAATTAGAATAGATCGTACGAATGCATTAGAATGGATACATTCGTGCGAATGAATTAGAATGGATCGTACGAATGAATTAGAATGGATCGTGCGAATGAATTAGAATGGATCGTACGAATGAATTAGAATGGATCGTGCGAATGAACTAGAATGGATCGTACGAATGAATTAGAATGGATACATTAGTGCGAATGAATTAGAATGGATCGTACGAATGAATTAGAATGGATCATACGAATGAATTAGAATGGATCGTACGAATGAATTGGAATGGATCGTGCAAATGATTTAGAATGGATCGTACGAATGGATTATAATGGATCATGCGAATGAATTAGAATAGATCGTACGAATGAATTAGAATGGATACATTCGAGCGATCCATTCTAATTCATTTGTACGATCCATTCTAATTCATTCATATGATCCATTCTAATTCATTCGTACAATCCATTCTAATTCATTCGCACGATCCATTCTAATTCATTCGTATGATCCATTCTAATTTATTTGCACGAATATACGATCCATTCTAATTTATTCGCAAGAATGTATCCATTCTAATTCATTCGTACAATCCATTCTAATTTATTTGCTCGAATGTATCCATTCTAATTCATTCGTATGATCCATTCTAATTCATTCGTATGATCCATTCTAATTCATTCGTACGATCCATTCTAATTCATTCGTACGATCCATTCTAATTCATTCGCATGATCCATTCTAATTCATTCATACGATCGATTCTAATTCATTCGCACGATCCATTCTAATTCATTCGTACGATCCATTCTAATTCATTCCTATGATCCATTCTAATTCATTCGTACGATCCATTCTAATTCATTCGCTCAAATGTATCCATTCTAATTCATTCGTATGATCCATTCTAATTTATTCGTACGATCCATTCTAATTCATTCTCACGAATGTAACCTTTCTAATTCATTTGTATGTATCCATTCTAATTCATTCGTACGATCTATTCTAATTCGTTCATACGATCCATTCTAATCCATTCGTACGATCCATTCTAATCCATTCGTACGATCCATTCTAATCCATTCGTACGATCCATTCTAATTCATTCGTATGAATGTATCCATTCTAATTTATTCGTACGATCCAGTCTAATTCATTCGTACGATCCATTCTAATTCATTTGCACGAATGTATCCATTCTAATTCATTCGTACAATCCATTCTAATTCATTTGCACGATCCATTCTAATTCATTCCTACGATCCATTCTAATTTATTCGTATGAATGAATTCATTCCTATGATTTATTCTAATTCATTCGTACGATCCATTCTAATTCATTCGCTCGAATGTATCTATTCTAATTCATTCGTACGATCCATTCTAATTCATTCTAATTCATTCGTACAAATTAAAAAGGATACATTCATACGAATGAATTAGAATGGATCGTACGAATGGATTAGAATGGATCGTACGAATGAATTAGAATGGATTGTACGAATGAATTAGAATGGAGCGTACGAATGAACTAGAATGGATACATTCGTGCGAATGAATTAGAATGGATCATATGAAAGAATTAGAATGGATCATACGAATGAATTAGAATGGATACATTCGAGCGATCCATTCTAATTCGTTCGTACGATCCATTCTAATTCGTTCATACGATCCATTCAAATTCATCCGTACGATCCATTCTAATTCATTCGCACGATCCATTCTAATTCATTCGTATGATCCATTCTAATTCATTCCTATGATCTATTCTAATTCATTCGTATGAGCCATTCTAATTCATTCGTACGATCCATTCTAATTCATTCCTACGATCCATTCTAATTCATTCGTACGAACGTATCCATTTTAATTCATTCGTACAATACGTTCTAATCCATTCGTACGATCGATTCTAATCCATTCGTACGATCCATTCTAATACATTCGTACGATCCATTCTAATTCATTCTAATTCATTCGTACGAATAAATTAGAATGGATCCATTTATGCAAATGAATTAGAATGGATTGTACGAATGAATTAGAATGGATCGTACGAATGAACTAGAATGGACTGTACGAATGAATTAGAATGGATACATTTGTGCGAATGAATTAGAATGGATCACACGAATGAATTAGAATAGATATATTCATGCGTATGAATTAGAATGGATCGTATGAATGAATTAGAATGGATTGTACGAATGAATTAGAATGGATACATTCGTGCGAATGAATTAGAATGGATCGTGCGAACGAATTAGAATGGATTAGAATGGATCGTACGAATGAATTAGAATGGATCGTTAGAATGGATCGTACGAATGAATTAGAATGGATACATTCGTGCGAATGCATTCGTATGATCCATTCTAATTCATTCGTACGATCCATTCTAATTCATTCGTAGGATTCTTTCTAATGAATTCGTACAATTCATTCTAATTCATTCGCACGATCCATTCTAATTCGTTCGTACGATCCATTCTAATGCATTCGTACGATTCATTCAAATTCATTCGCACGATCCATTCTAATTCATTCGTATGATCCATTCTAATTCATTCCTACGATCTGTTCTATTTCATTCGCTCGAATGTAACCTTTCTAATTAGAATGGATCGTACGAATGAATTAGAATGGATCGTACGAATGAATTAGAATGTATACATTCGAGCGAATGAATTAGAATGGATCGTACAAATGAATTACAATGGATACATTCGAGCGAATGAATTAGAATGGATCGTACAAATGAATTAGAATGGATCGTAAGAATGAATTAGAATGGATCGTATGAATGGATTAGTACGTATTATACGAATGAATTAGAATGGATCATACGAATGGATTACAATGGATCGTACGAATGAATTAGAATGGATACATTCGAGCGAATGAATTAGAATGGATCGTACGAATGAATTAGAATGGATCATAGGAATGAATTAGAATGGATCGTGCAAATGAATTAGAATGGATACATTCGTGCGAATCAATTAGAATGGATCGTAGGAATGAATTAGAATGGATCGTACGAATGAATTAGAATGGTTACATTCGTGCTATTGAATTAGAATGGATCGTACGAATGGATTAGAATGGATCGTACGAATGGATTAGAATGGATCGTACGAATGGATTAGAATGGATCGTACAAATGAATTAGAAAGGTTACATTTGTGCGAATGAATTAGAATGGATCGTATGAATGAATAAGAGTGGATCGTACGAATGAATTAGAATGGATCGTACGAATGAATTAGAATGGATACATTGGAGCGAATGAATTAGAATGGATCGTACGAATGAATTAGAATGGATACATTTGTGCGAATTAATTAGAATGGATCGTACGAATGAATTAGAATGGATCGTACGAACGAATTAGAATGGATCGTACGAATGAATTAGAATGGATACATTTGTGCGAATGAATTAGAATGGATCGTACGAATGAATTTGAATGGATTGTACGAATGAATTAGAATGGATACATTCGAGCGAATGAATTAGAATAGATCGTAGGAATGAATTAGAATGGATCATATGAATGAATTAGAATGGATCGTACAAATGAATTAGAAAGGTTACATTTGTGCGAATGAATTAGAATGGATCGTATAAATGAATAAGAATGGATCGTACGAATGAATTAGAATGGATCGTACGAATGAATTAGAATGGATACATTCGAGCGAATGAATTAGAATGGATCGTACGAATGAATTAGAATGGATACATTTGTGCGAATTAATTAGAATGGATCGTACGAATGAATTAGAATGGATCGTACGAACGAATTAGAATGGATCGTACGAATGAATTAGAATGGATACATTTGTGCGAATGAATTAGAATGGATCGTACGAATGAATTTGAATGGATTGTACGAATGAATTAGAATGGATACATTCGAGCGAATGAATTAGAATAGATCGTAGGAATGAATTAGAATGGATCATACGAATGAATTAGAATGGATCGTGCGAATGAATTAGAATGGATTGTACGAATGAATTAGAATGCATACATTCGAGCGAATGAATTAGAATAGATCTTAGGAATGAATTAGAATGGATCATACGAATGAATTAGAATGGATTGTGCGAATGAATTAGAATGAATCGTACGAATGAATTAGAATGGATCGTACGAATGAATTAGAATGGATCATACGAATGAATTAGAATGGATCGTACGAATGAATTGGAATGGATCGTGCAAATGATTTAGAATGGATCGTACGAATGGATTATAATGGATCATGCGAATGAATTAGAATAGATCGTACGAATGAATTAGAATGGATACATTCGAGCGATCCATTCTAATTCATTTGTACGATCCATTCTAATTCATTCATATGATCCATTCTAATTCATTCGTACAATCCATTCTAATTCATTCGCACGATCCATTCTAATTCATTCGTATGATCCATTCTAATTTATTTGCACGAATATACGATCCATTCTAATTTATTCGCAAGAATGTATCCATTCTAATTCATTCGTACAATCCATTCTAATTTATTTGCTCGAATGTATCCATTCTAATTCATTCGTATGATCCATTCTAATTCATTCGTATGATCCATTCTAATTCATTCGTACGATCCATTCTAATTCATTCGTACGATCCATTCTAATTCATTCGCATGATCCATTCTAATTCATTCATACGATCGATTCTAATTCATTCGCACGATCCATTCTAATTCATTCGTACGATCCATTCTAATTCATTCCTATGATCCATTCTAATTCATTCGTACGATCCATTCTAATTCATTCGCTCAAATATATCCATTCTAATTCATTCGTATGATCCATTCTAATTTATTCGTACGATCCATTCTAATTCATTCTCACGAATGTAACCTTTATAATTCATTTGTATGTATCCATTCTAATTCATTCGTACGATCTATTCTAATTCGTTCATACGATCCATTCTAATCCATTCGTACGATCCATTCTAATCCATTCGTACGATCCATTCTAATCCATTCGTACGATCCATTCTAATTCATTCGTATAAATATATCCATTCTAATTTATTCGTACGATCCAGTCTAATTCATTCGTACGATCCATTCTAATTCATTTGCACGAATGTATCCATTCTAATTCATTCGTACAATCCATTCTAATTCATTTGCACGATCCATTCTAATTCATTCCTACGATCCATTCTAATTTATTCGTATGAATGAATTCATTCCTATGATTTATTCTAATTCATTCGTACGATCCATTCTAATTCATTCGCTCGAATGTATCTATTCTAATTCATTCGTACGATCCATTCTAATTCATTCTAATTCATTCGTACAAATTAAAAAGGATACATTCATACGAATGAATTAGAATGGATCGTACGAATGGATTAGAATGGATCGTACGAATGAATTAGAATGGATTGTATGAATGAATTAGAATGGAGCGTACGAATGAACTAGAATGGATACATTCGTGCGAATGAATTAGAATGGATCATATGAAAGAATTAGAATGGATCATACGAATGAATTAGAATGGATACATTCGAGCGATCCATTCTAATTCGTTCGTACGATCCATTCTAATTCGTTCATACGATCCATTCAAATTCATCCGTACGATCCATTCTAATTCATTCGCACGATCCATTCTAATTCATTCGTATGATCCATTCTAATTCATTCCTATGATCTATTCTAATTCATTCGTATGAGCCATTCTAATTCATTCGTACGATCCATTCTAATTCATTCCTACGATCCATTCTAATTCATTCGTACGAACGTATCCATTTTAATTCATTCGTACAATACGTTCTAATCCATTCGTACGATCGATTCTAATCCATTCGTACGATCCATTCTAATACATTCGTACGATCCATTCTAATTCATTCTAATTCATTCGTACGAATAAATTAGAATGGATCCATTTATGCAAATGAATTAGAATGGATTGTACGAATGAATTAGAATGGATCGTACGAATGAACTAGAATGGATTGTACGAATGAATTAGAATGGATACATTTGTGCGAAAGAATTAGAATGGATCACACGAATGAATTAGAATAGATATATTCATGCGTATGAATTAGAATGGATCGTATGAATGAATTAGAATGGATTGTACGAATGAATTAGAATGGATACATTCGTGCGAATGAATTAGAATGGATCGTGCGAACGAATTAGAATGGATTAGAATGGATCGTACGAATGAATTAGAATGGATCGTTAGAATGGATCGTACGAATGAATTAGAATGGATACATTCGTGCGAATGCATTCGTATGATCCATTCTAATTCATTCGTACGATCCATTCTAATTCATTCGTAGGATTCTTTCTAATGAATTCGTACAATTCATTCTAATTCATTCGCACGATCCATTCTAATTCGTTCGTACGATCCATTCTAATGCATTCGTACGATTCATTCAAATTCATTCGCACGATCCATTCTAATTCATTCGTATGATCCATTCTAATTCATTCCTACGATCTGTTCTATTTCATTCGCTCGAATGTAACCTTTCTAATTAGAATGGATCGTACGAATGAATTAGAATGGATCGTACGAATGAATTAGAATGTATACATTCGAGCGAATGAATTAGAATGGATCGTACAAATGAATTACAATGGATACATTCGAGCGAATGAATTAGAATGGATCGTACAAATGAATTAGAATGGATCGTAAGAATGAATTAGAATGGATCGTATGAATGGATTAGTACGTATTATACGAATGAATTAGAATGGATCATACGAATGGATTACAATGGATCGTACGAATGAATTAGAATGGATACATTCGAGCGAATGAATTAGAATGGATCGTACGAATGAATTAGAATGGATCATAGGAATGAATTAGAATGGATCGTGCAAATGAATTAGAATGGATACATTCGTGCGAATCAATTAGAATGGATCGTAGGAATGAATTAGAATGGATCGTACGAATGAATTAGAATGGTTACATTCGTGCTATTGAATTAGAATGGATCGTACGAATGGATTAGAATGGATCGTACGAATGGATTAGAATGGATCGTACGAATGAATTAGAATGGATCGTACAAATGAATTAGAAAGGTTACATTTGTGCGAATGAATTAGAATGGATCGTATGAATGAATAAGAATGGATCGTACGAATGAATTAGAATGGATCGTACGAATGAATTAGAATGGATACATTGGAGCGAATGAATTAGAATGGATCGTACGAATGAATTAGAATGGATACATTTGTGCGAATTAATTAGAATGGATCGTACGAATGAATTAGAATGGATCGTACGAACGAATTAGAATGGATCGTACGAATGAATTAGAATGGATACATTTGTGCGAATGAATTAGAATGGATCGTACGAATGAATTTGAATGGATTGTACGAATGAATTAGAATGGATACATTCGAGCGAATGAATTAGAATAGATCGTAGGAATGAATTAGAATGGATCATATGAATGAATTAGAATGGATCGTACAAATGAATTAGAAAGGTTACATTTGTGCGAATGAATTAGAATGGATCGTATAAATGAATAAGAATGGATCGTACGAATGAATTAGAATGGATCGTACGAATGAATTAGAATGGATACATTCGAGCGAATGAATTAGAATGGATCGTACGAATGAATTAGAATGGATACATTTGTGCGAATTAATTAGAATGGATCGTACGAATGAATTAGAATGGATCGTACGAACGAATTAGAATGGATCGTACGAATGAATTAGAATGGATACATTTGTGCGAATGAATTAGAATGGATCGTACGAATGAATTTGAATGGATTGTACGAATGAATTAGAATGGATACATTCGAGCGAATGAATTAGAATAGATCGTAGGAATGAATTAGAATGGATCATACGAATGAATTAGAATGGATCGTGCGAATGAATTAGAATGGATTGTACGAATGAATTAGAATGCATACATTCGAGCGAATGAATTAGAATAGATCTTAGGAATGAATTAGAATGGATCATACGAATGAATTAGAATGGATTGTGCGAATGAATTAGAATGAATCGTACGAATGAATTAGAATGGATCGTACGAATGAATTAGAATGGATCCACCGAATGAGTTAGAATGGATCATATGAATGAATTAGAATGGATCGTACGAATGAATTAGAATGGATTGTGCGAATGAATTAGAATGGATCGTATGAATGAATAAGAATGGATCGTGCGAATGAATTAGAATGGATCGTACGAATGAATTAGAATGGATCGTGCGAATGAATTAGAATGGATCGTACAAATGAATTAGAATGGATCGATACATTCATGCAAATGAATTAGAATGGATCGTACGAATGAATTATAATGGATCATACGAATGAATTAGAATAGATCGTACGAATGAATTAGAATGGATCATATGAATGAATTAGAATGGTTACATTCGTGCGAATGAATTAGAATGGATCGTACGAATGGATTAGAATGGATCGTACGAATGAATTAGAATGGATCCACCGAATGAGTTAGAATGGATCATACGAATGAATTAGAATGGATCATACGAATGAATTAGAATGGATACATTCGAGCGAATGAATTAGAATGGATCGTACAAATGAATTAGAATAGATCGTACGATTGAATTAGATTGAATCGTACGAATGGATTAGAACGTATTGTACGAATGAATTAGAATGGATTGTACGAATGGATTAGAATGGATCGTACGAATGAATTAGAATGGATACATTCGAGCGAATGAATTAGAATGGATTGTACGAATAAATTAGAATGGATCATAGGAATGAATTAGAATGGATCATGCAAATGAATTAGAATAGATACATTCGTGCGAATGAATTAGAATGGATCGTAGGAATGAATTAGAATGGATCGTATGAATGAATTAGAATGGTTACATTCGTGCGAATGAATTAGAATGGATCGTACGAATGGATTAGAATGGATCGTACGAATGGATTAGAATGGATCGTACAAATTAGAATAGTTCGTACGAATGAAATAAAATGGATACATTCATACGACTGAATTAGAATGGATCGTGCGAATTAATTAGAATGGATCGTACGAATGAATTTGAATGGATACATTTGTGCGAGTGAATCTGAATGGATTGTATGAATGAATTACAATGGATCGTACGAATGGATTAGAATGGATCGTACGAATAAATTAGAATGGATCATACAAATGAATTAGAAAGGTTACATTCGTGAGAATGAATTAGAATGGATCGTACGAATGAATTAGGACGGATCATGTGAATGAATTTGAATGGATCGTACGAATGAATTAGAATGGATCGAACGAATGAATTAGAATGGATACATTCGAGCGAATGAATTAGAATAGATCGTAGGAATGAATTAGAATGGATCAGACAAATGAATTAGAATAGATCGTGCGAATGAATTAGAATGGATTGTACGAATGAATTAGAATGGATACATTCGTGCGAATGAATTAGAATGGATCGTACGAATGAATTAGAATGGATCGTACGAATGAATTAGAATGGATACATTTGTACGAATAAAATAGAATGGATTGTACGAATGAATTAGAATGGATACATTCTTGCGAATAAATTAGAATGGATCATATATTCGTGCAAATAAATTAGAATGGATCATACGAATGAATTAGAATGGATCGTGCGAATGAATTAGAATGAATCGTACAAATGCATTAGAATGGATCGTATGAATGAATTAGAATGAATCGTACGATCCGTTCTAATTCATGCAATGAATTAGAATGGATCGTGCGAATGAATTAGAACGGATTCGTGCGATGAATTAGAATGGATCGTACGAATGAATTAGATTGGATCGTACGAATAAATTAGAATGGATCGTACGAATGAATTAGAATGGATCGTATAAATGAATTAGAAAGGTTACATTTGTGAGAATGAATTAGAATGGATCGTACGAATGGATTAGAATGGATCGTACGAATGGATTAGAATGGATCGTACGAATGAATTAGAATGGATCATACAAATGAATTAGAAAGGTTACATTCATGAGAATGAATAAGAATGGATCGTACGAATGAATTAGAATGGATCATACGAATGGATTAGAATGGATCGTACGAATGGATTAGAATGGATCGTGCAAATGAATTAGAATGGATACATTCGTGCGAATGAAGTAGAATGGATCGTAGGAATGAATTAGAATGGATCGTACGAATGAATATGAATGGTTACATTCGTGCGAATTAATTAGAATGGATCGTACGAATGAATTAGAATGGATCGAACTAATGAATTAGAATGGATACATTCGAGCGAATGAATTAGAATAGATCGTAGGAATGAATTAGATTGGATCATACGAATGAATTAGAATGGATCGTGCGAATGAATTAGAATGGATTGTACGAATGAATTAGAATGGATACATTCGTGCGAATGAATTAGAATGGATCGTACGAATGAATTAGAATGGATCGTGCGAATGAATTAGAATGAATCGTACGAATGAATTAGAATGGATCGTATAAATGAATTAGAATGGATACATTTGTACGAATAAATTAGAATGGAATGTATGAATGAATTAGAATGGATACATTCTTGCGAATAAATTAGAATGGATCGTGCGAATGAATTAGAATGAATCGTACGAATGCATTAGAATGGATCGTACGAATGAATTAGAATGGATACATTTGTGCGAATGAATTAGAATGGATCGTACGAATGAATTAGAATGGATCGTACGAATGAATTAAAATTGATCATACTAATCAATTAGAATGGATCATACGAATGAATTAGAATGGATCGTGCAAATGAATTAGAATGGATCGTACGAATGAATTAGAATGGATCGTACGAATGAATTAGAATGGATATATTCGTGCGAATGAATTAGAATGGATCATGCGAATGAATTGGAATAGATCATACGAATGAATTAGAATGGATTGTACGAATGAATTAGAATGGATATATTCGTGCGAATGAATTAGAATGGATCGGATGAATGAATTAGAATGGATCGTACGATTCATTCTAATTCATTCGTATGATTCATTCTAATTCATTCGTACGATCTATTCTAATTCATTCGCATGATCCATTCTAATTCATTCGTATGATCCATTCTAATTTATTCGTCCGATCCATTCAAATTCATTCGTATGATGCAATCTAATTCATTCGCACAAATGTATCTATTCTAATTCATTCGTACAATGAGTTCTAATCCATTCGTACGATCCATTCTAATCCATTCGTACAATCCATTCTAATTCATTCGTATGATCCATTGTAATTCATTCGTACGATGCATCCTAATTCATTTGCATGAATATATCCATTCTAATTTATTCAGACGATCCAGTCTAATTCATTCGTACGATCCATCCTAATTCATTCGCACGAATATATCCATTCTAATTCATTTGTACGATCCTTTCTAATTCATTCGCATGATCCATACTAATTCTTTCATATGATCCATTCTAATTCATTCGCACGAATATATCCATTCTAGTTGATTCGTACGCTCTATTCTAATTCATTCGTACGCTCCATTCTTATTCATCGCACAAATGTATCCATTCTAATTTATTCGTACGATCCATTCAAATTTAATCGTATGATCCATTCTAATTCATTCGCACAAATGTATCGTACGAATAAATTAGAATGGATCATACAAATGAATTAGAATGGATACATTCGAGCGAATGAATTAGAATAGATCGTACGAATGAATTAGAAGGAATCGTACGAATGGATTAGAATGGATCGTACGAATGGATTAGAATGGATCGTACAAATGGATTAGAATGGATCGTATGAATGAATTAGAATGGATACATACAAATGAATTAGAAAGGTTACAATCGTGCGAATGAATTAGAATGAATCGTACGAAAGAATTAGAATGGATCGTGCGAATGAATTAGAATGAATCGTACGAATGCATTAGAATAAATTAGAATGGATCATACAAATGAATTAGAATGGATCGTACAAATGAATTAGAATGAATCGTACGAATGCATTAGAATGAATTAGAATGGATTAGAATGGATTGTGCGAATAAATTAGACTCGATCGTACGAATAAATTAGAATGGATACATTCATTCAAATGAATTAGAATGGATCGTACGAATGAATTCTAATTCATTCGTACAATCCATTCTAATTCAGTCGTATAAATGTATACATTTTAATTCATTCGTACGATCCATTCTAATTCATTCGTACGATCTAATTCATTCGTACGATCCATTCTAATTCATTCCTATGATCGATTCTAATTCATTCGCACGATCCATTCTAATTCATTCGTACGATCCATTCTAATTCATTCGTATGATCCATTCTAATTTATTCGTTCAAATATATCCATTCTAATTCATTCGTACAATCCATTCTAATTCATTCGCACAATCCATTCTAATTCATTCGTACGATCCATTCTAATACATTTGTATGATCAATTCTAATTCATTCGCACGATCCATTGTAATTCATTTGTACGATCCATTCTAATTCGTTCATACGATCCATTCTAATTCGTTCGTACGATCCATTCTAATTCGTTCGTACGATCCATTCTAATTCATTCGTATGATCCATTCTAATTCATTAGCGCGATCCATTCTAATTCATTCGTACGATCCAATCTAATTCATTCTCACGATCCATTCTAATTCATTCGTACAAATGTATCCATTCTAATTCATTCGTCCGATTCATTCTAATTCATTCGCATAAATGTATCCATTCTAATTCATTCGTACGATCCATTCTAATTCATTCGTATGATCCATTCTAATTCATTTGCACGATCCATTCTAATTCATTCTTATGATCCATTCTTATTCATTCGCATGATCCATTCTAATTCATTCGCACAAATATATCCATTCTAATTCATTCATATGATCCATTCTAATTCATTCGTACGATCCATTCTAATTCATTCGTACGATCCATTCTAATTCATTCGTACGATCATGCGAATGAATTAGAATGGATCGTAGGAATGAATTAGAATGGATCGTACGAATGAATTAGAATGGTTACATTCGTGCGAATGAATTAGAATGGATCGTAAGAATGAATTAGAACGGATCGTGCGAATAAATTAGAAATGATCGTACGAATGAATTGGAATGGATTGAACGAATGAATTAGAATGGATCGTACAAATGAATCAGAAAGGATACATTTGTGATAATGAATTAGAATTGATCGTATGAATGAATTAGAATGGATACATTTGTACGAATGAATTAGAATGGATATATACATTCATGTGAATGAATTAGAATGGATCGTATGAATGAGTTAGAATGGATCGTATGAATGAATTAGAATGGATCGTACGAATGAATTAAATGGATCGTGCGAATGAATTAGAATAGATACATTCGTACAAATGAATTAGAATGGATCGTGCGAATGAATTAGAATGGATCGTACGAATGAATTACAATGGATACATTTGTGCGAATGAATTAGAATGGATCGGACGAATGAATTTGAATGGATCATATGAATGAATTAGAATGGATCGTACGAATGAATTAAATGGATCGTGCGAATGAATTAGAATAGATACATTCGTACAAATGAATTAGAATGGATCGTGCGAATGAATTAGAATGGATCGTACGAATGAATTACAAT
The DNA here is from genome assembly GCA_947650365.1 of Chamaelirium japonicum. NCBI lineage: Eukaryota > Viridiplantae > Streptophyta > Magnoliopsida > Liliales > Melanthiaceae > Chamaelirium > Chamaelirium japonicum. The sequence goes on along the minus strand of OX393552.1, from coordinate 48,106,315 downwards.
GGATACATTTGTGCGAATGAATTAGAATGGATCGTATGAATGAATTAGAATGAATCGTACGAATAAATTTGAATGGATCGTACGGACGAATTAGAATGGATCGTAGGAATGTATTAGAATGGATCGTACGAATAAATTAGAACGGATCGTGCGAATGAATTAGAATGGATCGTACGAATGAATTAGAATGGATCGTACGAATGAATTAGAATGGATACATTCGGGCGAATGAATTAGAATGGATCGTACGAATGAATTAGAATGGATCATACGAATAAATTAGAATGGATCGTGCGAATGAATTAGAATGGATTGTACGAATGAATTAGAATGGATACATTCGTGCGAATGAATTAAAATGGATAGTACGAATGAATTAGAATGGATCGTGCGAATGAATTAGAATAGTTCGTAGAAATCAATTAGAATGGATCATACAAATGAATTAGAATGGATCGTACGAACGAATTAGAATGGATCGTACGAACGAATTAGAATGGATCATACGAATGAATTAGAATGGATCGTACGAATGAATTAGAATGGATACATTCGTGCGAATAAATTAGAATGGATCGTATGAATGAATTAGACTGGATCGTACGAATAAATTAGAATGGATCGTACTAATTTGAATGGATCGTGCGAATGAATTAGAATGAATCGTACGAATGCATTAGAATGAATTAGAATGGATCATACAAATGAATTAGAATGGATCGTACAAATGAATTAGAATGAATCGTACGAATGCATTAGAATGAATTAGAATGGATCATACAAATGAATTAGAATGTATCATATGAATGAATTAGAATGGATCGTGCGAATGAATTAGAATGGATTGTACGAATGAATTAGAATGGATACATTCGTGCGAATGAATTAGAATGGATCGAACGAATGAATTAGAATGGATCGTACGATTCATTCTAATCCATTCGTACGATCCATTCTAATGCATTCGTACGATTCATTCTAATTCATTCGCACGATCCATTCTAATTCATTCGTATGATCCATTCTAATTTATTTGCACGATTATAAGATCCATTCTAATTTATTCGCAAGAATGTATCTATTCTAATTCATTCGTACAATCCATTCTAATTTATTCGTACAAATGTATCCATTCTAATTCATTCGTACGATCCATTCTAATTCATTCGTACGATTCATTCTAATTCATTCGTACGATCCATTCTAATTCATTCGCACGAATGTATCCATTTTAATTAATTCGTACGATCCATTCTAACTCATTCATACGATCCATTCTAATTCATTCGTATGATCCATTCTAATTCATTCCTACGATCTATTCTAATTCATTCGCTCGAATGTATCCATTCTAATTCATTCGTACGATCCATTCTAATTCATTCTCACGATCCATTCTAATTCATTCTCACGAATGTAACCTTTCTAATTCATTTGTGCGATCCATTCTAATTCATTCGTACGATCCATTCTAATTCATTCATACGATCCATTCTAATTCATTCGTATGATCAATTCTAATTCATTCGTTCGATCCATTCTAATTCATTCGCATGAATATATCTATTCTAATTCATTCGTACGATCCATTCTAATTCGTTCATACGATCCATTCTAATCCGTTCGTACGATCCATTCTAATTCGTTCGTACGATCCATTCTAATTCATTCGTATGATCCATTCAAATTCATTCGTACGATCCATTCTAATTCATTCGTACAATCCATTCAAATTCATTCGTACGATGCAATCTAATTCATTGACACAAATATATCTATTCTTGTTCATTCGTACAATGCGTTCTAATCCATTCGTACGATCCATTCTAATCTATTCGTACGATCCATTCTAATTCATTCGCACGAATGTAACCATTCTAATTCATTCGTACGATCAATTCTAATTCATTCGCACGATCCATTCTAATTCATTCGTACGATCCATTCTAATTCATTCTCACAAATGTAACCTTTCTAATTCATTTGTACGATCCATTCTAATTCATTCGTACGATCCATTCTAATCCATTCGTACGATCCATTCTAATTCATTCGCACGAATGTATCCATTCTAATGTATTCGTACGATTCATTCTAATTCATTCGCACGATCCATTCTAATTCATTCGTACGATCCATTCTAATTCATTCGTCTGATCCATTCTAATTCATTCATATGATCCATTCTAATTCATTCGGATGATTCATTCTAATTCATTCATACGATCCATTCTAATTCATTCGGTGGATCCATTCTAATTCATTCGTACGATCCATTCTAATTCATTCGCACGATCCATTCTAATTTATTCGTACTATCCATTCTAATTCATTCGTACGATCTATTCTAATTCATTCGCATGATCCATTCTAATTCATTCGTACGATCCATTCTTATTCATTCATACGATCCATTCTAATTCATTTGCACGATCCATTCTAATTCATTCGCACAATCCATTCTAATTCATTCGTACGATCCATTCTAATTCATTTGTACGAATGAATTAGAATGGATCGTACGAATCGATTAGAATGGATCGTACGAATGAATTTGAACGGATCATACGAACGAATTAGAATGGATCGTACGAACGAATTAGAATGGATCATATGAATGAATTAGAATGGATCGTACGAATGAATTAGAATGGATACATTCGTGCGAATGAATTAGAATGGATCGTACGAATGAATTAGAATGGATCGTACGAATAAATTCGAATGGATACATTCGTGCGAATGAATTAGAATGGATTGTGCGAATGAATTAGAACGGATTGTGCGAATGAATTAGAATGGATCATGCGAATGAATTAGAATGGATCGTACGAATGAATTAGAATGGATCATAGGAATAAATTAGAATGGATCGTGCAAATGAATTAGAATAGATCGTACGAGTGAATTAGAATAGATCGTACGATCCATTCTAATTCATTCTCACAAATGTATCCATTCTAATTCATTCGTATGATCCATTCTAATTCATTCGCACGATCCATTCTAATTCATTCGCACGAATATATCGATTCTAATTCATTCGTACGATCCATTCTAATTCGTTCGTACGATCCATTCTAATTCGTTCGTACGATCCATTCTAATTCATTCCTATGATCCATTCTAATTTATTCGTTCAAATATATCCATTCTAATTCATTCGTACGATCCATTCTAATTCATTCGCACGATCCATTCTAATTCATTCGTATGATCCATTCTAATTCATTCGTATGATCAATTGTAATTCATTCGCACGATCCATTCTAATTCATTTGTACGATCTATTCTAATTCATTCGTACGATCCATTCTAATTCATTCGTTTGATCCATTCTAATTCATTCCTACGATCTATTCTAATTCATTCACTCGAATGTATCCATTCAAATTCATTTGTACGATCCATTCTTATTCATTCGTACGATCCATTCAAATTCATTCGCATGATCCATTCTAATTCATTCGTACGATCGACTCTAATTCATTCTCACGAATGTAACCTTTCTAATTCATTTGTATGATCCATTCTAATTCATTCGTACGATCCATTCTAATCCATTCGTACGATCCATTTTAATCCATTTATACGATCCATTCTAATTCATTCATACGATCCATTCTAATTTATTCGCACGCATGTATCCATTCTGATCCATTCTAATTCATTCGCTCGAATGTATCCATTCTAATTCATTCGTACGATCCATTCTAATTAATTCGTCCGATCCATTCTAATTCATTTGTGCGTTCCATTTTAATTCATTCGCACGATCCATCCTAATTCATTCGTACGATCCATTCTAATCCGTTCGTACGATCCATTCTAATCCATTCGTACGATCCATTCTAATTCATTCGTACGATCCATTCTAATTTATTTGCTTGAATGTATCCATTCTAATTTATTTGTACGATCCAGTCTAATTCATTTGTACGATCCATTCTAATTCATTCGCACGAATGTATCCATTCTAATTCATTCGTACGATCCATTCTAATTCATTTGTATGATCCATTCCAATGCATTCGCATGATCCATTCAAATTCATTCGCACGATCCATTCTAATTCTTTCGCACAATCCATTCTAATTCATTCGTACGATACATTCTAATTTATTCGTACGATCCATTCTAATTCATTCGCATGATCCATTCTAATTCATTCATACGAATATATCAATTCTAATTCATTCGTACGATCTATTCTAATTCATTCGTACGATCAATTCTAATTCTTTTATACGATCCATTCTAATTCATTCGCATGAATGTATCCATTCTAATTCGTTCATACGATCCATTCTAATTCGTTCGTACGATCCATTCTAATTCGTTCGTACGACCCATTCTAATTCATTCGTATGATCCATTCTAATTCATTCCTACGATCTATTCTAATTCATTCGTATGATCCATTCTAATTCTTTCCTACGATCTATTCTAATTCATTCGCTCGAATGTATCCATTCTAATTCATTCATTCGATCCATTCTAATTCATTCGCTCGAATGTATCCATTCTAATTCATTCGTACGATCCATTCTAATTCACTCGCACGAATGTAACCATTCTAATTCATTCGCACGATCCATTCTAATTCATTCGTACGATCCATTCTATTTCATTCTCACAAATGTAACCTTTCTAATTCATTTGTACGATCCATTCTAATTCATTCGTACAATCCATTCTAATTCATTCGTACGATCCATTCTAATTCATTCGCACAATCCATTCTAATTCATTCGCACGAATGTATCCATTCTAATTCATTCGTACGATCCATTCTAATTCATTCGTACGATCCTTTCTAATTCATTTGCATGATCTATTCGTACGATCCATTCTAATCCATTCGTACTATCCATTCTAATTCATTCGCACGAATGTATCCATTCTAATTCATTCGTACAATCCATTCTAATTCATTCGCACGATCCATTCTAATTCATTCGTATGATCCATTCTAATTCATTCGTACGATCCATTCTAATTCGTTCGTACGATCCATTCTAATTCGTTCATACGATCCAATCTAATTCATTCGCATAATCCATTCTAATTCATTCGTACGATCCATTCTAATTCATTCGTATGATCCATTCTAACTCATTCGGATCAACTCAAACGATCCATTCTAATTCATTCGTACAATGCGTTCTAATCCATTCGTACGATCCATTCTAATTCATTCGTATGATCTATTCTAATTCATTCCCACGAATGTATCCATTCTAATTCATTTGCACGATCCATTCTAATTCATTCCTATGATCCATTCTAATTCATTCGTACGATCCAATCTAATTCATTCGCTCGAATATATCCATTCAAATTCATTCGTACGATCCATTCTAATTCGTTCGTACGATCCATTCTAATTCGTTCGTACGATCCATTCTAATTCGTTCGTACGATTCATTCCAATTTATTCGTACGATCCATTCTAATGCATTCGTACGATCCATTCAAATTCATTCGTACGATCCATTCTAATTCATTCGTACGATCCATTCTAATTCATTCGTACGATTCATTCTAATTCATTCGCACGATCCATTCTAATTCATTTGTACGATCTAATTCTAATTAGAATAGATACATTTGTGCGAATGAATTAGATTGCATCGTACGAATGAATTTGAATGCATTCCAATTCATTCGTATGATCTAATTCTAATTCATTCGCACGATCCATTCTAATTAGAAAGGTTACATTCGAGCGAATGAAATAGAATAGATCGTAGGAATGAATTAGAATGGATCATACGAATGAATTAGAATGGATCGTGCGAATGAATTAGAATGAATCGTACGAATGAATTAGAATGGATCGTACGAACGAATTAGAATGGATCGTACGAACGAATTAGAATGGATCGTATGAACGAATTAGAATGGATCGTACGAATGAATTAGAATGGATACATTCGAGCGAATGAATTAGAATGGATCGTACGAATGAATTAGAATGGATCATAGGAATGAATTAGAATGGATCGTGCAAATGAATTAGAATGGATACATTCGTGCGAATGAATTAGAATCGATCATACGAATGAATTAGAATGGATTGTATGAATGGATTAGAACGCATTGTATGAATGAATTAGAATGGATCGTACGAATGGATCATACGAATGAATTAGAATGGATCGTATGAATGGATCCGAATGAGTTAGAATGGATCATACGAATGAATTAGAATGGATCGTACGAATGAATTAGAATGGATTGTGTGAATGAGTTAGAATGGATCGTATGAACGAATTAGAATGGATCGTACGAATGAATTAGAATGGATACATTTGTGCGAATGCATTAGAATGGATCATATGAAAGAATTAGAATGGATCGTACGAATGAATTAGAATGGATCATATGAACGAATTAGAATGGATCGTACGAATGAATTAGAATGGATACATTCGTACGATCCATCTAATTCATTCGTACGATCCATTCGAATTCAATCATACGATCCATTCTAATTCATTCGCACGTACGATCCATTCTAATTCATTCGTACGATCCATTTAAATTCATTCGTATGATCCATTCTAATTTATTCGCACGATCCATTCTAATTCATTCGTATGATCCATTCTAATTCAATCGCATGATCCATTTTATTCGTTTGTACGAATGAATCCATTCAAATTCATTCGCACGATCCATTCTAATTTATTCGTACGATCCATTCTAATTCATTCGTATGATCCATTCTAATTCATTCGCACAAATGTATCTATTCTAATTCATTCGTACAATCCATTCTAATCCATTCACCGAATGAATTAGAATGGATCGTAGGAATGAATTAGAATGGATCGTACGAATGAATTAGAATGGTTACATTCGTGCGAATGAATTAGAATGGATCGTACAAATGGATTAGAATGGATCGTACGAATGAATTAGAATGGATCGTACAAATGAATTAGAAAGGTTACATTTGTGAGAATGAATTAGAATGGATCGTACGAATGGATTAGATTGGATCGTACGAATGGATTAGAATAGATCGTATGAATGGATTAGAATGGATCATACAAATGAATTAGAAAGGTTACATTCGTGAGAATGAATTAGAATGGATCGTACGAATGAATTAGAATGGATCATGCGAATGAATTTGAATGGATCGTACGAATGTATTAGAATGGATCGAACGAATGAATTAGAATGGATCGTATGAACGAATTAGAATGGATCGTACGAATGAATTAGAATGGATACATTCGAGCAAATGAATTAGAATGGATCGTACGAATGAATTAGAATGGGTCATAGGAATGAATTAGAATGGATCGTACGAATGAATTAGAATGGATCGTACGAATGAATTAGAATAGATACATTCGAGCGAATGAATTAGAATGGATCGTAGGAATGAATTAGAATGGATCATAGGAATGAATTAGAATGGATCGTGCAAATGAATTAGAATGGATACATTTGTGCGAATGAATTAGAATGGATCGTAGGAATGAATTAGATTGGATCGTATGAATGAATTAGAATGATTACATTCGTGCGAATGAATTAGAATGGATCATAGGAATGAATTAGAATGGATCGTGCGCATGAATTAGAATGGATCGTACGAATGAATTAGAATGGATCGTACGAATGAATTAGAATGAATTCATTCGTACGATCCATTCTAATTCATTCGTATGATCCATTCTAATTCGTTCGTACATCCATTCTAATTCATTCGCACGATCCATTCTAATTCATTCGCATGAATGTATCTGTTGGGGGTAGCTGAAATCCGCCCCAGAGTTCGCCCCCCCCCCCATGCTCCCCGAAGTATCTTGACAGGGAGCGAGATCCACATTGGGCTGAAGGGGCCTAGGCAAAGAGCTCGATCAAGCTCGCTGGAGCTCGCCTAAGCTCGCTCAGGAGCTCGCCTAAGCTCGCTCAGGAGCTCGCCAAGCTCGCACGAGAATTCGCCTGTAGTGGCAGCGGGAGTTAGACCGTCATGCATACAAAGATACAGGCACCAGAGACACCCCCAGCTCGCGTAGGAGCTCGCCCATGCTCGCTCAGGAGCTCACCTAGCTCGCTCAGGAGCTCGCCCAAGCTCGCCCAGACCCCTGTTTATCGAAGAGGTTGCTCCTGCGAGGTCCGACTCTTGATGGATATGGAGGAAAGGACGGAGTGACGAAGGGCGAGCTCGCCCTGACTTCCCACCCGAGGTCGCCCACAATAGAGCAGCATGAAAGGCCGCTAGGTGTCGAAACCCCACTGAAGCTACGTGGATGATTGTAGTCCACGGAAGCCCGCCAGAGTCAGTCTTGAGACCTCTCAGACTTAAACATACCAGAATAGCCACCTGGCAGCGACAAGAAAGATGCTCTCCCCCACTCAAACCGCCTAGCAGGCTCGATGACAAAGAATATCAGGGGCGCGAGTATCAAGGACTGTCAGGGACCCACGCGAGCCAGAACGTGGGGGTCTAGAAGGCGCCGGAGAGAATCTCCATGTGTCGGGCCACCATAGGTCGCCAATGTCTATAAATGCCCACCCCCAGGCTCCAGAGTACAGGTTCGAAACCCTTTTCCCTACCACTTTCGTCTACTACAGCTCGCCGTTGAGCACCTTAGACTGACTTGAGCGTCGGAGGGTCTGCGCTCCTAAGGGAGCCAGCCGTTCTTACGCTTTTTCTTTGTCTTGCAGGCAGCCTGCGCGGACCAGCGAAAAATCCCCCAAACAGTATCCATTCTAATTCATTTGCACGATCCATTCTAATTCAATCCTATGATCTATTCTAATTCATTCATACGATCCATTCTAATTCATTCATCCGATACATTCAAATTCATTCATACGATCCATTCTAATTCATTCGTACGATCCATTCTAATTCATTCGCTCGAATGTATCCATTCTAATTCATTCGTATAATCCATTCTAATTCATTCGCACGATCCATTCTAATTCATTCGTATGATCCATTCTAATTCATTCCTACGATCTATTCTAATTCATTCGCTCGAATGTATCCATTCTAATTCATTCGTTCGATCCATTCTAATTCATTCGTACGATCCATTCTAATTCATTCGTACAATCCATTCTAATTGATTCGTATGATCTATTCTAATTTATTCGCACGATCCATTCTAATTCATTCGCACGAAAATATCCATTCTAATTCATTCGTACGATCCATTCTAATTCATTCGTACGATCCATTCTAATTCATTCGCACGATCCATTCTAATTCATTCGTATGATCCATTCTAATTCATTAGTATGATCAATTCTAATTCATTCGTACGATCCATTCTAATTCATTCGTACGATCCATTCTAATTCATTCGCACAAATGTATCCATTCTAATTCATTAGTATGATCAATTCTAATTCATTCGCACGATCCATTCTAATTCATTCGCACGAATGTATCCATTCTAATTCATTCATACAATCCATTCTAATTCTTTCGCACGATCCATTCTAATTCATTCGTATGATTCATTCTAATTCATTCCTACGATCTATTCTAATTCATTCGCTCGAATGTATCCATTCTAATTTATTCGTTCGATCCATTCTAATTCATTCGTACGATCCATTCAAATTCATTCGCACGATCCATTCTAATTCATTCGTACGATCTATTCTAATTCATTCGTACGATCCATTCAAATTCATTCGTACGAATGAATTAGAATGGATCATACAAATGAATTAGAAAGGTTACATTCGTGAGAATGAATTAGAATGGATCGTACGAATGAATTAGAATGAATCCTACGAATGAATTAGAATGGATACATTCGAGCGAATGAATTAGAATGGATCATACGAATGAATTAGAATGGATCATAGGAATGAATTAGAATGGATCGTGCAAATGAATTAGAATGGATCGTATGAATGAATAAGAATGGATCGTACGAATGAATTAGAATGGATACATTTGTGCGAATGAATTAGAATGGATCGTGCGAATGAATTGGAATGGATCATACGAATGAATTAGAATGGATATATTTATGCGAATGAATTATAATGAATCGTACTAATTCATTAGAATGGATCGTACGAATGAATTAGAATAGCTCATACGAATGAATTAGAATGGATCGTACGAATAAATTAGAATGGATCGTGCGAATGAATTAGAATGGATCGTATGAATGAATTAGAATGGATCATACAAATGAATTGGAATGGATCGTACGAATGAATTAGAATACATCTTGTGAATGAATTAGAATGAATCGTACGTTTGAATTAGATTGGATTGTGCGAATGAATTAGAATGGATACATTCGTGCGAATGAATTAGAATAGATCGTATGAATGAATTAGAATAGATCGTACGAATGAATTAGAATGGATACATTTGTACGAATGAATTAGAATGGATCGTATGAATGAATTAGAATGGATCGTACGAATGAATTAGAATGGATAGTGCGAATGAATTAGAATGGGTCGTACGAATGAATTGGAATGGATTGTACGAATGAATTAGAATAGATCGTGCGAATGAATTAGAATGGATCGTACGAAAGAATTATAATGGATCGTACGAATGAATTAGAATGGATCCTACGAATGAATTAGAATCGATCATGCGAATGAATTAGAATGGATCGTACGAATGAATTAGAATGGATACATTTGTGCGATGAATAAGAATGGAGCGTACGAATAAATTAGAATGGATCATACGAATGGATTAGAATGGATCGTACGAATGGATTAGAATGGATCGTGCAAATGAATTAGAATGGATACATTCGTACGAATGAATTAGAATGGATCGTAGGAATGAATTAGAATGGATCGAACAAATGAATTAGAATGGAAACATTCGAGCGAATGAATTAGAATAGATCGTAGGAATGAATTAGAATGAATCATACGAATGAATTAGAATGGATCGTATGAACGAATTAGAATGGATAAATTTGTACGAATAAATTAGAATGGAATGTACGAATGAATTAGAATGGATTCATTCTTGCGAATTAATTAGAATGGATCGTATATTCATGCAAATAAATTAGAATGGATCATACGAATGAATTAGAATGGATCGTGCGAATGAATTAGAATGAATCGTACAAATGCATTAGAATGGATCGTACGAATGAATTAGAATGGATACATTTGTGCGAATGAATTAGAATGGATCGTACGAATGAATTAGAATGGATCAGACGAATGAATTAGAATTGATCATACTAATGAATTAGAATGGATCATACGAATGAATTAGAATGGATCGTGCGAATGAATTAGAATGGATCGTACGAATGAATTAGAATGGATATATTCGTGCGAATGAATTAGAATGGATCGTGCGAATGAATTAGAATAGATCATACGAATGAATTAGAATGGATTATACGAATGAATTAGAATGGATACATTCGTGCGAATAAATTAGAATGGATCGGATGAATGAATTAGAATGGATCGTACGATTCATTCGTATGATCCATTCTAATTCATTCGTACGATCTATTCTAATTCATTCGCATGATCCATTCTAATTCATTCGTACGATCCATTCTAATTTATTCGTCCGATCCATTCAAATTCATTTGTACGATGCAATCTAATTCATTCGCACAAATGTATCTATTCTAATTCATTCGTACAATGAGTTCTAATCCATTCGTACGATCTATTCTAATCCATTCGTACAATCCATTCTAATTCATTCGTACGATCCATTCTAATTCATTCGTACGATCCATTCTAATTCATTTGCATGAATGTATCCATTCTAATTTATTCGTACGATCCAGTCTAATTCATTCGTACGATCCAATCTAATTCATTCGCACGAATATATCTATTCTAATTCATTTGTAGGATCCTTTCTAATTCATTCGCACGATCCATTCTAATTCTTTCATATGATCCATTCTAATTCATTCGCATGAATGTATCCATTCTAGTTGATTCGTACGCTCTATTCTAATTCATTCGTACGCTCCATTCTTATTCATCGCACAAATGTATCCATTCTAATTTATTCGTACGATCCATTCTAATTCAATCGTATGATCCATTCTAATTCATTCGCACAAATGTATCGTACGAATAAATTAAAATGGATCATACAAATGAATTAGAAAGGTTACATTCGTGAGAATGAATTAGAATGGATCGTACGAATGAATTAGAATGGATCATGCGAATGAATTTGAATGGATCGTACGAATGAATTAGAATGGATCGAACGAATGAATTAGAATATATACATTCGTGCGAATGAATTAGAATAGATCGTAGGAATGAATTAGAATGGATCATACGAATGAATTAGAATAGATCGTGCAAATGAATTAGAATGGATCGTACGAATGAATTAGAATGGATCGTATGAACGAATTAGAATGGATCGTACGAACGAATTAGAATGGATCGTATGAACGAATTAGAATGGATCGTACGAATGAATTAGAATGGATACATTCGAGCGAATGAATTAGAATGGATCGTACGAATGAATTAGAATGGATCATAGGAATGAATTAGAATGGATCGTGCAAATGAATTAGAATGGATACATTCGTGCGAATGAATTAGAATGGATCGTAGGAATGAATTAGAATGGATCGTACGAATGAATTAGAATGGTTACATTCGTGCGAATGAATTAGAATGGATCGTATGAATGGATTAGAATGGATCGTACGAATAGATCAGAATGGATCATATGAATGAATTAGAATGGATCGTACAAATGAATTAGAAAGGTTACATTTGTGAGAATGAATTAGAATGGATCGTATGAATGAATTAGAATGGATCGTACGAATGGATTAGAATGGATCGTACGAATGAATTAGAATGGATCGTACGAATGAATTAGAATAGTTCATACGAATGAATTAGAATGAATCGTACAAATGAATTAGAATGGATCGTACGAATGAATTAGAATAGTTCATACGAATGAATTAGAATGAATCGTACAAATGAATTAGAATGGATCGTATGAATGAATTAGAATGGATCGTACGAATGGATTAGAATAGTTCATACGAATGAATTAGAATGAATCGTACAAATGAATTAGAATGGTTACATTCGTGCGAATGTATTAGAATAGATCATACGAATGAATTAGAATAGATCGTACGAATGAATTAGAATGGATACATTTGTGCGAATGAATTAGAATGGATCGTATATTCGTGCAAATAAATTAGAATGGATCGTACAATCGAACTAGAATGGATCGTCCGAATGAGTTAGAATGGATCCTGCGAATGAATTAGAATGGATCGTACGAATGAATTAGAATGGATCCACTGAATTAGTTAGAATGGATCATTCGAATGAATTAGAATGGATCGTACGAATTAATTAGAATGGATTGTGCGAATGAATTAGAATGGATCGTATGAATGAATAAGAATGGATCGTACGAATGAATTAGAATGGATCGTGCAAATGAATTAGAATGGATATATTCGTGCGAATGAATTAGAATGGATCGTGCGAATGAATTAGAATGGATCGTACGAATGAATTAGAATGGATATATTTGAACGAATAAATTAGAATGGATCATACGAATGAATTAGAATGGATCGTATGAATGAATTAGAATGGATCGTGCGAATGAATTAGAATCGATCGTACGAATGAATTAGAATGGATCGTACGAATGAATTAGATCGTACGAATGAATTAGAATGGATCGTACGAATGAATTAGAATGGATTGTGCAAAAAATTAGAAAGGATCGTACGAATGAATTAGAATGGATATATTCGTTCAAATGAATTAGAATGGATCGTGCGAATGAATTACAATGGATCATACGAATGAATTAGAATGTATCGTGCGAATAAATTAGAATGGATACATTTGTGCGAATGAATTAGAATGGATCATACGAATGAATTAGAATGGATCGTGCGAATGAATTAGAATGGATCGAACGAATGAATTAGAATGGATACATTAGTGCAAATGAATTAGAATGGATCGTACGAATGAATTAGAATGAATCGTAGGAATGAATTAGAATGGATCGTACGAATGAATTAGAATGGATCGTACGAATGAATTAGAATAGATCGTGCGAATAAATTACAATGGATACATTCTTGCGAATAAAATAAAATGGACCATACGAATGAATTAGAATGGATCATGCGAATAAATTAGAATGGATACATTCGTGCGAATGAATTAGAATGGATTGTGCGAATGAATTAGAATGGATCGTGCGAATGAATTTGAATGGATCGTGCGAATGCATTGGAATGGATCATACAAATGAATTAGAATGGATCGTACGAATGAATTAGAATGGATACATTCGTGCGAATGAATTATAATGGATCGTACAAATGAATTAGACTGGATCGTACGAATAAATTAGAATGGATACATTCAAGCAAATAAATTAGAATGGATCGTACGAATGAATTAGAATGGATCATACGAATGAATTAGAATGGATCGTACGAATGAATTAGAATGGATCATAGGAATCAATTAGAATGGATCGTACAAATGAATTAGAATGGATCGTGCGAATGAATTAGAATGGATCATACGAACGAATTAGAATGGATCGTACGAACAAATTAGAATGGATCGTACGAACGAATTAGAATGGATTGTATGAATGAATTAGAATGGATCGTACGAATGGATTAGAATGGATCGTACGAATGGATCATGCGAATGAATTAGAATGGATCATACGAATGAATTAGAATGGATCGTACGAATGAATTAGAATGGATACATTCGTGCGAATGAATTAGAATGGATTGTACGAATGAATTAGAACGGATTGTGCGAATGAATTAGAATGGATCGTGCGAATGAATTACAATGGATCGTATGAATGAATAAGAATGGATCGTACGAATGAATTAGAATGGATACATTCGGGCGAATGAATTAGAATGGATCGTACGAATGAATTAGAATGGATTATACAAATGAATTAGAATGGATCGTACGAATGAATTAGAATGGATCGTATGAATGTATTAGAACGCATTGTACGAATGAATTAGAATAGATCGTACGAATGGATTAGAATGGATCGTACTAATGAATTAGAATGGATCGTACAAATGAATTAGAATGGATACATTCGAGCGAATGAATTAGAATGGATCGTACGAATGAATTAGAATGGATCAAAGTAATGAATTAGAATGGATCGTGCAAACGAATTAGAATGGATACATTCGTGCGAATGAATTAGAATGGATCGTAGGAATGAATTAGAATGGATTGTACGAATGAATTAGAATGGTTACATTCATGCGAATAAATTAGAATGGATCGTACGAATGGATTAGAATGGATCATGCGAATGAATTTGAATGGATCGTATGAATTAATTAGAATGGATCGAATGAATGAATTAGAATGGATACATTCGAGCGAATGAATTAGAATAGATCGTAGGAATGAATTAGAATGGATTATACGAATGAATTAGAATGGCTCGTGCGAATGAATTAGAATGAATTGTACGAATGAATTAGAATGGATACATTCGTGCGAATGAATTAGAATGGATACATTTGTACGAATAAATTAGAATGGATTGTACGAATGAATTAGAATGGATCGTACGAATGAATTAGAATGGATCCACCGAATGAGTTAGAATATATCATACGAATGAATTAGAATGGATCGTACGAATGAATTAGAATGGATCGTATGAATAAATTAGAATGGATCGTATGAATGAATAAGAATGGATCGTACGAATGAATTAGAATGGATCGTGCGAATGAATTAGAATGAATCGTACGAATGCATTATAATGGATCGTACGAATGAATTAGAATGAATCGTACGATCCATTCTAATTCATTCGTCTGATCCATTCTAATTCATTCGCACGAATGTATTCATTCTAATTCATTCGTACAATCCATTCTAATTCATTCGCACGATCCATTCTAATTCATTCCTACGATCTATTCTAATTCATTCTAATTCATTTGTGCAATCCATTCTAATTCATTCACACGATCCATTCTAATTCATTCCTACGATCTATTCTAATTCATTCTAATTCATTCGTACAATCCATTCTAATTCATTCGCACGATGCATTCTAATTCATTCGTATGATCCATTGTAATTCATTCGTAAGATCCATTCTAATTCATTCATATGATCCATTCTAACTCATTCGCACAAATGTATCCATTCTAATTCATTCGTACGATCCATTCTAATTCATTCGCACGATCCATTCTAATTAATTCGTACGATCCATTCTAATTCATTCATGCGATCCATTCTAATTCATGCGAATGAATTAGAATGGATCATACAAATGGATTAGAATAGATCGTATGAATGGATTAGAATCGATCGTACGAATGGATTAGAATGGATCATACAAATGAATTAGAAAGGTTACATTCGTGAGAATGAATTAGAATGGATCGTACGAATGAATTAGAATGGATCGTACGAATGAATTAGAATGGATACATTCGAGCGAATGAATTAGAATGGATCGTACGAATGAATTAGAATGGATCATAGGAATGAATTAGAATGGATCGTGCAAATGAATTAGAATGGATACATTCGTGCGAACGAATTAGAATGGATAGTAGGAATGAATTAGAATGGATCGTACGAATGAATTAGAATGGTTACACTCGTGCAAATGAATTAGAATGGATCGTACGAATCGATTAGAATGGATCGTACGAATGTACTAGACTGGATCGTACGAATGAATTAGAATGGATCGTACAAATGAATTAGAAAGGTTACATTTGTGAGAATGAATTAGAATGGATCGTACGAATGGATTAGAATGGATCGTACGAATGAATTAGAATGGATCATACAAATGAATTAGAAAGCTTACATTTGTGAGAATGAATTAGAATGGATACATTTGTGCGAATGAATTAGAATAGATTAGAATGGATCCATTCTAATTCATTCGTACGATCAATTCTAATTCATTCCTATGATCCATTCTAATTCATTCGTATGATCCATTCTAATTCATTCGCTCGAATGTATCCATTCTAATTCATTCGTACGATCCATTCTAATTCATTCGTACGATCCATTCTAATTCATTCGCACAAATGTATCCATTCTAATTCATTCGTACGATCCATTCTAATTCATTCGCACGATCCATTCTTATTCATTCGTACGATCTATTCTTATTCATTCGCACGATCCATTCTAATTCATTCGTACGATCCATTCTAATTCATTCGTACAATCCATTCAAATTCATTCGTACGATGCAATCTAATACATTATCACAAATGTATCTATTCTAATTCATTCGTACGATCCATTCTAATTCATTCGTACGATTCATTCTAATTCATTCGTATGATCCATTCTAATTCATTCGCACGAATGTATCCATTCTAATTCATTCCTACGATCCATTCTAATTCATTCGCATGATCCATTCTAATTCATTCGTTCGATCCATTCTAATTCATTCGCATGAATATATCTATTCTAATTCATTCGTATGATCCATTCTAATTTAGTCGCACGATCTATTCTAATTCATTCGCTCGAATGTATCCATTCTAATTCATTCGTACGATCCATTCTAATTCGTTCATATGATCCATTCTAATTCATTCGTACGATCCATTCTAATTAATTTGCATGAATGTATCCATTCTAATTTATTCGTACGATCCAGTCTAATTAATTCATACGATCCATTCTAATTCATTCGCACGAATATATCCATTCTAATTCATTCGTACGATCCTTTCTAATTCATTCGCACGATCCATTCTAATTCTTTCATATGATCCATTCTAATTCATTCGCATGAATGTATCTATTCTAGTTCATTTGTACGATCCATTCTAATTCATTCCTACGACTCATTCTAATTCATTCGCACGAATGTATCCATTCTAATTCATTCGAATGATCCATTCAAATTCATTCCTATGATCTATTCTAATTCATTCGCTCGAATGTATCCATTCTAATTCATTCGTTCGATCCATTCTAATTCATTCGTACGATCCATTCAAATTCATTAGCATGATCCATTCTAATTCATTCGTACGATCCATTCTAATTCATTCTCACGATCCATTCTAATTCATTCGTACGATCCATTCTAATTCATTCTCACGATCCATTGTAATTCATTCGTACGATCCATTCTAATTCATTCGTACGATCCATTCTTATTCATTCGTACGATCCATTCTAATTCATTCCTACGATCTATTCTAATTCATTCGCTCGAATGTATCCATTCTAATTCATTCGTTCGATCCATTCTAATTCATTCGTACGATCCATTCAAATTCATTAGCATGATCCATTCTAATTCATTCGTACGATCCATTCTAATTCATTCGTACGATACATTTATGCGAATGAATTAGAATAGATCGTAGGAATGAATTAGAATGGATCGTGCGAATGAATTAGAATGGATCGTGCGAATGAATTAGAATGGATCGTACGAATGAATTAGAATAGATCGTAGGAATGAATTAGAATGGATCGTGCGAATGAATTAGAATGAATCGTACGAATGAATTAGAATGGATCGTACGAATGAATTAGAATGGATCGTGCGAATGAATTAGAATGGATCGTAGGAATGAATTAGAATGGATACATTCGTGCGAATGAATTGGAATGGATCATACGAATGAATTAGAATGGATCGTACAAATGAATTAGATTGGATCGTACGAATGAATAAGAATGGATCGTACGAATGAATTAGAATGGATCGTACAAATGAATTAGAAAGGTTACATTTGTGAGAATGAATTAGAATGGATCGTACGAATGAATTAGAATGGATCTTGCGAATGAATTTGAATGGATCGTACGAATGAATAATAATGGATCGTACGAATGAATTAGAATGGATAAATTCGAGCGAATGAAATAGAACGTATCATACGAATGAATTAGAATGGATCGAACGAATGAATTAGAATGGATACATTCGAGCGAATGAATTAGAATAGATCGTAGGAATGAATTAGAATGGATCATAAGAATGAATTAGAATGGATCGTGCGAATGAATTAGAATGGATTGTACGAATGAATTAGAATGGACCGTATGAATGGATTAGAACGCATTGTACGAATGAATTAGAATAGATACATTTGTGCGAATGAATTAGATTGCATCGTACGAATGAATTTGAATGGATTGTACGAATGAATTAGAATGGATCGTACGAATGAATTAGAATGGATCATGCGAATGAATTAGAATAGATCGTACGAATGAATTAGAATGGATCGTACGAATAAATTAGAATGGATCATGCGAATGAATTAGAATGGATCTTACGAATGAATTAGAATGGATCCACCGAATGAATTAGAATGGATCGTACGAATGAATTAGAATGGATACATTCGAGCGAATGAATTAGAATGGATCGTACGAATGAATTAGAATGGATCATAGGAATAAATTAGAATGGATCGTGCAAATGAATTAGAATGGATACATTCGTGCGAATGAATTAGAATGGATCGTGCGAATGAATTAGAATGGATTGTACAAATGAATTAGAATGGATCGTACGAATGAATTAGAATGGTTACATTCGTGCGAATGAATTGGAATGGATCATACGAATGAATTAGAATGGATCGTGCGAATGAATTAGAATTGATCTTACGAATGAATTAGAATGGATCGTACGAATGGATTAGTACGAATGAATTAAAATGGATTAGAATGGATCGTACGAATGAATTAGAATGGATCGTACGAATGGATTAAAATGGATCGTACGAATGGATTAGAATGGATCGTATGAATGGATTAGATTGCATTGTACGAATGAATTAGAATAGATATATTTGTACGAAAAAATTATAATGGATCGTACGAATGGATTAGAATGGATCGTGCAAATATATTAGAATGGATCGTACGAATGAATTAGAAATATTGTACGAATGAATTAGAATGGATCGTACTATTGAATTAGAATGGTTACATTCGTGCGAATGAATTAAAATGGATCGTACGAATGGATTAGAATGGATCGTACGAATGAATTAGAATGGATCGAACGAATGAATTAGAATGGATCATACGAACGAATTAGAATAGATCGTATGAACGAATTAGAATGGATCGTACGAATGAATTAGAATGGATACATTCGTGCGAATGAATTAGAATGGATCATACGAATAAATTAGAATGGATCGTACGAATGAATTAGAATGGATTGTGCGAATGAATTAGAATGGATCGTATGAATGAATTAGAATGGTTACATTCGTGCGAATGAAATAGATTGGATCGTACGAATGGTTTAGAATGGATCGAACGAATGAATTAGAATGGATACATTCGAGCGAATGAATTAGAATAGATCGTAGGAATTAATTAGAATGGATCGTATAAATGAATTAGAATGGATATATTTATCCGAATGAATTAGAATGAATCGTATGAATGTATTAGAATGGATCGTACGAATGGATTAGAATGTATCGTACGAATAAATAAGAATGGATCGTACAAATGAATAAGAAAGGTTACATTTGTGAGAATGAATTAGAATGGATCGTACGAATGAATTAGAATAGATCGTACGAACGAATTAGAATGGATCGTAGGAATGAATTAGAATGGATCGCATGAATGAATTAGAATGGATCATATGAATGAATTTAAATGGTTATATTCGTGCGAATAAATTAGAATGGATCGTACGAATGGATTAGAATGGATCGTACGAATGAATTAGAATGGATACATTCAAGCGAATGAATTAGAATAGATCATAGGAATGAATTAGAATGGATCGTACAAATGAATTAGTAAGGTTACATTTGTGCGAATGAATTAGAATGGATCGTATGAATGAATAAGAATGGATCGTACGAACAAATTAGAATGGATCGTGGGAATGAATTAGAATGAATCGTACGAATGCATTAGAATGGATCGTACGAATGAATTAGAATGGATACATTCGTGCGAATGAATTAGAATGGATCGTAGGAATGAATTAGAATGGATCGTACGAATGAATTAGAATGGTTACATTCGTACGAATGAATTAGAATGGATCGTACGAATGGTTTAGAATGGATCGTATGAATGGATTAGAATGGATCGTACGAATGAATTAGAATGGATCGTACAAATGAATTAGAAAAGTTACATTTGTGAGAATGAATTAGAATGGATCGTACGAATGAATTAGAATAGATCGTACGAACGAATTATAATGGATCGTACGAATGAATTAGAATGGATCATATGAATGAATTAGAATGGTTACATTCGTGCGAATGAATTAGAATGGATCGTACGAATGGATTAGAACGCATTGTACGAATGAATTAGAATAGATACATTTGTACGAATGAATTAGAATGGATCGTACGAATAAATTAGAATGGATCGTACGAATAAAATAGAATGGATCGAATGAATGAATTAGAAAGGATACATTCGAGCGAATGAATTAGAATAGATCGTAGGAATGAATTAGAATGGATCATACGAATGAATTAGAATGGATCGTGCGAATGAATTAGAATGGATTGTACGAATGAATTAGAATGGACACATTCGAGCGAATGAATTAGAATGGATCGTACGAATGAATTAGAATGGATCATAGGAATGAATTAGAATGGATCGTATGAATGGATTAGAACGCATTGTACGAATGAATTAGAATGGATCGTACAAATGAATTAGAATGGATACATTCGTGTGAATGAATTAGAATGGATCGTACTAATGAATTAGAATGGATCGTGCGAATGAATTAGAATGGATAGTGCGAATGAATTAGAATGGATCATACGAATGAATTAGAATGGCTCCACCGAATGAGTTCGAATGGATCATACGAATGAATTAGAATGGATCGTACGAACGAATTAGAATGAATCGTACGATCCATTCTAATTAATTCGTCCGATCCATTCTAATTCATTCGCACGAATGTATCCATTCTAATTCATTCGTACAATCCATTCTAATTCATTCGCACGATCCATTCTAATTCATTCGTATGATCCATTCTAATTCATTCCTAAGATCTATTCTAATTCATTCGCTCGAATGTATCCATTCTAATTTATTCGTTCGATCCATTCTAATCCATTCGTACGATCCATTCTAATTCATTCCTTTGATCCATTCTAATTCATTCGTACGATCCATTCTAATTCATTCGCTCGAATGTATCCATTATAATTTATTCGTATGATCCATTCTAATTCATTTGTACGATCCATTCTAATCCATTCGTACGATCTATTCTAATGCATTCGTACAATGCGTTCTAATCCATTCGTATGATCCATTCTAATCCTCTCGTACGATCCATTCTAATTCATTCGCACGAATGTAACCATTCTAATTCATTCGTACGATCCATTCTAATTCATTTCTACGATCCATTCTAATTCATTTGCACGAATGTATCCATTGTAATTCATTTGCACGATCCATTCTAATTCATTCCTATGATCCTTTCTAATTCATTCGTGCGATCCATTCTAATTCATGCGCACGAATGTAACCATTCTAATTCATTCGTACGATCCATTCTAATTCATTCCTACGATCCATCCTAATTCATTCGCACGAATGTATCCATTCTAATTCATTTGCACGATCCATTCTAATTCATTCCTATGATCCATTCTAATTTATTTGTACGATCCATTCTAATTCATTCGCTCGAATGTATCCATTCTAATTCATTCGTACGATCCATTCTAATCCATTCGTACGATCCATTCTAATCCATTCGTACGATCCATTCTAATTCATTCGCACAAATGTATCCATTCTAATTCATTCGTACGATCCATTCTAATTCATTCCTATGATCTATTCTAATTCATTCGCTCGAATGTATCCATTCTAATTCATTCGTTCGATCCATTCTAATTCATTCATACGATCCATTCAAATTCATTCGGATGATCCATTCTAATTCATTCGTACGATCCATTCTAATTCATTCTCACGAATGTAACCTTTCTAATTCATTTGTATAATCCATTCTAATTCATTCGTACGATCCATTCTAATCCATTCGTACGATCCATTCTAATCCATTTGTACGATCCATTCTAATCCATTCGTATGATCCATTCTAATTCATTCGTACGATCCATTCTAATTCATTCTTACAAATGTAACCTTTCTAATTCATTTGTACGATCCATTCTAATTCACTCGTACGATCCATTCTAATTCATTCGTACGATCCATTCTAATTCATTCGCTCGAATGTATCCATTCTAATTCATTCATACGATCCATTCTAATTCATTCGTACGATTCATTCTAATTCATTCTCACGAATGAAACCTTTCTAATTCATTCGTACGATGCAATCTAATTCATTCGCACGAATATATCCATTCTAATTCATTCGTACGATCCATTCTAATTCATTCGTACAATCCATTCTAATTCATTCGCATGATCCATTCTAATTCATTCGTATGATTCATTCTAATCCATTCGTACGATCCATTCTAATTCATTCGCACGATCCATTCTAATTCATTCGCACAAATGTATCCATTCTAATTCATTCATTCGATCCATTCTAATTCATTCGTACGATCCATTCAAATTCATTCGCACGATCCATTCTAATTCATTCGTACGATCCATTCTAATTCATTCGCACGATCCATTCTAATTCATTCGTACGATCCATTCTAATTTATTCCTACGATCTATTCTAATTCATTCGCTCGAATGTATCCATTCTAATTCATTCGTACGATTCATTCTAATTCATTCCAACGATCCATTATAATTCATTCACACAAATGTATCCATTCTAATTCATTTGCACGATCCATTCTAATTCATTCCTATGATCCATTCTAATTCATTCGTACGATCCATTCTAATTCATTCGCTCGTACGAATGCATTAGAATGGATCGTACGAATGAATTAGAATGAATCGTACGATCCATTCTAATTCATTCGTCCGATCCATTCTAATTCATTTGTACGATCCATTCTAATTCATTCGCACGAATGTATCCATTCTAATTCATTTGTACGATCCATTCTAATTCATTCGTATGATCAATTCTAATTCATTCGCACGATCCATTTTAATCCATTCGTACGATCCATTCTAATTTATTCGCACGAATGTATCCATTCTAATTCATTTTTACGATCCATTATAATTCATTCGTACGATCCATTCTAATTCATTCGCACGAATGTATCCATTCTAATTCATTCGTGCGAATGAATTAGAATGGATCGTACAAATGAATTAGAATGGATTGCACGAATGTATCCATTCTAATCCATTCGTACGAATGGATTAGAATGGATCGTACGAATGAATTAGAATGAATCGTGCGAATGAATTAGAATAGATCGTATGAATAAATTAGAATGGATCGTACTAATGAATTAAAATGGATACATTTGTGCGAATGAATTAGAATGGATCATACGATTGAATTAGAATGGATCGTAAGAATGAATTAGAATGGATCGTGCGAATGAATTTAAATGGATCGTACAAATGAATTAGAATGGATCGAACGAATGAATTAGAATGGATACATTCGAGCGAATGAATTAGAATAGATCGTAGGAATGAATTAGAATGGATCATACGAATGAATTAGAATGGATCGTGCGAATGAATTAGAATGGATTGTACGAATGAATTTGAATGGATACATTCGTGCGAATGAATTAGAATGGATCGGACGAATGAATTAGAATAAATCGTACGAATGCATTAGAATGGATCGTACGAATAAATTAGAACGGATACATTCGAGTGAATGAACTAGAATGGAACTTGTGATGAATTAGAATGGATCATACAAATGAATTAGAATGGATTCTAATCCATTATTACGATCCATTCTAATCTATTCTAATTCATTCGCACAAATGTATCCATTCTAATTCATTCGCACGAATGTAACCTTTCTAATTCATTTGTATGATCCATTCAAATTCATTCGTACGAATGAATAGAATGGATCGTACGAATGAATCGTACGAACGAATTAGAATGGATCGTACGAATGAATTAGAATGGATCGTACAAATGAATTAGAAAGGTTACATTTGTGCGAATGAATTAGAATGGATCGTACGAATGTATTAGAATGGATCGTACGAATGAATTAGAATGGATCGTACGAATGAATTAGAATGGATACATTCGAGCGAATGAATTAGAATGGATCGTGCGATGAATTTGAATGGAACATACAAATGAATTAGAATGGATTCTAATCCATTCGTACGATCCATTCTAATCTATTCTAATTCATTGGCACAAATGTATCCATTCTAATTCATTCTCACAAATGTAACCTTTCTAATTCATTTGTATGATCCATTCTAATTCATTCGTACGATCCATTCTAATCCATTCGTACGATCCATTCTAATTCATTCTCACAAATGTAACCTTTCTAATTCATTTGTACGATCCATTCTAATTCATTCGTACGATCCAGTCTAATACATTCGTACGATCCATTCTAATCCATTCGTACGATCCATTCTAATTCATTCGCACGAATGTAACCATTCTAATTCATTCGTACGATCCATTCTAATTCATTCCTACGATCCATTCTAATTCATTCACACGAATGTATCCATTCTAATTCATTTGCACGATCCATTCTAATTCATTCCTATGATCCATTCTAATTCATTCGTACAATCCATTCTAATTCATTCGCTCGAATGTATCCATTCTAATTCATTCGTACGATCCATTCTAATTCATTCTCACAAATGTAACCTTTCTAATTCATTTGTATGATCCATTCTAATCCATTCGTACGATCGATTCTAATCCATTCGTACGATCCATTCTAATCCATTTGTACGATCCATTCTAATTCATTCGCATGAATTAGAATGGATCACACGAATGAATTAGAATGGATCGTACGAATGAATTAGAATGGATCGTGCGAATGAATTAGAATGGATCGTACGAATGAATTAGAATGGATACATTTGTGCGAATGAGTTAGAATGGATCATACGAATGAATTAGAATGGATCGTATGAATGAATTAGAATGGATCGTACGAATGAATTAGAATGGATCATACAAATGAATTAGAATGGATCGTACGAATGAATTAGAATGGATCGTGCGAATGAATTAGAATGGATTGTACGAATGAATTAGAATGGATACATTCGAGCGAATGAATTAGAATAGATCGTAGGAATGAATTAGAATGGATCATACGAATGAATTAGAATGGATCATGCGAATGAATTAGAATGGATTGTACGAATGAATTAAAATGGATACATTGGTGCGAATGAATTAGAATGGATCGGACGAATGAATTAGAATGGATCGTACGATTCATTCTAATTCATTCGTACGATCCATTCTAATGCATTCGTACGATTCATTCTAATTCATTCGCACGATCCATTCTAATTCATTCGTACGATCCATTCTTATTCATTCATACGATCCATTCTAATTCATTCGTACGATCCATTCTAATGCATTCGTACGATCCATTCTAATTCATTCGTATAATCCATTCTAACTCATTCGGTGGATCCATTCTAATTCATTCGTACGATCCATTCTAATTCATTCGCACGATCCATTCTAATTTATTCGTACGATCCATTCTAATTCATTCCTATGATCCATTCTAATTCATTCGCACGAATGTATCCATTCTAATTCATTTGCACGATCCATTCTAATTCATTCCTATGATCCATTCTAATTCATTCGTACGATCCATTCTAATTCATTCGCTTGAATCTATCCATTACAATTCATTCGCACGATCCATTCTAATTCATTCGTACGATCCATTCTAATTCACTCGTATGATCCATTCTAATTTATTTGTTTAAATATATCCATTCTAATTCATTCGTACGATCTATTCTAATTCATTCGCACGATCCATTCTAATTCATTCGTACGATCCATTCTAATTCATTGGTATGATCAATTCTAATTCATTCGTACAATCCATTCTAATTCAGTCGTATGAATGCATCATACGAATGAATTAAAATGGATCATAGGAATGAATTAGAATGGATCGTGCAAATGAATTAGAATGGATAAATTCGTGCGAATGAATTAGAATAGATCATATGAACGAATTACAATGGATCGTACGAATGAATTAGAATGGATACATTCGTACGATCCATTCTAATTCATTCATACGATCCATTCTTATTCATTCGTACGATCCATTCAAATTCATTCGTATGATCCATTCTAATTCATTCGTACGATCCATTTTAATTCATTCTCATGAATGTAACCTTTCTAATTCATTTGTATGATCCATTCTAACTCATTCGTACGATCCATTGTAATCCATTCGTACGATCCATTCTAATCCATTCGTACGATCCATTCTAATTCATTCGTACGATCCATTCTAATTCATTCTCACAAATGTAACCTTTTTAATTCATTTGTACGATCCATTCTAATTCATTCGTATGATCCATTCTAATCCATTCGTACGATCCATTATTATCCATTCGTACGATCCATTCTAATTCATTCGCACGAATGTAACCATTCTAATTCATTCGTACGATCCATTCTAATGCATTCCTACGATCCATTCTAATTCATTCGCATGAATGTATCCATTCTAATTCATTTGCACGATCCTTTCTAATTCATTCCTATGATCCATTCTAATTCATTCGTACGATCCATTCTAATTCATTCGCTCGAATGTATCCATTCTAATTCATTCGTACGATCCATTCTAATTCGTTCATACGATCCATTATAATTTGTTCGTACGATCCATTCTAATTCGTTCGTACGATCCATTCTAATTCATTCGCACGATCCATTCTAATTCATTTGTACGATCCATTTTAATTCATTCGCATGATCCATTTTAATTTATTCATATGATACATTCATGAGAATGAATTAGAATGGATCGTACGAATGAATTAGAATGGATCGTACGAATGAATTATAATAGATCGTGCGAATAAATTAGAATGGATCATACGAATGAATTAGAATAGATATATTCATGCGAATGAATTAGAATGGATCGTATGAATGAATTAGAATGGATCGTGCGAATGAATTAGAATGGATCGTATGAATAAATTAGAATGGAGCGTACGAATGAATTAAAATGGATACATTTGTGCGAATGAATTAGAATGGATCATACGATTGAATTAGAATGGATCTTGCGAATGAATTAGAATGGATCGTACGAATGGATTAGAATGGATCATAGGAATGAATTAGAATGGATCGTGCAAATGAATTAGAATGGATACATTCGTGCGAATAAATTAGAATGGATCGTAGGAATGAATTAGAATGGATCGTACGAATGAATTAGAATGGTTACATTCGTGCGAATGAATTAGAATGGATCGTACGAATGGATTAGAATGGATCGTACAAAAGGATTAGAATGGATCGTACGAATGAATTAGAATGGATCGTACGAATGGAATAGAAAGGTTACATTTTTTAGAATGAATTAGAATGGATCGTACGAATGGATTAGAATGGATCGTACGAATGGATTAGAATGGATCGTACGAATAAATTAGAATGAATACATGCGAATGAATTAGAATGGATCGTGCGAATGAATTAGAATAGATTGTACGAATGAAATAGAATGGATCGTACGAATGAATTGGAATGGTTACATTCTTGCGAATGAATTAAAATGGATCGTACGAATGAATTAGAATGGATCATGCGAATGAATTAGAATTGATCGTACGAATGAATTAGAATTGATCGTACGAATGAATTAGAATTGATCGTACGAATGGATTAGTACGAATGAATTAAAATGGATTAGAATGGATCGTACGAATGAATTAGAATGGATCGTACGAATGGATTAAAATGGATCGTACGAATGGATTAGAACGGATCGTATGAATGGATTAGAACGCATTGTACGAATGAATTAGAATAGATATATTTATACGAATGAATTAGAATGGATCGTACGAATGGATTAGAATTGATCGTGCAAATAAATTAGAATGGATCGTACGAATGAATTAGAAATATTGTATGAATGAATTAGAATGGATCGTACTATTGAATTAGAATGGTTACATTCGTGCGAATGAATTAGAATGGATCGTACAAATGGATTAGAATGGATCGTACGAATGAATTAGAATGGATCGAACGAGTGAATTAGAATGGATCGTACGAACGAATTAGAATGGATCGTATGAACGAATTAGAATGGATCGTACATATAAATTAGAATGGATACATTCGTGCGAATGAATTAGAATGGATCATACGAATAAATTAGAATGGATCATACGAATGAATTAGAATGGATTGTGCGAATGAATTAGAATGAATCGTATGAATGAATTAGAATGGTTACATTCGTGCGAATGAATTAGAATGGATCGTACGAATGGTTTATAATGGATCGTACGAATGGATTAGAATGGATCGTACGAATGAATTAGAATAGATACATTCGTGCGAATGAATTAGAATGGATCGTAGGAATGAATTAGAATGGATAGTACGAATGAACTAGAATGGATACATTCGTGCGAATGAATTAGAATGGATCATATGAAAGAATTAGAATGGATCTTACGAATGAATTAGAAAGGATCGTACGAATGAATTAGAAAGGATCGAACGAATGAATTAGAATGGATACATTCGAGCGAATGAATTAGAATAGATCGTAGGAATTAATTAGAATGGATCGTATAAATGAATTAGAAAGGTTACATTTGTGTGAATGAATTAGAATGGATCGTATGAATGAATAAGAATGGATCGTACAAATGAATTAGAATGGATCGTGCGAATGAAATAGAATGAATCGTACGAATGCATTAGAATGGATCGTACGAATGAATTAGAATGGATCGTGCGAATGAATTAGAATGGATCGTACGAATGAATTAGAGTGGATATATTTATGCGAATGAATTAGAATGAATCGTACGAATGCATTAGAATGGATCGTACGAATGGATCAGAATGTATCGTACGAATAAATAAGAAAGGATCGTACAAATGAATAAGAAAGGTTACATTTGTGAGAATGAATTAGAATGGATCGTACGAATGATTTAGAATGGATCGTACGAACGAATTAGAATGGATCGTACGAATGAATTAGAATGGATCGTACGAATGAATTAGAATGGATCATATGAATGAATTTGAATGGTTACATTCGTGCGAATGAATTAGAATGGATCGTACGAATGGATTAGAATGGATCGTACGAATGAATTAGAATGGATACATTCGAGCGAATGAATTAGAATAGATCATAGGAATGTATTAGAATGGATCATACAAATGAATTAGAAAGGTTACATTTGTGCGAATGAATTAGAATGGATCGTATGAATGAATAAGAATGGATCGTACGAACAAATTAGAATGGATCGTGCGAATGAATTAGAATGAATCGTACGAATGCATTAGAATGGATCGTACAAATGAATTAGAATGGATTGTAGGAATGAATTAGAATGGATCGTACGAATGAATTAGAATGGTTACATTCGTGCGAATGAATTAGAATGGATCGTACAAATGGTTTAGAATGGATCGTATGAATGGATTAGAATGGATCGTACGAATGAATTAGAATGGATCGTACAAATGAATTAGAAAGGTTACATTTGTGAGAATGAATTAGAATGGATCGTACGAATGAATTAGAATGGATCGTACGAACGAATTAGAATGGATCGTACGAATGAATTAGAATGGATCAAATGACTTAATTAGAATGGTTACATTCGTGCGAATGAATTAGAATGGATCGTACGAATGGATTAGAATGGATCATACGAATGGATTAGAACGCATTATACGAATGAATTAGAATAGATACATTTGTACGAATGAATTAGAATGGATCGTATGAATGAATTAGAATGGATCGTACGAATGAATTAGAATGGTTCGAATGAATGAATTAGAATGGTTACATTCGAGCGAATGAATTAGAATAGATCGTAGGAATGAATTAGAATGGATCATACGAATGAATTAGAATGAATCGTGCGAATGAATTAGAATGGATTGTACGAATGAATTAGAATGGATATATTCGAGTGAATGAATTAGAATGGATTGTACGAATGAATTAGAATGGATCATAGGAATGAATTAGAATAGATCGTACGAATGGATTAGAACGCATTGTACGAATGAATTAGAATGGATCGTACAAATGAATTAGAATGGATACATTCGTGCGAATGAATTAGAATGGATCGTACGAATGAATTAGAATGGATCGTGCGAATGAATTAGAATGGATAGTGTGAATGAATTAGAATGGATCGTACGAATGAATTAGAATGGATCCACCGAATGAGTTAGAATGGATCATACGAATGAATTAGAATGGATCGTACAAATGAATTAGAATGAATCGTACGATCCATTCTAATTCATTCGTCCGATCCATTCTAATTCATTCGCACGAATGTATCCATTCTAATTCATTCGTACAATCCATTCTAATTCATTCGCACGATTCATTATAATTCATTCGTATGATCCATTCTAATTCATTCCTACGATCTATTCTAATTCATTCGCTCGAATGTATCCATTCTAATTTATTCGTTCGATCCATTCTAATCCATTCGTACGATCCATTCTAATTCATTCGTATGATCCATTCTAATTCATTCGTATGATCCATTCTAATTCATTCGCTCGAATGTATCCATTCAAATTTATTCGTATGATCCATTCTAATTCATTCGTACGATCCATTCTAATCCATTCGTATGATCCATTCTAATTCATTCGTACAATGCGTTCTAATCCATTCGTACGATCCATTCTAATCCTTTCGTACGATCCATTCTAATTCATTCGCACGAATGTAACGATTCTAATTCATTCGTACAATCCATTCTAATTCATTCCTACGATCCATTCTAATTCATTTGCACGAATGTATCCATTCTAATTCATTTGCACGATCCATTCTAATTCATTCCTATGATCCATTCTAATTCATTCGTACGATCCATTGTAATTCATTCGCATGAATCTAACCATTCTAATTCATTCGTACGATCCATTCTAATTCATTCCTATGATCCATTCTAATTCATTCGCACGAATGTATCCATTCTAATTCATTTGCACGATCCATTCTAATTTATTCCTATCATCCATTCTAATTAATTTGTTTGATCCATTCTAATTCATTCGCTCGAATGTATCCATTCTAATTCATTCGTACGATCCATTCTAATCCATTCGTACGATCCATTCTAATCCATTCATACGATCCATTCTAATTCATTCGTACGATCCATTCTAATTCATTCGCACAAATGTATCCATTCTAATTCATTCATACGATCCATTCTAATTCATTCCTACGATCTATTCTAATTCATTCGCTAGAATGTATCCATTCTAATTCATTCGTTCGATCCATTCTAATTCATTCGTACGATCCATTCAAATTCATTCGCATGATCCATTCTAATTCATTCGTACGATCTATTCTAATTCATTCTCACGAATGTAACCTTTCTAATTCATTTGTATGATCCATTCTAATTCATTCGTACGATCCGTTCTAATCCATTCGTTCAATCCATTCTAATTCATTCTAACTCATTCTAATTCATTCTAATCCCTTCGTTCAATCCATTCTAATTCATTTGTACGATCCATTCTAATTCATTCGTACGATCCATTCTAATTCATTCGTATGATCCATTCTAATTCATTAGCATGATCCATTCTAATTCATTCGTACGATCCATTCTAATTCATTCTCACGATCCATTCTAATTCATTCGTACAAATGTATCCATTCTAATTCATTCGTCCGATTCATTCTAATTCATTCGCACGAATGTATCCATTCTAATTCATTCGTACGATCCATTCTAATTCATTCGTATGATCTATTCTAATTCATTTGCATGATCCATTCTAATTCATTCCTATGATCCATTCTAATTCATTCGCATGATCCATTCTAATTCATTCGCACAAATGTATCCATTCTAATTCATTCATATGATCCATTCTAATTCATTCGTACGATCCATTCTATTTCATTCGTACGATCCATTCTAATTCATTCGTACGATCATGCGAATAAATTAGAATGGATCGTAGGAATGAATTAGAATGGATCGTACGAATGAATTAGAATGGTTACATTCGTGCGAATGAATTAGAATGGATCATTGGAATGAATTAGAACGGATCGTGCGAATAAATTAGAAATGATCGTACGAATGAATTAGAATGGATTGAACGAATGAATTAGAATGGATCGTACAAATGAATTAGAAAGGATACATTTTTGCAAATTAATTAGAATGGATCGTACGAATGAATTAGAATGGATACATTTGTACGAATGAATTAGAATGGATCGTGCGAATGAATTAAAATGGATCGTACGAATGAATTATAATGTATCGTACGAATGAATTAGAATGGATCTTGTGATTGAATTAGAATAGATCGTACGAATGAATTAGAATCGATACATTCGTGCGAATGAACTAGAATAGGTATATACATTGATGTGAATGAATTAGAATGGATCGTATGAATGAGTTAGAATGGATCGTATGAATGAATTAGAATGGATTGCATGAATGAATTAGAATGGATCATACGAATGAATTGGAATGGATCGTACGAATAAATTAGAATGGATACATTCATGCAAATGAACTAGAATGGATCGTATGACTGAATTACATTGAATCATACGAATGAATTAGAATGGATCGTACGAATGAATTAAATGGATCGTGCGAATGAATTAGAATGGATACATTCGTACAAATGAATTAGAATGGATCGTGCGAATGAATTAGAATGGATCGTACGAATGAATTACAATGGATACATTTGTGCGAATGAATTAGAATGGATCGTATGAATGAATTAGAATGAATCGTACGAATAAATTTGAATGGATCGTACGGACGAATTAGAATGGATCGTAGGAATGAATTAGAATGGATCATACGAATGAATTAGAACGGATCGTGCGAATGAATTAGAATGGATCGTACGAATGAATTAGAATGGATCGTACGAATGAATTAGAATGGATACATTCGGGCGAATGAATTAGAATGGATCGTACGAATGAATTAGAATGGATAATACGAATGAATTAGAATGGATCGTGTGAATGAATTAGAATGGATTGTACGAATGAATTAGAATGGATACATTCGTGCGAATGAATTAAAATGGATCGTACGAATGAATTAGAATGGATCGTGCGAATGAATTAGAATAGTTCGTAGGAATGAATTAGAATGGATCATACGAATGAATTAGAATGGATCGTACGAATGAATTAGAATAGATCGTACGAACGAATTAGAATGGATAATACGAATGAATTAGAATGGATCGTACAAATGAATTAGAATGGATACATTCGTGCGAATGAATTAGAATGGATCGTACGAATGAATTAGACTAGATCGTACGAATAAATTAGAATGGATCGTACTAATTTGAATGGATCGTGCGAATGAATTAGAATGAATCGTACGAATGCATTAGAATGAATTAGAATGGATCATACAAATGAATTAGAATGGATCATACAAATGAATTAGAATGAATCGTACGAATGCATTAGAATGAATTAGAATGGATTAAACAAATGAATTAGAATGTATCATACGAATGAATTAGAATGGATCGTGCGAATGAATTAGAATGGATTGTACAAATGAATTAGAATGGATACATTAGTGCGAATGAATTAGAATGGATCGAACGAATGAATTAGAATGGATCGTACGATTCATTCAAATCCATTCGTACGATCCATTCTAATGCATTCGTACGATTCATTCTAATTCATTCGAACGATCCATTCTAATTCATTCGTATGATCCATTCTAATTTATTTGCACGAATATAAGATCCATTCTAATTTATTCACAAGAATGTATCTATTCTAATTCATTCATACAATCCATTCTAATTTATTCGTACAAATGTATCCATTCTAATTCATTCGTACGATCCATTCTAATTCATTCGCACGAATGTATCCATTCTAATTAATTCATACGATCCATTCTAATTCATTCATACGATCCATTCTAATCCATTCGTATGATCCATTCTAATTCATTCCTACGATCTATTCTAATTCATTCGCTCGAATGTATCCATTCTAATTCATTCGTACGATCCATTCTTATTCATTCGTACGATTCATTCTAATTCATTCTTATGATCAATTCTAATCCATTCGCACGATCCACTCTAATTCATTCTCACGAATGTAACCTTTCTAATTCATTTGTATGATCCATTCTAATTCATTCGTACGATCCATTCTAATCCATTCGTACGATCCATTCTAATCCATTCGTATGATCCATTCTAATTCATTCGTACGATCCATTCTAATTCATTCTCACAAATGTAACCTTTCTAATTCATTTGTACGATCCATTCTAATTCATTCGTACGATCCATTCTAATTCATTCATACGATCCATTCTAATTCATTCGTATGATCCATTCTAATTCATTCGTTCGATCCATTCTAATTCGTTCATACGATCCATTCTAATTCGTTCGTACGATCCATTCTAATTCGTTCGCATGAATATATCTATTCTAATTCATTCGTATGATCCATTCAAATTCATTCATTACGATCCCTTCTAATTCATTCGTACAATCCATTCAAATTCATTCGTACGATGCAATCTAATTCATTGACACAAATGTATCTATTCTAGTTCATTCGTACAATGCGTTCTAATCCATTCGTACGATCCATTCTAATCTATTCGTACGATCCATTCTAATTCATTCGCACGAATGTAACCATTCTAATTCATTCGTACGATCAATTCTAATTCATTCGTACGATCCATTCGAATTCATTCGTACGATCCATTCTAATTCATTCTCACAAATGTAACCTTTCTAATTCATTTGTACGATCCATTCTAATTCATTCGTACGATCCATTCTAATCCATTCGTACGATCCATTCTAATTCATTCGCACGAATGTATCCATTCTAATGTATTCGTACGATTCATTCTAATTCATTCGCACGATCCATTCTAATTCATTCATACGATCCATTCTAATTCATTCGTCTGATCCATTCTAATTCATTCGTATGATCCATTCTAATTCATTCGGATGATTCATTCTAATTCATTCGTACGATCCATTCTAATTCATTCGGTGGATCCATTCTAATTCATTCGTACGATCCATTCTAATTCATTCGCACGATCCATTCTAATTTATTCGTACTATCCATTCTAATTCATTCGTACGATCTATTCTAATTCATTCGCATGATCCATTCTAATTCATTCGTACGATCCATTCTTATTCATTCATACGATCCATTCTAATTCATTCGCATGATCCATTCTAATTCATTCGCACAATCCATTCTAATTCATTCGTACGATCCATTCCAATTCATTTGTACGAATGAATTAGAATGGACCGTACGAATGGATTAGAATGGATCGTACGAATGAATTAGAATAGATCATACGAACGAATTAGAATGGATCGTACGAACGAATTAGAATGGATCATATGAATGAATTAGAATGGATCGTACGAATGAATTATAATGGATACATTCGTGCGAATGAATTAGAATGGATCATACGAATGAATTAGACTGGATCGTACGAATAAATTAGAATGGATACATTCGTGCGAATGAATTAGAATGGATTGTGCGAATGAATTAGAACGGATTGTGCGAATGAGTTAGAATGGATCATGCGAATGAATTAGAATGGATCGGACGAATGAATTAGAATGGATCATAGGAATGAATTAGAATGGATCATGCAAATGAATTAGAATGGATCGTACGAATGAATTAGAATGGATCGTACGATTCATTCTAATTCATTCTCACAAATGTATCCATTCTAATTCATTCGTATGATCCATTCTAATTCATTCGCACGATCCATTCTAATTCATTTGCACAAATATATCGATTCTAATTCATTCGTACGATCCATTCTAATTCGTTCGTACGATCCATTCTAATTCGTTCGTACGATCCATTCTAATTCGTTCGTACGATCCATTCTAATTCATTCCTATGATCCATTCTAATTTATTCGTTCAAATATATCCATTCTAATTCATTCGTACGATCCATTCTAATTCATTCGCACGATCCATTCTAATTCATTCGTATGATCCATTCTAATTCATTCGTATGATCAATTCTAATTCATTCGCACGATCCATTCTAATTCATTTGTACGATCTATTCTAATTCATTCGTACGATCCATTCTAATTCATTCGTTTGATCCATTCTAATTCATTCCTATGATCTATTCTAATTCATTCGCTCGAATGTATCCATTCTTATTTATTTGTACGATCCATTCTTATTCATTCGTACGATCCATTCAAATTCATTCGCATGATCCATTCTAATTCATTCGTACGATCGATTCTAATTCATTCTCACGAATGTAACATTTCTAATTTATTTGTATGATCCATTCTAATTCATTCGTACGATCTATTCTAATCCATTCGTACAATCCATTCTAATCCATTTGTACGATCCATTCTAATTCATTCGTACGATCCATTCTAATTTATTCGAACACATATATCAATTCTGATCCATTCTAATTCATTCGCTCGAATGTATCCATTCTAATTCATTCGTACGATCCATTCTAATTAATTTGTCCGATCCATTCTAATTCATTTGTGCGTTACATTTTAATTCATTCGCACGATCCATTCTAATTCATTCGTACGATCCATTCTAATCCATTCGTACGATCCATTCTAATCCGTTCGTTCGATCCATTCTAATCCATTCGTACGATCCATTCTAATTCATTCGTATGATCTATTCTAATTTATTTGCTTGAATGTATCCATTCTAATTTATTCGTACGATCCAGTCTAATTCATTTGTACGATCCATTCTAATTCATTCGCACGAATGTATCCATTCTAATTCATTCGTACGATCCATTCTAATTCATTTGTATGATCCATTCCAATGCATTCGCACGATACATTCAAATTCATTCGCACGATCCATTCTAATTCTTTCGCACAATCCATTCTAATTCATTCGTACGATACATTCTAATTTATTCGTACGATCCATTCTAATTCATTCGCACGATCCATTCTAATTCATTCATACGAATGTATCAATTCTAATTCATTCGTACGATCTATTCTAATTCATTCGTACGATCAATTCTAATTCATTTGTACGATCCATTCTAATTCATTCGAACGAATGTATCCATTCTAATTCGTTCATACGATCCATTCTAATTCGTTCGTACGATCCATTCTAATTCGTTCGTACGATCCATTCTAATTCATTCGTATGATCCATTCTAATTCATTCCTACGATCTATTCTAATTCATTCGTATGATCCATTCTAATTCTTTCCTACGATCTATTCTAATTCATTCGCTCGAATGTATCCATTCTAATTCATTCGTTCGATCCATTCTAATTCATTCACTCGAATGTATCCATTCTAATTCATTCGTACGATACATTCTAATTCATTCGTTCGATCCATTCTAATTCATTCACTCGAATGTATCCATTCTAATTCATTCGTACGATCCATTCTAATTCACTCGCATGAATGTAACCATTCTAATTCATTCGCACGATCCATTCTAATTCATTCGTATGATCCATTCTTATTCATTCTCACAAATGTAACCTTTCTAATTCATTTGTACGATCCATTCTAATTCATTCGTACAATCCATTCTAATTCATTCGTACGATCCATTCTAATTCATTCGCACAATCAATTCTAATTCATTCGCACGAATGTATCCATTCTAATTCATTCGTACGATCCATTCTAATTCATTCGTACGATCCATTCTAATTCATTTGCATGATCCATTCGTACGATCCATTCTAATCCATTCGTACTATCCATTCTAATTCATTCGCACGAATGTAATCATTCTAATTCATTCGCACGATCCATTCTAATTCATTCGTACGATCCATTCTAATTCATTCGTACGATCCATTCTAATTCGTTCGTACGATCCATTCTAATTCGTTCATACGATCCATTCTAATTCATTCGCATAATCCATTCTAATTCATTCATACGATCCATTCTAATTCATTCGTATGATCCATTCTAACTCATTCGGATCAATTCGTACGATCCATTCTAATTCATTCGTATGATCCATTCGTACGATCCATTCTAATTCATTCGTACAATGCGTTATAATCCATTCGTACGATCCATTCTAATTCATTCGTATGATCTATTCTAATTCATTCGCACGAATGTATCCATTCTAATTCATTTGCACGATCCATTCTAATTCATTCCTATGATCCATTCTAATTCATTCGTACGATCCATTCTAATTCATTCGCTCGAATGTATCCATTCAAATTCATTCGTACGATCCATTCTAATTCGTTCGTACGATCCATTCTAATTCGTTCGTACGATCCATTCTAATTCATTCGTACGATCCATTCTAATGCATTCGTACGATCCATTCTAATTCATTCGTACGATCCATTCTAATTCATTCGTACGATCCATTCTAATTCATTCGTACGATTCATTCTAATTCATTCGCACGATCCATTCTAATTCATTTGTACGATCTAATTCTAATTAGAATAGATACATTTGTGCGAATGAATTAGATTGCATCGTACGAATGAATTTGAATGCATTCCAATTCATTCGTATGATCTAATTCTAATTCATTCGCACGATCCATTCTAATTAGAAAGGTTACATTCGAGCGAATGAAAAAGAATAGATCGTAGGAATGAATTAGAATGGATCATACGAATGAATTAGAATGGATCGTGCGAATGAATTAGAATGAATCGTACAAACGAATTAGAATGGATCGTACGGACGAATTAGAATGGATTGTACGAACGAATTAGAATGGATCGTACGAATGAATTAGAATGGATACATTCGAGCGAATGAATTAGAATGGATCGTACGAATGAATTAGAATGGATCATAGGAATGAATTAGAATGGATTGTGCAAATGAATTAGAATGGATACATTCGTGCGAATGAATTAGAATAGATCATACGAATGAATTAGAATGGATCGTACGAATGGATTAGAACGCATTGTACGAATGAATTAGAATGGATCGTACGAATGGATCATACGAATGAATTAGAATGGATCGTACGAATGGATCCGAATGAATTAGAATGGATCATACGAATGAATTAGAATGGATCGTACGAATGAATTAGAATGGATTGTGCGAATGAGTTATAATGGATCGTATGAACGAATTAGAATGGATCGTACGAATGAATTAGAATGGATACATTTGTGCGAATGCATTAGAATGGATCATATGAAAGAATTAGAATGGATCGTACGAATGAATTAGAATGGATCATATGAACGAATTAGAATGGATTGTACGAAAGAATTAGAATGGATACATTCGTACGATCCATTCTAATTCATTCGTACGATCCATTCTAATTCATTCATACGATCCATTCTAATTCATTCGCACGTACGATCCATTCTAATTCATTCGTACGATCCATTCAAATTCATTCGTATGATCCATTCTAATTTATTCACATGATCCATTATAATTCATTCGTACGATCCATTCTAATTTAATCGCACAATCCATTTTATTCATTTGTACGAATGAATCCATTCAAATTCATTCGCACGATCCATTCTAATTTATTCGTACGATCCATTCTAATTCATTTGTATGATCCATTCTAATTCATTCGCACAAATGTATCTATTCTAATTCATTCG
Source organism: Chamaelirium japonicum (assembly GCA_947650365.1). Lineage (NCBI taxonomy): Eukaryota > Viridiplantae > Streptophyta > Magnoliopsida > Liliales > Melanthiaceae > Chamaelirium > Chamaelirium japonicum. The sequence goes on along the minus strand of OX393552.1, from coordinate 48,065,436 downwards.
TGCAATCCATTCTAATCCATTCACCGAATGAATTAGAATGGATCGTAGGAATGAATTAGAATGGATCGTACGAATGAATTAGAATGGTTACATTCGTGCGAATGAATTAGAATGGATCGTACAAATGGATTAGAATGGATCGTACGAATGGATTAGAATGGATCGTACGAATGAATTAGAATGGATCGTACAAATGAATTAGAAAGGTTACATTTGTGAGAATGAATTAGAATGGATCGTACGAATGGATTAGAATGGATCGTACGAATGAATTAGAATGGTTCATACAAATGAATTAGAAAGGTTACATTCGTGAGAATGAATTAGAATGGATCGTACGAATGAATTAGAATGGATTATGCGAATGAATTTGAATGGATCGTACGAATGAATTAGAATGGATCGAACGAATGAATTAGAATGGATCGTATGAACGAATTAGAATGGATCGTACGAATGAATTAGAATGGATACATTCGAGCGAATGAATTAGAATGGATCATACGAATGAATTAGAATGGGTCATAGGAATGAATTAGAATGGATCGTACGAATGAATTAGAATAGATCGTACGAATGAATTAGAATAGATACATTCGAGCGAATGAATTAGAATGGATCGTACGAATGAATTAGAATGGATCATAGAAATGAATTAGAATGGATCGTGCAAATGAATTAGAATGGATACATTTGTGCGAATGAATTAGAATGGATCGTAGGAATGAATTAGAATGGATGGTACGAATGAATTAGAATGGTTACATTCGTGCGAATGAATTAGAATGGATCATAGGAATGAATTAGAACGGATCGTGCGAATGAATTAGAATGGATCGTACGAATGAATTAGAATGGATCGTACGAATGAATTAGAATGAATTCATTCGTACGATCCATTCTAATTTATTTGTTTGATCCATTCTAATTCGTTCGTACGATCCGTTCTAATTCATTCGCACGATCCATTCTAATTCATTCACACGAATGTATCTGTTGGGGGTAGCTGAAATCCGCCCCAGAGTTCGCCCCCCCCCCCCCCCCATGCTCCCCGAAGTATCTTGACAGGGAGCGAGATCCATATTGGGCTGAAGGGGCCTAGGCAAAGAGCTCGATCAAGCTCGCTGGAGCTCGCCTAAGCTCGCTCAGGAGCTCGCCTAAGCTCGCTCAGGAGCTCGCCTAAGCTCGCTCAGGAGCTCGCCTAAGCTCGCTCAGGAGCTCGCCCAAGCTCATGCAAGAGCTCGCCAAGCTCGCACGAGAATTCGCCTGCAGTGGCAGCGGGAGTTCGCCTAATGCATACAAAGATACAGGCACCAGAGACACCCCCAGCTCGCGCAGGAGCTCGCCCATGCTCGCTCAGGAGCTCGCCTAGCTCGCTCAGGAGCTCGCCCAATCTCGCCCAGACCCCTGTTTATCGAAGAGGTCGCTCCTGCGAGGTCCGACTCTTGATGGATATGGAGAAAAGGACGGAGCGACGGAGGGCGAGCTCGCCCTGACTTCCCACCCGAGGTCGCCCACAATAGAGCAGCATGAAAGGCCGCCAGGTATCGAAACCCCACTGAAGCTACGTGGATGATTGTAGTCCACAGAAGCCCGCCAGAGTCAGTCTTGAGACCTCTCAGACTTGAACATGCCAGAATAGCCACCTGGCAGCGACAAGAAAGATGCTCTCCCTCACTCAAACCGCCTGGCAGGCTCGATGACAAAGAATGTCAGGGGTGCGAGTATCAAGGACTGTCAGGGACCCACGCGAGCCAGAACGTGGGGGTCTAGAAGGCGCCGGAGAGAATCTCCACGTGTCGGGCCACCATAGGTCGCCAATGTCTATAAATGCCCACCCCCAGGCTCTAGAGTACAGGTTCGAAACCCTTTTCCCTACCACTTTCGTCTACTACAGCTCGCCGTTGAGCACCTGAGACTGACTTGAGCGTCGGAGGGTCTGCGCTCCAAAGGGAGCCAGCCATTCTTACGCTTTTTCTTTGTCTTGCAGGCAGCCTGCACGGACCAGCGAAAAATCCCCCAAACAGTATCCATTCTAATTCATTTGCACGATCCATTCTAATTCATTTGTACGATCCATTCTAATTCATTCATCCGATCCATTCAAATTCATTCATACGATCCATTCTAATTCATTCGTACGATCCATTCTAATTTATTCGCTCGAATATATCCATTCTAATTCATTCGTATAATCCATTCTAATTCATTCGCACGATCCATTCTAATTCATTCGTATGATCCATTCTAATTCATTCCTACGATCTATTCTAATTCATTCGCTCGAATGTATCCATTCTAATTCATTCGTTCGATCCATTCTAATTCATTCGTACGATCCATTCTAATTCATTCGTACAATCCATTCTAATTCATTCGTATGATCTATTCTAATTCATTCGCACGATCCATTCTAATTCATTCGCACGAATATATCCATTCTAATTCATTCATACGAACCATTCTATTTCATTCGTACGATCCATTCTAATTCATTCGCACGATCCATTCTAATTCATTCGTATGATCAATTCTAATTCATTAGTATGAGCTATTCTAATTCATTCGTACGATCCATTCTAATTCATTCGTACGATCCATTCTAATTCATTCGCACAAATGTATCCATTCTAATTCATTAGTATGATCAATTCTAATTCATTCGCACGATCCATTCTAATTCATTCGCACGAATGTATCCATTCTAATTCATTCGTACAATCCATTCTAATTCATTCGCACGATCCATTCTAATTCATTCGTATGATTCATTCTAATTCATTCCTATGATCTATTCTAATTCATTCGCTCGAATGTATCCATTCTAATTTATTCGTTCGATCCATTCTAATTCATTCGTACGATCCATTCAAATTCATTCGCACGATCCATTCTAATTCATTCGTACGATCTATTCTAATTCATTCGTACGATCCATTCAAATTCATTCGTACGAATGAATTAGAATGGATCATACAAATGAATTAGAAAGGTTACATTCGTGAGAATGAATTAGAATGGATCGTACGAATGAATTAGAATGGATCCTACGAAAGAATTAGAATGGATACATTCGAGCAAATGAATTAGAATGGATCGTACGAATGAATTAGAATGGATCATAGGAATGAATTAGAATGGATCGTGCAAATGAATTAGAATGGATCGTATGAATGAATAAGAATGGATCGTACGAATGAATTAGAATGGATACATTTGTGCGAATGAATTAGAATGGATAGTGCGAATGAATTGGAATGGATCATACGAATGAATTAGAATGGATAAATTTATGCGAATGAATTAGAATGAATCGTACTAATTCATTAGAATGGATCGTACGAATGAATTAGAATAGCTCATACGAATGAATTAGAATGGATCGTACGAATAAATTAGAATGGATCGTGCGAATGAATTAGAATGGATCATACGAATGAATTAGAATGGATCATACAAATGAATTGGAATGGATCGTACGAATGAATTAGAATACATCATGTGAATGAATTAGAATGGATTGTACGTTTGAATTAGATTGGATTGTGCGAATGAATTAGAATGGATACATTCGTGCGAATGAATTAGAATAGATCGTATGAATGAATTAGAATAGATCGTACGAATGAATTAGAATGGATACATTTGTACGAATGAATTAGAATGGATCGTACGAATAAATTAGAATGGATCATACGAATGAATTAGAATGGATAGTGCGAATGAATTAGAATGGATCGTATGAATGAATTGGAATGGATTGTACGAATGAATTAGAATAGATCGTGCGAATGAATTAGAATGGATCGTACGAAAGAATTAGAATGGATCGTACGAATGAATTAGAATGGATCATACGAATGAATTAGAATCGATCATGCGAATGAATTAGAATGGATCGTACAAATGAATTAGAATGGATACATTTGTGCGATGAATAAGAATGGAGCGTACGAATGAATTAGAATGGATCATACGAATGGATTAGAATGGATCGTACGAATGGATTAGAATGGATCGTGCAAATGAATTAGAATGGATACATTCGTGCGAATGAATTAGAATGGATCGTAGGAATGAATTAGAATGGATCGTACGAATGAATTAGAATGGTTACATTCGTGCGAATGAATAAGAATGGATCGTACGAATGAATTAGAATGGATCGAACAAATGAATTAGAATGGATACATTCGAGCGAATGAATTAGAATAGATCGTAGGAATGAATTAGAATGGATCATACGAATGAATTAGAATGAATCGTATGAATGAATTAGAATGGATCGTACGAATGAATTAGAATGGATACATTTGTACGAATAAATTAGAATGGAATGTACGAATGAATTAGAATGGATACATTCTTGCGAATTAATTAGAATGGATCGTATATTCATGCAAATAAATTAGAATGGATCATACGAATGAATTAGAATGGATCGTGCGAATGAATTAGAATGAATCGTACGAATGCATTAGAATGGATCGTACGAATGAATTAGAATGGATACATTTGTGCGAATGAATTAGAATGGATCGTACGAATGAATTAGAATGGATCGTACGAATGAATTAGAATTGATCATACTAATGAATTAGAATGGATCATACGAATGAATTAGAATGGATCGTGCGAATGAATTAGAATGGATCGTACGAATAAATTAGAATGGATCGTACGAATGAATTAGAATGGATATATTCATGCGAATGAATTAGAATGGATCGTGCGAATGAATTAGAATAGATCATACGAATGAATTAGAATGGATTGTACGAATGAATTAGAATGGATACATTCGTGCGAATGAATTAGAATGGATCGGATGAATGAATTAGAATAGATCGTACGATTCATTCTAATTCATTCGTATGATCCATTCTAATTCATTCGTACGATCTATTCTAATTCATTCGCATGATCCATTCTAATTCATTCGTACGATCCATTCTAATTCATTCGTCCGATCCATTCAAATTCATTCGTACGATGCAATCTAATTCATTCGCACAAATGTATCTATTCTAATTCATTCGTACAATGAGTTCTAATCCATTCGTACGATCCATTCTAATCCATTCGTACAATCCATTCTAATTAATTCGTATGATCCATTCTAATTCATTCGTACGATCCATTCTAATTCATTTGCATGAATGTATCCATTCTAATTTATTCGTACGATCCAGTCTAATTCATTCGTACGATCCATTCTAATTCATTCGCACGAATATATCCATTCTAATTCATTTGTACGATCCCTTGTAATTCATTCGCACGATCCATTCCAATTCTTTCATATGATCCATTCTAATTCATTCGTACGAATGTATCCATTCTAGTTGATTCGTACGCTCTATTCTAATTCATTCATACGCTCCATTCTTATTCATCGCACAAATGTATCCATTCTAATTTATTCGTACCATCCAATCTAATTCAATCATATGATCCATTCTAATTCATTCGCACAAATGTATCGTACGAATAAATTAAAATGGATCATACAAATGAATTAGAAAGGTTACATTCGTGAGAATGAATTAGAATGGATCGTACGAATGAATTAGAATGGATCATGCGAATGAATTTGAATGGATCGTACGAATGAATTAGAATGGATCGAACGAATGAATTAGAATGGATACATTCGAGCGAATGAATTAGAATAGATCGTAGGAATGAATTAGAATGGATCATACAAATGAATTAGAATGGATCGAGCGAATGAATTAGAATGGATCGTACGAACGAATTAGAATGGATCGTATGAACGAATTAGAATGGATCGTACGAATGAATTAGAATGGATACATTCGAGCGAATGAATTAGAATGGATCGTATGAATGAATTAGAATGGATCATAGGAATGAATTAGAATGGATCGTGCAAATGAATTAGAATGGATACATTCGTGCGAATGAATTAGAATGGATCGTAGGAATGAATTAGAATGGATCGTATGAATGAATTAGAATGGTTACATTCGTGCGAATGAATTAGAATGGATCGTATGAATGGATTAGAATGGATCGTACGAATAGATTAGAATGGATCGTATGAATGAATTAGAATGGATCGTACAAATGAATTAGAAGGGTTACATTTGTGAGAATGAATTAGAATGGATCGTATGAATGAATTAGAATGGATCGTACGAATGGATTAGAATGGATCGTACGAATGAATTAGAATAGCTCATACGAATGAATTAGAATGAATCGTATGAATGAATTAGAATGGTTACATTCGTGCGAATGAATTAGAATAGATCATACGTATGAATTAGAATAGTTCGTACGAATGAATTAGAATGGATACATTTGTGCGAATGAATTAGAATGGATCGTATATTCGTGCAAATAAATTAGAATGGATCGTACAAATGAATTAGAATGGATCGTACGAATGAATTAGAATGGATATATTTGAACGAATAAATTAGAATGGATCATACGAATGAATTAGAATGGATCGTACGAATGAATTAGAATGGATCGTGTGAATGAATTAGAATCGATCGTACGAATGAATTAGAATGGATCGTACGAATGAATTAGAACGGATCGTACGAATGAATAAGAATGGATCGTGCGATTGAATTAGAAAGGATCGTACGAATGAATTAGAATGGATATATTCGTGCAAATGAATTAGAATGGATCGTACGAATGAATTAGAATGGATATATTTGAACGAATAAATTAGAATGGATCATACGAATGAATTAGAATGGATCGTACGAATGAATTAGAATGGATCGTGCGAATGAATTAGAATCGATCGTACGAATGAATTAGAATGGATCGTACGAATGAATTAGAATGGATCATGCAAATGAATTAGAATGGATCGTGCAAATGAATTAGAATGGATCGTGCGAATGAATTAGAATGGATCGTACGAATGAATTAGAATGTATCGTGCGAATAAATTAGAATGGATACATTTGTGCGAATGAATTAGAATGAATCATACGAATGAATTAGAATGGATCGTGCGAATGAATTAGAATGGATCGTACGAATGAATTAGAATGGACACATTCGTGCAAATGAATTATAATGGATCGTATGAATGAATTAGAATGGATCGTACAAATGAATTAGAATGAATCATAGGAATGAATTAGAATGGATCGTACGAATGAATTAGAATGGATCGTGCGAATAAATTACAATGGATACATTCTTGCGAATAAAATAGAATGGACCATACGAATGAATTAGAATGGATCATGCGAATGAATTAGAATGGATACATTCGTGCGAATGAATTAGAATGGATTGTGCGAATGAATTTGAATGGATCATGCGAATGCATTGGAATGGATCATACAAATGAATTAGAATGGATCATACGAATGAATTAGAATGGATACATTCGTGCGAATGAATTAGATTGGATCGTACAAATGAATTAGACTGGATCATACGAATAAATTAGAATGGATACATTCAAGCAAATAAATTAGAATGGATCGTACGAATGAATTATAATGGATCATACGAATGAATTAGAATGGATCGTACGAATGAATTAGAATGGATCATAGGAATCAATTAGAATGGATCGTACAAATGAATTAGAATGGATCGTGCGAATGAATTAGAATGGATCGTACGAATGAATTAGAATGGATCATAGGATTCAATTAGAATGGATCGTACAAATGAATTAGAATGGATCGTGCGAATGAATTAGAATGGATCGTACGAACGAATTAGAATGGATGTACGAACAAATTAGAATGGATCGTATGAACGAATTAGAATGGATTGTATGAATGGATTAGAATGGATCGTATGAATGGATTAGAATGGATCGTACGAATGAATTAGAATGGATTGTACGAATGAACTAGAATGGATACATTCATGCGAATGAATTAGAATGGATTGTGCGAATGAATTAGAACGGATTGTGCGAATGAATTAGAATGGATCGTTTGAATGAATAAGAATGGATCGTACGAATGAATTAGAATGGATACATTCGGGCGAATGAATTAGAATGGATTAGATTGGATCGTACGAATTAATTAGAATGGATCGTACAAATGAATTAGAATGGATCGTACGAATGAATTAGAATGGATCGTATGAATGGATTAGAACGCATTGTACGAATGAATTAGAATAGATCGTACGAATGGATTAGAATGGATCGTACGAATGAATTAGAATGGATCGTACGAATGAATTAGAATGGATACATTCGAGCGAATGAATTAGAATGGATCGTACGAATGAATTAGAATGGATCATAGGAATGAATTAGAATGGATCGTGCAAACGAATTAGAATGGATACATTCGTGCGAATGAATTAGAATGGATCATAGGAATGAATTAGAATGGATCATGCGAATGAATTTTAATGGATCGTATGAATCAATTAGAATGGATCGAATGGATGAATTAGAATGGATACATTCGAGCGAATGAATTAGAATAGATCGTAGGAATGAATTAGAATGGATCATAGGAATGAATTAGAATGGATCGTGCGAATGAATTAGAATGGATTGTACGAATGAATTAGAATGGATACATTCGTGCGAATGAATTAGAATGGATCGTACGAATGAATTAGAATGGATCGTACGAATGAATTAGAATGGATCGTACAAATGAATTAGAATGGATACATTTGTACGAATAAATTAGAATGGATTGTACGAATGAATTAGAATGGATCGTACGAATGAATTAAAATAGATCCACCGAATGAGTTAGAATATATCATACGAATGAATTAGAATGGATCGTACGAATGAATTTGAATGGATCGTACGAATGAATTAGAATGGATCGTATGAATGAATAAGAATGGATCGTACGAATGAATTAGAATGGATCGTGCGAATGAATTAGAATGAATCGTACGAATGCATTAGAATGGATCGTACTTATGAATTAGAATGAATCGTATGATCCATTCTAATTCATTCGTCCGATCCATTCTAATTCATTCGCACGAATGTATCCATTCTAATTCATTCGTACAATCCATTCTAATTCATTCGCACGATCCATTCTAATTCATTTCTACGATCTATTCTAATTCATTCTAATTCATTCGTACAATCCATTCTAATTCATTCGCACGATCCATTCTAATTCATTCGTATGATCCATTCTAATTCATTCGTACGATCCATTCTAATTCATTCATATGATCCATTCTAACTCATTCGCACAAATGTATCCATTCTAATTCATTCGTACGATCCATTCTAATTCATTCACACGATCCATTCTAATTAATTCGTACGATCCATTCTAATTCATTCGTGCGATCTATTCTAATTCATGCGAATGAATTAGAATGGATCGTACAAATGGATTAGAATAGATCGTACGAATGGATTAGAATCGATCGTACGAATGGATTAGAATGGATCATACAAATGAATTAGAAAGGTTACATTCGTGAGAATGAATTAGAATGGATCGTACGAATGAATTAGAATGGATCGTACGAATGAATTAGAATGGATACATTCGAGCGAATGAATTAGAATGGATTGTACGAATGAATTAGAATGGATCATAGGAACGAATTAGAATGGATCGTGCAAATGAATTAGAATGGATACATTCGTGTGAATGAATTAGAATGGATCGTACGAATGAATTAGAATGGATCATAGGAATGAATTAGAATGGATCGTGCAAATGAATTAGAATGGATACATTCGTGCGAATGAATTAGAATGGATCGTAGGAATGAATTAGAATGGATCGTACGAATGAATTAGAATGGTTACACTTGTGCGAATGAATTAGAATGGATCATACGAATGGATTAGAATGGATCGTACGAATGTATTAGACTGGATCGTACGAATGAATTAGAATGGATCGTACAAATGAATTAGAAAGGTTACATTTGTGAGAATGAATTAGAATGGATCGTACGAATGGATTAGAATGGATCGTACGAATGAATTAGAATGGATCATACAAATGAATTAGAAAGGTTACATTTGTGAGAATGAATTAGAATAGATACATTTGTGCGAATGAATTAGAATAGATTAGAATGGATCGTACGAATGGATTAGAATCCATTCTAATTCATTTGTATGATCCATTCTAATTCATCGCACGATCCATTCTAATTCATTCGCTCGAATGTATCCATTCTAATTCATTCGTACGATCCATTCTAATGCATTCGTATGATCCATTCTAATTCATTCGTACGATCCATTCTAATACATTCGCACAAATGTATCCATTCTAATTCATTCGTATGATCTATTCTAATTCGTTCGTACGATCCATTCTAATTTATTTGCACGATCCATTCTAATTCATTCCTATGATCCATTCTAATTCATTCGTATGATCCATTCTAATTCATTCGCTCGAATGTATCCATTCTAATTCATTCGTACGATCCATTCTAATTCATTCGTACGATCCATTCTAATTCATTCGCACAAATGTATCCATTCTAATTCATTCGTACGATCCATTCTAATTCATTCGCACGATCCATTCTAATTCATTCGTACGATCCATTCTAATTCATTCGCACGATCCATTCTAATTCATTCGTACGATCCATTCTAATTCATTCGTACAATCCATTCAAATTCATTCGTACGATGCAATCTAATACATTCGCACAAATGCATCTATTCTAATTCGTTCGCTCGAATGTATCTATTCTAATTCATTCTAATTCAGTCGTATGATCCATTCTAATTCATTCGCTCGAATGTATCCATTATAATTCATTCGTACGATCCAGTCTAATTCATTCGTACGATCCATTCTAATTCATTCGCACAAATGTATCCATTATAATTCGTTCGTACGATCCATTCTAATTCGTTCGTACGATCTATTCTAATTCATTCGAACGATCCATTCTAATTCATTTGTATGATCCATTTTAATTCATTCGCATGATCCATTTTAATTTATTCATATGATACATTCGTGCGAATGAATTAGAATGGATCGTACGAATGAATTAGAATGGATCGTACGAATGAATTATAATAGATCTTGCGAATAAATTAGAATGGATCATACGAATGAATTAGAATAGATATATTCATGCGAATGAATTAGAATGGATCATACGAATGAATTAGAATGGATCGTGCGAATGAATTAGAATGGATCGTATGAATAAATTAGAATGGAGCGTACGAATAAATTAAAATGGATACATTTGTGCGAATGAATTAGAATGGATCATACGATTGAATTAGAATGGATCATGCGAATGAATTAGAATGGATCGTACGAATGGATTAGAATGGATCATAGGAATGAATTAGAATGGATCGTGCAAGTGAATTAGAATGGATACATTCGTGCGAATGAATTAGAATGGATCGTACGAATGAATTAGAATGGATCGTACGAATGAATTAAATGGTTACATTCGTGCGAATGAATTAGAATGGATCGTACGAATGGATTAGAATGGATCGTACGAATGGATTAGAATGGATCGTACGAATGAATTAGAATGGATCGTACGAATGGATTAGAAAGGTTACATTTCTGAGAATGAATTAGAATGGATCGTACGAATGGATTAGAATGGATCGTACGAATGGATTAGAATGGATCGTACGAATAAATTAGAATGGATACATGCGAATGAATTAGAATGGATTGTGCGAATGAATTAGAATGGATTGTACGAATGAAATAGAATGGATCGTACGAATGAATTAGAATGTTTACATTCGTGCGAATGAATTAGAATGGATCGTACGAATGAATTAGAATGGATCGTGCGAATGAATTAGAATTGATCATACGAATGAATTAGAATGGATCGTACGAATGGATTAGTACGAATGAATTAAAATGGATTAGAATGGATCGTACGAATGAATTAGAATGGATCGTACGAATGGATTAAAATGGATCGTACGAATGGATTAGAATGGATCGTATGAATGGATTAGAACGCATTGTATGAATGAATTAGAATAGATATATTTGTACGAATGAATTAGAATGGATCGTACGAATGGATTAGAATGGATCGTACGAATGGATTAGAATGGATCGTACGAATGAATTAGAAATATTGTACGAATGAATTAGAATGGATCGTACTATTGAATTAGAATGGTTACATTCGTGCGAATGAATTAGAATGGATCGTACGAATGGATTAGAATGGATCGTACGAATGAATTAGAATGGATCGAACGAATGAATTAGAATGGATCGTACGAACGTATTAGAATGGATCGTATGAACGAATTAGAATGGATCGTACGAATAAATTAGAATGGATACATTCGTGCGAATGAATTAGAATGGATCATACGAATAAATTAAAATGGATCGTACGAATGAATTAGAATGGATTATGCGAATGAATTAGAATGGATCGTATGAATGAATTAGAATGGTTACATTCGTGCGAATGAATTAGAATGGATCGTACGAATGGTTTATAATGGATCGTGCGAATGGATTAGAATGGATCGTACGAATGAATTAGAATGGATCGTACGAATGAATTAGAATGGATCGTATGAACGAATTAGAATGGATCGTACGAATGAATTAGAATGGATCATACGAATAAATTAGAATGGATCGTACGAATGAATTAGAATGGATTGTGCGAATGAATTAAAATGGATCGTATGAATGAATTAGAATGGTTACAGTCCTGCGAATGAAATAGATTGGATCGTACGAATGGTTTAGAATGGATCGTACGAATGGATTAGAATGGATCGTACTAATGAATTATAACAGATACATTCGTGCGAATGAATTAGAATGGATCGTAGGAATGAATTAGAATGGATCGTACGAATGAACTAGAATGGATACATTCGTGCGAATGAATTAGAATGGATCATATGAAAGAATTAGAATGGATCGTGCGAATGAATTAGAAAGGATCGTACGAATGAATTAGAATGGATCGAACGAATGAATTAGAATGGATACATTCGAATGAATGAATTAGAATAGATCGTATGAATTAATTAGAATGGAACGTATAAATGAATTAGAAAGGTTACATTTGTGCGAATGAATCAGAATGGATCGTATGAATGAATAAGAATGGATTGTACGAATGAATTAGAATGGATCGTGCGAATGAAATAGAATGAATCGTGCGAATGCATTAGAATGGATCGTACGAATGAATTAGAATGGATACATTTGTGCGAATGAATTAGAATGGATCGTGCGAATGTATTAGAATGGATCGTACGAATGAATTAGAATGGATATATTTATGCGAATGAATTAGAATGAATCGTATGAATGCATTAGAATGGATCGTACGAATGGATCAGAATGTATCGTACGAATAAATAAGAATGGATCGTATAAATGAATAAGAAAGGTTACATTTGTGAGAATGAATTAGAATGGATCGTACGAATGAATTAGAATGGATCGTACGAACGAATTAGAATGGATCGTACGAATGAATTAGAATGGATCGTACGAATGAATTAGAATGGATCATATGAATGAATTTGAATGGTTACATTCGTGCGAATAAATTAGAATGGATCGTACGAATGGATTAGAAAGGATCGTACGAATGAATTAGAATGGATACATTCGAGCGAATGAATTAGAATAGATCATAGGAATGAATTAGAATGGATCGTACAAATGAATTAGAAAGGTTACATTTGTGCGAATGAATTAGAATGGATCGTATGAATGAATAAGAATGGATCGTACGAACGAATTAGAATGGATCGTGTGAATGAATTAGAATGAATCATACGAATGCATTAGAATGGATCGTACGAATGAATTAGAATGGATACATTCGTGCGAATGAATTAGAATGGATTATAGGAATGAATTAGAATGGATCGTACGAATGAATTAGAATGGTTACATTCGTGCGAATGAATTAGAATGGATCGCACGAATGGTTTCGAATGGATCGTATGAATGGATTAGAATGGATTGTATGAATGAATTAGAATGGATCGTACAAATGAATTAGAAAGGTTACATTTGTGAAAATGAATTAGAATGGATCGTACGAATGAATTAGAATGGATCGTACGAACGAATTAGAATGGATCGTACTAATGAATTAGAATGGATCATATGACTGAATTAAAATAGTTACATTCGTGCGAATGAATTAGAATGGATCGTACGAATGGATTAGAATGGATCGTACGAATGGATTAGAACGCATTGTACCAATGAATTAGACTAGATACATTTGTACGAATGGATTAGAATGGATCGTACGAATGAATTAGAATGGATCGTACGAATGAATTAGAATGGATCGAACAAATGAATTAGAATGGATACATTCGAGCGAATGAATTAGAATAGATCGTAGGAATGAATTAGAATGGATCATACGAATGAATTAGAATGGATCGTGCGAATGAATTAGAATGGATTGTACGAATGAATTAGAATGGATACATTCGAGCGAATGAATTAGAATGGATCATACGAATGAATTAGAATGGATCATAGGAATGAATTAGAATAGATCGTACGAATGGATTAGAACGCATTGTACGAATGAATTAGAATGGATCGTACAAATGAATTAGAATGGATACATTCGTGCGAATGAATTAGAATGGATCGTACGAATGAATTAGAATGGATCGTGCGAATGAATTAGAATGGATAGTGCGAATGAATTAGAATGGATCGTACGAATGAATTAGAATGGATCCACCGAATGAGTTAGAATGGATCATACGAATGAATTAGAATGGATCGTACGAACGAATTAGAATGAATCGTACGATCCATTCTAATTCATTCGTCCGATCCATTCTAATTCATTCGCACGAATGTATCCATTCTAATTCATTCGTACAATCCATTCTAATTCATTCGCACGATCCATTCTAATTCATTCGTATGATCCATTCTAATTCATTCCTACGATCTATTCTAATTCATTCGCTCGAATGTATCCATTCTAATTTATTCGTTCGATCCATTCTAATCCATTCGTACGATCCATTCTAATTAATTCCTATGATCCATTCTAATTCATTCGTACGATCCATTCTAATTCATTCGCTCGAATGTATCCATTCTAATTTATTCGTATGATCCATTCTAATTCATTCGTACGATCCATTCTAATCCATTCGTACGATCCATTCTAATTCATTCGTACAATGCGTTCTAATCCATTCGTACGATCCATTCTAATCCTTTCGTACGATCCATTCTAATTCATTCGCACGAATGTAACCATTCTAATTCATTCGTACGATCCATTCTAATTCATTCCTACGATCCATTCTAATTCATTTGCACGAATGTATCCATTCTAATTCATTTGCATGATCCATTCTAATTCATTCCTATGATCCATTCTAATTCATTCGTACGATCCATTGTAATTCATTCGCACGAATCTAACCATTCTAATTCATTTGTACGATCCATTCTAATTCATTCCTACGATCCATTCTAATTCATTCGCACGAATGTATCCATTCTAATTCATTTGCACGATCCATTCTAATTCATTCCTATGATCCATTCTAATTTATTTGTACGATCCATTCTAATTCATTCGCTCGAATGTATCCATTCTAATTTATTCGTACGATCCATTCTAATCCATTCGTACGATCCATTCTAATCCATTCATACGATCCATTCTAATTCATTTGTACGATCCATTCTAATTCATTCGCACAAATGTATCCATTCTAATTCATTCGTACGATCCGTTCTAATTCATTCCTACGATCTATTCTAATTCATTCGCTCGAATGTATCCATTCTAATTCATTCGTTCGATCCATTCTAATTCATTCGTACGATCCATTCAAATTCATTCGCATGATCCATTCTAATTCATTCGTACGATCTATTCTAATTCATTCTCACGAATGTAACCTTTCTAATTCATTTGTATGATCCATTCTAATTCATTCGTACGATCCATTCTAATCCATTCATACGATCCATTCTAATCCATTCGTACGATCCATTCTAATCCATTCGTACGATCCATTCTAATTCATTCTCACAAATATAACCTTTCTAATTCATTTGTACGATCCATTCTAATTCACTCGTACGATCCATTCTAATTCATTCGTACGATCCATTCTAATTCATTCGCTCGAATGTATCCATTCTAATTCATTCGTACGATCCATTCTAATTCATTCGTACGATCCATTCTAATTCATTCTCATGAATGTAACCTTTCTAATTCATTCGTACGATGCAATCTAATTCATTCGCACGAATATATCCATTCTAATTCATTCATACGATCCATTCTAATTCATTCGTACAATCCATTCTAATTCATTCGCATGATCCATTCTAATTCATTCGTACGATTCATTCAAATTTATTCGTACGATCCATTCTAATTCATTCGCACGATCCATTCTAATTCATTTGCACAAATGTATCCATTCTAATTCATTCATTCGATCCATTCTAATTCAATCGTACGATCCATTCAAATTCATTCGCACGATCCATTCTAATTCATTCGTACGATCCATTCTAATTCATTCGCACGATCCATTCTAATTCATTCGTATGATCCATTCTAATTCATTCCTACGATCTATTCTAATTCATTCGCTCGAATGTATCCATTCTAATTCATTCGTACGATCCATTCTAATTCATTCGTACGATCCATTCTAATTCATTCCTACGATCCATTCAAATTCATTCACACGAATGTATCCATTCTAATTCATTTGCACGATCCATTCTAATTCATTCCTATGATCCATTTCAATTCATTCGTACGATCCATCTAATTCATTCGCTTGTACGAATGCATTAGAATGGATCGTACGAATAAATTAGAATGAATCGAACGAATGAATTAGAATGGATACATTCGAGCGAATGAATTACAATAGATCGTAGAAATGAATTAGAATAGATCATACGAATGAATTAGAATGGATCGTGCGAATGAATTAGAATGGATTGTACGAATGAATTAGAATGGATACATTCCTGCGAATGAATTAGAATGGATCGAACGAATGAATTAGAATGGATCATACGAATGCATTAGAATGGATCGTACGAATGAATTAGAACGGATACATTCGAGCGAATGAATTAGAATGGATCGTGCGATGAATTAGAATGGATCATACAATTGAATTAGAATGGATTCTAATCTATTCGTATGATCCATTCTAATCTATTCTAATTAATTCGCACAAATGTATCCATTCTAATTCATTCGCACGAATGGAACCTTTCTAATTCGTTTGTATGATCCATTCAAATTCATTCGTACGAATGAATAGAATGGATCGTACGAATGAATCGTACGAACGAATTAGAATGGATCGTACGAATGAATTAGAATGGATCGTACGAATGAATTAGAATGGATCGTACAAATGAATTAGAAAGGTTACATTTGTGAGAATGAATTAGAATGGATTGTACGAATGAATTAGAATGGATCGTACGAATGGATTAGAATGGATCGTACGAATGGATTAGAATGGATCATACGAATGAATTACAATGGATCATACAAATTAATTAGAATGGATCGAACGAATGAATTAGAAAGGATACATTCGAGCGAATGAATTAGAATAGATTGAAGGAATGAATTAGAATGGATCATACGAATGAATTAGAATGGATCGTGCGAATGAATTAGAATGGATTGTACGAATGAATTAGAATGGATACATACGTGCGAATGAATTAGAATGGATCGTACGAATGAATTAGAATGGATCGTACGAATGAATTAGAATGAATCGTACGAATGAATTAGAATGGATCGTACGAATGAATTAGAATGGATTGTACGAATGAATTAGAATAGATACATTTTTACGAATAAATTAGAATGGATTGTACGAATGAATTAGAATGGATACATTCTTGCGAATAAATTAGAATGGATCGTATATTCGTGCAAATAAATTAGAATGGATCGTACGAATAAATTAGAATGGATCGTGCGAATGGATTAGAATGGATCGTACGAATGGATTAGAATGGATCGTACGAATGAATTAGAATGGATCATACAAATGAATTAGAAAGATTACATTCGTGAGAATGAATTAGAATGGATCGTACGATCCATTCTAATTCATTCTCACGAATGTAACCTTTCTAATTCATTTGTATGATCCATTCGTACGATCCATTCTAATTCATTCGTACGATCCATTCTAATTCATTCTCACGAATGTAACCTTTCTAATTCATTTGTATGATCCATTCTAATTCATTCGCACGATCCATTCTAATTCATTCGTACGATCCATTCTAATTCATTCGCACGATCCATTAATTAGAATGAATAAATTCGTGCGAATGAATTAGAATGGATCATAGGAATGAATTAGAATGGATCGTACGAATGAATTAGAATGGTTACATTCGTGCGAATGAATTAGAATGGATCGTATGAACGAATTAGAATGGATCATACGAATGAATTAGAATAGATCGTACGAATGAATTAGAATGGATCATATGAATGAATTAGAATGGTTACATTCTTGCGAATGAATTAGAATGGATCGTACGAATGGATTAGAATGGATCGTACGAATGGATTAGAATGGATCGTACGAATGGATTAGAATGGATCATACAAATGAATTAGAAAGGTTACATTCGTGAGAATGAATTAGAATGGATCGTACGAATGAATTAGAATGGATCGAACGAATGAATTAGAATGGATACATTCGAGCGAATGAATTAGAATAGATCGTAGGAATGAATTAGAATGGATCATACGAATGAATTAGAATGGATCGTGCGAATGAATTAGAATGGATTGTACGAATGAATTAGAATGGATACATTCGTGCGAGAATGAATCGTACGATCCATTCTAATTCATTCGTCCGATCCATTCTAATTCATTCGCACAAATGTATCCATTCTAATTCATTCGTACGATCCTTTCTAATTCATTCATATGATTCATTCTAATTCATTCTCAAGAATGTAACCTTTCTAATTCATTTGTACGATCCATTCTAATTAGAAAGGTTACATTCGAGCGAATGAATTAGAATAGATCGTAGGAATGAATTAGAATAAATCATACGAATGAATTAGAATGGATCGTGCGAATGAATTAGAATGAATCGTACGAATGCATTAGAATGGATCGTACGAATGAATTAGAATGAATCGTACGAACGAATTAGAATGGATCGTATGAACGAATTAGAATGGATCGTACGAACGAATTAGAATGGATCGTACGAATGAATTAGAATGGATACATTCGAGCGAATGAATTAGAATGGATCGTACGAATGAATTAGAATGGAACGTATGAATGGATTAGAATGGATACATTCGAGTCAATGAATTAGAATAGATCGTAGGAATGAATTAGAATGGATCATACGAATGAATTAGAATGGATCGTGCAAATGAATTAGAATGGATTGTACGAATGAATTAGAATGGATACATTCGTGCGAATGAATTAGAATGGATGGTACGAATGAATTAGAATTGATCGTGCAAATGAATTAGAATGGATACATTCTTGCGTGCGAATGAATTAGAATGGATCATAGGAATGAATTAGAATGGATCGTGCAAATGAATTAGAATGGATCGTACGAATGAATTAGAATGGATACATTTGTGCGAATGAATTAGAATGGATCATACGAATGAATTATAATGGATTGTACGAACGAATTAGAATGGATCGTATGAATGAATTAGAATGGATCGTACGAATGGATTAGAATGGATCGTACGAATGGATCATGTAAATGAATTAGAATGGATCGTCGAATGAATTAGAATGGATCGTACGAATGAATTAGAATGGATACATTCGTGCGAATGAATTAGAACGGATTATTCGAATGAATTAGAATGGATCGTGCGAATGAATTAGAATGGATCGTGCGAATGAATTAGAATGGATCGTATGAATGAATAAGAATGGATCATATGAATGAATTAGAATGGATACATTCGAGCGAATGAATTTGAATGGATTAGAATGGATCGTACGAATGAATTAGAATGGATCGTACGAATGAATTAGAATGGATCGTACGAATGAATTAGAATGGATCGTACAAATGAATTAGAATGGATACATTTGTGCGAATTAATTAGAATGGATCGTACGAATGAATTAGAATGGATCGTATGAATGAATTAGAATGGATCGTACGAATGAATTAGAATGGATACATTCGAGCGAATGAATTAGAATGGATCGTACGAATGGATTAGAATGGATCGTACGAATGGATTAGAATGGATCGTACGAATGAATTAGAATGGATCATACAAATGGATTAGAAAGGTTACATTCGTGAGAATGAATTAGAATGGATCGTACGAATGAATTAGAATGGATCGTACGAATGAATTAGAATAGATACATTCGAGCGAATGAATTAGAATGGATCGTACGAATGAATTAGAATGGATCATAGGAATGAATTAGAATGGATCATGCAAATGAATTGTAATGGATACATTCGTGTGAATGAATTAGAATGGATCGTAGGAATGAATTAGAATGGTTACATTCGTGCGAATGAATTAGAATGGATCATAGGAATGAATTAGAACGGATCGTGTGAATGAATTAGAATGGATCGTACGAATGAATTAGAATGGATCGTACGAATGAATTAGAATGGATCGTACGAATGAATTAGAATGGATACATTCGAGCGAATGAATTAGAATGGATCGTACGAATGAATTAGAATGGATTGAACGAATGAATTAGAATGGATACATTCGAGCGAATGAATTAGAATAGATCGTAGGAATGAATTAGAATGGATCATACGAATGAATTAGAATAGATCGTAGAAAAGAATTAGAATGGATCATACGAATGAATTAGAATGGATCGTACGAACGAATTAGAATGGATCGTACGAACGAATTAGAATGGATCGTATGAACGAAATAGAATGGATCGTACAAATGAATTAGAATGGATACATTCGACCGAATTAATTAGAATGGATCGTACGAATGAATTTGAATAGATCATAGGAATGAATTAGAATGGATCGTGCAAATGAATTAGAGTGGATACATTCGTGCGAATGAATTAGAATGGATCGTACGAATGAATTAGAATGGATCGTACGAATGAATTAGAATGGTTACATTCGTGCGAATGAATTAGAATGGATCGTACGAATGGATTAGAATGGATCGTACGAATGGATTTGAACGCATTGTATGAATGAATTAGAATAGATACATTTGTGTGAATGAATTAGATTGCATCGTACGAATGAATTTGAATGGATCGGATGAATGAATTAGAATGGATCGTATGAATGAATTAGAATGGATCATAGGAATGAATTAGAATGGATCGTGCAAATGAATTAGAATGGATACATTCGTGCGAATGAATTAGAATGGATCGTGCGAATGAATTAGAATGGATCGTACGAATAAATTAGAATGGATATATTTGAACGAATAAATTAGAATGGATCATACGAATGAATTAGAATGGATCATACAAATGAATTAGAATGGATCGTGCGAATGAATTAGAATCGATCGTACGAATAAATTAGAATGGATCGTACGAATGAATTAGATCGTACGAATGAATTAGAATGGATCGTACGAATGAACTAAAATGGATACATTCATACGACTGAATTAGAATGGATCGTGCGAATTAATTAAAATGGATCGTACGAATGAATTTGAATGGATACATTTGTGCGAATGAATCTGAATGAATTGTATGAACGAATTACAATAGATCGTACGAATGAATTAGAATGGATCGTACGGATGAATTAGAATAGCTCATACGAATGAATTAGAATGAATCGTACGAATGAATTAGAATGGTTACATTCGTGCGAATGAATTAGAATAGATCGTACGAATGAATTAGAATGGATCGTACGAATAAATTAGAATGGATCGTGCGAATGAATTAGAATGGATCGTACGAATGAATTAGAATGGATCCACCGAATGAGTTAGAATGGATCATACGAATGAATTAGAATGAATCGTACGAATGAATTAGAATGGATTGTGCGAATGAATTAGAATGGATCGTATGAATGAATAAGAATGGATCGTACAAATGAATTAAAATGGATCATGCGAATGAATTAGAATTAATCGTACGAATGCATTAGAATGGATCGTACGAATGAATTAGAATGAATCGTACGATCCATTCTAATTCATTCGTCCGATTCATTCTAATTCATTCGCACGAATGTATCCATTCTAATTCACTCGTACAATCCATTCTAATTCATTCGCACGATCCATTCTAATTCATTCGTATAATCCATTCTAATTCATTCCTACGATCTATTCTAATTCATTCGCTCGAATGTATCCATTCTAATTCATTCGTACAATCCATTCTAATTCATTCGCACGATCCATTCTAATTCATTCGTATGATCCATTCTAATTCATTCGTACGATCCATTCTAATTCATTCGTATGATCCATTCTAACTCATTCGCACAAATGTATCCATTCTAATTCATTCGTACGATCCATTCTAATTCATTCGTACGATCCATTCTAATTCATTCGTACGATCCATTCTAATTCATTCGCACAAATGTATCCATTCTAATTCATTCGTACGATCCATTCTAATTCATTCGCACGATCCATTCTAATTCATTCGTACGATCCATTCTAATTCATTCGCACAAATGTAACCTTTCTAATTCATTTGTACGATCTATTCTAATTCATTCATACGATCCATTCTAATTCATTCGCACGAATTTAACCATTCTAATTCATTCGTACGATCCATTCTAATTCATTCGCACGAATGTATCCATTCTAATTCATTTGCACGATCCATTCTAATCCATTCGTACGATCCATTCTAAACCATTCGTACGATCCATTCAAATTTATTCGCACGAATGTAACCATTCTAATTCATTCATACGATCCATTCTAATTCATTCGCACAATCTATTCTAATTCATTCGTACGATCCATTCTATTTCATTCGTACAATCCATTCTAATTCATTCGTACGATCCATTCTATTTCATTCGTATGATCCATTCTAACTCATTTTAGAATGGATCGTACGAACGAATTAGAATGGATCGTTAGAACGAATTAGATTGGATTGTACGAATGAATTAGAATGGATACATTCGAGCGAATAAATTAGAATGGATTGTACGAATGGATTAGAATGGATCGTACAAATGGATTGGAATGGATCGTACGAATGAATTAGAATGGATCATATAAATGAATTAGAAAGGTTATATTCGTGCGAATGAATTAGAATAGATCGTACGAATGAATTTGAATGGATTGTACGAATGAATTAGAATGGATCATACTAATGAATTAGAATGGAATTAGAATTCATTCGTACGATCCATTCTAATCCATTCTAATCCATTCTAATTCATATGCACAAAGGTATCCATTCTAATTCATTCGTACGATCCATTCTAATTCATTCGTACGATCCATTCTAATTCATTCGCACAATCCGTTCTAATTCATTCCTATGATCCATTCTAATTCATTCGCACGAATGTAACCATTCTAATTCATTCGTACAATCCATTCTAATTCATTCCTACGATCCATTCTAATTCATTCGTAGGATCCATTCTAATTCATTAATATGATCCATTCTAATTCATTCGTACGATCCATTCTAATTCATATGCACAAAGGTATCCATTCTAATTCATTCGTACGATCCATTCTAATTCATTCGTACGATCTATTCTAATTCATTCGTACAATCCATTCTAGTTCATTCGCACGATCCGTTCTAATTCATTCGTATGATCCATTCTAATTCATTCCTATGATCCATTTTAATTCATTCGTATGATTCATTCTAATTCATTCGCTCAAATGTATCCATTCTAATTCATTCGTACGATCCATTCTAATCTATTCTAATTCATTCGAACAAATGTATCCATTCTAATTCATTCTCACGAATGTAACCTTTCTAATTCATTTGTATGATCCATTCAAATTCATTCGTACGAATGAATAGAATGGATCGTACGAATGAATCGTACGAATGAATCGTACGAATGAATCGTACGAATGAATTAGAATGGATCATGCGAATGAATTAGAATGGATCATGCGAATGAATTAGAATAGATCGTACGAATGAATTAGAATGGATCGTACGAATAAATTAGAATGGATCGTGCGAATGAATTAGAATGGATCGTACGAATGAATTAGAATGGATCCACCGAATGAGTTAGAATGGATCATACGAATGAATTAGAATGGATCTTACGAATGAATTAGAATGGATACATTAGAGCGAATGAATTAGAATAGATCGTAGGAATGAATTAGAATGGATCATACGAATGAATTAGAATGGATCGTGCGAATAAATTAGAATAGATACATTCGTGCGAATGAATTAGAAAGGATCGTAGGAATAAATTAGAATGGATTGTACGAATGAATTAGAATGGATCGTTTGAACGAATTAGAATGGATCGTACGAATGAATTAGAATCGTATGAATGAATTAGAATGGATCCACCGAATGAGTTAGAATGGATCATACGAATGAATTAGAATGGATCGTATGAATGAATTAGAATGGATCGTACGAATGAATTAGAATGGATCGTATGAATGAATAAGAATGGATCGTACGAATGAATTAGAATAGATCGTGCGAATGAATTAGAATGAATCGTATGAATGCAGTAGAATGGATCGTACGAATGAATTAGAATGGATCCACTGAATGAGTTAGAATGGATCATACAAATGAATTAGAATGGATCGTACGAATGAATTAGAATGGATCATACGAATGAATTAGAATGGATCGTATGAATGAATAAGAATGGATCGTACGAATGAATTAGAATGGATCGTGCGAATGAATTAGAATGAATCGTACGAATGCATTAGAATGGATCGTACGAATGAATTAGAATGAATCGTACGATCCATTCTAATTCATTCGTCCGATCCATTCTAATTCATTCGCACGAATGTATCCATTCTAATTCATTCGCACAATCAATTCTAATCCATTGGTACAATCCATTCTAATCCATTCGTACGATCCATTCTAATCCATTCGTATGATCCATTCGAATTCATTCGTACTATCCATTCTAATTCTTTCGTACGATCCATTCTAATTCATTCGCACGAATGTATCCATTCTAATGCATTCGTACGATCCATTCTAATCCATTCGTACGATCCATTCTAATCCATTCGTACGATCCATTCTAATTCATTTGTATGATCCATTCTAATTCATTCGTACGATCCATTCTAATTCATTCGTATGATCTATTCTAATTCATTCGCACGAATGTAACCATTCTAATTCATTCGTACGATTCATTCTAATTCATTCGTATGAGCTATTCTAATTCATTCGTACGATCCATTCTAATGCATTCGTACGATTCGTTCTAATTCATTCGCACGATCCATTCTAATTCATTCGTACGATCCATTCTTATTCATTCATACGATCCATTCTAATTCATTCGCACAATCCATTCTAATTCATTCGTACGATCCATTCTAATTCATTCGTATGATCCATTCTAATTCATTCGTACGATCCATTCTTATTCATTCGTACGATCCATTCTAATTCATTCGCTCGAATGGCTCCATTCTTATTCATCGCACAAATGTAACCATTCTAATTCATTCGTACGATCCATTCTAATTCATTCGCACGAATGAATTAGAATAGATCGTAAGAATGAATTAGAATGGATCGTAGGAATCAATTAGAATGGATCGTACGAATGAATTAGAATGGTTACATTTGTGCGAATGAATTAGAATGGATCGTACGAATGGATTAGAATGGATCGTACGAATGGATTAGAATGGATCGTATGAATGAATTAGAATGGATCGTACAAATAAATTAGAATGGATTATACGAATGAATTAGAATGGATCGTACGAATGAATTAGAATGGATCATACGAATGAATTAGAATGGATCGTAGGAATGAAATAGAATGGATCCACCGAATGAGTTAGAATAGATCATACGAATGAATTAGAATGGATCGTACGAATGAATTAGAATGGATCGTATGAATGAATTAGAATGGATCATATGAATGAATTATAATGGATCGTGCGAATGAATTATAATGGATCGTACGAATGAATTAGAATAGATACATTCGTGCGAATGAATTAGAATGGATCGTATGAATAAAAAAGAATGGATCGTACGAATGAATTAGAATGTATCGTGCGAATGAATTTGAATGGATCGTACGAATGAATTAGAATGGATACATTCGTGCGAATGAATTAGAATAGATCATACGAATGAATTAGAATGGATCGTGCAAATGAATTAGAATCGATACATTCGTGCGAATGAATGAGAATGGATCGTACAAATTAATTAGAATGGATCGTACGAAAAAATTAAAATAGATATATTCGTGCGAATTAATTAGAATGGATCGTACGAATGAATTAGAATTGATACATTCGTGCGAAGGAATTAGAATGGATCGTACGAATGAATTAGATCGGCTAGTGCGAATGAATTAGAATAAATCGTATGAATGAATTAGAATAGATCGCACAAATGTATTAGAATGAATCATACTAATGAATTAGAATCGATCGTGCGAATGAATTAGAATGTATCGTACAAATGAATTAGAATGGATACATTTGTGAGAAAGAATTTGAATAGATCGTACGAATGAATTAGAATGGATCGTAAGAATAAATTAGAATAGATCGTACGAATGAATTAGAATGGATCGTAAGAATAAATTAGAATAGATCGTACGAATGAATTAGAATGGATCGTACGAATGAAATACAATGGATCGTGCGAATGAATTAGAATGGATCGTACGAATGAATAAGAAAGGATACATTCGTGCGTATGAATTAGAATGGATCGTATGAATGAATTAGAATGGATCGTCCAAATGAATAAGAATGGATCATACGAATGAATAAGAATGGATTGTGTGAATGAATTAGAATGGATCGTACGAATGAATTAGCACGGATACATTCGTGCGAAAGAATTAGAATGGATCGTACGAATGAATTAGAATGGATACATTCATACGAATGAAATAGAATGGATCGTACGAATGAATTAGAAATGATACATTCGTGCAAATGAATTAGAATGGATCGTACAAATGAATTAGAATGGATCGTACGATTGAATTAGAATGGATACATTTGTGCGAATGAATTAGAATGGATCTTCCGAATGAATTAGAATGGATCGTACGAATGAATTAGAATGGATCGTGTGAATGAATTAAAATGAATCGTATGAATAAATTAGATTGGATCGTACGAATGGATTAGAATGCATCGTACGAATGAATTAGGTTGGAGCGTACGAATGAATTCGATTGGAGCGTTCGAATGAATTAGAATGGATCGTACGAATGAATTAGAATGGATACATTCGTGCGAATGATTTAGAATGGATCGTACGAATGAATTAGAATGGATCATACGAATGGATTAGAATGGGTCGTGTGAATGAATTAGAATGAATCGTAAGAATGAATTAGAATGGATACATTCGTGCAAATAAATTAGAATGGATCATACGAATGGATTAGAATGGATCGTACGAATGAATTAGAATGGATCGTGCGAATGAATTAGAATGAATCGTTCGAATGAATTAGAATGGATACATTCGTGCGAATGAATTACAATAGATCGTACGAATAAATTAGAATGGATCGTACGACTGAATTAGAATGGATCGTGCGAATGAATTGGAATTGATCGTACGAGTGAATTAGAATGGATTCATTCGTGCGAATGAATTAGAATGAATCGTACGAATGAATTAGAATGGATCATACGAATGAATTAAAATAGATAAATTCTTGCGAACGAATTAGAATGGATCGTATGAATGAATTAGAATAGATCATACGAATGAATTACAATGGATACATTCATGCGAATGAAATAGAATGGATCGTACGAATGAATTAGAATGGATCGTGCGAATGAATTAGAATGGATTGTACAAATGAATTAGAATACATACATTCATGCGAATGAATTAGAATGGATCGTACAAATGAATTAGAATGGATCCATTCGTGCGAATGAATTAGAATGGATCGTACAAATAAATTAGAATGGATCGTACGAATTAATTAGAATGGATACATTAGTGTGAATGAATTAGAATAGATCGTATGAATGAATTAGAATGGATCATATGAATGAATTAGAATGTATCGTATGAATGAATTATAATGGATCGTGCGAATGAATTAGAATGGATCGTACGAATGAATTAGAATGGATACATTCGTGCGAATGAATTAGAATGGATCGTATGAATGAATGAGAATGGATCGTACAAAAAAATTAGGATGCATCGTACGAATGAATTTGAATGGATCATACGAATGAATTAGAATGGATACATTCGTGCGAATGAATTAGAATGGATCATACGAATAAATTAGAATGGATCGTGCGAATGAATTAGAATGGATCGTACGAATGAATTAGAATGGATACATTCATTCGAATGAATTTGAATGGATCGTACGATTGAATTAGAATGGATTTTATCAATGAATGAGAAGGATTATGCGAATGAATTAGAATGGATCGTATGAATGAATTAGAATGGATAAATTCATGCGAATAAATTAGAATGGATCGTACAAATAAATTGAAATAGATCGTACGAATAAATTAGATTGGATCGTACGAATGAATTATAATGGATCTTGCAAATGAATTAGAATGGTTTGTACGAATAAATTATAATGGATACATTCATGTGAATAAATTAGAATGGATCGTACGAATGAATTAGAATGTATCATGCGAAAAAATTAGAATGGGTCGTGCGAATAAATTAGAATGGATCGTACGAATGAATTAGAATGGATACATTCGTGCGAATGAATTAGAATAGATCGTACGAATGAATTAGAATGGATCATACGAATGAATTAGAATGGATACATTCGTGCGAATGAAATAGTATGGATCGTATGAATGAATTAGAATGGATCGTACGAATGAATTAGAATGGATCGTGCGAAAGAATTAGAATGGATCGTACGATAAATTAGAATGGATACATTCGTGCGAATGAATTAGAATGGATCGTACGAATGAATTAAAATGGATACATTCAAGCGACTAAATTAGAATGGATCGTACGAATGAATTAGAATGAATTAGAATTGATCATACAAATGAATTAGAATGGATCGTACAAATAAAATAAAATGGATCGTACGAATGAATTAGAATGGATCGTACGAATGAATTAAAATAGATCGTGCGACTTAATTAGAATGGATCGTACGAATGAATTAGAATGGGCAGGTGCAAATGAATTAGAATGGATCGTATGAATGAATTAAAATGGATCATATGAATGAATTACAATAGATCATGCGAATGAATTAGAATGGATCGTGCGAATTAATTAGAATGGATCGTACAAATGAATTAGAATGGATCGTACGAATGAACTAGAATGGATACATTCGTGCAAATGAATTAGAATGGATCGTACGAATGAATTAGAATGGATCGTACGAATGAATTAGAATGGATCATGCGAATGAATTAGAATGGATCATACGAATGAATTAGAATGGATACATTTGTGTGAATGAATTAGAATGGATCGTACGAATGAATTAGAATGGATCGTGCGAATGAATTAGAATGGATCGTATGAATGAATTAAAATGGATACAATTGTGCGAATGAATTGGAATGGATCGTACGAATGAATTAGAATGGATCATACGAATGAATTAAAAAAGATAAATTCTTGCGAATGAATTAGAATGGATCGTAGGAATAAATTAGAATGGATCGTACGAATGAATTAGAATGGATCATACGAATGAATTAAAAAAGATAAATTCTTGCGAATGAATTAGAATGGATCGTAGGAATAAATTAGAATGGATCGTACGAATGAATTAGAATGGATAGATTCGTGCGAATGAAATAGAATGGATCGTACGAATGAATTAGAATGGATCATGCGAATGAATTAGAAAGGATTGTACAAATGAATTAGAATGCATACACTCGTGCGAATGAATTAGAATGGATCGTGCGAATGAATTAGAATGGATCGTACGAATGAATTAGAATGGATCATGCGAATGAATTAGAATGGATCGTAAAAATGAATTAGAATGAATCCATTCATGCGAATGAAATAGAATGGATCGTACAAATAAATTAGAATGGATCGTACGAATTAATTAGAATGGATACATTAGTGTGAATGAATTAGAATAGATCGTACGAATGAATTAGAATGGATCATACGAATGAATTAGAATGGATCTTATGAATGAATTATAATGGATCGTGCGAATGAATTAGAATGGATCGTACGAATGAATTAGAATGGATACATTCATGCAAATGAATTAGAATGGATCGTATGAATGAATAAGAATGGATCGTATGAATGAATTAGAATGTACCGTACGAATGAATTTGAATGGATTGTACGAATAAATTAGAATGGATACATTCGTGCGAATGAATTAGAATGGATCGTACGAATGAATTAGAATGGATCGTACGAATGAATTAGAATCGATACATTCGTGCGAATGAATGAGAATGGATCGTACAAATGAATTAGAATGGATCGTACGAATAAATTAAAATAGATACATTCGTGCAAATGAATTAGAATGGATCGTACGAATGAATTTGAATTGATACATTCATGCGAATGAATTAGAATGGATCGTACGAATGAATTAGGATGGATAGTGCGAATGAATTAGAATAGATCGTATGAATGAATTAGAATGGATCACACGAATGTATTAGAATGAATCATACTAATGAATTAGAATCGATCATGCGAATGAATTAGAATGTATCGTACAAATGAATTAGAATGGATACATTTGTAAAAACGAATTTGAATAGATCGTACGAATGAATTAGAATGGATTGTAAGAATAAATTAGAATAGATCGTACGAATGAATTAGAATGGATCGTACGAATGAAATACAATGGATCGTGCGAATGAATTAAAATACATCATGTGAATGAATTAGAATGGATCGTACGTTTAAATTAGATTGGATTGTACGAATGAATTAGAATGGATCATATGAATGAATTAGAATGGTTACATTCATGCGAATGAATTAGAATGGATCATACGAATGGATTAGAGTGGATCATACGAATGAATTAGAATAGATACATTTGTGCGAATGAATTAGATTGCATCGTACGAATGAATTTGAATGGATTGTACGAATGAATTAGAATAGATCGTACGAATGAATTAGAATGAATCATGCGAATGAATTAGAATAGATAGAATGGATCGTACGAATAAATTAGAATGGATTGTACGAATGAATTAGAATGGATTGTATGAATAAATTAGAACGGATCGTACGAATGAATTAGAATTGATCGTGCGAATGAATTAGAATGGATACATTCTTGCGAATGAATTTGAATGGATCGTACGAATGAATTAGAATGGATCGTACAAATGAATTAGAATGGATCGTACGAATGAGTTAGAATGGATCGTGCGAATGAATTAGAATGGATCGTACGAATGAATTAGAATGGATCCACCGAATGAGTTAGAATGGATCATATAAATGAATTAGAATGGATCGTACGAATGAATTAGAATGGATCGTGCGAATGAATTAGAATGGATCGTATGAATGAATAAGAATGGATCATACGAGTGAATTAGAATGGATCGTGCAAATGAATTAGAATGAATCGTACGAATGCATTAGAATGGATACATTCGTGCGAATGAATTAGAATGGATCGTATGAATGAATTAGAATGGATCGTGCGAATGAATTAGAATGAATCGTACGAATGAATTAGAATGGATCGTACGAATGAATTAGAATGGATACATTTGTACGAATAAATTAGAATGGATTGTACGAATGAATTAGAATGGATACATTCTTGCGAATAAATTAGAATAGATCGTATATTCGTGCAAATAAATTAGAATGGATCATCAAATGAATTAGAATAGATCGTGCCAATGAATTAGAATGAATCGTACAAATGCATTAAAATGGATCGTACGAATGAATTAGAATGGATCGTACGAATAAATTAGAATGGATCGTACGAATGAATTAGAATGGATCGTGCGAATGAATTAGAATGGATACATTCATGCGAATGAATTAGAATGGATCGTACGAATGAATTAGAATGAATCATAGGAATGAATTAGAATGGATCGTACGAATGAATTAGAATGGTTACATTCGTGCGAATGAATTAGAATGGATCATACGAATGGATTAGAATGGATCGTACGAATGGATTAGAATGGATCGTACGAATGAATTAGAATGGATCTTACAAATGAATTAGAAAAGTTACATTTGTGAGAATGAATTAGAATGGATCGTACGAATGAATTAGAATGGATCGTACGAATGGATTAGAATAGATCGTACGAATGAATTAGAATGGATCGTACGAATGAATTAGAATAGCTCATACGAAAGAATTAGAATGAATCATACGAATGAATTAGAATGGTTACATTCGTGCGAATGAATTAGAATAGATCATACGATTGAATTAGAATGGATCGTATGAATGAATTAGAATGGATACATTTGTGCGAATGAATTAGAATGTATCGTATATTCGTGCAAATAAATTAGAATGGATCGTATAAATGAATTAGAATGGATCGTACGAATAAATTAGAATGGATGCACCGAATGAGTCAGAATGGATCATACGAATGAATTAGAATGGATCGTACGAATGGATTAGAATGGATTGTGCGAATGAATTAGAATGGATCGTATGAATGAATAAGAATGGATCGTACGAATGAATTAGAATGGATCGTGCGAATGAATTATAATGAATCGTACGAATGCATTAGAATGGATACATTCGTGCGAATGGATTAGAATGGATTGTACGAATGAATTAGAATGGATCGTGCGAATGAATTAGAATGAATCGTATGAATGAATTAGAATGGATCGTACGAATGAATTAGAATAGATACATTTGTACGAATAAATTAGAATGGATTGTAAGAATAGAATGGATTGTATGAATAAATTAGAACGGATCGTACGAATGAATTAGAATTGATCATACGAATGAATTAGAATGGATACATTCTTGCGACTGAATTTGAATGGATCATACGAATGGATCGTACGAATGAATTAGAATGGTTACATTCGTGCAAATGAATTAGAATGGATCGTACGAATAAATTAGAATGGATACATTCCTGCGAATGAATTAGAATGGATCGTACAAATAAATTAGAATGGATCGTACGAATGAATTAGAATGGATCATGCGAATGAATTAGAATGGATTGTACGAATGAATTAGAATGGATACATTTGTGCGATTGAATTAGAATGGATCGTGCGAATGAATTAGAATGGATCGTACGAATGAATTAGATTGGATATATTTATGCGAATGAATTAGAATGGATCGAACAAAAGAATTATAATTGATATATTTGTGCGAATGAATTAGAATAGATCATACAAATGAATTAGAATGGATCGTACGAATGAATTAGAATGGATACTTTTGTGCTAATGAATTAGAATGGATCGTATATTCATGCAAATAAATTAGAATGGATCGTACGAATGAATTAGAATGGATCCACCGAATGAGTTAGAATAGATCATACGAATGAATTAGAATGGATCGTACGAATGAATTAGAATGGATTGTGCGAATGAATTAGAATGGATCGAATGAATGAATAAGAATGGATCGTGCGAATGATTTAGAATGGATCGTACGAATGAATTAGAATGGATCGTGCGAATGAATTAGAAACATTCGTGCGAATGAATTAGATTGGATCGTACGATCCATTCTAATCCATTCGTACGATCCATTCTTATTCATTCATACGATCCATTCTAATTCATTCGCACAATCCATTCTAATTCATTCGTACGATCCATTCTAATTCATTCGTATGATCCATTCTAACTCATTCGGTGGATCCATTCTAATTCATTCGCTCTAATGTATCCATTATAATTCATTCGTATGATCCATTCTAATTCGTTCATACGATCCATTCTAATTCGTTCGTACGATCCATTCTAATTCGTTCGTACGATCCATTCTAATTCATTCGCACGATCCATTCTAATTCATTCACATGATCCATTCTAATTCATTCGTATGATACATTCGTGCGAATGAATTAGAATAGATCGTAAGAATGAATTAGAATAGATCATACGATTAAATTTGAATGGATCGTACGAAAGAATTAGAATAGATCATACAAATGAATTAGAATGGATCGTGCGAATCAATTAGAACGGATCGTACGAATGAATTAGAATGGATCGTACGAATGAACTAGAATGGATCGTGCGAATGAATTAGAATGGATCGTACGAATGAATTAGAATGGATATTTTTGAACGAATAAATTAGAATGGATCATACGAATGAATTAGAATAGATCGTACGAATGAATTAGAATGGATCGTGCAAATGAATTAGAATCGATCATACGAATGAATTAGAATGGATCGTACGAATGAATTAAAATGGATACATTCATACGACTGAATTAGAATGGATCGTGCAAATTAATTAGAATGGATCGTACGAATGAATTATAATGGATACATTTGTGCGAATGAATTAGAATGGATCGGACGAATGAATTAGAATGGATCGTACAAACGAATTAGAAT
Source organism: Chamaelirium japonicum (assembly GCA_947650365.1). NCBI lineage: Eukaryota > Viridiplantae > Streptophyta > Magnoliopsida > Liliales > Melanthiaceae > Chamaelirium > Chamaelirium japonicum. Next base: position 48,030,678 of record OX393552.1, on the reverse strand, counting down.
GGATCATACGAACGAATTAGAATGGATCGTATGAACGAATTAGAATGGATCGTACGAATGAATTAGAATGGATACATTCGAGCGAATGAATTAGAATGGATCGTACGAATGAATTAGAATGGATCATAGGAATGAATTAGAATGGATCGTGCTAATGAATTAGAATGGATACATTCGTGCGAATGAATTAGAATGGATCGTAGGAATGAATTAGAATGGATCGTACGAATGAATTAGAATGGTTACATTCGTGCGAATGAATTAGAATGGATCGTACGAATGGATTAGAATGGATCGTACGAATGAATTAGAATGGATCGTACAAATGAATTAGAAAGGTTATATTTGTGAGAATGAATTATAATGGATCGTACGAATGGATTCAAATGGATCGTGCGAATGAATTTGAATGGATCGTATGAATGAATTAGAATGGATCGAACGAATGAATTAGAACGGATACATTCGAGCGAATGAATTAGAATAGATCATAGGAATGAATTAGAATGGATCATACGAATGAATTAGAATGGTTCGTACGAACGAATTAGAATGGATCGTACGAACAAATTAGAATGGATCGTATGAACGAGTTAGAATGGATCGCACGAATGAATTAGAATGGATACATTTGAGCGAATGAATTAGAATTCTAATTCATTCCTACGATCCATTCTAATTCATTCGTATGAACCATTCTAACTCATTCGGTGGATCCATTCTAATTCATTCGTACGATCCATTCTAATTCATTCGTACGATCCATTCTAATTCATTCGCAGGAATGTATCCATTCTAATTTATTTGCACGATCCATTCTAATTCATTCCTATGATCCATTCTAATTCATTCGTACGATCCATTCTAATTCATTCGCTCGAATGTATCCATTCTAATTCATTCGTACGATCCATTCTAATTCGTTCATACGATCCATTCTAATTCGTTCGTACGATCCATTCTAATTCATTCGTACGATCCATTCTAATTCATTCGCACGAATGTATCCATTCTAATGCATTCGTACGATTCATTCTAATTCATTCGCACGATCCATTCTAATTCATTCGTACTATCCATTCTTATTCATTCATACGAACCATTCTAATTCATTTGTACGAATGAATTAGAATGGATCGTACGAATGGATTAGAATGGATCGTGCGAATGAATTAGAATGGATCGTACGAACGAATTTGAATGGATCGTATGAATGAATTAGAATGGATCGTACGAATGAATTAGAATGGATACATTCGAGGGAATGAATTAGAATGGATCGTACAAATGAATTAGAATGGATCATAGGAATGAATTAGAATGGATCGTACGAATGGATTAGAACGCATTGTACGAATGAATTAGAATGGATCGTACAAATGAATTAGAATGGATACATTCGTGCGAATGAATTAGAATGGATCGTACGAATGAATTAGAATGGATCGTGCGAATGAATTAGAATGGATAGTGCGAATGAATTAGAATGGATCGTACGAATGAATTAGAATGGATACATTCGTGCGAATGAATTAGAATGGATCGTACGAATGAATTAGAATGGATCGTACGAATAAATTAGAATGGATCGTATGAATGAATTAGAATGGATCCACCGAATGAGTTAGAATAGATCATATGAATATATTAGAATGGATCGTACGAATGAATTAGAATGGATACATTCGAGCGAATGAATTAGAATTGATCGTAGGAATGAATTAGAATGGATCATACAAATGAATTTGAATGGATCGTGCGAATGAATTAGAATGGATCGTGCGAATGAATTAGAATGGATTGTACGAATGAATTAGAATGGATACATTCGAGCGAATGAATTAGAATAGATCATAGGAATGAATTAGAATGGATCATATGAATGAATTAGAAAAGATCGTGCAAATGAATTACAATGGATTGTATGAATGAATTAGAATGGATACATTCGTGCGAATGAATTAGTATGGATCGAACGAATGAATTAGAATGGATCGTACGATTCATTCTAATTCATTCGTACGATCTATTCTAATGCATTCGTACGATTCATTCTAATTCATTCGCACGATCCATTCTAATTCATTCGTACGATCCATTCTTATTCATTCATACGATCCTATCTAATTCATTTGCACAATCTATTTTAATTCATTCGTACGATCCATTCTAATTCATTCGTATGATCCATTTTAACTTATTCGGTGGATCCATTCTAATTCATTCGTACGATCCATTCTAATTTATTCACACGATCCATTCTAATTTATTCGTACGATCCATTCTTATTCATTCATACGATCTATTCTATTTCATTCGCAAGATCCATTCTAATTCATTTGTACGATCCATTCAAATTCATTCGTACAATCCATTCAAATTTATTCGTACGATGCAATCTAATTCATTCGCACAAATGTATCTATTCTAATTCATTCGTACAATGCGTTCTAATCCATTCGTACGATCCATTCTAATCCATTCGTACGATCCATTCTAATTCATTCGCACGAATGTAACCATTCTAATTCATTCATATGATCCATTCTAATCCATTCGTACGATCCATTCTAATTCATTCCTACGATCCATTCTAATTCATTCGCACGAATGTATCCATTCTAATTCATTTGCACGATCCATTCTAATTCATTCGCTCGAATGTATCCATTCTAATTCATTCGTACGATCCATTCTAATTCGTTCATACGATCCATTCTAATTCATTCGTACGATATATTCTAATTCGTTCGTACGATCCATTCTAATTCGTTCGTACGATCCATTCTTATTCGTTCGTACGATCCATTCTAATTCGTTCGCACGATCTATTCTAATTCATTCGTATGATCCATTCTAATTGATTCGTACAATCTATTCTAATTCATTCTCATAATCAATTCTAATTCATTCGTTCGATCCATTCTAATTCATTCGTACAATCCATTCAAATTTATTCACATGATCCATTCTAATTCATTCGTACGATCCATTCTAATTCATTCGTACAAATGTATCCATTCTAATTCATTCATATAATCCATTCTAATTCATTCGCACGATCCATTCTAATTCATTCATATGATCCATTCTAATTCATTCCTACGATCTATTCTAATTCATTCGCTCGAATGTATCCATTTTAATTCATTCGTACAATCCATTCTAATTCATTAGCAAGATCCATTCTAATTCATTCGTATGATCCATTCTAATTCATTCCTACGATCTATTCTAATTCATTCGCTCGAATGTATCCATTCTAATTCATTCGTACGATCCATTCTAATTCATTCGTCTGATCCATTCTAACTCATTCGGTGGATCCATTCTAATTTATTCGTACAATCCATTCTATTTCATTCGTACGATCCATTCTAATTTATTCGCACGAATGTATCCATTCTAATTCATTCGTACGATCCATTCTAGTTCATTCGCACTATCCATTCTAATTCATTCACACGATCCCTTCTAATTCATTCGTACGATCCATTCTAATTCATTCACACGAATGTATCCATTCTAATTCATTTGTATGATCCATTCTAATTCATTCGTACAATGCGTTCTAATCCATTCGTACGATCCATTCTAATTCATTCCTATGATCCATTCTAATTCATTCGTACGATCCGTTCTAATTCATTCGCTCGAATGTATCCATTCTAATTCATTCGTACGATCCATTCTAATTCGTTCATACGATCCATTCTACTTCGTTCGTCCAATCCCTTCTAATTCATTCGCACAATCCATCTGATCCATTCGTACGATCCATTCTAATTCATTCGTACAAATGAATTAGAATGGATCGTATGAATGATTAAGAATGGATCGTACGAATGAATTAGAATGGATCGTGCGAATGAATAAGAATGAATCATACGAATGCATTAGAATGGATACATTCGTGCGAATGAATTAGAATGGATCGTACGAATGAATTAGAATGGATCGTACGAATGAATTAGAATGAATAAGAATGGATCGTGCGAACGAATTAGAATGGATCGTACGAACGAATTAGAATGGATCGTATGAACGAATTAGAATGGATCGTACGAATGAATTAGAATGGATACATTCGAGCGAATGAATTAGAATGGATCGTACGAATGACTTAGAATGGATCATAGGAATGAATTAGATGGATCGTGCAAATGAATTAGAATGGATACATTCATGCGAATGAATTAGAATGGATCGTAGGAATGAATTAGAATGGATCGTGCGAATGAATTAGCATGGATCGTGCGAATGAATTAGAATTGATCATACGAATGAATTAGAATGGATACATACATTCATGCGAATGAATTAGAATGGATCGTGCAAATGAATTAGAATGGATACATTCGTGCGAATGAATTAGAATGGATCGTAGGAATGAATTAGAATGAATCGTGCAAATGAATTAGAATGGATACATTCGTGCGAATGAATTAGAATGGATCGTAGGAATGAATTAGAATGGATCGTACGAATGAATTAGAATGGTTACATTCGTGCGAATGAATTAGAATGGATCGTACGAATGAATTAGAATGGATCGTGCGAATGAATTAGAATGGATCGTACGAATGAATTAGAATGGATCGTGCGAATGAATTAGAATAGATCGTCCGAATGAATTAGAATGGATCGTACGAATAAATTAGAATGGATCGTGCGAATGAATTAGAATGGATCGTATGAATGAATTAGAATGGATCGAACGAATGAATTAGAATGGATCGTATGAATAAATTAGAATGGATCATATGAATAAATTAGAATGGATTGTGCGAATGAATTAGAATGAATCATACGAATGCATCAGAATGGATCGTACGAATGAATTAGAATGGATCGTGCAAATAAATTATACGAATGAATTAGAATGGATCATACGTATGAATTAGAATGGTTACATTCGTGCGAATGAATTAGAATGGATCGTACGAATGGATTAGTATGATCCATTTTAATTCATTCGTACGATCCATTCTAATTCATTTGTACGATCCATTCTAATTCATTCGTACGATCCATTCTAATTCATTCCTACGATCCATTCTAATTCATTCGCACGAATGTATCCATTCTAATTCATTTGCACGATCCATTCTAATTCATTCCTATGATCCATTCTAATTCATTCGTACGATCCATTCTAATTCATTCGATCGAATGTAACCATGCTAATTCATACGTATGATCCATTCTAATCCATTCTAATTCATTCGTACGATCCATTCTAATTCATTCGTACAATCCATTCTAATTCGTTCATACGATCCATTCTAATCATACGAATGAATTAGAATGGATCATACGAATGAATTAGAATACATCATGTGAATGAATTAGAATGGATCGTACGTTTGAATTAGAATGGATCGTGCGAATGAATTAGAATGGATCGTGCGAATAAATTAGAATGGATCATACGAATAAATTAGAATGGATCGTACGAACGAATTAGAATGGATCGTATGAATGAATTAGAATGGATCGTACGAATGAATTAGAATGGATCGTACGAATGGATCAGGTGAATGAATTAGAATGGATCGTAGGAATGAATTAGAATTGATCGTACGAATGAATTAGAATTGATCATGCGAATGAATTAAAATGGATACATTTGTGCGAATGAATTAGAATGGATAGTACGAATGAATTAGAATGGATCATACAAATGAATTAGAATGGTTAAATTCGTGCGAATGAATTAGAATGGATCGTAGGAATGAATTAGAATGGATCGTACGAATGGATTAGAATGGTTACATTCGTACGAATGAATTAGAATGGATCGGACGAATGGATTAGAATGGTTCGAATGAATTAGAATGGATACATTCGAGCGATTGAATTAGAATAGATTGTAGGAATGAATTAGAATGGATCATACGAATGAATTAGAATGGATCGTGTGAATGGAATGGATCGTACGAATGAATTAGAATGGATCATACAAATAAATCAGAAAGTTTACATTCGTCAGAGTTAATTAGAATGGATTGTACAAATGAATTTGAACGGATCATGCGAATGAATTTGAATGGATCGTACGAATGAATTAGAATAGCTCATATGAATGAATTAGAATGAATCGTACGAATGAATTAGAATGGTTACATTCGTGCGAATGAATTAGAATAGATCGTACGAATGAATTAGAATAGATCGTACGAATGAATTAGAATAGATCGTACGAATGAATTAGAATGGATCGTACAAATAAATTAAAATGGATCGTGCGAATGAATTAGAATAGATCGTAGGAATGAATTAGAATGGATCGTACAAATGAATTAGAAAGGTTACATTTGTGAGAATGAATTAGAATGGATCATACAAATGAATTAGAATGGATCATACGAATAGATTAGAATGGATCATACGAATGAATTAGAATGGATCATACAAATGAATTAGAAAGATTACATTTGTGAGAATGAATTAGAATGGATCGTACGAATGAATTAGAATGGATCGTACGGATGAATTAGAATCGATCGTGCGAATGAATTAGAATTGATCGTACGAATGAATTAGAACGAATACATTCGTGTGAATGAATTAGAATGGATCGTACGAATAAATTAGAATGGATCATACGAATGAATTAGAATGGATCGTGCGAATGAATTAGAATAGATACATTCGTACAAATGAAATAGAATGGATCGTGCGAATGAATAAGAATGGATCGTACGAATGAATTAGAATGGATACATTTGTGTGAATGAATTAGAATGGATCGTACGAATGAATTAGAATGAATCATACGAATGAATTAGAATGGATCATACGAATGAATTAGAATACATCATGTGAATGAATTACAATGGATCGTGCGAATGAATTAGAATGGATCATACGAATAAATTAGAATGGATCGTACGAATGAATTAGAATGGATACATTCAAGCGAATGAATTAGAATAGATCGTAGGAATGAATTAGAATGGATCGTATGAATGGATTAGAATGGATCGTACGAATGAATTAGAATGGATTGTACGAATAAATTAAAATGGATACATTCGAGCGAATGAATTAGAATAGATCGTAGGAATGAATTAGAATGGATCATACGAATGAATTAGAATGGATCGTGCGAATGAATTAGAATGGATTGTACGAATGAATTAGAATGGATACATTTGTGCGAATGAATTAGAATGGATCGGACGAATGAATTAGAATAGATTGTGCGAATGAATTAGAATGGATCGTAGGAATGAATTAGAATGGTTACATTCGTGCGAATGAATTAGAATGGATCGTACGAATGGTTTAGAATGGATCATACGAATGGATTAGAATGGATCATACGAATGAATTAGAATGGATACATTCGAGCGAATGAATTAGAATGGATCATACGAATGAATTAGAATGGATCGTACGAATGGATTAGAATGGATCGTACGAATGGATTAGAATGGATCGTACGAATGGACTAGAATGGATCGTACGAATGAATTAGAATGGATCATACAATTGAATTATAAAGGTTACATTAGTGAGAATGAATTAGAATGGATCGTACGAATAAATTAGAATGGATACATTCGTGTGAATGAATTAGAATGGATACATTCATGCAAATGAATTAGAATGGATCGTATGAATGAATTAGAATGGATCATATGAATGAATTAGAATGGATCGTACGAATGAATTAGAATGGATCGTTCTAATTCATTCGCACGATCCATTCTAATTCATTCGTACGATGCAATCTAATTCATTCGTACGATCCATTCTAATTCATTCGTATGATTAATTCTAATTCATTCGTACGATCCATTGTAATTCATTTGCATGAATGTATCCATTCTAATTCATTCGCACGAATGTAACCATTCTAATTCATTCGTACGATCCATTCTAATTCATTCCTACGATCCATTCTAATTCATTCGGAAATTAGAATGGATCGTACAAATGAATTAGAATGGATCATGCGAATGAATTAGAATGGACCGTACGATCCATTCTAATTCATTCGTATGATCAATTCTAATTCATTCGCACGATCCTTTCTAATTCATTCGTACGATCCATTCTAATTCATTCGCACGAATGTAACCATTCTAATTCATTCTCATATGAAAGAATTAGAATGGATCGAGCGAATGAATTAGAATGGATCGTATATTCGTGCAAATAAATTAGAATGGATCGTACAAATGGAATAGAATGGATCATGCGAATGAATTTGAATGGATTGTACGAATGAATTAGAATGGATCGAACGAATGAATTAGAATGGATCGTGCGAATGAATTAGAAAGGTTGTATTCGTGTGAATGAATTAGAATGGATCGTGCAAATGAATTAGAATGGATCATACGAATGAATTAGAATGGATTGCGCGAATGAATTTGAATGGATCATGCGAATAAATTAGAATGGATCATATGAATGAATTAGAATGGATCATGCGAATGAATTAGAATGGATCGTACGAATGGATTAGAATGGATCGTAGGAATAAATTAGAATGGATCGTACGAATGAGTTAAAATGGATCGTGCGAATGAATTAGAATGGATCATGCGAATGAATTAGAATGGATCGTACGAATGAATTAGAATGGATACATTCGAGCGAATAAATTAGAATGGATCGTACGAATGAATTAGAATGGATCATAGGAATGAATTAGAATGGATCGTACGAATAGATGTACGAATGAATTAGAATGGATCGTACATTTGAATTAGATTGGATTGTGCGAATGAATTAGAATGGATACATTCTTGCGAATAAATTAGAATGGATCGTATACTCGTGCAAATGGATTAGAATGGATCGTACGAATGGATTAGAATGGATTGTACGAATGAATTAGAATGGATCATACAAATGAATTAGAATGGATCGTACGATCCATTCTAATTCATTCGTCCGATCCATTCTAATTCATTCGCATGAATGTATCCATTCTAATTCATTCATACAATCCATTCTAATTCATTCGCACGATCCATTCTAATTCATTCGTATGATCCATTCTAATTCATTCCTACGATCTATTCTAATTCATTCGCTCGAATGTATCCATTCTAATTCATTTGTTCGATCGTACGAATGAATTAGAATGGATCGTACGAATGAATTAAAATGGATACATTCGAGCGAATGAATTAGAATGGATCGTATGAATGAATTAGAATGGATCGTACGAATGGATTAGAATAGATCGTGCGAATGAATTAGAATGGATCGTACAAATGAATTAGAATGGATCGTATGAACGAATTAGAATAGATCGTACAAATGAATTAAAAAGGATACATTCATACGAATGAATTAGAATGGATCGTACGAATGGTTACATTCGTGCGAATGAATTAGAATGGATCGTACGAATGAATTAGAATGGATCGTGCGAATGAATTAGAATTGATCATACGAATGAATTAGAATGGTTCGTACGAATGAATTAGAATGGATACATACATTCATGCGAATGAATTAGAATGGATCGTGCAAATGAATTAGAATGGATACATTCGTGCGAATGAATTAGAATGGATCGTAGGAATGAATTAGAATGGATCGTGCAAATGAATTTGAATGGATGCATTCGTGCGAATGAATTAGAATGGATCGTAGGAATGAATTAGAATGGATCGTACGAATGAATTAGAATGGTTACATTCGTGCAAATGAATTAGAATGGATCGTACGAATGAATTAGAATGGATCGTGCAAATGAATTAGAATGGATCGTACGAATGAATTAGAATGGATCGTGCGAATGAATTAGAATGGATCGTACGAATGAATTAGAATGGATCCACCGAATGAATTAGAATAGATCGTAAGAATGAATTAGAATGGATCCACCGAATGAGTTAGAATGGATCATACGAATGAATTAGAATGGATCGTACGAATGAATTAGAATGGATCGTATGAATGAATTAGAATGGATCGTATGGATGAATAAGAATGGATCGTACGAATAAATTAGAATGGATCGTGCGAATGAATTAGAATGAATCGTACGAATGCATTAGAATGGATCGTACGAATGAATTAGAATGAATCGTACGAATGGATTAGAATAGATCGTACGAATAAATTAGAATAGATCATACGAATGAATTAGAATAGATATATTCATGCGAATGAATTAGAATGGATCGTACGAATGAATAAGAATGGATCGTGCGAATGAATTAGAATGGATCGTATGAATAAATTAGAATGGATCGTACGAATTAATTAAAATGGATACATTTGTGCGAATTAGAATGGATCGTACGAATGGATTAGAATTAGATCGTACGAATGAATTAGAATGGATCGTACGAATGAATTAGAATGAATCATACGAATGCATTAGAATGGATCATACGAATGAATTAGAATGAATTAGAATGGATACATTCGAGCGAATGAATTAGAATGGATCGTACGAATGAATTAGAATGGATCGTGCGAATGAATTAGAATGGATCGTACGAATGAATTAGAATGGATCGTACGAATGGATTAGAATGGATCGTACGAATAAATTAGAATGGATCATGCGAATGAATTTGAATGGATCGTACGAATGAATTAGAATGGATCGAACGAATGAATTAGAATGGATACATTCGAGCGAATGAATTAGAATAGATCGTAGGAATGAATTAGAATGGATCGTGCGAATGAATTAGAATGAATCGTACGAATAAATTAGAATGGATCGTACGAATGAATTAGAATGGATCGTACGAATGAATTAGAATGGATACATTTGTGCGAATGAATTGGAATGGATCGTATATTCATGCAAATGAATTAGAATGGATCGTACAAATGAATCCATTCTAATTCATTCGCACGAATGTATCCATTCTAATTCATTTGCATGAATGTATCCATTCTAATTTATTCGTACGAATGAATTAGAATGGATCGTACGAACAAATTAGAATGGATCGTACGAATGAATTAGAATGGGGACATTCGTGCGAATGAATTAGAATAGATCGTACAAATGAATTAGAATAGATTGTACGAATGAATTAGTTCGTACGAATGAATTAGAATGGATCGTACAAATGAATTAAAATGGATACATTCGAGCGAATGAATTAGAATGGATACATTTGTGCGAATGAATTAGAATGGATCGTACGAATGAATTAGAATGGATCGTACGATGCAATCTTATTCATTCGTACAATGCGTTCTAATCCATTCGTACGATCCATTATAATTCATTCGTATGATCTATTCTAATTCATTCGCACGAATGTATCCATTCTAATTCATTCGTACATACTAATTCGTTTGCACGATCCATTCTAATTCATTCCTATGATCCATTCTAATTCATTCGTACGATCCATTCTAATTCATTCGCTCGAATGTATCCATTCTAATTTATTCGTACGATCCATTCTAATTCGTTCATATGATCCATTCTAATTCGTTCGTACGATCCATTCTAATTCATTCGTACTATCTATTCTAATTCATTCGTACGATCCATTCTAATTCATTCTCACAAATGTAACCTTTCTAATTCATTTGTACGATCCATTCTAATTCATTCGTACGATCCATTCTAATCCATTCGTATGATTCATTCTAATTCATTCGTACGATCCATTCTAATTCATTCGTACGAATGTATCCATTCTAATGCATTCGTACGATTCATTCTAATTCATTCTCATGAATGTAACCTTTCAAATTCATTTGTATGATCCATTCTAATTCATTCGTACGAATGTATCCATTCTAATCCATTCGTACGATCCATTCTAATCTATTCGTACGATCCATTCTAATTCATTCTCACAAATGTAACCTTTCTAATTCATTTGTACGATCCATTCTAATTCATTCGTACGATCCATTCTAATCCATTCGTACGATCCATTCTAATCCATTCGTACGATCCATTCTAATTCATTCGTCCGATCCATTCTAATTCATTCTCACAAATGTAACCTTTCTAATTAATTTGTACGATCCATTCTAATTCATTCGTACGATCTATTCTAATCCATTCGTACGATCCATTCTAATTCATTCGTACAAATGTATCCATTCTAATTCATTCGTACGATCCATTCTAATTCATTCATACGATCTAATTTAATTCATTCGCACGAATGCATCCATTCTAATTCATTCGCACAATCCAATCTAATTCAAACGTACGATCCATTCTAATTCATTCACATGATATATTCTAATTCATTCGTACGATCCATTCCAATTCATTTGTACGATCCATTTTAATTCATTTGTATGATCCATTCTAATGCATTCGTACGATTCATTCTAATTCATTCGCACGATCCATTCTAATTCATTCGTACGATTCATTCAAATTCATTCGTCCGATCCATTCTAATTCATTCGCACGATCCATTCTAATTCATTCGTACGATCCATTCTAATCCATTCGTACGATCCATTCTAATCCATTCTAATTCATTTGTACGATCAATTCTAATTCATTCGCACTATCCATTCTAATTCATTCGTACAATCCATTATAATTCATTCCTACGATCCATTCTAATTCATTCGCAAGAATGTATCCATTCTAATTCATTCGTACGATCCATTCTAAATCATTCGCACAAATGTATCCATTCTAATTCATTCGTATGATCCATTCTAATTCATTCGCACGATGCATTCTAATTCATTCGTATGATCCATTCTAATTAATTCCTACGATCTATTCTAATTCATTCGTACGATTCATTCGAATGGATTAGAATGGATCGTACGAATGGATTAAAATGGATCATAGGAATGAATTAGAATGGATCGTGCAAATAAATTAGAATAGATACATTCGTGCAAATGAATTAGAATGGATCGTAGGAATGAATTAGAATGGATCGTACGAATGAATTAAAATGGTTACATTCGTGCGAATGAATTAGAATGGATCGTACGAATGGATTAGAATGGATCGTACGAATGGATTAGAATGGATCGTACGAATGAATTAGAATGGATCGTACAAATGAATTAGAAAGGTTACATTTGTGAGAATGAATTAGAATGGATCGTACAAATGTATCCATTCTAATTCATTCAAACGATCCATTCTATTCATTCGTACGAATGAATTTGAATGGATCGTACGAATGAATTAGAATGGATCGTGCGAATGAATTAGAATGGATCGTACGAATGAATTAGAATGGATTAGAATGGATTAGAATGGATCGTATGAATGAATTAGAATGGATCGTTCAAATATATCCATTCTAATTCATTCGCACAAATGTATCATTCTAATTCATTCGTACGATCTATTCTAATTCATTCGTATGATCCATTCTAATTTATTCGCATGATCTATTCTAATTCATTCGTACGATTCATTCTAATTCATTCGCACAATCCATTCTAATTCATTCGTACGATCCATTCTAATTTATTCGCACGATCGATTCTAATTCATTCGTATGATCCATTATTCATTCGTACGATCCATTCTAATTCTTTCGTACGATCCATTATAATTCATTCGCATGATCTATTCTAATTCATTCGTACAATCCATTCTAATTTATTCGTACAATCCATTCTAATTCATTCACACTATCCATCCAAATTCATTCGTACGATCCATTCTAATTCATTCGTACGATCCATTCTAATTAGATCGTATGATCCATTCTAATTCATTCGCACAAATGTATCCATTTTAATTCATTCGTACGATCCATTCTAATTTATTCATACGATCCATTCTAATTCATTCGCACGATCCATTCTAATTCATTCGTACGATCCATTCTAATTCATTTGTATGATCAATTCTAATTCATTCGTACGATCCATTCTAATTCATTCGTATGATCCATTCTAATTCATTCGTTCGATCCATTCTAATTCATTCGTACGATCCATTCTAATTCATTCGTATGATCCATTCTAATTCATTCTGATGCATTCGTACGATTCATTTTAATTCATTCGCACGATCCATTCTAATTCATTCGTACGATCCATTCTAATTTATTCGCACGATCGATTCTAATTCATTCGTATGATCCATTATTCATTCGTACGATCCATTCTAATTCTTTCGTACGATCCATTATAATTCATTCGCATGATCTATTCTAATTCATTCGTACAATCCATTCTAATTTATTCGTACGATCCATTCTAATTCATTCACACTATCCATCCAAATTCATTCGTACGATCCATTCTAATTCATTCGTACGATCCATTCTAATTAGATCGTATGATCCATTCTAATTCATTCGCACAAATGTATCTATTTTTATTCATTCGTACGATCCATTCTAATTTATTCATACGATCCATTCTAATTCATTCGCACGATCCATTCTAATTCATTCGTACGATCCATTCTAATTCATTTGTATGATCCATTCTAATTCATTCTAATGCGTTCGTACGATTCATTCTAATTCATTCATACGATCCATTCTAATCCATTCGTACGATCCATTCTAATTCATTCGCTCGAATGTATCCATTCTAATTCATTCGCACGATCCATTCTGATTCATTTGTACAATCCATTCAAACTCATTCATACAATCCATTCTAATTCATTCGTACGATCCATTCTAATTCATTCGCATGATCCATTCTAATTCATTCGCACGATCCATTTTAATTCATTCGTATGATCCATTCTATATCATTCCTACGATCTATTCTAATTCATTCGTACGATCCATTCTAATTCATTCTAACGATCCATTCTAATTCATACCTCGAATATATCCATTCTAATTCTTTTATATGATCCATTCTAATTCATTCGCATGAATGTATCCATTCTAGTTCATTCGTACGCTCCATTCTAATTCATTTGTACGCTTTATTCTTATTCATCGCACAAATGTATCCATTCTAATTTATTCGTACGATCCATTCAAATTCAATCGTATGATCCATTCTAATTCATTCGCACGATCAATTCTAATCCATTCGTACGATCCATTCTAATTCATTCGCACGATCTATTCTAATTCATTCGCACGAATGTATCGATTCTAATTCATTTGCACGATCCATTCTAATTCATTCGTACGATCCATTCTAATTCATTCGTACGATCAATTCTAATTCATTCTCACGAATGTAACCTTTCTAATTCATTTGTATGATCCATTCTAATCCATTCGTACGATCCATTCGCTCGAATGAATTAGAATGAATCGTACGAATGAATAAGAATGGATACATTCGAGCGAATGAATTAGAATGGATCGTATGAATGAATTAGAATGGATCATAGGAATGAATTAGAATGGATCGTACGAATGGATTAGAACGCATTGTACGAATGAATTAGAATGGATCGTACAAATGAATTAGAATGGATACATTCATGCGAATGAATTAGAATGGATCGTGCGAATGAATTAGAATATGATTCATTCTAATTCATTCGTACGATCCATTCTAATTCATTCGTACGATCTAATTCTAATCCATTCGTACGATCTATTCTAATTGATTCGTACGATCAATTCTAATTCATTTGCATGAATGTATCCATTCTAATTTATTCGTATGAATGAATTAGAATGGATCGTACGAACGAATTAGAATGGATCGTATTAATGAATTAGAATGGATACATTCGTGCGAATGAATTAGAATAGATCGTACGAATTAATTAGAATGGCTTGTACGAATGAATTAGATTGTACAAATGAATTAGAATGGATCGTATGAATGAATTAAAATGGATACATTCGAGCGAATGAATTAGAATGGATACATTTGTGCGAATGAATTAGAATGGATCGTACGAATGAATTAGAATGGATCGTACGATGCAATCTAATTCTTTCGTACAATGCGTTCTAATCAATTCGTACGATCCATTATAATTCATTCGTACGATCTATTCTAATTCATTCGCACGAGTGTATCCATTCTAATTCATTCGTACGATCCATTCTAATTCATTCGTATGATCCATTCTAATTCATTCGTTCGATCCATTCTAATTCATTTGTACGATCCATTCTAATTCATTCGCACAAATGTATCAATTTTAATTCATTCGTACGATCCATTCTAATTTATTCATACGATCCATTCTAATTCATTCGCATGATCCATTCTAATTCATTCGTACGATCCATTCTAATTCATTCGCTCACAAATGTAACCTTTCTAATTCATTTGTACGATCCATTCTAATTCATTCGTACGATCCATTCTAATCCATTTGTACGATCCATTCTAATCCATTCGTACGATCCATTCTAATTCATTCGTAGGAATGAATTAGAATGGATACATTCGTGCAAATGAATTAGAATGGATACATTCGTGTGAATGAATTAGAATAGATCGTACGAACAAATTAGAATGGGTCGTATGAACGAATTAGAATAGATCGTACGAATGAATTAGAATGGATACATTCGAGCGAATGAATTAGAATGGATCGTACGAATGAATTAGAATGGATCATAGGAATGAATTAGAATGGATCGTGCAAATGAATTAGAATGGATACATTCGTGCGAATGAATTAGAATGGATCGTAGGAATGAATTAGAATGGATCGTACGAATGGATTAGAATGGATCGTACAAATGAATTAGAATGGATCGTACAAACGAATTAGAAAGGTTACATTTGTGAGAATGAATTAAAATGGATCGTATGAATGAATTAGAATGGATCGTACGAATGGATTAGAATGGATCGTACGAATTAATTAGAATGGATACATTCGTGCGAATGAATTAGAATGGATTGTATGAATGAATTAGAATGGATCGTACGAATGAATTAGAAAGGTTACATTCGTGCGAATGAATTAGAATGGATCGTACGAATGAATTAGAATGGATACATTCGAGCGAATGAATTAGAATAGATCGTACGAATGAATTAGAATGGATCGTACAAATGAATAAGAAAGTTTAAATTTGTGAGAATGAGTTAGAATGGATCGTATGAATGAATTAGAATGGATCATACGAATGAATTAGAATGGTGACATTCGTGCGAATGAATTATAATGGATCGTACAAATGGATTAGAATGGATCGTATGAATGGATTAGAATGGATCGTACGAATGGATTAGAATGGATCGTACAAATGAATTAGAAAGGTTATATTTATGAGAATGAATTAGAATGGATCGTACGAATGGATTAGAATGGTTTGTACGAATGGATTAGAATGGATCGTACGAATGAATTAGAATGGATCGTACGAATGAATTAGAATGGATACATTCGAGCGAATGAATTAGAATGGATCGTACGAACGAATTAGAATGGATCGTAGGAATGAATTAGAATGGATACATTCATGCGAATGAATTAGAATGGATCGTACGAATGAATTAGAATAGATCGTACAAATGAATTAGAATGGATCCTGCGAATGAATTAGAATTGATCATACGAATGAATTAGAATGGATCGTACGAATGAATTAGAATGGATCGTGCAAATGAATTTGAATGGACACATTCATGCGAATGAATTAGAATGGATTGTGCGAATGAATTAGAATGGATCGTGCGAATGAATTTGAATGGATCGTGCAAATGCATTAGAATGGATCATACGAATAAATTAGAATGGATCGTACAAATGAATTAGAATGGCTACATTCGTGCAAATGAATTAGAATGGATCGTAGGAATGAATTAGACTGGATCGTACGAATAAATTAGAATGGATACATTCATGCAAATGAATTAGAATAGATCGTACGAATGAATTAGAATGGATCATACGAATGAATTAGAATGGATCGTACGAATGAATTAGAATGGATCATATGAATGAATGAGAATGGCTACATTCGTGCGAATGAATTAGAATGGATCGTACGAATGGATTAGAATGGATGGTACGAATGGATTAGAACACATTGTACGATTGAATTAGAATGGATCGTACGAATGAATTAGAATGGATACATTCGTGCGAATAAATTGGAATGGATTGTACGTATGAATTAGAATGAATTGTACGTATGAATTAGAATGGATCGTGCGAATGAACTAGAATGGATACATACATTCATGCGAATGAATTAGAATGGATCGTATGAATGATTTAGAATGGATCGAATGAATGAATTAGAAAGGATACATTCGAGCGAATGAATTAGAATGGATCATATGAAAGAATTAGAATGGATCATACGAATGAATTAGAATGAATCGTACGAATAAATTAGAATGGATCATAGGAATGAATTAGAGTAGATCGTACGAATGAATTGGAATGGATTAGAATGGATCCTACGAATGAATTAGAATGGATCGTACAAATGGATTAGAATGGATCGTACGAATGGATTAGAATGGATCGTACGAATGGATTAGAATGGATCGTAGGAATGAATTAGAATGGATCATACAAATGAATTAGAAAGGTTACATTCATGAGAATGAATTAGAATGGATCGTGCGAAGGAATTAGAATGGATCGTACGAACGAATTAGAATGGATCGTACGAACGAATTAGAATGGATCGTACGAATGAATTAGAATGGATACATTCGAGCGAATGAATTAGAATGGATCATTGGAATGAATTAGAATGGATCGTGCAAATGAATTAGAATGGATACATTCGTGCGAATGAATTAGAATGGATCGTAGGAATGAATTAAAATGGATCGTACAAATGAATTAGAATGGTTACATTCGTGCGAATGAATTAGAATGGATCGTACGAATGGATTAGAATGGATCGTACGAATGAATTAGAATGGATCGTACAAATGAATTAGAAAGGTTACATTTGTGAGAATAAATTAGAATGGATCGTACGAATGAATTAGAATGGATCGTACGAATGGGTTAGAATGTATCGTACGAATGAATTAGAATGGATCGTACGAATGAATTAGACATAGGAATGAATTAGAATGGATCATACGAATGAATTAGAATGGATCGTACGAATGAATTAGAATGGATCGTAGGAATGAATTAGAATGGATCGTATGAATGGATTAGAATGCATTGTACGAATGAATTAGAATGGATCGTACGAATAGATTAAAATGGATCGTATGAGTGAATTAGAATGGATCGTACGAATGAATTAGAATGGATACATTCGAGCGAATGAATTATAATGGATCATACGAATGAATTAGAATGGATCATTCAAATGAATTAGAATGTATACATTCAATGAATTAGAATGGATCGTAGGAATGAATTAGAATGGATCGTACGAATGAATTAGAATGGTTACATTCGTGCGAATGAATTAGAATGGATCGTACGAATGGATTAGAATGGATCGTACGAATGGATTAGAATAGATCGTACGAATGAATTAGAATGGAACGTACAAATGAATTAGAAAGGTTACATTTGTGAGAATAAATTAGAATGGATTGTACGAATGGATTAGACTGGATCGTACGAATAAATTAGAATGGATCGTACGAATGAATTAGAATGGATACATTTGTACGAATAAATTAGAATGGATTGTACGAATGAATTTGAATGGATTGTATGAATAAATTAGAACAGATCGTACGAATGAATTAGAATTGATCGTGCGAATGAATTAGAATGGATCATAGGAATGAATTAGAATGGATCGTGCAAATGAATTAGAATGGATACATTCGTGCGAATGAATTAGAATGGATCGTAGGAATGAATTAAAATGGATCGTACGAATGAATTAGAATGGTTACATTCGTGCGAATGAATTAGGATGGATCGTACGAATGGATTAGAATGGATCGTACGAATGAATTAGAATGGATCGTGCGAATGAATTAGAATGGATCGTATGAATGAATTAGAATGGATCGTGCGAATGAATTAGAATGGATTGTACGAATGAATTAGAATGGATACATTCGTGCGAATGAATTAGAATGAATCGTACAAATGAATTAGAATTGATCGTACGAATGAATTAGAATGAATCGTACGAATGAATTAGAATGGATCGTACGAATGAATTAGAATGGATACATTTGTACGAATAAATTAGAATGGATTGTACGAATGAATTAGAATGGATACATTCTTGCAAATAAATTAGAATGGATCGTATACTCGTGTAAATAAATTAGAATGGATCATACGAATGAATTAGAATGGATCGTGCGAATAAATTAGAATGAATCGTACGAATGCATTAGAATAGATCGTACGAATGAATTAGAATGAATCGTACGTTCCATTCTAATTCATTCGTCCGATCCAATCTAATTCATTCGCACGAATGTATCCATTCTAATTCATTCATACAATCCATTCTAATTCATTCGTACGATCATTTCTAATTCATTAGCACGATCCATTCTAATTCATTCCTACGATCTATTCTAATTCATTCGCTCGAATGTATCCATTCTAATTCATTTGTTCGATCCATTCTAATTCATTCGTACGATCCATTCTAATCCATTCGTACGATCCATTCTAATTCATTCGTACGATCCATTCTAATTCATTCGCTCGACTGTATCCATTCTAATTCATTCGTACGATCCATTCTAATTCGTTCATACGATCCATTCTAATTCGTTCGTACAATCCATTCTAAAATGAGTTAGAATGGATCATACGAATGAATTAGAATGGATCGCACGAATGAATTAGAATGGATTGTGCGAATGAATTAGAATGGATCGTATGAATTAGAACGGATCGTGCGAATGAATTAGAATGGATCGTATGAATGAATAAGAATGGATCATACGAATGAATTAGAATAGATATATTCATACGAATGAATTAGAATGGATCGTACGAATGAATTAGAATGGATCATACGAATGAATTAGAATGGTTAGAATAGATACATTCGAGCAAATGAATTAGAATAGGTCATACGAATGAATTAGAATGGATCGTACGAATGAATTAGAATGGATACATTTGTGCAAATAAATTACAATGGATCGTGCAAATGAATTAGAATGGATACATTCATGCGAATGAATTAGAATAGATCGCAGGAATGAATTAGAATGGATCGTACGAATGAATTAGAATAGATCGTGCGAATAAATTAGAATGGATCATACGAATGAATTAGAATAGATATATTCATGCGAATGAATTAGAATGGATCGTACGAATGAATTAGAATGGATCGTGCGAATGAATTAGAATGGATCGTACGAATGGATTAGAATGGATCGTACGAATGGATTAGAATGGATCGTACGAATGGATTAGAATAGATCGTATGAATAAATTAGAATGGATCATACAAATGAATTAGAAAGGTTACATTCGTGAGAATGAATTAGAATGGATCGTACGAATGAATTAGAATGGATCGTACGAATGGATTAGAATGGATCGTACGAATGAATTAGAATGGATCGTACAAATGAATTAGAATGGTTACATTCGTGCGAATAAATTATAATAGATCGTAGGAATGAATTAGAATGGATCGTATGAACGAATTAGAATGGATCGTACGAATGAATTAGAATGGATACATTCGAGCGAATGAATTAGAATGGATCGTACGAATGAATTAGAATGGATCATAGGAATGAATTAGAATGGATCGTGCAAATGAATTAGAATGGATACATTCATGCGAATGAATTAGAATGGATCGTAGGAATGAATTAGAATGGATCGTACGAATGAATTAGAATGGCTACATTTGTGCGAATGAATTAGAATGGATCGTAGGAATGAATTAGAATGGATCGTATGAATGAATTAGAATGGTTATATTTGTGCGAATGGATTAGAATGGATCGGACGAATGAATTAGAATTGATCGTGCGAATGAATTAGAATGGATCATACGATTGAATTTGAATGGATCGTACGAATAAATTAGAATGGATACATTTGTGCGATGAATAAGAATGGAGCATACGAATGAATTAGATTGGAGCGTACGAATGAATTAGAATGGATACATTCGAGCGAATGAATTAGAATAGATCATAGGAATGAATTAGAATGGATCGCGCGAATGAATTAGAATGAATCGTACGAATGAATTAGAATGGATCGTACGAATGAATTAGAATGGATCGTGTGAATGAATTAGAATGGATCGTACAAATGAATTAGAATGGATCGTGCGAATGAATTTGAATGGATCGTACGAATGAATAAGAATGGATCGTATGAATGAATTAGAATAGATCGTACGAATGAATTAGAATGGATCGTACGAATAAATTAGAATGGATCGTGCGAATGAATTAGAATGGATCGTACGATTGAATTAGAATGGATCCACCGAATGAGTTAGAATGGATCATACGAATGAATTAGAATGGATCGTACGAATGAATTAGAATGGATTGTGCGAATGAATTAGAATGGATCGTACGAATTAATTAGAATGGATCATACAAATGAATTAGAAAGGTTACATTCGTGAGAATGAATTAGAATGGATCATACGAATTAATTAGAATAGATCATGCGAATGAATTTGAATGGATCGTACGAATGAATAAGAATGGATCGTACGAATGAATTAGAATAGATCGTACGAATGAATTAGAATGGATCGTACGAATAAATTAGAATGGATCGTGCGAATGAATTAGAATGGATCGTACGATTGAATTAGAATGGATCCACCGAATGAGTTAGAATAGATCATACGAATGAATTAGAATGGATCGTACAAATGAATTAGAATGGATTGTGCGAATGAATTAGAATGTATCGTATGAATGAATAAGAATGGATCGTACGAATGAATTAGAATAGATCGTGCGAATGAATTAGAATGAATCATACGAATGCATTAGAATGGATCGTATGAATGAATTAGAATGAATCGTACGATCAATTCTAATTCATTCGTCCGATCCATTCTAATTCATTCGCACGAATGTATCCATTCTAATTCATTCGTACGATCCATTCTAATTCATTCGTACGATCCATTCTTATTCATTCATACGATCCATTCTAATTCATTCGCACAATCCATTCGAATTCATTCGTACGATCCATTCTAATTCATTCGTATGATCCATTCTAACTCATTCGGTGGATCCATTCTAATTCATTCGTACGATCTATTCTAATTCATTCGTACGATCCATTCTAATTCATTCGTACGATCTATTCTAATTCATTCCTACGATCCATTCTAATTCATTCGCATGATCCATTCGTACGATCCATTCTAATCCATTCGTACGATCCATTCTAATTCATTCGTACGATCCATTCTAATTCATTCGTATGATACATTCATACGACTGAATTAAAATGGATTGTACGAATGAATTAGAATTGATCGTACGAATGAATTAGAATGGATCGTACGAATGAATTAGAATGGATTATATGAATGAATTAGAATGGATCGTACGAATGGATTAGAATGGATCGTACGAATGGATCATGCGAATGAATTAGAATGGATCGTAGAAATGAATTAGAATGTATCGTACGAATGAATTAGAATGGATCGTATAAATGAATAAGAATGGATTGTAAGAATGAATTAGAATGGATCGTATGAATGAATTAGAATGGATACATTCGTGCGAATGATTTAGAATGGATCGGACGAATGAATTAGAATGGATCGTACGAATAAATTAATATGGATCGTGCGAATGAATTAGAATGGATCGTACGAATGAATTAGAATGGATCCACCGAATGAGTTAGAATGGATCCTTCGAATGAATTAGAATGGATCGTACGAATGAATTAGAATGGATTGTGCGAATGAATTAGAATGGATCGTATGAATGAATAAGAATGGATCGTACGAATGAATTAGAATGGATCGTGCGAATGAATTAGAATGAATCGTGTGAATGAATTAGAATAGATCGTATGAATGAATTAGAATGGATCATACGAATGAATTAGAATGGATCGTGCGAATGAATTTGAATGGATCATGCGAATGAATTAGAATGGATCATACGAATGAATTAGAATGGATCGTACGAATGAATTAGAATGGATACATTCGTGCGAATGAATTAGAATGGATCGTACGAATGAATTAGACTGGATCGTACGAATAAATTAGAATGGATACATTTATACGATTGAATTAGATTGGATCGTAGGAATGAATTAGAATGGATCGTACGAATGAATTAGAATGGATCATATGAATGAATTAGAATCGTTACATTCGTGCGAATGAATTAGAATGGATCGGACGAATGGATTAGAATGGATCGTACGAATGGATTAGAATGGATCGTGCAAATGAATTAGAATGGATACATTCATGCGAATGAACTAGAATGGATCGTACGAATGAATTAGAATGGATCATAGGAATGAATTAGAATGGATCGTGCAAATGAATTAGAATGGATACATTCGTGCGAATGAATTAGAATGGATCGTAGGAATGAATTAGAATGGATCATGCAAATGAATTAGAATGGATACATTCGTGCGAATGAATTAGAATGGATCATATGAAGGAATTAGAATGGATCCATTCTAATTCATTCGTACGATCCATTCTTATTCATTCATACGATCCATTCTAATTCATTCTCACAAATGTAACCTTTCTAATTCATTTGTAATATCCATTCTAATTCATTCGTACGATCCATTCTAATCCATTCGTACGATCCATTCTAATCCATTCGTACGATCCATTCTAATTCATTCGCACGAATGTAACCATACTAATTCATTCGTACGATCCATTCTAATTCATTCCTATGAGATCCATTCTAATTCATTCGTATGATCCATTCTAATTTATTTGTTCAAATATATCCATTCTAATTCATTCGTACGATCCATTCTAATTCATTCGCCCGATCTATTCTAATTCATTCGTACGATCCATTCTAATTCATTCGTACGATCCATTCTAATTCATTCGTACAATTCATTCTAATTCAGTCATATGAATGTATCCATTTTAATTCATTCGTACGATCAATTCTAATTCATTCGCATGATCCATTCTAATTCATTCGTACGATCTATTCTAATTCATTCGTATGATCAATTCTAATTTATTCGTTCAAATATATCCATTCTAATTCATTCGTACGATCCATTCTAATTCATTCGTATGATCCATTCTAATTTATTCGTTCAAATATATCCATTCTAATTCATTCGTACGATCCATTCTAATTCATTCGCACGATTCATTCTAATTCATTCGTATGATCAATTCTAATTCATTCGTAAGATCAATTCTAATTCATTCGCACGATCCATTCTAATTCATTCGTACGATCTATTCTAATTCATTCGTACGATCCATTCTAATTCATTCGCACGAATGTATCCATTCTAATTCATTTGTACGATCCATTCTAATTCATTCGCACTATCCATTCTAATTCATTCGTACGATCCATTCTAATTCATTCGTACGATCCATTCTAATTCATTCGTACGATCCATTCTAATTAATTCACACAAATGTATCCATTCTAATTTATTCGTACGATCCATTCAAATTCATTCGCACAATCCATTCTAACTCATTCGCACAAATGTATCCATTCTACTTCATTCGTACGATCCATTCTAATTCATTCGCATAAATATAACCTTTCTAATTCATTCGTACGATCCATTCTAATTCATTCGTACGATCCATTCTAATTCATTCGTACGATCCATTCTAATTAATTCGCACAAATGTATCCATTCTAATTTATTCGTACGATCCATTCAAATTCATTCGCACAATCCATTCTAACTCATTCGCACAAATGTATCCATTCTAATTCATTCGTACGATCCATTCTAATTCATTCGCATAAATATAACCTTTCTAATTCATTCGTACGATCCATTCTAATTCATTCCTACGATCCATTCTAATTCATTCGCATGAATGTATCCATTCTAATTCATTTGCACGATCCATTCTAATTCATTCCTATGATCCATTCTAATTCATTCGTACGATCCATTCTAATTCATTCGCTCGAATGTATCCATTCTAATTTATTCGTACGATCCATTCTAATTCATTCGTACAATCTAATTCATTCGTACAATCTATTCTAATTCATTCGTACGATCTATTCTAATTCATTCGCACGAATGTATCCATTCTAATTCATTCGTATGATCCATTCTAATTCGTTCGTACGATCCATTCTAATTCATTCGTACGAATAAATTTGAATGGATACATTCTTGCAAATGAATTAGAATGGATCGTACGAATGAATTAGAATGGATCGTACGAATGGATTATAATTAGATCGTACGAATGAATTAGAATGGATCGTACGAATGAATTAGAATGAATCATATTCTAATTCATTCGCACGATCCATTCTAATTCATTCGCATGAATGTATCCATTCTAATTCATTTGCACGATCCATTCTAATTCATTCCTATGATCCATTCTAATTCATTCGTACGATCCATTCTAATTCATTCGCTGGAATGTATCCATTCTAATTCATTCGTCCGATTCATTCTAATTCATTCGAGGGAATGGATCGTACGAATGGATTAGAATGGATCATACAAATGAATTAGAAAGGTTACATTTGTGAGAATGAATTAGAATGGATCGTACGAATGAATTAGAATGGATCGTACGAATGAAATAGAATGGATCGTGCAAGTGAATTAGAATGGATACATTCGTGCGAACGAATTAGAATGGATCGTGCGAATGAATTAGAATGGATCGTACGAATGGATTAGAATTGATCGTGCGAATGAATTAGATTGGATCATACGATTGAATTTGAATGGATCGTACGAATAAATTAGAATGGATACATTTGTGCGATGTATAAGAATGGAGCGTACGAATGAATTAGAATGGAGCGTACGAATGAACTACAATGGATACATTCGTGCGAATGAATTAGAATGGATCATATGAAAGAATTAGAATGAATTAGAATGGATCGTGCAAATGAATTAGAATGGATTGTACAAATAAATTAGAATGGATACATTCATGCGAATGAATTAGAATGGATCGTACGAATGAATTAGAATGGATACATTCGTGCGAATGAACGAATTAGAACGGATCGTACGAATGAATTAGAATGGACCGTACGAATGAATTAGAATGGATCATAGGAATGAATTAGAATGGATCGTGCAAATGAATTAGAATGGATTGTACGAATGAATTAGAATGGATACATTCATGCGAATGAATTAGAATGGATCGTACGAATGAATTAGAATGGATACATTCGTGCGAATGAACGAATTAGAATGGATCGTACGAATGAATTAGAATGGATCGTACGAATGAATTAGAATGGATCATACGAATGAATTAGAATGGATCGTGCGAATGAATTAGAATGGATCATGCGAATGAATTAGATGGATCGTACGAATGAATTAGAATGGATCGTATGAATGAGTTTGAATGGATCGTACAAATGAATTAGAATGGATTAGAATGGATCGTACAAATGAATTAGAATGGATTAGAATGGATCGTACGAATGGATTAGAATGGATCGTACGAATGAATTAGAATGGATACATACAAATGAATTAGAAAGGTTACATTCGTGCGAATGAATTAGAATGAATCGTACGAATGAATTAGAATGGATCGTGCGAATGAATTAGAATGAATCGTACGAATATATTAGAATGAATTAGAATGGATCGTACGAATGAATTAGAATGGATCGTACGAATGAATTAGAATGGATCATACGAATGAATTAGAATGGATCGTACGAATGAATTAGAATTGATCGTACGAATGAATTAGAATGGATCGTACGAATGAATTAGAATGGATCGTGCGAATGAATTAGAATGGATCGTGCGAATGAATTAGAACGGATCGTTTGAATAAATTAGAATGGATCGTACGAATGAATTAAAATGGATACATTTGTGCGAATGAATTAGAATGGATCATACGATCTAATTAGAATGGATCGTACGAATGAATTAGAATGGATCGTATGAATGAATTTGAATGGGTAGTGCGAATGTATTAGAATGGATCATACGAATAAATTAGAAAGGATTGTACGTATGAATTAGAATAGATGATGCGAATGAATTAAAATGGATCGTAAGAAAGAATTAGAATGGATCGTACGAATGAAATAGAATGGATCATACGAATGAATTAGAATCGATCGTGCGAATGAATTAGAATGGATCGTACGAATGAATTAGAATGAATCGTACGAATGAATTAGAATAGATCCTGCGAATAAATTAGAATGGATCATACGAATGAATTAGAATAGATTGTACGAATGAATTAGAATGGATACATTTGTGCGAATGAATTAGAATGGATATATTTGAACGATCCATTCTAATTCATTCATACGATTCATTCTAATCCATTCTAATTCATTCGTACGATCCATTCTAACTCATTCGCACGATCCTTTCTAATTCATTCGTACGATCCATTCAAATTCATTCATACGAATGAATAGAATGGATCGTACGAATGAATTAGAATGGATACATTTGTACGATCCATTCTAATTCATTCTCACAAATGTAACCTTTCTAATTCATTTGTACGATCCATTCTAATTCATTTGTACGATCCATTCTAATCCATTTGTACGATCCATTCTAATCCATTCTTACGATCCATTCTAATTCATTCGCACGAATGTAACCATTCTAATTCATTCGTATGATCCATTCTAATTCATTCCTACGATCCATTCTAATTCATTCGCACGAATGTATCCATTCTAATTCATTTGCACGATCCATTCTAATTCATTCCTATGATCCATTTTAATCCATTCGTACGATCCATTCTAATCCATTCGAATGAATCATACGAATGAATTAGAATTGATCGTAGGAATGAATTAGAATGGATCATACGAATGAATTAGAATGGATCGTGCGAATGAATTAGAATGGATCATACGAATGAATTAGAATGGATATATTTGTGCGAATGAATTAGAATGGATCGTACGAATGAATTAGAATGGATCGTACGAATGAATTAGAATGGATACATTCGTGCGAATGAATTAGAATGGATCGTAGGAATGAATTAGAATGGATCGTACGAATTAATTAGAATGGATAGTGCGAATGAATTAGAATGGATCGTACGAATGAATTAGAATGAATTAGAATAGATCGTACGAATGGATTAGAATGGATCGTACGAATGGATTAGAATGGATCGTACGAATGAATTAGAATGGATCGTGCGAATGAATTAGAATGGATCGGACGAATGAATTAGAATGGATCGTACAAACGAATTAGAATGGATCGTACGAATGAATTAGAATGAATCGTACGAATGCATTAGAATGGATCATACAAATGAATAAAAATGGATCGTATAAATGAATTGGAATGGATCATACGAATGAATTAGAATACATCATGTGAATGAATTAGAATGAATCGTACGAATGCATTAGAATGGATACATTCGTACGAATGAATTAGAATGGATCATACGAATGAATTAGAATGGATCGTACGAATGGATTAGAATGGATCGTATGAATGAATTAGAATGGATCGTACAAATGAATTAGAAAGGTTACATTTGTGAGAATGAATTAGAATGGATCGTACGAATGAATTAGAATAGATCTTACGAATGAATTAGAATGGATCGTACAAACGAATTAGAATGGATCGTATGAACGAATTAGAATGGATCGTACGAATGAATTAGAATGGATACATTCGAGCGAATGAATTAGAATGGATCGTATGAATGAATTAGAATGGATCATAGGAATGAATTAGAATGGATCGTGCAAATAAATTAGAATATACGAATGAATTAGAATGGATACATTCGTGCGAATGAATTAGAATAGATCGTACGAATGAATTATAATATATCGTACGAATGGATTAGAACGCATTGTACGAATGAATTAGATTGCATCGTATGATCCATTCTAATTCATTCGTACGATCCATTCTAATTCATTCATACAAATGTATCCATTCTAATTTATTCGCTCGAATGTATCCATTTTAATTCATTCGTACAAACTAATTCATTCGTACAATCCATTCTAATTCATTCGTACGATCTATTCTAATTCATTCGCACGAATGTATCTATTCTAATTCATTCGTACGATCCATTCTAATTCGTTCGTATGATCCATTCTAATTCATTCGTATGAATAAATTAGAATGGATACATTCATGCAAATGAATTAGAATGGATACATTCGTGCGAATGAATTAGAATGGATTCATTTGTACGATCCATTCTAATTCATTTGCACGAATATACGATCCATTCTAATTCATTCGCACAAATGTATCCATTCTAATTCATTCGTATGATCCATTCTAATTCATTCGTACGATTCATTCTAATTATTTCGCACGATCCATTCTAATTCATTCCTACGATCTATTCTAATTCATTCGCTCGAATGTATCCATTCTAATTCATTCATTCGTTCCATTCTAATTCATTTGTACGATCCATTCAAATTCATTCGCATGATCCATTCTAATTCATTCGTACGATCCATTAAAATCGATTCGTACGATCCATTCTAATTCATTCGTACCATCCATTCTAATACATTCGCACGATCCATTCTAATTCATTCGTACGATCCATTTTAATTCATTCGCTCGAATGTATCCATTCTAATTCATTCTAATTCATTCGTATGATCCATTCTAATGCATTCGTATGATTCATTCTAATTTATTCGTACGATCCATTCTAATTCATTCGTACAATCTAATTCTAATCCATTCCTACGATCCATTCTAATTCGCACATATGTATCCATTTTAATTCATTCGTACGATCCATTCTAATTTATTCATACGATCCATTCTATTTCATTCGCACGATCCATTCTTATTAATTTGTACGATCCATTCTAATTCATTCGTATGATCCATTCTAATCCATTCGTACGATCCATTCTAATTCATTCGTACAATCCATTCTAATTCATTCGTACGAATGTATCCATTCTAATGCATTCGTACGATTCATTCTAATTCATTCACATGATGTATTCTAATTCATTCGTACGATCCATTCCAATTCATTTACACGATCCATTTTTACTCATTTGTACGATCCATTCCAATTCATTTACACGATCCATTCTAATTCATTCGTCCGATCCATTCTAATTCATTCGCACGATCCATTCTAATTCATTCGTACGATCCATTCTAATCCATTCATACGATCCATTCTAATCCATTCGTACGATCCATTCTAATTCATTCTAATTCATTCGTACGATCCATTCTAATTCATTCGCACTATCCATTCTAATTAATTCGTACGATCCATTCTAATTCATTCCTACAATCCATTCTAATTCATTCGCACGAATATATCCATTCTAATTCATTCGTACGATCCATTCTAATTCATTCGTACGATCCATTCTAATTCATTCGCACAAATGTATCCATTCTAATTCATTCGTATGATCCATTCTAATTCATTCGCACGATCCATTCTAATTCATTCGTATGATCCATTCTAATTCATTCGTATGATTCATTCGAATGGATTAGAATGGATCGTACGAATGGATTAAAACGGATCATAGGAATGAATTAGAATGGATCGTGCAAATGAATTAGAATGGATACATTCGTGCGAATGAATTAGAATGGATCGTAGGAATGAATTAGAATGGATCATATGAATGAATTAGAATGGTTACATTCGTGCGAATGAATTAGAATGGATCGTACGAATGGATTAGAATGGATCGTACAAATGAATTAGAATGGATCGTACAAATGAATTAGAAAGGTTACATTTGTGAGAATGAATTAGAATGGATCGTACAAATGTATCCATTCTAATTCATTCGTACGATCCATTCTATTCATTCGTACGAATGAATTTGAATGGATCGTACGAATGAATTAGAATGGATCGTGCAAATGAGTTAGAATGGATCGTACGAATGAATTAGAATGGATTAGAATGGATCGTATGAATGAATTAGAATGGATCGTTCAAACATACCCATTCTAATTCATTCGCACAAATGTATCCATTCTAATTCATTCGTACAATCTATTCTATATCATTCGTATGATCCATTCTAATTTATTCGCACGATCTATTCTAATTCATTCATACGATTCATTCTAATTCATTCGCACGATCCATTCTAATTCATTCGTACGATCCATTCTAATTCATTCGCACGATCAATTCTAATTCATTCGTATAATCCATTCTATTTCATTCGTACGATCCATTCTAATTCTTTCGTACGATCCATTATAATTCATTCGCACCATCCATTCTAATTCATTCGTACAATCCATTCTAATTTATTCGTACGATCCAGTCTAATTCATTCGCACTATCCATTTAAATTTATTCGTACGATCCATTCTAATTCATTCGTACGATCCATTCTAATTAGATCGTATGATCCATTCTAATTCATTCGCACAAATGTATCCATTTTAATTCATTCGTACGATCCATTCTAATTTATTCATACGATCCATTCTAATTCATTCGCACGATCCATTCTAATTCATTCGTACGATCCATTCTAATTCATTCGTACGATCAATTCTAATTCATTCGTACGATCCATTCTAATTCATTCGTATGATCCATTCTAATTCATTCGTACGATCCATTCTAATTCATTCGTATGATCCATTCTAATTCATTTGTATGATCCATTCTAATACATTCTAATGCATTCGTACGATTCATTCTAATTCATTCGCACGATCCATTCTAATTCATTCGTACGATTCATTCTAATTCATTCGCACGAATGTAACCTTTCTAATTCATTTTTATGTATTCATTCTAATTCATTCGTACGATCCATTCTAATCCATTCGTACGATCCATTCTAATCCATTCTAATTCATTTGTTCGATCCATTCTAATCCATTCTAATTCATTTGTATGATCCATTCAAAATCATTCATACGATCCATTCTAATTCATCCGTACGATCCATTCTAATTCATTCGCATGATCCATTCTAATTCATTCGCACGATCCATTCTAATTCATTCGTATGATCCATTCTAATTCATTTGTACGATCCATTCTAATTCATTCGTACGATCCATTCTAATTCGTTCATTCGCACGAATGTATCCATTCTAATTCATTCGTACGATCCATTCTAATTCATTCGCATGAATGTATCCATTCTAATTCATTCGTACAATCCATTCTAATTCATTTGCACGATCCATTCTAATTCATTCCTATGATCCATTCTAATTCATTCGTACGATCCATTCTAATTTATTTGTACGATCCATTCTAATTCGTTCATTCGCACGAATGTATCCATTCTAATTCATTCGTACGATCCATTCTAATTCATTCGCATGAATGTATCCATTCTAATTCATTCGTACAATCCATTTTAATTCATTAGCACGATCCATTCTAATTCATTTTAATTCTTTCATATGATCCATTCTAATTCATTCGCACGAATGTATCCATTGTAGTTCATTCGTACGCTCCATTCTAATTCATTCGTACGCTCTATTCTTATACATCGCACAAATGTATCCATTCTAATTTATTCGTACGATCCATTCAAATTCAATCGTATGATCCAATCTAATTCATTCGCACGATCAATTCTAATCCATTCGTACGATCCATTCTAATTCATTCGCACGAATGTATCCATTCTAATTCATTTGCACGATCCATTCTATTTCATTCGTACGATCCATTCTAATTCATTCGTACGATCCATTCTAATTCATTCTCACATATATAACCTTTCTAATTCATTTGTATGATCCATTCTAATCCATTCGTACGATCCATTCCCTCGAATGAATTAGAATGAATCGGACGAATGAATTAGAATGGATACATTCGAGCGAATGAATTAGAATGGATCGTATGAATGAATTAGATTGGATCATAGGAATGAATTAGAATGGATCGTGCAAATGAATTAGAATGGATATATTCATGCGAATGAATTAGAATGGATCGTGTGAATGAATTAGAATATGATTCATTCTAATTCATTCGTACGATCCATTCTAATTCATTCGTACGATCTAATTCTAATTCATTCGTACGATCCATTCTAATTCATTCGTACGATCCATTCTAATTCATTTGCAAGAATGTATCCATTCAAATTTATTCGTACGAATGAATTAGAATGGATCGTACGAACGAATTAGAATGGATCGTACGAATGAATTAGAATGGATACATTCGTGCGAATGAATTAGAATAGATCGTACGAATGAATTAGAATGGATTGTACGAATGAATTAGATTGTACGAATGAATTAGAATGGATCGTACGAATGAATTAAAATGGATACATTCGAGCGAATGAATTAGAATGGATACATTTGTGCGAATGAATTAGAATGGATCGTACGAATGAATTAGAATGGATTGTACGATGCAATCTAATTCATTCGTACAATGCATTCAATCTAATGCAATCTAATCTAGTTCATTCGTACGAATGTATCCATTCTAATTAATTCGTACAATCCATTCTAATTCATTCGTACGATCCATTCTAATTCATTCGTTCGATCCATTCTAAATCATTTGTACAATCCCTTCTAATTCATTCGCACAAATGTATCCATTTTAATTCATTCGTACGATCCATTCTAATTTATTCATACGATCCATTATAATTCATTCGCACGATCCATTCTAATTCATTCGTACGATCCATTCTAATTCATTCGCACACAAATGTAACCTTTCTAATTCATTTGTACGATCCATTCTAATTCATTCGTACGATCCATTCTAATCCATTCGTACGATCCAATCTAATCCATTCGTACGATCCATTCTAATTCATTCGTAGGAATGAATTAGAATGGATACATTCGTGCGAATGAATTAGAATGGATACATACGAATGAATAAGAATGGATCGTACGAACGAATTAGAATGGATCGTATGAACGAATTAGAATGGATCGTACGAATGAATTAGAATGGATATATTCGAGCGAATGAATTAGAATGGATCGTACGAATGAATTAGAATGGATCATAGGAATGAATTAGAATGGATCGTGAAAATGAATTAGAATGGATACATTCGTGCGAATGAATTAGAATGGATCGTAGGAATGGATTAAAATGGATCGTACGAATGAATTAGAATGGATCGTACAAATGAATTAGAAAGGTTACATTTGTCAAAATGAATTAGAATGGATCGTATGAATGAATTAGAATAGATCGTACGAATGGATTAGAATGGATCGTACGAATGGATTAGAATGGATTGTACGAATGAATTATAATGGACACATTCGTGCGAATGAATTAGAATGGATTGGATGAATGAATTAGAATGGATCGTACGAATGAATTAGAATGGTTACATTCGTGCGAATGAATTAGAATGGATCGTACGAATGAATTAGAATGGATACATTCGAGCGAATGAATTAGAATAGATCGTACGAATGAATTAGAATGGATCGTACAAATGAATTAGAAAGGTTACATTTGTGAGAATGAGTTAGAATGGATCGTATGAATGAATTAGAATGGATCATACGAATGAATTAGAATGGTTACATTTGTGCGAATGAATTAGAATGGATCGTACGAATGGATTAGAATGGATCGTACGAATGAATTAGAATGGATCGTACAAATGAATTAGAATGGATCGTTCGAATGAATTAGAATGGATACATTCGAGCGAATGAATTAGAATGGATCGTACGAATGAATTAGAATGGATCGTAGGAATGAATTAGAATGGATACATTCGTGCGAATGAATTAGAATGGATCGTACGAATAAATTAGAATAGATCATACAAATGAATTAGAATGGATCGTGCGAATGAATTAGAATTGATCATACGAATGAATTAGAATGGATCATACAAATGAATTAGAATGGATCGTACGAATGAATTGGAATGGATCGTGCGAATGAATTAGAATGGATACTTTCATGCGAATGAATTAGAATGGATTGTGCGAATGAATTAAAATGGATCGTGCGAATGAATTTGAATGGATCGTACGAATGCATCAGAATGGATCATACGAATGAAATAGAATTGATCGTACGAATGAATTAGAATGGATACATTCGTGCGAATGAATTAGAATGGATCGTACGAATGAATGAGACTAGATCGTACGAATAAATTAGAATGGATACATTCATGCAAATTAATTAGAATGGATCGTACGAATGAATTAGAATGGATCATACGAATAAATTAGAATGGATCGTACGAATGAATTAGAATGGATCATATGAATGAATTAGTATGGTTACATTCGTGCGAATGAATTAGAATGGATCATACGAATGGATTAGAATAGATCGTACGAATGGATTAGAACGCATTGTACGATTGAATTAGAATGGATCGTACGAATGAATTAGAATCGATACATTCGTGCGAATGAATTAGAATGGATTGTACGTATGAATTAGAATGGATCGTGCAAATGAATTAGAATGATACATACATTCATGCGAATGAATTAGAATGGATCGTATGAATGAGTTAGAATGGATCGTATGAATGAATTAGAATGGATACATTCAAGCGAATGAATTAGAATGGATCATATGAAAGAATTAGAATGGATCATACGAATGAATTAGAATGGATCATAGGAATGAATTAGAATGGATCGTACGAATGAACTAGAATGGATTAGAATGGATCGTACGAAAGAATTAGATTGGATCGTACGAATGGATTAGAATGGATCTTACGAATGGATTAGAATGGATCGTACGAATGAATTACAATGGATCATAGAAATGAATTAGAAAGGTTACATTCGTGAGAATGAACTAGAATGGATCATGCGAATGAACTAGAATGGATCGTACGAACGAATTAGAATGGATCGTACGAACAAATTTGAATGGATCGTATGAACGAATTAGAATGGATACATTCGAGCGAATGAATTAGAATGGATCGTACGAATTAATTAGAATTGATCATAGGAATGAATTAGAATGGATCGTGCAAATGAATTAGAATGGATACATCTGTGCGAATGAATTAGAATGGATCGTAGGAATGAATTAGAATGGATCGTACGAATGAATTAAAATGGTTACATTCGTGCGAATGAATTAGAATGGATCGTACAAATGGATTAGAATGGATCGTACGAATGAATTAGAATGGATCGTACAAATGAATTAGAAAGGTTACATTTGTGAGAATGAATTAGAATGGATCGTACGAATGAATTAGAATGGATCGTACGAATGGATTAGAATGCATCGTACGATTGAATTAGAATGGATCGTACGAATGAATTAGACATAGGAATGAATTAGAATGGATCATACGAATGAAATAGAATGGATCGTACGAATGAGTTAGAATGGATCGTACGAATGAATTAGAGTGGATCGTACGAATGGATTAGAACGCATTGTACGAATGAATTAGAATGGATCGTACGAATGGATTAGAATGGATCGTACGAATGAATTAGAATGGATCGTACGAACGAATTAGAATGGAGACATTCGAGCGAATGAACTAGATTGGATCGTACGAATGAATTAAAATGGATCATAAGAATTAATTAGAATGGATTGTGCAAATGAATTAGAATGGATACATTCGTGCGAATGAATTATAATGGATCGTAGGAATGAATTAGAATGGATCGTACGAATGAATTAGAATGGTTACATTCGTGCGAATGAATTAGAATGGATCGTACGAATGGATTAGAATGGATCGTATGAATGGATTGGAATGGATCGTACGAATGAATTATAATGGATCGTACAAATGAATTAGAATGGATAGTGCGAATGAATTAGAATGGATCGTACGAATGAATTAGAATGGATATATTCGTGCGAATGAATTAGAATGGATCATACGAATGAATTAGAATAGATCATACGAATGAATTAGAATGGATCATATGAACGAATTAGAATGGATCGTACGAATGAATTAGAATGGATACTTTCGAGTGAATCATTTAGAATGGATCGTACGAATAAATTAGAATGGATCATAGGAATGAATTAGAATGGATCATACAAATGAATTAGAAAGGTTATATTCGTGAGAATGAATTAGAATGGATCGTACGAATGAATTAGAATGGATCATGCGAATGAATTTGAATAGATCGTACGAATGAATTAGAATAGATCGAACGAATGAATTTGAATGGATACATTCGAGCAAATGAATTAGAATAGATCGTAGAAATGAATTAGAATGGATCATACGAATGAATTAGAATGGATCGTGCGAATGAATTAGAATGGATTGTACTAATGAATTAGAATGGATACATTCGTGCGAATGAATTAGAATGGATCGTACGAATGAATTTGAATGGATACATTTGTACGAATAAATTAGAATGGATTGTACGAATGAATTAGAATGGATACATTCTTGCGAATAAATTAGAATGGATCATATATTCGTGCAAATAAATTAGAATGGATCATACGAATGAATTAGAATGGATCATGCGAATGAATTAGAATGAATCGTACGAATGCATTAGAATGGATCGTACGAATGAATTAGAATGAATCGTACGATCCATTCTAATTCATTCGTTTGATCCATTCTAATTCATTCGCACGAATGTATCCATTCTAATTCATTCATACAATCCATTCTAATTCATTCGTATGATCCTTTCTAATTCATTCGCACGATCCATTCTAATTCATTCCTATGATCTATTCTAATTCATTCGCTCGAATGTATCCATTCTAATTCATTCGTTCGATCCATTCTAATTCATTCGTACGATCCATTCTAATCCATTCGTACGATCCATTCTAATTCATTTGCTCGAATGTATCCATTCTAATTCATTCGTACGATCCATTCTAATTCGTTCATACGATCCAGTCTAATTCGTTCGTACGATCCATTCTAAAATGAGTTAGAATGGATCATACGAATGAATTAGAATGGATCGTACGAATGAATTAGAATGGATTGTGCGAATGAATTAGAAAGGATCATATGAATTAGAACGGATCGTGCGAATGAATTTGAATGGATCGTACGAATGAATAAGAATGGATCATATGAATGAATTAGAATAGATATATTCATGCAAATGAATTAGAATGGATCGTACGAATGAATTAGAATGGATCATACGAATGAATTATAATGGTTAGAATGGATACATTCGAGCGAATGAATTTGAGTAGATCATACGAATGAATTAGAATGGATCGTACGAATGAATTAGAATGGATACATTTGTGCGAATGAATTAGAATGGATCGTGCAAATGAATTAGAATAGATACATTCGTGCGAATGAATTATAATAGATCATAGGAATGAATTAGAATGGATCATACGAATGAATTACAATAGATCGTGTGAATAAATTAGAATGGATCATACGAATGAATTAGAATAGATATATTCATGCGAATGAATTAGAATGGATCGTACGAATGAATTAGAATGGATCGTGCGATTGGATTAGAATGGATCGTACGAATGGATTAGAATGGATCAGAATGGATCATATGAATGAATTAGAATGGATCAAACAAATGAATTAGAAAGGTTACATTCGTGAGAATGAATTAGAATGGATCGTACGAATGAATTAGAATGGATCGTACGAATGGATTAGAATAGATCGTACGAATGAATTAGAAAGGATCGTACAAATGAATTAGAATGGTTACATTCATGCGAATGAATTAGAATAGATCATAGGAATGAATTAGAATGGATCGTATGAACGAATTAGAATGGATTGTACGAATGAATTAGAATGGATACATTCGAGCGAATGAATTAGAATGGATCGTACGAATGAATTAGAATGGATCATAGGAATGAATTAGAATGGATCGTGCAAATGAATTAGAATGGATACATTCGTGCGAATGAATTAGAATGGATCGTAGGAATGAATTAGAATGGATCGTACGAATGAATTAGAATGGTTACATTCGTGCGAATGAATTAGAATGGATCGTAGGAATGAATTAGAATGG
Source organism: Chamaelirium japonicum (assembly GCA_947650365.1). Classification (NCBI taxonomy): domain Eukaryota; kingdom Viridiplantae; phylum Streptophyta; class Magnoliopsida; order Liliales; family Melanthiaceae; genus Chamaelirium; species Chamaelirium japonicum. The sequence goes on along the minus strand of OX393552.1, from coordinate 47,990,768 downwards.
ATCGTACGAATGAACTAGAATGGTTACATTCGTGCGAATGAATTAGAATGGATCGGACGAATGAATTAGAATTGATCATACGAATGAATTAGAATGGATCATACGATTGAATTTGAATGGATCGTACGAATAAATTAGAATGGATACATTTGTGCGATGAATAAGAATGGAACGTACGAATGAATTAGAATGGAGCGTACGAATGAATTAGAATGGATATATTCGAGCGAATGAATTAGAATAGATCGTAGGAATGAATTAGAATGGATCGTGCAAATGAATTAGAATGAATCGTACGAATGAATTAGAATGGATCGTACGAATGATTTAGAATGGATCGTGCGAATGAATTAGAATGGATCGTACGAATGAATTAGAATGGATCGTGCGAATGAATTAGAATGGATCATACAAATGAATTAGAAAGGTTACATTCGTGAGAATAAATTAGAATGGATCGTACGAATGAATTAGAATGGATCATGCGAATGAATTTGAATGGATCGTACGAATGAAAGAATGGATCGTATGAATGAATTAGAATAGATCGTACGAATGAATTACAATGGATCGTATGAATAAATTAGAATGGATCGTGCGAATGAATTAGAATGGATCATACGAATGAATTAGAATGGATCCACCGAATGAGTTAGAATGGATCGTACGAATGAATTAGAATGGATCGTACGAAAGAATTAGAATGGATTGTGCAAATGAATTAGAATGTATCGTATGAATGAATAAGAATGGATCGTACGAATGAATTAGAATGGATCGTGTGAATGAATTAGAATGAATCATACGAATGCATTAGAATGGATCGTACGAATGAATTAGAATGAATCGTATGATCTATTCTAATTCATTCGTCCGATCCATTCTAATTCATTCGCACGAATGTATCCATTCTAATTCATTCGTACGATCCATTCTAATTCATTCGTACGATCCATTCTTATTCATTCATACGATCCATTCTAATTCATTCGCATAATCCATTCTAATTCATTCGTACGATCCATTCTAATTCATACGTATAATCCATTCTAACTCATTCGGTGCATCCATTCTAATTCATTCGTACGATCCATTCTAATTCATTCGTACGATCCATTCTAATTCATTCTAATTCATTCGTACGATCCATTCTAATTAATTCCTACGATCCATTCTAATTCATTCGCATGATCCATTCGTCAGATCCATTCTAATCCATTCGTATGATCCATTCTAATTCATTCGTATGATACATTCATACGACTGAATTAGAATGGATTGTACGAATGAATTAGAATTGATCATACGAACGAATTAGAATGGATCGTACGAATGAATTAGAATGGATCGTATGAATAAATTAGAATGGATCGTACGAATGGATTAGAATAGATCGTACAAATGGATCATGCGAATGTATTAGAATGGATCGTAGGAATGAATTAGAATGGATCGTACAAATGAATTAAAATGGATCGTATGAATGAATAAGAATGGATCCTACGAATGAATTAGAATGGATTGTACAAATGAATTAGAATGGATACATTCGTGCGAATGAATTAGAATGGATCAGACGAATGAATTAGAATAGATCGTACGAAAAAATTAGAATGGATCGTGCGAATGAATTAGAATGGATCGTACGAATGAATTAGAATGGATCCACCGAATGAGTTAGAATGGATCATACGAATGAATTAGAATGGATCGTACGAATGAATTAGAATGGATTGTGCGAATGAATTAGAATGGATCGTATGAATGAATAAGAATGGATCGTACGAATGAATTAGATTGGATCGTGTGAATGAATTAGAATGAATCGTGCGAATGAATTAGAATAGATCGTATGGATGAATTAGATTGGATCGTACGAAAGACTTAGACTGGATCGTGCGAATGAATTTGAATGGATCGTGCGAATGAATTAGAATGGATCATACGAATAAATTAGAATGGATCGTACGAATAAATTAGAATGGATATATTCGTGCGAATGAATTAGAATGGATCGTACGAATGAATTTGACTGGATCGTACGAATAAATTAGAATGGATACATTCATACGAATGAATTAGAATGGATCGTAGGAATGAATTAGAATGGATCGTACGAATGAATTAGAATGGATCATATGAATGAATTAGAATGGTTACATTCGTGCGAATGAATTAGAATGGATCGTACGAATGGATTAGAATGGATCGTACGAATGGATTAGAATGGATCGTGCAAATGAATTAGAATGGATACATTCGTGCAAATGAATTAGAATGGATCGTACGAATGAATTCGAATGGATCATACGAATGAATTAGAATGGATCGTGCAAATGAATTAGAATGGATACATTCGTGCGAATGAATTAGAATGGATCGTAGGAATGAATTAGAATGGATCGTGCAAATGAATTAGAATGGATACATTCGTGCGAATGAATTAGAATGGATCGTACGAATGAATTAGAATGGATCCATTCTAATTCATTCGTACGATCCATTCTTATTCATTCATACGATCCATTCTAATTCATTCTCACAAATGTAACCTTTCTAATTCATTTGTACGATCCATTCTAATTCATTCGTACGATCCATTCTAATCCATTCGTACAATCCATTCTAATCCATTCGTACGATCCATTCTAATTCATTCGCACGAATGTAACCATTCTAATTCATTCGTACGATCCATTTTAATTCATTCCTACGAGATCCATTCTAATTCATTCGTATGATCCATTCTAATTTATTCGTTCAAATATATCCATTCTAATTCATTCGTACGATCCATTCTTATTCATTCGCACGATCCATTCTAATTCATTCGTACGATCCATTCTAATTCATTCGTACGATCCATTCTAATTAATTCGTACAATCCATTCTAATTCAGTCGTTTGAATGTATCCATTTTAATTCATTCGTGCGATCCATTCTAATTCATTCGTACGATCTAATTCATTCGTACGATCCATTCTAATTCATTCGTACGATCGATTCTAATTCATTCGCACGATCCATTCTAATTCATTCGTACGATCCATTCGAATTCATTCGCATGATCCATTCTAATTCATTCGTACGATCCATTCTAATTCATTCGTATGATCAATTCTAATTCATTCGCACGATCCATTATAATTCATTTGTACGATCTATTCTAATTCATTCGTATGATCCATTCTAATTCATTCGCACTATCCATTCTAATTCATTCGTACGATCCATTCTAATTCATTCGTACGATCCATTCTAATTCGTTCGTACGATCCATTCTAATTAATTCGCACAAATGTATCCATTCTAATTTATTCGTACGATCCATTCTGATTCATTCGCACAATCCATTCTAACTCATTCGCACAAATCTATCCATTCTAATTCATTCGTACGATCCATTCTAATTCATTCGCATAAATATAACCTTTCTAATTCATTCGTACGATCCATTCTAATTCATTCCTACGATCCATTCTAATTTATTCGCACGAATGTATCCATTCTAATTCATTTGCACGATCCATTCTAATTCATTCCTATGATCCATTCTAATTTATTCCTATGATCCAATCTAATTCATTCGTACGATCCATTCTAATTCATTCGCTCGAATGTACCCATTCTAATTCATTCGTACGATCCATTCTAATTCATTCGTACGATCCATTCTAATTCATTCCTACGATCCATTCTAATTCATTCGCACGATTGTATCTATTCTAATTCATTTGCACGATCCTTTCTAATTCATTCCTATGATCCATTCTAATTCATTCATACGATCCATTCTAATTCATTGTCACATTGCATACTAATCCATTCTAATTCATTCGTACGATCCATTCTAATTCATTCGCATGATCCATTCTAACTCATTCGTACGATCCATTCTAATTCATTCATATGAACGAATTAGAATGGATCGTACGAATGAATTAGAATGGATCGTACGAATGGATTAGAATAGGTCGTACGAATGGATTAGAATGGATCATACGAATGGATTAGAATGGATCGTACGAATGAATTAGAATGGATCGTGCGAATGAATTAGAATGAATCATACGAATGCATTAGAATGCATCGTATGAATGAATTAGAATGAATCGTACGATCCATTCTAATTCATTCGTCTGATCCATTCTAATTCATTCGCACGAATGTATCCATTCTATTTCATTCGTACAATCCATTCTAATTCATTCGCACGATCCATTCTAATTCATTCGTATGATCCATTCTAATTCATTACTACGATCTATTCTAATTCATTCGCTCGAATGTATCCATTTTAATTCATTCGTTCGATCCATTCTAATTCATTCGTACGATCCATTCAAATTCATTCGCATGATCCATTCTAATTCATTCGTACGATCCGCTCTAATTCATTCTCACGAATGTAACCTTTCTAATTTATTTGTATGATCCATTCTAATTCATTCGTATGATCTATTCTAATCCATTCGTTCGATCCATTGTAATTCATTCATGCAATCTATTCAAATTCATTCGCACAAATATATCCATTCTAATTCATTCGTACGATCCATTCTAATTCATTCGTACGATCCATTCAAATTCATTCGTATGATCCATTCTAATTCATTCCTACGATCTATTCTAATTCATTCGTACGCTCCATTCTTATTCATTCCTATGATCCATTCTAATTCATTCGCACAAATGTATCCATTCTAATCCATTCGTACGATCCATTCTGATTCATTCGTATGATCAATTCTAATTCATTCGTACGATCCATTCTAATTCATTTGCATGAATGTATCTATTCTAATTCATTCGTACAATCCATTCTAATTCATTCGTACGATCCATTCTAATTCATTCGTATGATCCATTCTAATTCATTCCTACGATCCATTCTAATTCATTCGCACAAATGTATCCATTCTAATCCATTCGTACGATCCATTCTAATTCATTTGTATGATCCATTCTAATTCATTCATACGATCCATAGGAATGAATTAGAACGGATCGTGCGAATGAATTAGAATGGATCGTACGAATGGATTAGAATGGATCGTATGAATGAATTAGAATGGATCATACAAATGAATTAAAAAGGTTACATTCGTGAGAATGAATTAGAATGGATCGTACGAATGAATTAGAATGGATCATGCGAATGAATTAGAATGGATCGTACGATTGAATTAGAATGGATCGAACGAATGAATTAGAATGGATACATTCGTGCGAAAGAATTAGAATGGATCGTACGAATGAATTAGAATGGATATATTTGAACGAATAAATTAGAATGGATCATACGAATGAATTAGAATGGATCGTACGAATGAATTAGAATGGATCGTACGATCTAATTCATTCGTACGATCCATTCTAATTCATTCGCACGAATGTATCCATTCTAATTCATTCGCACAATCTATTCTAATCCTTTCGTACGATCCATTCTAATCCATTCGTACGATCCATTCTAATTCATTCTCACGAATGTATCCATTCTAATTCATTCGCACAATCCATTCTAATTCATTCGTACGAATGTATCCATTCTAATTCATTCGCACGATCCATTCATTCATACAAATGAATTAGAATAGCTCATACGAATCAATTCTAATTCATTCGTATGATCCATTCTAATTCATTCCTACGATCTATTCTAATTCATTCGCTCGAATGTATCTGTTTGGGGATATTTCTCGCTGGTCCGTGCGGTCTACCTGCAAGACAAAGAAAAATATAAGAACGGCTGGCTCCCTTGGGAGCGCAGACCCTCCGACGCTCAAGTCAGTCTCAGGTCATCAATGGAGAGCTTGCGGCAGACGAAAGTAGTAGGGAGGAGGGTTTCGAACCTCTACTTTGAAGCCCTGGGGTGTGCATTTATAGACATCGGTGACCTACCGGTGCCCAACATGTGGAGGTTCTTTCTGGTGCCTTCTAGGCCCCCACGTCCTGGCCCACATGGGTCTGACAGTCCTTGGAACCTGGGCCCCTGACATTCTTTGTCGTCTAGCTCGTCAGGCGGTGTAGTGGGGGAGAATATTTATCTCATCGTTGCCAGGTGGCTCCTCTGGAATGTTCAGGTCTGGGAGGTCTCAAACCGACTCTGACGGGCTTCTATGGACCACAATCGTCCACGTAGCTTCAGTGGGGTTTCGACACCTGTCGACCCTTGTCAAGAGTCAGGCTCTTAGTAGGGCGACCTCTTTGACTCTGGGTTCGGGCGGTTTGCCACTTCATCCCTATTGCCAAGAGTCGGGCTCCTGAGAGGGCGACCTCTTCGACAACTGGAATGGCCTGGCGATCTCTGTGGGCGTTCTTCCAGTGTTCATTGATGCTCTTCTAAGTTTTCTCTGACCAAGGTCCCCCCACGAGCCTTGGGGCGGGCTCCAGTGTGAGAGCTAGGGCGATCTTCTTATTGAGCCGGGGGCGTGCTCTTGCATACTTGGATACAAGTCCCCATGTAGCCCAATGTGGATCTCGCTCCCTGCTAAGATGATTTGGCGAGCCGGGGTGGGGGAGCTCCTTCTCGAGCCGGGGGACGAAGGCGTGCCCCTACACGAATTCCCCATCCCTTGGAATCCTGGGGTCTATGAGATCCACAGGCAAGGGCGAACTGGTGGCGGGCGCTCGGAGCTAGGAGCGAGCTCTTTGAGAGCTCGGGGGCGGGCTCCTGGCGAGCTTGGGGGCGAGCTCCTTGCGAGCTCGGGGGCAAGCTCCTTGTGAGCAGGGGGGCGAGCTCCTTTCGAGCTTAGGGGTGATCTCCTTGCGATTTCACCGGGCTATAGATGTAATGCACTTAGATACAAGGTGTCCATACAGCTCAACGTGGGGCGAGCTCCTTGCGAGCTGATAGGGGGGCGAGCTCCTTGCGAGCTTGGGAGCGAACTCATCGCGAGCTGGGAGGGGGCGAGCTCCTTGCGAGCTCGGGAGCGAACTCCCCGCGAGCTGGGAGGGGGCGAGCTCCTCGCGAGCTAGGGAGCGAGCTCCTTGTGAGCTGGGGGCGTGCTTCTTCCCACTGGGATTCAAGTCCCCATATAGCCCAATGTGGATCTCGCTCCCAGTTAAGATGATCCGGTGAGCTCACAGGGTGTTAGGAAACTAAATATTAGATCGCTGAAGTCGTGCTCGGCTTCCGAGGGTTCCAACTCCTGGACGGGCTTCTGTGCGAGTTCTGCCTCAAACGTGTCGCAATGGTGCAAGATACGTGGTTTTTGACTACCCCCAACATTACCCCCTCCTGAGGGAGTGGCTGAGGAAAGAGAGCCACTTGCTCAGGAGTTCTAGCGAGCTTACTCTTTCGGGGCTTCCTCTCACGATTTTTGCTTTAGCGAGTTTGGGTGCGAGCCCCCATCCTCAAATGTGCCTGATATCAATGTCTGTTGCAATAACTTGTCGGGCGGGCCAGGAACATTGGCCACGAGCGGTCTCCTTCTGGTGCGTGCTTGCCACACACGGTCAGGGTCTACTTCGGGCGAGCTGCGGGCACCTGCCGTAGGCGATCTTGTGACTCGGGTTTCGCACCAAATCTCCTGCGGTTGTATCACTTTAAATGCGACGCGAGACTCGAGATTGATACAATGAATCTCATCATGAGATCCCGATCGGCGCGTGACACGCGTCTCCTTCTCATTGGTCCCCCTCTCTGTCAGAAAGGACACCGCCGGCGGCGTCGTAGCTTTCTCCACGCGTGGTCCACGTGGCGCCTTGCGATTGGACGAGGGCGAGCTGTCGCCTCACCCACCGTCGCGTCGCCTCGCTGAGTGCGCTCGAGCATTAACTGCCCCGCCGATCCCCCTGCCTCTATCCTTCCTATAAATAGGGGGGAGGGGGGTCTTTTTATCCTTCCGCGAAAATCAGCTCTCCCTTCTTCCTCCTTCCAGCTCGCTTTAGCTCGCGCTCTCCCTTCTTCCTCCTTCCAGCTCGCTTTAGCTCGCGCTCTCCCTCATGGCATCCTCCGCTGCTGAAGTTGCTGCTACTGTTGCTGCTGCCGCCGGGCCCGCCGTTGAAACGGCGGTAGTCTTGCTGCAGAACCCCACCGGGGTGCCCATAGGGGATAGCATCCGGGCGGCAATTGATTTCCCCCGCGAAATCCTCTTTACCAAGATGCCACTCATCGGGAGACCGCCCCAGGGCACCGTGGCCTCCGTCGGGCTGCTGTGGTCTGGGCTGCGGTTCCCGCTGAGTCACCTCACCGGGGAGTTCCTGGAGTTGATGGGGCTTTGCCCCGCCCAACTCTCTGGGAACTCCTGGGGGATACTCTACGGGCTATCCCAGCTGGAGACCGCCCTAAAGGTGAGGATCCCTCTGAGCTACCTGCTCAAGAAGTGGCTCCTCAAATCTAGGCCGGTCTTCAGCAGCGCGGGTTGTGGGTATTTCTACCTCGCCGGGCGGCCTGGCGAGGTGCTCCCCTTCTCCGCCATCGAGAACAAGGACCGCCACTGGAAGGATTATTCCTTCGTGGCAGTCGGCGACTGGCGTGGGCGGCACAGCGGAGTCCCGGCTCAACCCGGGGTTCCAACGACGGTGGTCTTCCGGGAGATATCCTTCTTCCGGGCGGGGAAGAAGAAGTGCATCGCTCCCGACCGGGAGCGGTCCTTGGACGAGGCGTTCCTCCACTATCTCAGAGGGCGCACCCCGGAGAAGATCACCGCCCCCGACTTCGCCTTTCAGCTGAAGGACGGGAAGACCGGCGCTATCCTGCCCAAGCAGAAGATAGTCCAGAAGAAGAAAGAGGCCCCTCCTCCCTCCGAGGGGACCAGCAAAGGGGCGGGGGGTTCGGGAGGCAACCCCCGGAAGAAGACGGTCCGGAGGCGGGCCTCGCCCATCCGCCTCAACGACCCCGACACCATGGAGATGCTGCGCTAAGACGCGGCCTCCGCGCCTCCGCCACCCCCTCGCCAGGACGCCGGCCCAGGTCAGCCTCCTGCCCCACCTCCAATTGTCCGCCGCAAGATTCAATTCGTCGAGCCCGATGACCCGAACGTTGACCTCCCGCTAACCATGGCGGAATTTGAATCCGGGATGGCCCGAATATTAATGGGCAACTTCCCCAGCGATCTGACCGTTCCCCTTCGCGTGGCAGTATTGACGCCGAAGATGGAAGCCCGCGGGAAGAAGATGACCAAACGCGCGAGGTCCGCGTCCGCAAGCGCCCAGACGGAGCAGCACCGGAAAGCATTGGAGGAGGCGGGCTTGGACTCGGAGCTCGAATGGACGGACTCCGAGGAGGAGGCAGCGGACTCCAAGGAGGAAGAGGCTGCCGTTCCCCCTCCCCATGCGGAGTCCAGCGTCCCCACTCAAGGGGAGGGACTTCCCACTCCGCCGGCTCCGACACAAGGGGCGGGGTCAAGCGGGCAAGAGCTTCCTCCTCCTGCCGCCGGGGTGGAGGTCCAGCAGGGTGAGGCCGCTGCCACTGCTGCGACCTCTGCGCCCCCCGCAGCTCCAGTATCTGCCGCCAGGGTGGAGGTCCAGCAGGGCGATCCCTCCGTCACCGCTGTGTCCTCTACAACCCCCGCAGCTCCAGCACCCGTCCCCTGGCCTCACCTCCTGCAAGGGGCCAGGAGGGAGCGGGCTCCCAGGAGGATCTGGGGGACCTGGTCTATAGGTCCCCCAGCTTTGTGGACATTGGCTTCGACTCTGAGTCCACAAGCTCGGAGTCGGAGGCCAAAGAAGCCAGGGCAGACCCTCCAACCCCGCTAGCAGCCGGAGCTCGCCCGGGGGAGGTGCCAGCCCCCACTCCTTCTCCCGGCACGCTGCCTCCTGCCGAAGCTTCGGGAGGTCCCGGTGCGGGCTCCTCGGCGGAGGAAGGGAGGGTGCCGTACTACTTGCGGCAGCTGCTGGGCCGCAACATCTTCGCGCGTGCCTCATTCGCTTCTATAAGTGAACGCCTGGCCGAGGTATCTCTCCCTCCTTCTATCTCCATGCACAACCTCATTTTTGCTACCTTTTTCATCTTTCTTATATAGGAGGAGAAGCAGAGCCAGGCACTGGCCGCGGAGGTCGCTGGGGCCGGGAAGGCACTGGCTGCCTTGTTCGACGATTCCCTTCGGGCGTTCGAGCTCAAGGTGGACGAGCACATTCACGAGCTCCAGCGGGCTACGCACGCCGCGACACTGAAAGAGGCGGAGGAACTTCGGCAGAGGGTCGCGACCCTCGTGTCGGGCATGGCCGAGTTGGAGACGGCCCAACTCAAAACCTTCGACGACCTCCAAAAGGCCAAGGTGGAGCGGGACGAGGCCGTGACCACCAGGGAGGCCGCTCAGAAGGAGGCTGCTCAACTTCAAGGCGAGGTCGCTGCTCTGAAGACAGAGATCTCCGCTCTAAAGGAGATGCACACCGAAGGCCTTCGGGCTCAACAAGGTCGTCTCCAAGCTCAGTTGGACGATCTCCTCAAGAAGGGCGCCCTGGCCGCTGTGGAAAAATACAAGACCGAGAGGCCAAAGAAGCGACGCCGAGGAGATGACAGCGGGGCGGAGACCAGCAAGCCTTGAGCTCGCTCACTTTTGTAATTGTGTTTATACTTTTTGTTTGGTCAATGAAAGTTCTTTAGTCCGCTCTTTTGTGTTTACTTTCTTTGTGTTGCCTTCTTTCTTTCTGCGAGTCTGCTTTAGAAATTTTTGCAGCGATCTCGAGGGTGATACCCCGGGCGAGGCGACTAATTCGATTCAACCATTCATTTTAAAATATATGCAAACGAAAAGCTCGGCATGCTCGCTAAATCTTGCTGTAATCTCTGAGCCCGGAAAAGAAAAAGACGAGCGAACCAAATATCTTCAAAAAAAAATTTCCCTATGCTCAGAGATTTAAATCAATTTTATTTTAAAGAAAACTAGTAAATGCTAGCTGCCCCCTGCCCGGTTAACTACCCTCGAGGATCCTGATCACTGGACATGCCCTTTGAGGGGTTACCAAGGGATGTTCGGGCTACCTAAAAAGGGGATCGCCCCTCTCAGGTTTCCCTAGATCACGCCGGGATGCTTCCGTTTATGGCTGGTGAGCGCGAAGGATCCCGGTTAGGTTTTAAGTCCCCTTGACAGCGGACTACCCTGGAAATCTCAAGGTCGCTTATTGGCGGCCTCTGAGGAGCCCAGTCTTGCTTTAAGCCCGCATTGCGGCGGGCTTCCCCGAGAATCTCAAGGTCGCTTTCCGGCGGCCTCTGAGGAACCCGATTCTGCTTTAAGTCCTCACGACGGCGGACTGCACTTTTAAAATACACAGCTTTCAGGCTAAAAGACTTTGGCGGATCCAACATTGTTTATTCACAACTTTTGAAGATCGCATTACAGAAGGTCGCCGAAACTCTAGGCATAATACTTTCGGAGGTGCAAAATATTCCAAGGTCGCTCTAGTAGGTCTCCCTCAACAGTCATCAACTGGTAGGCCCCAGATCCTCGTGCCTGATACACTATGTAGGGGCCTTCCCAGTTCACCGCGAGCTTCCCTGCGTTGGGTTCCTGCGTGTTTGCGAACACTTTTCTCATTACCAGATCGCCAGCCTTGAACGCTCGAGGGTGAACTTTCTTGTCGTAGGCGCGCTTCATCTCTTGCCGGTACCCGGCGAGGTGCAGGTTGGCGCGTTCTCATTTCTCTTCGAGCTGATCGAGGGAGTCGGCGAGCAGTTTGTCATTGTCGACCTCCTCCGCCGCCAGCCTTCTTTCGGTGGGTAGCTTGGCCTCTACGGGAAGTACGGCTTCGCAACCATAAGTGAGACCAAAAGGCAACTCGTTAGTTGAGCGACGTGGAGTAGTGCGATAGGCCTATAGGACTCCATCGAGCTCCTGCTCCCACAATCCCTTCTTTCCTTCCAACCTTTTCTTGAGGTTGTCTAGGATTACGCGATTCGTGGCTTCGGCCTGCCCGTTGCTTTGTGGGTATCTTGGAGACGAAAACCTCAGGTCGACCCCATATTCGTCACAAAAGCTTCTAATCAAGCGATTATCAAACTGGCGATCGTTATCGGTGATAAGTACCCACGGCAGACCGAACCTACAGAAAACGTTTTTCCAGAGGAAGTCTTTTACTTGCTTCTCGCCTATCTTAGCTAGCGGGACCGCTTCCACCCATTTGGTGAAGTAGTCCATAGCCACTAAGATGAATTTCTTCTGCCGGGCTGACTGAGGAAAAGGTCCCACGATGTCGAGTCCCCATTGCTGGAATGGCCAAGGGCTCGCCAGAGGGTGCAGCTCTACCGCGAGCATGTGATTCGTCGTGGCGTGCTTCTGGCATTGAATGCACCTTCGGGCGACCTTTGACGCATCTTGCTCGAGGGTGGGCCACTAATATCCTTGCCTCCTTACTTTCACAGCCAGAGACCGCCCGCCAGCATGGTTCCCCAGCCCGCCAGAGTGAATGCAATTTAAAACCTCTTCGGTTTCGGGGTGCTCAATACAGCGAAGATTTGGCCCGCCGAAGGATTTCCTAAAAAGACGATCCCAGCGAATGAAATAGCGACCAGCGCACTTCTCCACTCGCCGAGCTTCTTCGCTGTCTTCCGGGAGCTCGCCCTTCAGGAGAAAACGAATAATAGGCGCGGTCCATCCGCCAGGTGACACATCGGCCGATACTTGGTTAACAACAGGCTCTGTTAGTTGGAGCCGAGACTGGCTTTGGACTTCGATGAAAATCTGGCGAGCTTCCGATCCTCCAAGCAGGGAGGCGGCATTTGCCAGTGCGTCAGCCCGCCTGTTATCGGCTCGTGGAATTTGCTCGAAGGAGATTTTTTCGAACCCCGCGGCCTTGCCTTTCACCAGGTCCACGTAGCCCGCCATTCGCGTATCCCGGGAGGCGTAATCTCCTTTGATTTGACAAATGATCAGCTGGGAGTCGCTGAAGACCCTCAACCATTTGGCGCCTATTTCTTGAGCGAGCTCTAGTCCGGCAAGCAGTGCCTCGTACTCTGCTTCGTTGTTGGTGGCAGCGAAATCCAACCGGACTGATTTCTCTACGAATACCGTTCGGGCTATCAGTGCGACCCCGATGCCGGCTCCCAAAGCGTTGGAGGAACCATCAACGAACAACTCCCAATCCGCTATTTCCGAAAGCTTCGCTGGAGGATCCCCTAGATCGCCCAAGAACTTTGCCTTCCCAGGGTGTGCCTCAGTTGGCTCATCCTCCTGGTACTGAACCGGTTCTTCTATGGGGAAGTCCGCCAAGAAATCGACAAGGACCTGCCCTTTGACAGCAACTCGAGGAACATACTCCAAGCCATAGGCGGCGAGCTCGGTGGACCACCGATAGAGCCTTCCGGCTATCGAGGGACAAGAAAAAGCGCTCTTCAAAGGGTGCTCCGTGATAACCTTGACGGGGTGCGCCGAAAAGTAGGGGTGGAGTTTCCTCGCGGTAAGGACCAAGGCCAATGCGACCTTCTCGATTGGTCGATACCGGAGCTCGGCGGGAAGCATTGTATGGCTCATAAAGTAAACAGGTCGCTCTATTTTTGCCTCTTCCACTATGAGGACCCCGCTTATCGTATTCTCGGTGACCGCGAGATACACACCCAGCTCGGCGCCCTCCCTTGGTGCTGCCAGAATTGGCGGGCTAGCCAAATAGTCTTTGATCTTCCGAAAAGCGAGCTCATATTTTTTGTCCCAGCGGATGCTTGCCCCCTTCCGGAGCAGTTCGAAGAGAGGTCGGCAGCTATCTAAAGATTTAGAAATGAACCGGTTTAGCGCGACGATCCGTCCACTCAACCTTTGGACCTCCTGCCGGGTTCTTGGTGCGGGCATTTCGATAAGTGCTCGGATTTGCCCAGGGTCGGCCTCGATCCCCCTGTGGGTGACCAGGTACCCTAGGAATTTCCCAGAAGTCACCCCGAATGCGCACTTTGCCGGGTTTAGCCTCATTTGAAATTTTCGCAAAACCTCGAAGGCTTCGCGGAGATCGGCAACATGCCCTTCCCGCTCTCGGCTCTTTACCAAAAGGTCGTCTACATAGACCTCGACATTTCTGCCGATCTGATTTTTAAACATTTGTGTGACTAACCTTTGGTAGGTCGCTCCCGCGTTCTTGAGTCCAAACGACATCACCCGGTAACAGAAAAGCTTCTGGTAGCCCGCCCCGGAATAGAAGGCGGTCTTCTCCTGATCGTCAATGTGGAGGGGTATCTGATTATACCCAGAATACTCGTCCATAAAAGATAAGGCCCGGAATCCGACAGCGGCGTCGACCAGCGCGCCTATTCGTGGAAGAGGGAATCCGTCCTTCGGACATGCTTTGTTGAGGTCGGAGAAGTCGATGCACACTCTAACCGCCCCACTCTTTTTGGGCACCGCCACGATATTGGATATCCATTCGGGGAAGTGCGCCTCGCGGATAAAACCAGCTCGCTCTAGCTTCTCTATCTCTGCCGCCACTGCGGCGGACTTTGCTGCTTGTATTTGCCGAGCTTTTTGCTTGACAGGTGGGAAGTCTTGCAATGTGTGCAGACGATGGCAGGCGATCTCCGGGTCAATCCCTGGCATGTCCGCAAAACTCCAAGCGAACACGTCGCGGTATTCATTGAGTAGGCCGGTTAGGGCTTGGACCTCGCCATTGGTCAGCGAGGTCCCTAGATGAACAATTCTCGGGCCTCCTTTGCCACCGATGTCGCCTTCTTGTAGTTGCTCGGCAACGGGGAAACTCCCTTTCTTGGGGCCTGCTGGGCGATCTTGCTCCTCCAACTTTGGATCCGCATCGCTCCCACCCGGAGGTGGAGTAGGGGATTTAAGTGAGGAGGCCCCTCTAGGACTTCGAGGGAGCTCGCTCGTAGGGAGCGCTAATTGCTAGGAGGGTGCCGGCCTCTTGGCCTCGGCAACCTCCACGTCCTTAAGATGAAGGACGTCCTGTTTGCATCTAGTAGCGGTGACTTGATCTCCTCGAATGACTACGACTCCACTTGCCATGGGGAACTTGAGGGCCTGATGATTGGGTGATGCCACTGCGTTCATCTGCCTCAACCAAGGCCGCCCCAGGATGGCATTGAAAGCGGACAGCCCGTCAACCACTGCGAAACGGACTTGACGGACCTCTGGGCCCGCGGTCACGGTGAGGGTTATCTCGCCGACAACCTTAGCGACCTCGCCAGTGAAGCCACTGAGGGAGCCCGTAGAGGGATACAGATCTACCTATCTCAAACCCATTCGCTGGAAGGCCGACAGGAAGAGGATGTTCACGGCGCTCCCCGAGTCAACCAGAGCTCGCCTTACTTCGATGTTAGCCATCATGAGGCGTATGACGAGGGGGTCATTGTGGGGCGTGACGACCCCAGCCATGTCGTCTTCCGAAAACCAGAGAAAATCGCGGGCTTCTACCCTTGGTGCTTGAAGTAAAACAGGAGTTAGTGAGACGGAAAATACCTTTTGAGCCCGTTCCATCTCCCTGACTCGCCGGCAAGCTTCGTTGCTGGATCTCGGGCCGTTCAGGCGCCCGCTGATGGTGTGACAGACCGCCGGTCCTCCCGGGGGATGTGGAGGCCGAGCGGGCTCAGTGGGCCCCGGGCGGTCTCCCTCCCGAGGGGCCCGTGCCGGGATCACCTTGAATCTCCTCGGGGGCGAGATGAATTGGTTCAAATGCCCCAAAGTGACCAAATCCTCCAGGTGGTTCTTTAGAGCTCGGCATCTATTGGTGTGATGCCCAGGGCTACGGTGAAACGCGCACCGTCGGGTATTATCGGTGGAGCCCGGCTCTCCGTCCTGAAGGGGTGGAGGGTACTGAACATAGGGTTCGTTTCGGATCTGGTGAAGGATCTGCCCGGGGGAGTGTGTTAGCACTGTGAAATCCCGCTCTCCGGGCCCCGGAGGTAGGTGCCAGTTCGCCGTCCTTCCCGCGGCCGCTGCAGGGATTTCTGCGGGCTGTAAGGCGAGAGCGGCAGGTGGATTGGGCTGCGCCACCAATGGGGGTATATCCCGCCGCTCAACAGCCTTGACGACGAGGGGTCGCAAAACCGGAGCAGGTCACTGCTCTACCGCCTTGCCTTTTCGATCGAGCACCACATCTTCGAGCTTGATGTGCTGCTGGACGAGGGCGAAAAGCTCGACCATTGTGCGCGGATCCTTTATAACCAGTGTGTCGTGGAGCTTGCCACCTTCAGGAAGGGCGTTCCGGAACGCGCTCACCGCCGTGCGATCTTGATCGACCGCGTCTTCCAGAGCGAGGTAGGCATTTCGGAACCTCGTCGCGAAGCAGCGAAGGGTTTCGCGAGCTCCCATGGACAAGGTGAAGAGAGATTCGATCCTCTTAGGGGGTTGTCTGTTACAACGGTATTACTCTAGGAACAATCTTGACAGAGTAGGAAAATCTGGGATAGTTCCGGATGGTAGTTTGTGGAACCAATTTAATGCGGAGCCCGCCAAACTGCTCGGGAATACCCGGCACAACACATGGTCTTGGTCCCGAAAAAATAAAAGCTTTCGGTAAGCCAAGAGGTGGTCAACGGGATCTTGCGATCCGTCAAACAATACAAATTTCGGCGAGGTCCAATGATGTGGGAAACCTCCTTGGTGCACCTCGCTCGTGAAGGGCGAGCTTCCTCCATGAGCGGCGAGATCCTCCAACAGGTCCACCGGTGCACTAGGTCGCTGTCAGCGCCCAGGGAGAACTCCCAAAGGCGGCTGCGCAGGTCCTAGGCGGTCGCGTATGCTTCCTCTCGGGACATCCGGGCCCACATCGTGGCGACCTGAACGGGGTTCCTCCTGGCGACCTTCCTGCCGTCCACCTGTGGGCTGCTTTGCCACGAGAGTGGGTTGATGAGAGGCGGTCACCTCTTGGGCAGCACCAGGTATCGCCTCCGCGGGCTTCTTCCCTCGTCGGCGATGACGCGGGTCGTGGTCTCTCTCGAGAGATCTAGCCTCCGACTCGTCGGAGTCGGCGCTCCTGCCACGGCGGCGGGGAAGGGTAGCTCGCGAGGTCGCTTTGTTGCTAGACCGTTTGGTCACCAGCTTTTGCAACCTTGTAAGCGGGGTTTCGCGTACCCCGCGCACGGCCGTTCTCTCGGCCTGGGGCTCCGGATGGGAAGTCCGCCGGGCCGGTACGGCCGTGGGTAGACGTGACGAGACGGGAGGCCGCACAGGGGATGAAACCCTTGCTGGCCCAGATCATCGGCTCACCGCCGGGACCTGACGTAGTCATGTCAACTCCTCCATCATGGCCCGCTGGGTGGCCAACATCTCCAACAAGAGCTGGTCACTGAGCGGGACAAGGGGCTGGGGGGTCTCAGCAGGAGGTTCACTGTGCACAGACCCCGCACGGGTCCTCGTTTGCCTGCGTCCCCTCACCGCTGGAGCCATCTTTGGGTTATGAGTCCACGACATTTAACCGTGTGGTCGTGGGCGCTTTCGCAGGAACCAGTCGAAAGATCCCACAGACGGCGCCAAAATGTTTGGGGATATTTCTCGCTGGTCCGTGCGGTCTACCTGCAAGACAAAGAAAAACGTAAGAACTTGCGGCAGACGAAAGTGGTAGGGAGGAGGGTTTCGAACCTGTACTTTGGAGCCCTGGGGTGTGCATTTATAGACATCGGTAACCTACCGGTGCCCAACACGTGGAGGTTCTTTCCGGTGCCTTCTAGGCCCCCACGTCCTGGCCCATATGGGTCTGACAGTCCTTGGAACCTGGGCCCCTGACATTCTTTGTCGTCTAGCTCGCCAGGCGGTGTAGTGGGGGAGAATATTTGTCTCGTCGTTGCCAGGTGGCTCCTCTGGAATGTTCAGGTCTGGGAGGTCTCAAACCGACTCTGACGGGCTTCTGTGGACCACAATCGTCCACGTAGCTTCAGTGGGGTTTCGACACATGTCGACCCTTGTCAAGAGTCGGGCTCTTAGTAGGGCGACCTCTTTGACTCTGGGTTCGGGCGGTCCGCCACTTCATCCCTATTGCCAAGAGTCGGGCTCCAGAGAGGGCGACCTCTTCGACAACTGGAATGGCCTGGCGATCTCTGTGGGCGTTCTTCCAGTGTTCGTTGATGCCCTTCTAAGTTTTCTCTGACCAAGGTCCCCCCACGAGCCTTGGGGCGGGCTCTAGTGTGAGAGGTAGGGCGATCTTCTTCTTGAGCCGGGGGCGTGCTCTTGCATACTTGGATACAAGTCCCCATGTAGCCCAATGTGGATCTCGCTCCCTGCTAAGATGATTTGGCGAGCCGGGGTGGGGGAGCTCCTTCTCGAGTCGGGGGATGAAGGCGTGCCCCTACATGAATTCCCCATCCCTTGGAATCCTGGGGTCTATGTGATCCACAGGCAAGGGCGAACTGGTGGCGGGCGCGCGGAGCTAGGGGCGAGCTCTTTGAAAGCTCGGGGGCGGGCTCCTGGCGAGCTTCGGGGCGAGCTCCTTGCGAGCTCGAGGGCGAGCTCCTTGCGAGCAGGGGGGGCGAGCTCCTTTCGAGCTTGGGGGCGATCTCCTTGCGATTTCACCGGGCTGTAGATGTAATGCACTTATATACAAGGTGTCCATACAGCTCAACGTGGGGCGAGCTGCTTGCGAGCTGATAGGGGGGCGAGCTCCTTGCGAGCTTGGGAGCGAACTCCTCGCGAGCTGGGAGGGGGCGAGCTCCTTGCGAGCTCGGGAGCGAACTCCCCGCGAGCTGGGAGGGGGCGAGCTCCTCGCGAGCTAGGGAGCGAGCTCCTTGCGAGCTGGGGGCGTGCTTCTT
This sequence comes from Chamaelirium japonicum, assembly GCA_947650365.1. Classification (NCBI taxonomy): domain Eukaryota; kingdom Viridiplantae; phylum Streptophyta; class Magnoliopsida; order Liliales; family Melanthiaceae; genus Chamaelirium; species Chamaelirium japonicum. Next base: position 47,972,146 of record OX393552.1, on the reverse strand, counting down.
CCCACTGGGATTCAAGTCCCCATATAGCCCAATGTGGATCTCGCTCCCAGTTAAGATGATCCGGCGAGCTCACAGGGTGTTAGGAAACTAAATATTAGATCACCGAAGTCGTGCTCAGCTTCCTAGGGTTCCAACTCCTGGACGGGCTTCTGCGCGAGTTCTGCCTCAAACGTGTCGCAATGGTGCAAGATACGTGGTTTTTGACTACCCCCAACAGTATCCATTCTAATTCATTCGTACAATCCATTCTAATTCATTCGCACGATCCATTCTAATTCATTCGTATGATCCATTCTAATTCATTCATACGATCCATTCTAATTCATTCGTATGATCCATTCTAACTCATTCGCACAAATGTATCCATTCTAATTCATTCGTACGATCCATTCTAATTCATTCGTACGATCCATTCTTATTCATTCATACGATCCATTCTAATTCGTTTGTACGATCCATTCTAATTCATTCGTCCGATCCATTCTAATTCATTCGCACGAATGTATCCATTCTAATTCATTCGCACGATCCATTCTAATTCATTCGTACGATCCATTCTAATTCATTCGCACAAATGTAACCATTCTAATTCATTCGTACGATCCATTCTAATTCATTCCTATGATCCATTCTAATTCATTCGCACGAATGTATCCATTCTAATTCATTTGCACGATCCATTCTAATTCATTCCTATGATCCATTCTAATTCATTCGTACGATCCATTCTAATTCATTCGCTCGAATGTATCTATTCTAATTCATTCGTACGATCCATTCTAATTCGTTCATACGATCCATTCTAATTCGTTCGTACGATCCATTCTAATTCATTCGCACAAATGTATCGTACGAATGAATTAGAATGGATCATACAAATGAATTAGAAAGGTTACATTCATGATAATGAATTAGAATGGATCCACCGAATGAGTTAGAATGGATCATACGAATGAATTAGAATGGATCGTACGAAAGAATTTGAATGGATCGTTCGAATGAATTAGAATGGATCGTGCGAATGAATAAGAATGGATCATATGAATGAATTAGAATGGATCGTACGAATTAATTAGAATGGATACATTCGTACGAATGAATTAGAATGGATCGTACGAATGAATTAGAATGGATCGTACGAATGAATTAGAATGGATCGTTCGAATGAATTAGAATGGATCGTGCAAATGAATAAGAATGGATCATACGTATGAATTAGAATGGATCGTACGAATTAATTAGAATGGATACATTCGTACGAATGAATTAGAATGGATCGTACGAATGAATTAGAATGGATCGTACGAATGAATTAGAATGGATCGTGCGAATGAATTAGAATAGATCGTACGAATGAATTAGAATGGATCGTACGAATGAATTAGAATGGATACATTCGTGCGAATGAATTAGATTGGATCGTAGGAATGAATTAGAATGGATTGTACGAATGAATTAGAATGGTTACATTCGTGCGAATGAATTAGAATGGATCGTACGAATGGCTTAGAATGGATTGTGAGAATGAATTAGAATGGATCGTATGAATGAATAAGAATGGATCGTACGAATGAATTAGAATGGATCGTGCGAATGAATTAGAATGAATCGTACGAATGCATTAGAATGGATCGTACGAATGAATTAGAATAGTTCATACGAATGAATTAGAATGAATCGTACAAATGAAATAGAATGGTAACATTCATGCGAATGAATTAGATCATGCGAATGAATTAGAATGGTTACATTCGTGCGAATGAATTAGAATGGATACATTCGTGCGAATGAATTAGAATGGATCATACGAATGAATTAGAATGGATCGTACGAATGAATTTGAATGGATATATTCGTGCGAATGAATTAGAATGGATCGTACGAATGAATTAGAATGGATCGGGCGAATGAATTAGAATTGATCATATGAATGAATTAGAATGGATTGTACGAATGAATTAGAATTGATACATTCGTGCGAATGAATTAGAATGGATCGTACAAATGAATTAGAATGGATCGGACGAATGAATTAGAATGGATCGTACGATTCATTCTAATTCATTCGTACGATCCATTTTAATGCATTCGTACGATTCATTCTAATTCATTCGCACGATCCATTCTAATTCATTCGTACGATTCATTCTAATTCATTCGCACGATCCATTCTAATTCATTCGCACAATCTATTCTAATTCATTCGTACGATCCATTCTAATTCATTTGTATCATCCATTCTAACTTATTCGGTGGATCCATTCTAATTCATTCGTACGATCCATTCTAATTCATTCGCACGAATGTATCCATTCTAACTCATTCGTACGATTCATTCTAATTCATTCGCACGATCCATTCTAATTCATTCCTACGATCTATTCTAATTCATTTGCTCAAATGTATCCATTCTAATTCATTCGTTCGATCCATTCTAATTCATTCGTACGATCCATTCAAATTCATTCGCATGATCCATTCTAATTCATTCGTACGATCCATTCTAATTCATTCTCACGAATGTAACCTTTCTAATTCATTTGTATGATCCATTCAAATTCATTCGTACGATCCATTCTAGTTCATTCGCACGAATCCGTTCTCATTCATTCGTACGATTCATTCTAATTCATTCGCACGATCCATTCTAATTCATTTGCACGATCCATTCTAATTCATTCCTATGATCCATTCTAATTCGTTCGTACGATCCATTCTAATTCATTCGCTCGAATATATCCATTCTAATTCATTCGTACGATCCATTCTAGTTCATTCGTACGATCTATTCTAATTCGTTCATACGATCCATTCTAATTCGTTCGTACGATTCATTCTAATTCATTCGTACGATCCATTCTAATGCATTCGTACGATTCATTCTAATTCATTCGCACGATCCATTCTAATTCATTCGTATGATCCATTCTAATTCAATCCTACGATCTATTCTAATTCATTCGCTCGAATGTAACCATTCTAATTCATTCGTCCGATCCATTCTAATTCATTCAAACGAATGTAACCTTTCTAATCCTTTCGTACGATCCATTCCAATCCATTCGTACGATCCATTCTAATTCATTCGTACGATCCATTCTAATTCATTATCACAAATGTTACCTTTCTAATTCATTTGTACGATCCATTCTAATTCATTCGCACAAATTTATCTATTCTAATTCATTCGAACAATGCGTTCTAATCCATTCGTACGATCCATTCTAATCCATTTGTCCGATCCAGTCTAATTCATTCGCACGAATGTAACCATTTTAATTCATTCATATGATCCATTCTAATTCATTCGTACGATCCATTCTAATTCATTCGTATGATCCATTCTAATTCATTCGTACGATCCATTCTAATTCATTCGTACGATCCATTCTAATTCATTCGAAAAATCCATTCTAATTTATTCGTACGATCCATTCTAATTCATTCGTACGATCTATTCGAATTCATTCGCATGATCCATTCTAATTCATTCGTACGATCCATTCTAATTCATTCGTACAATCCATTCAAATTCATTCGTACGATGCAATCTAATTCATTCGCACAAATGTATCTATTCTAATTCATTCTTATAATGCGTTCTAATCCATTCGAATGATCCATTCTAATCCATTTGTATGATCCACTATAATTCATTCGCACGAATGTAACCATTCAAATTCTAATTCGTTCGTACGATCCATTCTAATTCATTCGTACGAATAAATTAGAATGGATACATTCATGCAAATGAATTAGAATGGATCGTACGAATGAATTAGAATGGATCATACGAATGAATTAGAATGGATCGTACGAATGAATTAGAATGGATCATATGAATGAATTAGAATGGTTACATTCGTGCGAATGAATTAGAATGGATCGTACAAATCGATTAGAATGGATCGTACGAATGGATTAGAACGCATTATATGAATGAATTAGAATAGATACATTTGTGCGAATGAATTATAATGGATCGTACAAATGAATTAGAAAGGTTACATTTGTGAGAATGAATTAGAATGGATCGTACGAATGGATTAGAATGGATCGTACGAATGGATTAGAATGGATCGTACGAATGGATTAGAATGGATCGTACAAATGAATTAGAATGGATCGTGCGAATGAATTAGAATGGATCGTACGAATGAATTAAAATGGATACATTTGTGCGAATGAGTTAGAATGGATCATACGAATGAATTAGAATGGATCGTACGAATGAATTAGAATGGATTGTACGAATGAATTAGAATGGATCGTGCGAACGAATTAGAATGGATCGTACGAACGAATTAGAATGGATCGTACAAATGAATTAGAATGGATCGTACGAATGGATTAGAATGGATCGTACGAATGGATCATGCGAATGAATTAGAATGGATCGTACGAATGAATTAGAATGGATCGTACGAATGAATTAGAATGGATCATAGGAATGAATTAGAATGGATCATGCAAATGAATTAGAATGGATCGTAGGAATGAATTAGAATGGATCGTACGAATGAATTAGAATGGTTACATTCGTGCGAATGAATTAGAATGGATCGTACGAATGAATTAGAATGGATCGTACGAATGGATTGGAATGGATCGTACGAATGAATTAGAATGGATCGTACAAATGAATTAGAAAGGTTACATTTGTGAGAATGAATTAGAATGGATCGTACGAATGGATTAGAATGGATTGTACGAATGGATTAGAATGGATCGTACGAATGAATTAGAATGGATCATACAAATGAATTAGAAAGGTTACATTCATGAGAATGAATTAGAATGGATCGTACGAATGAATTAGAATGGATCATAGGAATGAATTAGAATGGATCGTGCAAATGAATTAGAATGGATACATTCGTGCGAATGAATTAGAATGGATCGTTGGAATAAATTAGAATGGATCGTACGAATGAATTAGAATGGTTACATTCGTGCGAATGAATTAGAATGGATCGTAAGAATGGATTAGAATGGATCGTACGAATGGATTAGAATGGATCATACGAATGAATTAGAATGGATCGTACAAATGAATTAGAAAGGTTACATTTGTGAGAATGAACTAGAATGGATCGTAAGAATGGATTAGAATGGATCGTACGAATGGATTAGAATTGATCGTACGAATGAATTAGAATGGATCATACAAATGAATTAGAAAGGTTACATTCGTGAGAATGAATTAGAATGGGTCGTACGAATGAATTAGAATGGATCATGCGAATGAATTTGAATGGATCGTACGAATGAATTAGAATGGATCGAACGAATGAATTAGAATGGATACATTCGAGCGAATGAATTAGAATAGATCGTAGGAATGAATTAGAATGGATCATACAAATGAATTAGAATGGATCGCACGAACAAATTAGAATGGATCGTATGAACGAATTAGAATGGATCGTACGAACGAATTAGAATGGATACATTCGAGCGAATGAATTAGAATGGATCGTACGAATGAATTAGAATGGATCATGGGAATGAATTAGAATGGATCGTGCAAATGAATTAGAATGGATACATTCGTGCGAATGAATTAGAATGGATCGTGCGAATGAATTAGAATGGATCATACGAATGAATTAGAATGGATATATTTGAACTAATAAATTAGAATGGATCATACGAATAAATTACAATGGATCGTGCGAATGAATTAGAATCGATCGTACGAATGAATTATAATGGATCGTACGAATGAATTAGATCGTACGAATGAATTCGAATGGATCGTACGAATAAATTAAAATGGATACATTCGAGCGAATGGGTTACATTCATGATAATGAATTAGAATGGAACGTACGAATGAATTAGAATGGATCATGCGAATGAATTTGAATGGATCGTACGAATGAATAAGAATGGATCGTACGAATGAATTAGAATGGATACATTCGAGCGAATGAATTAGAATAGATCGTAGGAATGAATTAGAATGGATCATATGAATGAATTAGAATGGATCGTGCGAATGAATTAGAATGGATTGTACAAATTAATTAGAATGGATACATTCGTGCGAATGAATTAGAATGGATCGTAGGAATAAATTAGAATGGATCGTACGAATAGATTAGACTGGATCGTACCAATGAATTAGAATGGACCGTACGAATGGATTAGAATGGATCGTACGAATGAATTAGAATGGATCATGCGAATGAATTTGAATGGATCGTACGAATGAAATAGAATGGATCGAACGAATGAATTAGAATAGATACATTCGAGCGAATGAATTAGAATAGATCGTAGGAATGAATTAGAATGGATTGTGCGAATGAATTAGAATGAATTGTACGAATGAATTAGAATGGATCGTATGAATGAATTCGAATGGATACATTCATGCGAATGAATTAGAATGGATCGTACGAATGAATTAGAATGGATCCACCGAATGAGTTAGAATGGATCATATGAATGAATTAGAATGGATCGTACGAATGAATTAGAATGGATACATTCGTGCGAATGAATTAGAATGGATCGTACGAATGAATTAGAATGGATACATTCGTGCGAATGAATTAGAATGGATCGTACGAATGAATTAGAATGGATCGTACGAATAAATTAGAATGAATCAGAATGGATCGTACGAATGAATTAGAATGGATACATTTGTGTGAATGAATTAGAATGGATCGTACGAATGGATTAGAATGGATCGTACGAATGAATTAGAATGGATCATACAAATGAATTAGAAAGGTTACATTCGTGAGAATGAATTTGAATGTATCATACGAATGAATTACAATGGATCATACGAATGAATTTGAATGGATCATACGAATGAATTAGAATGGATAGAACGAATGAATTAGAATGGATACGAGCGAATGAATTAGAATAGATCGTAGGAATGAATTAGAATGGATCATACGAATGAATTAGAATGGATCGTGCGAATGAATTAGAATGGATTGTACGAATGAATTAGAATGGATACATTCGAGCGAATGATTTAGAATAGGTCGTAGGAATGAATTAGAATGGATCATACGAATGAATTAGAATGGATCGTGCGAATGAATTAGAATGGATTGTACGAATGAATTAGAATGGATACATTCGTGCGAATGAATTAGAATGGATCGTACGAATAAATTAGAATTGATCGTGCGAATGAATTAGAATGGATACATTCTTGCGAATGAATTTGAATGGATCGTACGAATGGATCGTACGAATGAATTAGAATAGTTACATTCGTGCAAATGAATTAGAATGGATCGTATGAATAAATTAGAATGGATACATTCGTGCGAATGAATTAGAATGGATCGTACGAATAAATTAGAAAGGTTATATTCGTGAGAATGAATTAGAATGGATCGTACGAATGATTTAGAATGGATCATGCGAATGAATTTGAATGGATCGTACAAATGAATTAGAATGGATCGTACGAATGAATTAGAATGGATCATAGGAATGAATTAGAATAGATCGTACGAATGGATTAGAACGCATTGTACGAATGAATTGGAATGGATCGTACAAATGAATTAGAATGGATACATTCATGCGGATGAATTAGAATGGATTGTACGAATGAATTTGAATGGATCGTGCGAATAAATTAGAATGGATAGTGTGAATGAATTAGAATGGATCGTACGAATGAATTAGAATGGATCTTACGAATGAATTAGAATGGATCGTACGAATAAATTAGAATGGATCGTACGAATAAATTAGAAGGGATCGTACGAATGAATTAGAATGGATCGTACGAATGAATTAGAATGGATCGTACGAATGAATTAGAATGGATACATTCGAGCGAATGAATTAGAATAGATCGTAGGAATGAATTAGAATGGATCATACGAATGAATTAGAATGGATCATGTGAATGAATTAGAATGGATTGTACGAATGAATTAGAATGGATACATTCGAGTGAATGAATTAGAATAGATCGTAGGAATGAATTAGAATGGATCATATGAATGAATTAGAATGGATCGTGCGAATGAATTAGAATGGATTGTACGAATGAATTAGAATGGATACATACAAATGAATTAGAAAGGTTACATTCGTGAGAATGAATTAGAATGGATCATACGAATGAATTAGAATGGATCGTACGAATGAATTAGAATGGATCGTACAAATGAATTAGAAAGGTTACATTTGTGAGAATGAATTAGAATGGATCGTACGAATGAATTAGAATGGATCGTACGAATGGATTAGAATGGATCGTACGAATGAATTAGAATGGATCGTATGAATGCATTAGAATGGATACATTCGTGCGAATGAATTAGAATGGATCGTACGAATGAATTAGAATGGATCGTGCGAATGAATTAGAATGGATCGTACGCATGAATTAGAATGGATCGTGCGAATGAATTAGAATGGATCGTACGAATGAATTAGAATGGATCCACCGAATGAGTTAGAATGGATCATACGAATGAATTAGAATGGATCGTACGAATGAATTAGAATTGATTGTGCGAATGAATTAGAATGGATCGTATGAATGAATAAGAATGGATCGTACGAATGAATTAGAATGGATCGTGCGAATGATTTAGAATGAATCGTACGAATGCATTAGAATGGATCGTACGAATGAATTAGAATGAATCGTATGATCCATTCTAATTCATTCGTCCGATCCATTCTAATTCATTCGCACGAATGTATCCATTCTAATTCATTCGTACAATCCATTCTAATTCATTCCTACGATCCATTCTAATTCATTCGCACAAATGTATCCATTCTAATTCATTTGCACGATCCATTCTAATTCATTCCTATGATCCATTCTAATTCATTCGTACGATCCATTCTAATTCATTCGCTCGAATGTATCCATTCTAATTCATTCGTACGATCCATTCTAATTCATTCGTACGATTCATCCTAATTCATTCGTACGATCCATTCTAATTCATTCTCATGAATGTAACATTTCTAATTTATTTGTATGTATCCATTCTAATTCATTCGTACGATCCATTCTAATCCATTCGTACGATCCATTCTAATTCATTCGTACGGTCCATTGTAATTCATTCATACAATCCATTCAGATTCATTCGCACAAATGTATCCATTCAAATTCATTTGTACGATCTATTCTAATTAATTCGCACGATCCATTCTAATTCATTCTCACGAATGTAACCTTTCTAATTCATTTGTATGATCCATTCTAATTCATTCGTACGATCCATTCTAATCCATTCGTACTATCCATTCTATTCCATTCGTACAATCCATTCTAATTCATTCGTACGATCCATTCTAATTCATTCTCACAAATATAACTTTTCTAATTCATTTGTACGATCCATTCTAATTCATTCGTACGATCCATTCTAATCCATTCGTACGATCCATTTTATTCCATTCGTACGATCCATTCTAATTCATTCGCACGAATGTAACCATTCTAATTCATTCGTACGATCCATTTTAATTCATTCCTACGATCCATTCTAATTCATTCGCACGAATGTATCCATTCTAATTCATTTGCACGATCCATTCTTATTCATTCCTATGATCCATTCTAATTCATTCGTACGATCCATTCTCACAAATGTAACCTTTCTAATTCATTTGTACGATCCATTCTAATTCATTCGTACGATCCATTCTAATCCATTCGTACGATCCATTCTAATTCGTTCATACGATCCATTCTAATTCGTTCGTACGATCCATTCTAATTCATTCGTACAATGCGTTCTAATCCATTTGTATGATCCATTCTAATCCATTTGTACTATCCATTCTAATTCATTCGCACGAATGTAACCATTCTAATTAATTCATATGATCCATTCTAATTTATTCGTACGATCTATTCTAATTCATTCGTATGATCCATTTTAATTTATTCGCAAGAATGTATCCATTCTAATTCATTCGTACAATCCATTCTAATTTATTCGTACAAATGTATCCATTCTAATTCATTCGTACGATCCATTCTAATTCATTCATATGATTTGTTCGGGGGATTTTCGCTGGTCCGTGCGGGCTGCCTGCAAGACAAAGAAAAGAGAACATGAGAACGGCTGGCTCCCTTAGGAGCGCAGACCCTCCGACGCTCAAGTCAGTCACGGTGGCACAACGGCGAGCTGCGGTATACCAAAGTGGTAGGGAAAAGGAATTCGAACCTGTACTATGGAGCCTGGGGTGAGCATTTATAGCAATCGACGACCTACCGTGGCCCGACACGTGGAGATTCTTCCAGGGCCTTCTAGACCCCCACGTTCTGGCTCACGTGGGTCTGACAGTCCTTGGTACTCGCGCCCTGACATTCTGTCGTCAAGCCTGCCAGGCGATTTGAGTGGGGGAGGGCATCTTTCTTGTCGCGGCCAGCTGGTTGTTCTGGAATGTTCAAGTCTGGGAGGTCTCGAACTGATTCGAGCGAGCTTCCGTGGACCACGTTTGTCCATGTAGCTTCCGTGGGGTTTTGACACCTGGTATCCTCTCATACATTGTGGGTGACCTCCGATGGGGAGCTAAGGCGAGCTCGCCCTCCATTGCTCCGCCTTCTCTTCCACATCTATCAAGAGTCGGACCTTGCGGGAGGAACCTCTTCGATAAACTGGGGAATTCTGGCGAGCTTGGGCGAGCTCCTGAGCGAGCTTGGGCGAGCTCCTGCGCGAGCTAGGGGCAAGCTCCTGCGCGAGCTAGGGGGCGTTTGCGATGTCGGTGTCTTCGTTATGCATGACGGTCTAACTCCCGCTATCACTGCAAGCGAGTTCTCGCGCGGGCTTGGCGAGCTCCTGGGCGAGCTCCTGAGCGAGCTTAGGCGAGCTCCTGGGCGAGCTTGGCGAGCTCCTGAGCGAGCTTAGGCGAGCTCCTGGGCGAGCTTGGCGAGCTCCTGGGTGAGCTTAGTGCGCTCCTGAGCGAGCTTAGGCGAGCTCCTGGGCAATCTCAGGCGAGCTCCTAAGAGTGCCCTTGGCCTAGGCCCCTTCAGCCCAATGTGGATCTCGCTCTCTATCAAGGTGATTTGGTGAGCACGGGGGGGGGGGTGCGAACTCCAAGGCAGATTTCAGCTACCCCCAACATTACCCCCTCCTGAGGGAGCGACCAAGGAGACTTTGGCGCTTGCTCAGGAGTCTTATTGCACACGACGGTCGAATTGGGTATTCTAGTCATTTACGACCTCCACCTGGGAAGATACAGGCACCAACCGTGGGCGGTCTGCGCCGAGAGCTTTGATCGTCAGTATTCCACAAACGCTGGGCGGGCCACGAGCATCAGCCACGAGCGATCTCCTTCCGGTGCGAGCTTGTCACACGCGGTCAGGGTCTGCCTCGGGCGAGCTGCGGGCACCTGCCACGAGCGGTCTGTGCCGAGAGCTTTGACTGCCAGTACTTCTCAAACGCTGGGCGGGCCGGGAGCATCAGCCACGAGCAATCTCCTTCCGGTGCGAGCTTGTCACACGCGGTCAGGGTCTGCCTCGGGCGAGCTGCGGGCACCAGCCGTGGGCGGTCTGCGCCGAGAGCTTTGACTCTCAGTACTTTATAACGCTGGGCGGGCCGCGAGCGTCAGCCACGAGCGATCTCCTTCCGGTGCGAGCTTGCCACACGCGGACAGGGTCTGCTTCGGGCGAGCTTGGGCACCAGCCACGGGCGATCTGCGTCGAGAGTTTCGACTCTCAGTACTTTATAACGCTGGGCGGGCCGCGAGCATCAGCCGCGAGCGATCTTCTTCCGGTGCGAGGTTGCCACACGCGGACAGGGTCTGCTTCGGGAGAGCTTGGGCACCAGCCACGGGCAATCTGTGCCGAGAGTTTTGACTCCCAGTACTTTATAACACTGGGCGGGCCGTGAGCATCAGCCACAAGCGATCTCCTTCCGGTGCGAGCTTGCCACACGCGGACAGGGTCTGCTTCGGGAGAGCTTGGGTACCAGCCACGGGCAATCTGCGCCGAGAGTTTTGACTCCCAGTATTTCACAAACGCTGGGCGGGCCGGGAGCGTCAGCCACGAGCGATCTCCTTCCGGCGTGAACTCATCACTCGCGGTCAGGGTCTGCCTCGGGCGAGCTGCGGGCACCAGCCGTGGGCGATCTGTGCCGAGAGCTTTGACTCTCAGTACTTTATAACGCTGGGCGGGCCGCGAGCGTCAGCCACAAGCGATCTCCTTCCGGCGTGAGCTCATTACTCGCGGTCAGGGTCTGCCTCGGGCGAGCTGCGGGCACCAGCCGTGGGCGATCTTGTGACTTGGGTATCGCTACGAATCTCCAACGGTCGCTTCACCTTAAATGCGACGCGAGGCTCAACGCTGATACGGCGAATCTCATCATGAGATCCCGATCGGTGCGAAACACGTGTCTCCTCCTCATTCGCGCTTCTTTTGTCAGTAATGACAGTGTCGGCGCCGGCACAGCTTTTTCCACGCGTGGCCCACGCGGCACTGCCTGATTGGCGAAGGGCGAGCTGTCACTTCGATCGCCGTCACGTCGCCTCGCCGCGCGCGCTTGGGCATTAACTGCGGATCGATTCACCTGTCTCTCACTTGCCTATAAATAGGGGATGGGGGGCGATTTTTACCGCTGCGTGAAAACAGCTCTCCCTTCTCCCATAACTTTCTCAACTCGCAGCTCGCTAGCGCCCTCTTGCTCCCATGGTTTCCTCTGCTGCTGCTTCTTCTTCAGCCGCTGCTGCTGCCGCTGCGACCTCTCGGGGGGAGCCTCTCAATGCCGCCCCCATCTCGGTGCTCGCTCCAGGCACCGAGAGAGAGGCTCCTCCCAAGGAGCCCGCCGTCCTCTGGTTCAACGACATCGGGGGCGTGCCCGTCCCCGAGAGTCTACGGACAGCGGCGGGTATCCCTCAAGAGCTCGCTATTCTCCCCTTCCCGAGATCGGGGAGACCGCTCTCCGGAACCGCGGTCTCCGTGGGGCAAATATGGTCAGGGCTTCGGCTGCCCCTGAACCATCTAGCCAGCGAGCTCCTGGAGCTGGCGGGCTTATGCCCCGCCCAGCTCCCAGGCAACTCGTGGGGGATTCTCTACGGGCTTTCTCAAATCGAGGAAGCCCTCAACGTGAGGATCCCCCTGGCCTACCTCTTGAAGAAGTGGTCCCTCAAGCCGGGGACAGTCTTCAGCGAGACTGTGGCCACTTCTACCTCTCAGGCCACCCCGGCGAGGTGCTGCCCTTCTCTGCGGTCGAGAATAAGGACCGGTACTGGAAGGAGTATCCGTTCGTGGTCGAGGGCAACTGGCGAGGTCCCTGCGCCGGAGTCCGTTCTCTTCCCGGCAGACCGCCTCTGCCGGTCTTCAAGGAGATCGCGGAGTATCGCCCCAAGGGGAAGAAATGCATCTCCGCAGCCCGAGAGAAATCTCTCGATGAGGCGATCTTGCACTTCCTCGGGGGGCGGACTCCCGAGAAGATCCTGGCGCCGGACTTCTCCTTCCTCTGGAAGGATCTTCGGACCGGGACCGTCACCGCCCGGCAGAAGGTGATGCGGAAGAAGGTCGTGGTCTCCCGGCCTGCTGTTGCGACCTCCGCTGCGGGGACCTCGGCGAAGAAGGGGAAGAAGCGGGCTTCGCCCATTCAGATCGCCGACAAGGACACCCTCGAGATGCTTCACGAGGAGGATGTCGCGCCACCGCCGCCACCAGCCCGCGAAGTAGCCCCAGGTCAGGCGTCCACCCTTTCTGTCATTCCTTCGAGGGCCCCAGTCCCAGAGCCTCGGCGACGTCGTATTTCCTTCGTCGAGCCCGAGGATCCGTGCGTCGAGCTTCTTCTCAGTATGGCGGAAGTGGAGTCCCCAATGGCTGAAGTGCTGATGCGCGGATTCCCAGGCGACCTGACTAAAACCTTGTTTGCTGCGGTGATGAATCCAGAGGAGGGTGCTCCGCGGAAGAAGTCGAAGAAGAAGAAGACTCCTCCAGCCCGCCCGTCGGGAGAGGACAACATTATTCGGGAGGCTTGTGAAGCCTTCCAACAAGTCGTCGAGGATCGGAGGAAGGCCGCCCTCGCGGAGGCGAGCTTGGGATCAGCCGATGATCTCAGCACGACCTCCAGCTCCGATGACGAGGAGCGGGCTTCAGGAGAAGAGCCCGCGGCTGCAACTGCGGGGCTTCCCCCGCCCTTCGAGGGATCGGCTCCGCCGAGCTCAAACCCTCCGCCTGCTCCGAGCTCGATGCCAACACCGGCCGCGCCTGCTCCCAGCACGTCTGCGCCCGCGCCTGCGCCCTTCGCTTCTAGCGCGCCTGCGCCCGAGCCCATGCCCGAACCCACGCCTGCCCCCGTGCCTGAGCCCGCCGCTGCTATCGCGCCTGCGCCCGAGCCCGCGCCCGAGCCCGCGCCTGCACCCGCGCCCGAGTCCGCGCCTGCACCCGCGCCTGAGCCCGCCGCTGCTATCGCGCCTGCGCCCGAGCCCGCGCCTGAGTCCGCGCCTATAAGCACGCCGGCGCCCGAGCCCGCGCTCGCGCCTCCGCCTGCCCTCAGTGCGCCCACACTCGAGCCCGCGCCTGCGCATGCTACCAGCGCGCCCGCGCCCGAGCCTGCGCCTGCACCTGCTATCAACGCGCCCGCGCCCGAGCCTGCGCCTGCACCTGCTATCAGCGCGCCCGCGCCCGAGCCCGCGCCTGGCGCTCTTGAGGTTCCTCCTCTCCCGGAGCTGGGCGGGTTGGTCTATTGGTCTCCAGAACTAGGGGCCATTCTGGACGACCTTCCTTGCTCCAGCTCGGAAGCCTCTGACCCGGACCTGCCGGGGCGAAGGGGAGCCGTCGTGCCTTCTCTTATCAACGAAGGGGTTGCCGGCGCTCAAGGGGCCGAGCCCGCTGCTGCCGCTCTCAGTGCGCCCCCTCCTGCTGCTCCCATCGAGGCGAGCCAAGCGGGCTCCTCCTCTGGCGGTCCCGAGCGCGCCCCTTTCTTCATGCGGGAGATCCTGGGACGCAACATCTTCGCCCGGACTCCCTACATTGCTCTCATCAACCGACTCCTCGAGGTAAGATTACCTTCATACTTCTTTGTCCCGAACCCCTGCTTTAATTTCTAACTCTTTAACTGTTTTCCCTTTCCGTAGGTTGAGCGAGTCAGCCGGGCTCTCGCCGACGAGGTCGCAGGCGTTGCGGGGGACACCGTCGTCCTCTACGATGACACTCTCCATGACTCGGAGAGGAGAGTAGACGAGCACATCCTCCGCATTCGCCAGATGGACCGGTCGACCGAGCTGCAGGCCGAAGTGGACCAGCTTCGCCAGCAGGTTGCCTCCTTTAACAAGGAGGTCGACGAACTGCGCCAGCAGTCCGCCACCTTTACCACCACTCTAGCTTCGGCTGAGGATGCCCGCGACCGCGCCCTATCCGATATGCAAGGGGCCCGTCGAGCTGAAGAGGCCGCCCAAAAGGAAATCTCCGAGCTTCGACGTCAGTTGGCGGCTTCTAGGGATGAGATCGCGTCTCTGAGGGAAACGCATCTCCAAGACCTCCACTCTCAGCAAAGCCGCCTGCAGGCGCAGCTCGTCGAACTCCTGCGGAAAGGCACGCTCGATGCCATCGAGAAGTATAAGACCGAGAGGTCGAAAAAGAGGAAGCGCGGCGATGATGACGGTGCGGGTGCTGGCCCAGCCTAGGGTCTCTTTTGTAACCCTCTTGTAATTTTCTAATGATGAATGGAATATTCTCTTTAAGCTCGCCTCTATGTTTCTTTCTTTCTCTGTCTTGCTCATGAGTCCGCTTTAGGAGTTCGCAGCGATCTCGAGAGTGATACCCCGGGCGAGGCAGCTAATTCGATTCAACCTTTTATTTTAAAGTATATGCAAACGAAAAACTCGGCATGCTCGCAAAAACTCGATAGTCTCTGAGCCCGGAAAACGCTTAAGCGAACCAAAAGACTTCAAAAACTTCCCTACACTCAGAGACTTAAACCATTTTTATTTTTAAAGAAAACTAATAAGTGCTAGCTGCCCCCTGCCCGGTTAATTTCTCTCGATGATCCTGTTTGGTGGGCTCGCCCTTTGAGGGGTTTGCCAACGCCAGGATGCTTCCGTTCATGGCAGGTGAACGCGAAGGATCCTGGTTAGGGTTAGAGTCCACTAGGCAGCGGACTTCCCCGGGAAGCTCAAGGTCGCCCACTGGCTACCTCTGGGGATCCTGGTCTTACTTTAAGTCCGCACAATGGCGGACTGCCCCGGGAAGCTCAAGGTCGCCCACTGGCTGCCTCTGAGGATCCCGGTCTTGCTTTAAGTTCGCGCAACGGCGGACTGCCCCGGGAAGCTCAAGGTCGCCCACTGGCTGCCTCTGAGGATCCCGGTCTTGCTTTAAGTCCGCACAACGGCGAACTACCCCGGGAAGCTCAAGGTCGCCCACTGGCTGCCTCTGAGGATCCCGGTCTTGCTTTAAGTCCGCACGACGGCGGACTGTACACTATAGATCATGCGGGCTCTGTCTGCGCCGAGCTTCCTAGCTAAATTGTTGAAACCTCAATCGTTCATTCATAACTTCAGAAGATGATTTACAAAAATTTCTCTAGGCATAAAACTTACGAAGGTGCAGAGCGTTCCAAGGTCGCTCTAACAGGTCGCCTCCAGCGGTCATCAACCGGTAAGCCCCCGAGCTTCCTGCTTCGTGTATTATGTATGGGCCTTCCCAGTTCGCCGCGAGCTTTCCTGCATTAGGCTCTTGCGTGTTTGCAAACACCTTTCTCATCACCAGATCGCCGGCCTTAAATGCCCGATGGCGGACTCTTTTGTCATAGGCGCGTTTCATCTCTTGTCTGTATCCGGCGAGGTGTAGGTTGGCGCGCTCTCGTCTTTCTTCGAGCTGATCAAGGGAGTCGACGAGCAGTTTGTCGTTGTCGACCTCTGCCGACGCAAGCCTTCTTTCAGTGGGCAGCTCGGCCTCTATGGGTAGCACGGCTTCGCAACCAAAAGTGAGACTGAAAGGGGATTCGTTAGTTGAGCGACGTGGAGTAGTGCGATAGGCCCACAAGACTCCATCGAGCTCCTGCTCCCATAATCCTTTTTTCCCTTCCAGCCTCTTCTTTAGGTTGTCCAAGATCACGCGATTCGTTGCTTCGGCCTGCCCGTTGCTTTGAGGGTACCTTGGGGAAGAGAATCTTAGGTCGACTCCATATTCAACACAAAAGCTTCTGATTAAGCGATTGTCGAACTAGCGACCATTGTCGGTGATAAGTACCCGAGGCAGACCGAACCGGCAAAAAATATTCTTCCAAAGGAAGTCTTTTACCTGCTTCTCGCCAATCTTAGCTAGCGGGACCGCTTCCACCCATTTGGTGAAGTAGTCCGTAGCTACTAGGATGAATTTCTTTTGCCGGGCTGACACAGGGAAAGGTCCCACAATGTCCAACCCCCATTGCTGGAAAGGTCAGGGGATGCAGTTCTTCTGCGGGCATATGGTTCGTGGTGGCGTGCTTCTGCCATTGGATGCACCTCTGAGCGACCTTCAAAGCGTCTTGCTCCAGAGTGGGCCACCAGTATCCTTGCCTTCGTACTTTCGCAGCAAGAGACCGCCCACCAGCGTGGTTTCCCAGCTCGCCAGAGTGAATGCACTTTAAAACTTCTTCAGCTTCCGGGCTCTCGACGCAACGGAGATTCGGCCCGCCAAAAGATCTTCGAAAAAGGCGATCCCAGCGAATGAGATAGCGACCAGCGCATTTCTCCACTCGTCGGGCTTCCTCTCTTCCTTCTGGAAGCTCGTCCTTCTGAAGAAAACGAAGAATGGGAGCGGTCCACCCGCCGGGTGATACGTCGGCAGAAACTTGGTTAACAGCGGGCTCCATCATTTGGAGCCGAGACTGATTTTGGACCTCGATTAGAATCTGGCGAGCTTCTGATGTTCCCAGCAGGGAGGCGGCGTTTGCCAAGGCATCAGCTCGCCTATTATCGGCTCGCGGAATTTGCTCGAAAGAGATCTTTTCGAACTCCGCGGCCTTGCCCTTTACTAGATCTACGTAGCCCGCCATTCGTGCATCCCGGGAGGCGTACTCCCCATTGATTTGGCAAATAATTAGCTGGGAATCACAAAAGACTTTCAAGCGTTTGGCGCCTACCTCTTGAGCGAGCTCCAAACCAGCCAGCAGCGCCTCATATTCCGCCTCATTGTTGGTAGCGGCGAAATCCAGCCGGACTGATTTCTCCAGAAGTACCGACTGGGCGATCAGTGCGACCCCGATCCCAGCCCCCAAAGCGTTGGAGGATCCATCGATGAATAATTCCCAGCCCGCCACCTCTGAACGCTCAGCTGGAGGAAGCTCGCCTTGGTTGTCCAAGAACCTCGCCTTCCCAGGGTGTGCCTCAGTTGGCTCATCCTCCTGGTACTGGACTGGCTCTTCTATGGGGAAGTCCGCCAAGAAATCGGCGAGAGCCTGCCCTTTGACAGCAACTCGAGGGACATACTCCAAACCATAGGCGGCGAGCTCGGCAGACCATCGATACAACCTGCCGGCTACCGAAGGCCTGGAAAGCGCGCTCTTCAGGGGGTGCTCTGTGATGACTTTGACGGTGTGCGCCGAGAAGTAGGGGTGAAGCTTTCTCGCGGTAAGGACCAAGGCCAATGCGACCTTCTCGATTGGTCGATACCGGAGCTCGGCGGGAAGCATCGTGTGGCTTACAAAGTAGACAGGCCGCTCCACCTTTGCTTCTTCCACAACCAGGACCCCGCTCACCGCATTCTCAGTGACCGCAAGGTACACGCCGAGTTCTGTGCCCTCTTTGGGTGCCGCTAAGATCGGTGGGCTCGCCAGGTAGTCTTTGATCTTTTGGAAGGCGTGCTCGCACTTCTCATCCCAACAAATGCTCGCTCCTTTTCGTAGCAGCTCGAAAAGAGGTCGGCAGTTGTCTGAGGATTTGGAGATGAACCGATTGAGCGCGGCGATTCGCCCGCTCAGTCTCTGGACTTCCTGCCGGGTCCTCGGCGCGGGCATTTCGACAAGTGCTCGGATTTGCCCAGGGTCGGCCTCGATTCCCCTGTGGGTGACCAGGTACCCGAGGAATTTCCCCGACGTCACCCCGAATGCGCACTTCGCCGGGTTTAGCCTCATTTGGTACTTTCTCAGTACCTCGAAGGTTTCACGGAGATCGGCAACATGCCCCTCCCGCTCCTGACTCTTCACCAGGAGGTCGTCTACATAAACTTCGACGTTTCTGCCAATCTGATCTTTGAACATCTGAGTGACTAACCGTTGGTAGGTCGCTCCAGCGTTCTTAAGTCCGAACGGCATCACTCGATAGCAGTACAGCTTCTAGTAACCCGCTCCAGAGTAGAAGGCGGTCTTCTCCTGATCGTCGGCGTGGAGAGGTATCTGGTTATACCCAGAATATCCATCCATGAAGGACAGGGCCCGGAACCCGACAGCTGCGTCGACCAGCGCGCCTATTCTCGGAAGAAGAAAACCGTCCTTCGGGCATGCCTTATTGAGGTCGGAGAAGTCAATGCACACTCTGACAGCTCTGCTCTTCTTAGGCACCGCCACGATATTGGAGATCCACTCGGGGAAGTACGCCTCGCGGATGAAGCCAGCTCGTTCTAGCTTGTCTATCTCCGCCGCTACTGCAACGAACTTCGCAGCAGGTATGTGCCGAGCTTTCTGCTTGACCGGCGGGAACTTCTTCATGGTGTGCAGACGATGACAGGCGACCTCCGGGTCAATCCCTGGCATGTCCGCGAAGCTCCAGGCGAATACGTCACGGTATTCCCTGAGTAAGTTGGTTATGGCCAGGACCTCGCCCTTGGTTAGCGAGGTCCCGAGGCTAACAACTCTTGGCCCTTCTTTGCCGCCAATGTCGACCTCTTGAAGAGGTTCGGCAATTGGAAAACTTCCTCTCTTGGGGGTTGTCGGGCGACCTTCCTCCAACTTAAGATCCACACCGCTCCCACCCGAGGATGGGGTAGGGGACTTAGGCGAGGAGGCCCCCAGCGGGCTCCCTAGGAGCTCGCTCGTAGCAGGCGGTAATTGCTAGGAGGGTGCGGGCCTCTTGGCCTCGGCGACCTCCATGTCCATGAGGTGAAGAACATCCTGCTCGCATCGAGTAGCGGCTACCTGATCACCCCGAATAACTACGACCCCGCTCGTGGTCGGGAATTTGAGGGCCTGATGGTTGGGTGAAGATACCGCATTCATTTGCCTCAGCCAAGGTCGCCCAAGGATGGCATTAAACGCGGAGCTTTCGTCCACTACCGCGAAGTGGACTTGGCGAGCCTCCGGGCCAGCGGTCACAGTGAGGGTTATCTCCCCTGCCACTTTGGCGACCTCGCCGGTGAATCCACTAAGGGAGCTCGTCGAGGAAGACAGGTCGGCGAGTCTCAACCCCATCCGCAGGTAGGCCGACAGAAAAAGGATGTCCACGGCGCTCCCCGAATCAACCAGAGCTAGCCTCACCTTGATGTTAGCCATCATCAGGCGTATGACGAGGGGGTCATTGTGGGGTGTAACGACCCCAGTCATGTCATCTTCCGAAAACCAGAGAAAATCGCGGGCTTCCACCCTTGGTGCTTGAAGTAAAGTAGGAGTTAGCGAGACGGAAAATACCTTCTGTGCCTGCTCCATCTCCCTGACTCGTCGGCGAGCTTTATTACTGGATCTCGGGCCGCTCAGCCGCCCGCTAATGGTATGGCAGACCGCCGGTCCTCCCGGGGGAAGCGGAGGCAGGGCGGGTTCAGCGGGCCCCGGGCGATCTCCCTCCCGAGGAGTCCGTGCCGGTACCACCTCGAACCTCCTTGGAGGCGAAATAAACTGATTCAAGTAGCCCTGTGTGACCAAATCCTCAAGGTGGTTCTTGAGAGCCCGGCATCTGTTAGTGTGATGCCCAGGGCTTCGATGAAAAGCACACCGCCGCGAGTTGTCGGTAGAGCCAGGCTCTCCGACCTGCAGGGGTGGCGGGTACTGGAAGAAAGGTTCGTTCCGAATCTGATGGAAGACTTGTCCTGGCGAGTGGGTTAGCACGGTGAAGTCCCGCTCCCCGGGTCCTGGAGGCAGGCGCCAGTTCGCCGGCCTTCCAGCGACAGCCGCGGGGGCTTCAGCGGGCTGTTCAGCAGGAGCAGCGGGCGGTCCGGGCAAAGGCACCGCCAGGGGCACCTCCCTTCTCTCCACGGCCTTAACGACAAGCGGTCGCGGGGCCGGAGGAGGTCGCTGCTCGACTGCCTTTCCCTTCCGGTCTAGCACAGCGTCTTCGAGCTTGACGTGTTGCTGGACCAGGGCAAATAGTTCAATCATCGTGCGAGGGTCCTTGATCACTAGAGCGTCATGAAGCTTGCAACCCTCGGGGAGGGCGCTTCTGAAAGCACTCACCACGGTACGATCTTGGCCCGCCGCGTCTTCCAGAGCGAGGTAGGCGCTTCGGAATCGCGTTGCGAAGCACCGGAGCGTCTCGCGAGCTCCCATGGTTAAGGTAAACAGAGACTCGATTCTCTTCGGGGGCTGCCTATTGCAGTGATTTTGCTCCAGGAATAGCCTAGAGAGAGTTGGAAAGTCAGGGATCATGCCGGGCGGCAACTTGTGGAACCAGTTCAATGCCGAGCCGGTCAAACTGCTCGGGAATGCTCGGCACAAGACGTGGTCTTGGTCCCGGAAAAACAGAAGCTTTCTGTAGGCCAAGAGATGGTCAACGGGATCCTGCGATCCGTCGAACAATACAAACTTCGGGGGGGTCCAGTGGTGCGGAAAACCCCCTCGGTGGACCTCGCTGGTGAAAGGCGAGCTTCCTCCGTGGGCGGCGAGGTCTTCCAGTAAATCTACTGGCGCACTAGATCGCTGCCAGTGCCCGGGGAGAACTCCCAGAGGCGGCTGCGCTGGTCCTAGGCGGTCTCGTACGCTCCCTTGTGGCAAGGTCGGTCCCACCCCGCGGCGACCCTCGGGGGCTACCGCTCGGCGGCCTCCTTGCTGTCCGCTCGTGGATTCCTTCAGCGCGCCTGTTGGTCTATGGGAGGCCGTTGCCTCGCGAGCTTCGGAAGGTATTTCCACCGCGGGCTCTTTCCCTCGTCGTCGATGGCGCGGGTTGCGATCCCGCTCTAGAGACCTTGCCTCCGACCCGTCAGAATCGACGCTCCGGCTACGGCGGTAAGGAAGGGTCGCGCGCGAGGTCGCCTAGTTGCTAGATCGCTGGGTTACCAGCTTCTGCAGCCTTGTGAGCGGGGTTTCCGGCACCCCGGGCGCAGCTCCTCTTCCGACTAGAGGTTCCGGCTGGGAAACCTACCGCGCCGGAGCGACCGTGGGCGGTCGCGATGTTGACACCGGTGGTCGCATCGGAGACGTCGTCTTCGCCGGCCCAGACCGCCGGCTGGCCGCTGGAGCCTGACGCAATCGCGTCAGTTCCTCTATCATGGCCCGCTGGGTGGCCAACATCTCCAACAAGAGTTGGTCGCTGAGCGGGACCTGGGGCTGAGGGGTCTCAACAGGAGGCTCGCTGCGCGCAGATCTCGCACGAGTCCTCGGTCGCCTGCGTCCCCTCATCGCCGGAGCCATCTTTGGAGTTACGAGAGCGAACGGCGCTCAACCATGTGGTCGTGGGTTCGAATCCCACAAACGGCGCCAAATGTTCGGGGGATTTTCGCTGGTCCGTGCGGGCTGCCTGCAAGACAAAGAAAAGAGAACGTGAGAACGGCTGGCTCCCTTAGGAGCGCAGACCCTCCGACGCTCAAGTCAGTCACGGTGGCACAACGGCGAGCTGCGGTATACCAAAGTGGTAGGGAAAAGGAATTCGAACCTGTACTATGGAGCCTGGGGGTGAGCATTTATAGCAATCGGCGATCTACCGTGGCCCGACACATGGAGATTCTTCCAGGGCCTTCTAGACCCCCACGTTCTGGCTCGTGTGGGTCTGACAGTCCTTGGTACTCGCGCCCTGACATTCTGTCGTCAAGCCTGCCAGGCGGTTTGAGTGGGGGAGGGCATCTTTCTTGTCGCGGCCAGCTGGCTGTTCTGGAATGTTCAAGTCTGGGAGGTCTCGAACTGATTCGAGCGAGCTTTCGTGGACCATGTTTGTCCACGTAGCTTCCGTGGGGTTTTGACACCTGGCATCCTCTCATACATTGTGGGCGACCTCCGATGGGGAACTAAGGCGAGCTCGCCCTCCATTGCTCCGCCTTCTCTTCCACATCTATCAAGAGTCGGACCTCGCGGGAGCAACCTCTTCGATAAACTGGGGAATTCTGGCGAGCTTGGGCGAGCTCCTGAGCGAGCTTGGGCGAGCTCCTGCGCGAGCTAGGGGCGAGCTCCTGCGCGAGCTAGGGGTGTTTGCGATGCCGGTGTCTTCGTTATGCATGACGGTCTAACTCCCGCTATCACTGCAAGCGAGTTCTTGCGCGGGCTTGGCGAGCTCCTGGGCGAGCTCCTGAGCGAGCTTAGGCGAGCTCCTGGGCGAGCTTGGCGAGCTCCTGAGCGAGCTTAGGCGAGCTCCTGGGCAAGCTTGGCGAGCTCCTGGGTGAGCTTAGCGCGCTCCTGAGCGAGCTTAGGCGAGCTCCTGGGCAATCTCAGGCGAGCTCCAGCGAGCTTAGGCGAGCTCCTAAGAGTGCCCTTGGCCTAGGCCCCTTCGGCCCAATATGGATCTCGCTCCCTGTCAAGGTGATTTGGTGAGCACGGGGGGGGGGGGTGCGAACTCCAAGGCAGATTTCAGCTACCCCCAACATGATTCATTCTAATTCATGAGAATGAATTAGAATGGATCATAGGAATGAATTAGAATGGATACATTCGTGCGAATGAATTAGAATGGATCGTAGGAATAAATTAGAATGGATCGTACGAATGAATTAGAATGGATTATACGAATGGATTAGAATGGATCGTACGAATGGATTAGAATGGATCGTACAAATTAGAATGGATCGTACGAATGAATTAAAATAGATACATTCATACGACTGAATTAGAATGGATCGTGCAAATTAATTAGAATGGATCGTACGAATGAATTTGAATGGATACATTTGTGCGAATGAATCTGAATGGATTGTATGAATGAATTACAATGGATCGTATGAATGGATTAGAATGGATCGTACGAATAAATTAGAATGGATCATACAAATGAATTAGAAAGGTTACATTCGAGAGAATGAATTAGAATGGATCGTACGAATGAATTAGAATGGATCATGCGAATGAATTTGAATGGATCGTAGGAATGAATTAGAATGGATCGTACGAATGAATTTGAATGGATCGTATGAATGAATTAGAATGGATTCGTATAATGCATTCTAATTCATTCATATGATTCATTCTAATTCATTCGTATGAGCTATTCTAATTCATTCGTATGATCCATTCTAATGAATTAGTACGATTCATTCTAATTCATTCGCATAAATATATCCATTCTAATTTATTCGTACGATCCATTCTAATTCATTTGCGCGATCCATTCTAATTCATTCGCACAAATGTATCCATTCTAATTCATTCGTACGATCCATTCTTATTCATTCATACGATCCATTCTAATTCATTTGCACGATCCATTCTAATTCATTCCTATGATCCATTCTAATTCATTCGTACGATCCATTCTAATTCATTCACTCAAATGTATCCATTCTAATTCATTCGTACGATCCATTCTAATTCATTCGTATAATCCATTCTAATTCATTCTCACGAATATAATCCATTCTAATTCATTCGCTCAAATGTATCCATTCTAATTCATTCGCACGATCAATTCTAATTCAATTCGTATGATCCATTCTAAGTCATTCGCACAATCCATTCTAATTTATTCGTACGATCCATTCTAATCCATTTGTATGATCGATTCTAATTCATTCGTACGATCCATTCTAATTCATTCTCACAAATGTAACCTTTCTAATTCATTTGTACGATCCATTCTAATTCATTCGTACTATCCATTGTAATCCATTCGTACGATCCAGTCTAATTCATTCGTACGATCCATTCTAAGTCATTTGCACGAATGTATCCATTCTAATTCATTCGTACGATCCATTCTAATTCGTTCGCATAATCCATTCTAATGCATTCGCACGATCCATTCAAATTCATTCGCACGATCCATTCTAATTCATTCGCACAATCCATTCTAATTCATTCGCACGAATATATCCATTCTAATTCATTCGCACGATCCATTCTAATTCATTCGTACGGTCCATTCTATTTTATTCGCTAGAATGTATCCATTCTAATTTATTCGCACGATCCATTCTAATTCATTCGTATGATCCATTCTAGTGCATTCGTATGATTCATTCTAATTCATTCGCACGATCCATTCTAATTCATTCGTATGATCCATTCTAATTTATTCATACGATCCATTCAAATTCATTCGCATAATCCATTCTAATTCATTCGTACGATCCATTCTAATTCATTCGTTCGATCCATTCTAATTCATTCGTACGATCCATTCTAATTCATTTGTACGATCCATTCTAATTCATTTTGCACGATCCATTCTAATTTATTCGTACGATCAATTCTAATTCATTCGTACGATCTATTCTAATTCATTCTTATGATCTATTCTAATTCATTCGTATGATCCATTCTAATTCATTCGTATGATACATTCGAGCGAATGAATTAGAATAGATCGTAGGAATGAATTAGAATGGATCATACGAATGAATTAAAATGGATCGTGCGAATGAATTAGAATGGATCGTGCGAATGAATTATAATGGATCGTACGAATGAATTAGAATGGATATATTTATGCGTACGATCTATTCTTATTCATTCATACGATCCATTCTAATTCATTCGTACGATCCATTCAAATTTATTCGTATGATCCATTCTAATTTATTCCTATGATCAATTCTAATTCATTCGCACGAATGTATCCATTCTAATTTATTCGTACGATCCTTTCTAATTCATTCGCACGATCCATTCTAATTCTTTTATATGATCCATTCTAATTCATTCACACGAATGTATCCATTCTAATTCATTCGCACAATCCAATCTAATTCAAACGTACAATCCATTCTAATTCATTCACATGATGTATTCTAATTCATTCGTATGATCAATTCCAATTGTAATTCATTCGTGCGATCCATTCTAATTCATTCGCACGATCCATTCTAATTCATTCGTATGATCCTTTCTAATTCATTCGTACGATCCATTCTAATTCATTCCTATTATCCATTCTAATTCATTCGTATGATCCATTCTAATTCATTCGCTCGAATGTATCCATTCTAATTCATTCGTACGATCCATTCTAATTCATTCGTACAATCCATTCTAATTCATTCTCATGAATGTAACCTTTCTAATTCATTCGTACGATCCATTCTAATTCATTTGTACGATCCATTCTAATCCATTTGTACGATCCATTCAAATTCATTTGCACGATCCATTCTAATTCATCGCACGATCCATTCTAATTCATTCGCTCGAATATATCCATTCTAATTCATTCATACGATCCATTCTAATGCATTCGTATGATCCATTCTAATTCATTCGCATGAATATACCTATTCTAATTCATTCGTAAGATCCATTCTAATTTATTCGCACGATCTATTCTAATTCATTCGTACGATTCATTCTAATTCATTTGCACGATCCATTCTAATTCATTCGTACAAATGTATCCATTTTAATTCATTCGTACAATCCATTATGATTCATTCGCACGATCCATTCTAATTCATTTGTATGATCTATTCTAATTCATTCGTATGATCTATTCTAATTCATTCGCTCGAATGTATCCATTCTAATTCATTCGTACGATCCATTCTAATTCATTCGCACGAATGTATCCATTCTAATTCATTCCTATGATCCATTCGTACGATCCATTCTAATTCATTCATATGATCTATTCTAATTCATTCGCACGAATGTATCCATTCTAATTCATTCGTACGATCCATTCTAATTCATTCGCACGATCCATTCTAATCCATTCGTACGAATTATAATTCATTCGTGCGAATGAATTAGAATGGATCGTAGGAATGAATTAGAACGATCCATTCTAATTTATTCGTATGATCCATTCTAATTCATTCGTACGATCCATTCTAATTCATTCACTCGAATGTATCCATTCTAATTCATTCGCACGATCCATTCTAATTCATTCGTACAATCCATTCTAATTCATTCGCACAAATATATTCATTCTAATGCATTCGTACAATTCATTCTAATTCGTGCGAATGAATTAGAATGGATCGTACGAATGAATTAGAATGGATCGTATGAATGGATTAGAATGGATACATTCGTGCGAATGAATTAGAATGGATCGTAGGAATGAATTAGAATGGATCATACGAATGAATATAACCATTCTAATTCATTCGTACGATCCATTCTAATTCATTCCTACGATCCATTCAAATTCATTCGTACGATTCATTCTAATTCATTCGTATGAGCTATTCTAATTCATTCGTACGATCCATTCTAATTCATTCGTACGATCCATTTTAATTCATTCATACGAATGAATTAGAATGGATCATGCGAATGAATTAGAATGGATACATTCGTGAGAATGAATTAGAATGGATCGTACGAATGAATTAGAATGGATCATGCGAATGAATGAATGGATCGTAGGAATGAATTAGAATGGATCGTACGAATGAATTAGAATGGATACATTTGTGCGAATGAATTAGAATGGATCGTACGAATGAATTAGAATGGATCGTACAAATGAATTAGAATGGATCGTACGAATGCATTAGAATGGATACATTCGTGCGAATGAATTAGAATGGATCGTACGAATGAATTAGAATGAATCGTACTAATTCATTAGAATGGATCGTACGAATGAATTAGAATAGCTCATACAAATGAATTAGAATGAATCGTACGAATGAATTAGAATGCATTGTACGATCCATTCTAATCCATTTGTACGATCCATTCAAATTCATTCGTACGATCCATTCTAATTCATTCCTATGATCCATTCTAATTCATTCGCACGAATGTATCCATTATAATCCATTCGTACAATCCATTCTAATTCATTCGTACGATCCATTCTAATTCATTCGCACGAATGTATCCATTCTAATGCATTCGTACGATCCATTTTAATTCATTCGTACGATCCATTCTATTTCATTCGTACGATCTAATTCATTCGTACGATCCATTCTAATTCATTCGTACGATCCATTCTAATTCATTCGCACGATCCATTCTAATTCATTCGTATGATTCATTCTAATTCATTCCTACGATCTATTCTAATTCATTCGTATGATCCATTCTAATGGATCGTACGAATGGATTAGAATGGATCGTACGAATGGATTAGAATGGATCGTACGAATGAATTAGAATGGATCATGCGAATGAATTTGAATGGATCGTACGAATGAATTAGAAGGGATACATTCGTGTGAATGAATTAGAATGGATCGGATGAATGAATTAGAATTGATCGTGCGAATGAATTAGAATGGATCATATGATTGAATTTGAATGGATTGTACGAATAAATTAGAATGGATACATTTGTGCGATGAATAAGAATGGAGCTTACGAATGAATTAGAATGGAGCGTACGAATGAACTAGAATGGATACATTCGTGCGAATGAATTAGAATGGATCATATGAAAGAATTAGAATGGATCATGCGAATGAAAAAGAATGGATCGTACGAATGCATTAGAACGGATCGTACGAATGAATTAGAATGGATACATTCACGCAAATGAATTAGAATGGATCGTACGAATGAATTAGAATGGATACATTCGTGCGAATGAATTAGAATGGATCGGACGAATGAATTAGAATGGATCGTACGAATGAATTAGAATGGATCGTGCGAATGAATTAGAATGAATCGTACGAATGCATTAGAATGGATACATTCGTGCGAATGAATTAGAATGGATCGTACGAATGAATTAGAATGGATCATGCGAATGAATTAGAATGGATCGTACGAATGAATTAGAATGGATACATTTGTGCGAATGAATTAGAATGGATCGTGCGAATGAATTAGAATGGATCATACGAATGAATTAGAATGGATACCTTCGTATGAATAAATTAGAATGGATCATATGAATGAATTTGAATGGATCGTACAAATGAATTAGAATGGATCATACAAATGAATTAGAAAGGTTACATTCGTGAGAATGAATTAGAATGGATCGTACGAATGAATTAGAATGGATAATGCGAATGAATTTGAATGGATCGTACGAATGAATTATAATGGATCGAACGAATGAATTAGAATGGATACATTCGAGTGAATGAATTAGAAAAGATCGTAGGAATGAATTAGAATGGATCATACGAATGAATTAGAATAGATTGTACGAATGAATTAGAATAGATCGTTGGAATGAATTAGAATATCCATTCGTACGATCCATTCTAATTCATTCGCACGAATGTAACCATTCTAATTCATTCGCACGATCCATTCTAATTCATTCCTACGATCCATTCTAATTCATTTGCACGAATGTATCCTTTCTAATTCATTCGTACGATCCATTCAAATTCAATCGTATGATCCATTCTAATTCATTCACACAAATGTATCCATTTGAATGCATTCGTACGATCCATTCTAATTCATTCGTACGATCCATTCTAATCCATTCGTACGATCCATTCTAATCCATTCATACGATCCATTCTAATTCATTCTGACAAATGTAACCTTTCTAATTCATTTGTTCGATCCATTCTAATTCATTCGTACGATCCATTCAAATTCATTTGTATGATCCATTCTAATTCATTCGTACGATCCATTCTAATTCATTCTCACGTCTAATTCATTCGCACGATCCATTCTAATTCATTCATACGATCCATTCTAATTCATTCATACGATCCATTCTAATTCATTCGCACGAATGTATCCAATTCTAATTCATTCGTACGATCCATTATAATGCATTCGTACGATCCATTCTAATTCGTTCGTACGATCCATTCTAATTTATTCGTTCAAATATATCCATTCTAATTTATTCTTACGATCCATTCTAATTCATTCGCACGGATCCATTCTAATTCATTCGCATGATCCATTCTAATTCATTCGTATGATCCATTCTAATTTATTTGCACAAATGTACGATCCATTCTAATTTATTCGCAAGAATGTATCCATTCTAATTCATTCGCACGATCCATTCTAATTCTGTCGTATGAATGTATCCATTTTAATTCATTCGTACGATCCATTCTAATTTATTCGTACGATCTAATTCATTCGTACGATCCATTCTTAATTCATTCGCACGATCCATTCTAATTCATTCGTAAGATCCATTCTAATTCATTCGCATGAATATATCTATTCCAATTCATTCATATGATCCATTCTAATTTATTCGCACGATCTATTCTAATTCATTCGTACGATCCATTCTAATTCATTCGTACGATCCATTCTAATTCATTCGCACGAATGTATCATACGAATGAATTAGAATGGATCGTACAAATGAATTAGAAAGGTTACATTTGTGAGAATGAATTAGAATGGATCGTATGAATGAATTAGAATGGATCGTACGAATGAATGAGAATGGATACATTCGAGCGAATGAATTATAATGGATCGTACGAATGAATTAGAATGGATCGTGCGAATGAATTAGAATAGATCGTACGAATAAATTAGAATAGATCGTGCGAATGAATTAGAATGGATCGTACGAATGAATTAGAATGGATCCACCGAATGAGTTAGAATGGATCAAACGAATTAATTAGAATGGATCGTACAAATGAATTAGAATGGATACATTCGAGCGAATGAATTAAAATAGATTGTAGGAATGAATTAGAATGGATCGTACGAATGGATTAGAATGGATCGTATGAATGAATTAGAATGGATTGTACGAATGAATTAGAATGGATACATTCGAGCGAATGAATTAGAATAGATCGTAGGAATGAATTAGAATGGATCATACGAATGAATTAGAATGGATCATGCGAATGAATTAGAATGGATTGTACGAATGAATTAGAATGGATACATTCATGCGAATGAATTAGAATGGATCGGACGAATGAATTAGAATGGATTGTACGAATGAATTAGAATGGATTATGCGAATGAATTAGAATGGATCGTATGAATGAATAAGAATGGATTGTACGAATGAATTAGAATGGATCGTGCGAATGAATTAGAATGAATCGTACGAATGCATTAGAATGGATCGTACGAATGAATTAGAATGAATCGTACGATCCATTCTAATTCATTCGTCCGATCCATTCTAATTCATTCACACGAATGTATCCATTCTAATTCATTCGTACGATCCATTCTAATTCATTCGTACGATCCATTCTAATTCATTCCTACGATTCTTTCTAATTCATTCACACGAATGTATCCATTCTAATTCATTTGCATGATCCATTCTAATTCATTCATATGATCCTTTCTAATTCGTTCGTATGATCCATTCTAATTCATTCGCTCGAATGTATCCATTCTAATTCATTCGTACGATCCATTCTAATTCATTCGTACGATCCATTCTAATTCATTCCTACGATCTATTCTAATTCATTCGCTCGAATGTATCCATTCTAATTCATTCGTTCGATCCATTCTAATTCATTCGTACGATCCATTCTAATTCATTCGCTCGATCTATTCTAATTCGTTCGCACAATCCATTCTAATTCATTTGCACGAATGTATCCATTCTAGTTCATTCGTACGCTCTATTCTAATTCATTCGTATGATCCATTCTAATTCATTCGTACGATCCATTCTAATTCATTCGTACGATCCATTCTAATTCATTCGCACAAATGTATCCATTCTAATTCATTTGTATGATCCATTCTAATTCATTCGCACGATCCATTCTAATTCATTCGTATGATCCATTCTAATTCATTTCTACGATCTATTCTAATTCATTCGCTCGAATGTATCTATTCTAATTCATTCGTACGATCCATTCTAATTCATTCTCACAAATGTAACCTTTCTAATTCATGCAAATGAATTAGAATGGATACATTCGGGCGAATGAATTAGAATGGATCGTAGGAATGAATTAGAATGGATCGTACGAATGAATTAGAATGGTTACATTCGTGCGAATGAATTAGAATGGATCGTACGAATGGATTAGAATGGATCGTACGAATGGATTAGAATGGATCGTACGAATGAATTAGAAAGGTTACATTTGTGAGAATGAATTAGAATGGATCGTACGAATGAATTAGAATGGATCATAGGAATAAATTAGAATGGATCGTGCAAATTAATTAGAATGGATATATTCGTGCGCATGAATTAGAATGGATTGTAGGAATGAATTAGAATGGATCGTACGAATGAATTAGAATGGTTACATTCATGCGAATGAATTAGAATGGATCGTACGAATGAATTAGAATGGATCGTGCGAATGAATTAGAATTGATCATACGAATGAATTAGAATGGATCGTAGGAATGAATTAGAATGGATCGTATGAATGAATTAGAATGGTTACATTCGTGCGAATGAATTAGAATGGACCGTACGAATGGTTTAGAATGGATCATACGAATGGATTAGAATGGATCGTACGAATGAATTAGAATGGATACATTCGAGCAAATGAATTAAAATGGATCGTACGAATGAAAAAGAATGGATCATACGAATGGATTAGAATGAATCGTATGAATGAATTAGAATGGATCGTACGATTCATTCTAATTCATTCATACGATCCATTCTAATGCATTCGTACGACTCATTCTAATTCATTCGCACGATCCATTCTAATTCATTCGTACGATCCATTCTTATTCATTCATACGATCCATTCTAATTCATTCGCACAATCCATTCTAATTCATTCGTACGATCCATTCTTATTCATTCGTATGATCCATTCTAACTCATTCGGTGGATCCATTCTAATTCATTCGTACGATCCATTCTAATTCATTCGCACGATCCATTCTAATTTATTCGTACGATCCATTCTAATTCATTCATACGATCTATTCTAATTCATTCGCACGAATGTAACCATTCTAATTCATTCGTACGATTCATTCTAATTCATTCGTATGAGCTATTCTAATTCATTCGTACGATCCATTCTAATGCATTCGTACGATTCATTCTAATTCATTCGCATAAATATATCCATTCTAATTCATTCGTACGATCCATTCAAATTCATTCGCACGATCCATTCTAATTCATTTGCACAAATGTATCCATTCTAATTCATTCGTATGATCCTATCTTATTCATTCATACGATCCATTCTAATTCATTTGCACGATCCATTCTAATTCATTCCTATGATCCATTCTAATTCATTCGTACGATCCATTCTAATTCATTCGCTCGAATGTATCCATTCTAATTCATTCGTACGATCCATTTTAATTCATTCGTACGATCCATTCTAATTCATTCTCACGAATGTAACCTTTCTAATTCATTTGTATGATCCATACTAATCCATTCGTACAATCCATTCTAATCCATTCGTACGATCCATTCTAATTCATTCGCTCGAATGTATCCATTCTAATTCATTCGTATGATCCATTCTAATTCGTTCATATGATCCATTCAAATTCGTTCGTATGATCCATTCTAAAATGAGTTAGAATGGATCATACGAATGAATTAAAATGGATCGTACGAATGAATTAAAATGAATTGTGCGAATGAATTAGAATGGATCGTATGAATGAATAAGAATGGATCATACGAATGAATTAGAATGGATCGTGCGAATGAATTAGAATGAATCGTACGAATGCATTAGAATGGATCGTACGAATGAATTAGAATGAATCGTACGAATGAATTAAAATGGTTACATTCGTGCGAATGAATTAAAATAGTTGATACGAATGAATTAGAATGGATCGTACAAATGAATTAGAATGGATCGTGCGAATGAATTAGAATGGTTACATTCGTGCGAATGAATTAGAATGGATACATTCATCCGAATGAATTAGAATGGATCGTACGAATGAATTAGAATGGATCATACGAATGAATTAGAATGGATACATTCGTGCGAATGAATTAGAATAGATCGTACGAATGAATTAGAATGGATCGTGCAAATGAATTAGAATTGATCATACGAATGAATTAGAATGGATCGTACGAATGAATTAGAATGGAGACATTCGTGCGAATGAATTAGAATGGATCGTACAAATGAATTAGAATGGATCGGACGAATAAATTAGAATGGATCGTACGATTCATTCTAATTCATTCGTACGATCCATTCTAATGCATTCGTACGATTCATTCTAATTCATTCGCACGATCCATTCTAATTCATTCGTACGATCCATTCTTATTCATTCATACGATCCATTCTAATTCATTCGCACAATCCATTCTAATTCATTCGTACGATCCATTCTAATTCATTCGTATGATCCATTCTAACTCATTCGGTGGATCCATTCTAATTAATTCGTACGATCCATTCTAATTTATTCGCACGAATGTATCCATTCTAATTCATTCGTACGATCCATTCTAATTCATTCGCTCGAATGTATCCATTCTAATTCATTCGTTCGATCCATTCTAATTCATTCGTACGATCCATTCAATTTCATCAGCATGATCCATTCTAATTCATTCGTACGATCCATTCATATTCATTCTCACGAATGTAACCTTTCTAATTCATTTGTATGATCCATTCTAATTCATTCGTACGATCCATTCTAATTCATTCGCACGAATCCATTCTAATTCATTCGTACGATTCATTCTAATTCATTCGCACGATCCATTCTAATTCATTTGCACGATCCATTCTAATTCATTCCTATGATCCATTCTAATTCGTTCGTACGATCCATTCTAATTCATTTGTACGATCCATTCTAATGCATTCGTACGATTTATTCTAATTCATTCGCACGATCCATTCTAATTCATTCCTACGATCTATTCTAATTCATTCGCTCGAATGTAACCTTTCTAATTCATTCGTCCGATCCATTCTAATTCATTTGCACGAATGTAACCTTTCTAATTCATTCATACGATCCATTATTATTCATTCATACGATCCATTCTAATTCATTCATACGATCCATTCTAATTCATTCTCACAAATGTAACCTTTCTAATTCATTTGTACGATCCATTCTAATTCATTCGCACAAATGTATCGATTCTAATTCATTCGTACAATGTGTTCTAATCCATTCGTACGATCCATTCTAATCTATTTGTATGATCCATTCTAATTCATTCGCACGAATTTAACTATTCTAATTCATTCATATGATCCATTCTAATTCATTCGTACGATCCATTCTAATTCATTCGTACGATCCATTCTAATTCATTCGTACGATCCATTCTAATTCATTCGCATGATCCATTCTAATTCATTCTAATTCATTTGTACGATCCATTCTAATTCATTCGCTCGAATGTATCCATTCTATTTCATTCGTACGATCCATTCTAATTCGTTCATACGATCCATTCTAATTCGTTCGCACGATCCAATCTAATTTATTCACACGATCTATTCTAATTCATTCGCATGATCCATTCTAATTCATTCATACGATCTATTCTTATTCATTCGTACAATCCATTCAAATTCATTCATATGATCCATTCTAATTCATTAGCACGATCCATTATAATTCATTCCTATGATCCATTCTAATTCATTCGTACGATCCATTCTAATTCATTCGCTCGAATGTATCCATTCAAATTCATTCGTACGATCCATTCTAATTCGTTCGTACGATCCATTCTAATTCGTTCGTACGATCCATTCTAATTCATTCGTACGATCCATTCTAATTCATTCGCACAATCCATTCTAATTCATTCGTATGATCCACTCTAATTCATTCCTATGATCTATTCTAATTCATTCGCTCGAATGTATCCAGTCTAATTCATTCGTTCGATCCATTCTAATTCATTCGTATGATCCATTCAAATTCATTCGCATGATCCATTCTAATTCATTCGTACGATCCATTCTAATTCATTCGTATGATCCATTCTAATGCATTCGAACGATCCATTCTAATCCAATCGTACGATCCATTCTAATCCATTCGTACGATCCATTCTAATTCATTCGTACGATCTGTTCTAATTCATTCGCATAATCCATTCTAATTCATTCGTACGATCCATTCTAATTCATTCGTACAATCCATTCAAATTCATTCGTACGATGCAATCTAATGCATTCGCACGAATATATCTATTCTAATTCATTCGTACGATCCTTTCTAATTCATTCACACGATCCATTCTAATTTATTCGTATGATCCATTCTAATTCATTCCTACAATCTATTCTAATTCATTCGCTCGAATGTATCCATTCTAATTCATTCGTACAATCCATTCAAATTCATTCGCACGATCTATTCTAATTCATTCGTACGATCCATTCTAATTCATTCGTAGGATCAATTCTAATTCATTCGCACGATCCATTCTAATTCATTCTCACGAATGTAACCTTTCTAATTCATTCTAATCCATTCGTACGATCCATTCTAATTCATTCGTACGATCCATTCTAATTCATTCTCACAAATGTAACCTTTCTAATTCATTTGTACGATCCATTCTAATTCTTTCGTACGATCCATTCTAATCCATTCGTACAATCCATTCTAATCCATTCGTACAATCCATTCTAATTCATTCGCACGAATGTAACCATTCTAATTCATTCGTACGATCCATTCTAATTCATTCCTACAATCCATTCTAATTCATTCGCACGAATGTATCCATTCTAATTCATTTGCACGATCCATTCTAATTCATTCCTATGATCCATTCTAATTCATTCGTACGATCCATTCTAATTCATTCGCTCGAATGTATCCATTCCAATTCATTCGTACGATCCATTCTAATTCGTTCATACGATCCATTCTAATTCGTTCGTACAATCCATTCTAATTCATTCGTACGATCCATTCTAATCCATTCGTACGATCCATTCTAATTCATTCGTACAAATGTATCTATTCTAATTCATTCGTACAATGCGTTCTAATCCATTCGTACGATCCATTCTAATCCATTCGTACGATCCATTCTAATCCATTCGTATGATCCATTCTAATTCATTCGTACGATCCATTCTAATTCATTTGCATGAATGTATCCATTCTAATTTATTCGTATGATCCATTCTAATTCATTCCTACGATCCATTCTAATTCATTCGCACGAATGTATCCATTCTAATTCATTTGCACGATCCATTCTAATTCATTCCTATGATCCATTCTAATTCATTCGTACGATCCATTCTAATTCATTCGCTCGAATGTATCCATTCTAATTCATTCGTACGATCTATTCTAATTCATTCGCACGAATGTATCCATTCTAATTCATTCGTACGATCCATTCTAATTCATTCACATGATCCATTTTAACTTATTCGATGGATCCATTCTAATTCATTCGTACGATCCATTCTAATTCATTCGCACGATCCATTCTAATTTATTCGTACGATCCATTCTAATTCATTCGTACAATCTATTCTAATTCATTCGCATGATCCAATCTAATTCATTCGTACGATCTATTCTAATTTATTCATATGATCCATTCTAATTCATTCGTACGATCCATTCTAATTCATTTGCATGAATGTATCCATTCTAATTCATTCGTACGATCCATTCTAATTCATTCGTATGATCCATTCTAATTCATTCATGCAATCCATTCTAATTCATTCATACGATCCATTCTAACTCAATTATACGATCCATTCTAATTCATTCGCATGGTACATTCGAGAGAATGAATTAGAATGGATCGTACGAATAAATTAGAATGGATACATTCGTGGGAATGAATTAGAATAAATCGTACAAATGAATTAGAATGGATCGTACGAATGAATTAGAATGGATCATGCGAATGAATTAGAATGGATTGTACGAATGAATTAGAATGGATACATTTGTGCGAATGAATTAGAATGGATCGTGCGAATGAATTAGAATGGATCGTACGAACTGATTAGAATGGATCGTACGAATGAATTAGAATGGATCGTACGAACGAATTAGAATGGTTACATTCGTGCGAATGAATTAGAATGGATCGTACGAATAGATTAGAATGGATCGTACGAATGGATTAGAATGGATCGTACGAATGAATTAGAATGGATCGTACAAATGAATTAGAAAGGTTACATTTGTGAGAATGAATTAGAATGGATCGTACGAATGGATTAGAATGGATCGTACGAATGGATTAGGATCATACAAATGAATTAGAAAGGTTACATTCGTGAGAATGAATTAGAATGGATTGTGCGAATGAATTAGAATTGATCATACGAATGAATTAGAATGGATCGT
This sequence comes from Chamaelirium japonicum, assembly GCA_947650365.1. Taxonomy (NCBI): domain Eukaryota; kingdom Viridiplantae; phylum Streptophyta; class Magnoliopsida; order Liliales; family Melanthiaceae; genus Chamaelirium; species Chamaelirium japonicum. The sequence continues at coordinate 47,933,783 of OX393552.1, read as the reverse complement.
ACGAATGAATTAGATTGCATCGTACGATCCATTCTAATTCAATCGCACGATCCATTCTAATTCATTCGTATGATCAATTCTAATTCATTCGCACGATCCATTCTAATTCATTCGTACAATCCATTCTAATTCATTCGTACGAATGTAACCATTCTAATTCATTCGTACGATCCATTCTAATTCATTCGTACTAATGTAACCTTTCTAATTCGTTCGTATGATCCGTTCTAATTTATTCGTACGATCCATTCTAATTCATTCCTACGATCCATTCTAATTCATTCGCTCGAATGTATCCATTCTAATTCATTCGTACGATCCATTCTAATCCATTCGTACGATCCATTCTAATTCATTCGTACGATCCATTCTAATTCATTCTCACAAATATAACCTTTCTATTCATTTGTACGATCCATTCTGATTCATTCGTACGATCCATTCTAATTCGTTCGTACGATCCATTCTAATTCGTTCACACGATCCATTCTAATTCATTCGTACGATCTATTCTAATTCATTCGCATGATCCATTCTAATTCATTCGTACGATCCATTCTAATTCATTCGTACAATCCATTCAAATTCATTCGTACGATGCAATCTAATTCATTCGCACAAATGTATCTATTCTAATTTATTCGTACAATGTGTTCTAATCCATTCGTACGATCTATTCTAATCCATTCGTACGATCTATTCTAATTCATTCGCACGAATGTAACCATTCTAATTCATTCATATGATCCATTCTAATTCATTCTTACGATCCATTCTAATTCATTCGTATGATCCATTCTAATTCATTCGTACGATCCATTCTAATTCATTTGCATGAATGTATCCATTCTAATTTATTTGTACGATCCAGTGTAATTCATTCGTACGATCCATTCTAATTCATTCGCACGAATATATCCATTCTAATTCATTTGTACGATCCTTTCAAATTCATTCGCTCGATCCATTCTAATTCTTTCATATGATCCATTCTAATTCATTCGCACGAATGTATCCATTCTAGTTCATTCGTACGCTCCATTCTAATTCATTCGTACGCTCCATTCTTATTCATCGCACAAATGTATACATTCAAATTTATTCGTACGATCCATTCAAATTCAATTGTATGATCCATTCTAATTCATTCGCACAAATGTATCCATTTTAATTCATTCGTACGATCCATTCTAATTTATTCATACGATCCATTCTAATTCATTCGCACGATCCATTTTAATTCATTCGTACGATCCATTCTAATTCAATCGTACGATCCATTCTAATTCATTCATACGATCCATTCTACTTCATTCGCACGAATGTATCATACGAATGAATTAGAATGGATCATGCGAATGAATTAAAATGGATCGTACGAATGAATTAGAATGGATCGTACAAATGAATTAGAAAGGTTACATTTGTGAGAATGAATTAGAATGGATCGTACGAATGAATTAGAATGGATCGTACGAATGGATTAGAATGGATCGTACGAATGAATTAGAATGGATCATACAAATGAATTAGAAAGGTTACATTCGTGAGAATGAATTAGAATGGATCGTACGAATGAATTAGAATGGATCATGCGAATGAATTTGAATGGATCGTACGAATGAATTTGAATGGATCGAACGAATGAATTAGAATGGATACATTCGAGCGAATAAATTAGAATAGATCATAGGAATGAATTAGAATGGATCATACGAATGAATTAGAATGGATCGTGCGAATGAATTAGAATGGATTGTACGAATGAATTAGAATGGATACATTCGTGCGAATGAATTAGAATGGATCGGACGAATGAATTAGAATGGATCGTACGATTCATTCTAATTCATTCGTACGATCCATTCTAATGCATTCGTACGATTCAGTCTATATCATTCGCACGATCCATTCTAATTCATTCGTATGGTCCATTCTAATTTATTTGCACGAATATACGATCCATTCTAATTTATTCGCAAGAATGTATCCATTCTAATTCATTCGTACAATCCATTCTAATTTATTCGTACAAATGTATCCATTCTAATTCATTCATACGATCCATTCTAATTCATTCGTACGATTCATTCTAATTCATTCGCACGATCCATTCTAATTCATTCTCACAAATGTAACCTTTCTAATTCATTTGTACGATCCATTCTAATTCATTCGTACGATCCATTCTAATCCATTCGTACGATCCATTCTAATTCATTCGCATGAATGTAACCATTCTAATTCATTCGTACGATCCATTCTAATTCATTCCTACGATCCATTCTAATTCATTCGCACGAATGTATCCATTCTAATTCATTTGCACGATCCATTCTAATTCATTCCTACGATTCATTCTAATTCATTCGCTCGAATGTATTCATTCTAATTCATTCGTACGATCCATTCTAATTCATTTGCACGATCCATTCTAATTCATTCGTACGATCCATTCTAATTCGTTCGTACGATCCATTCTAATTCGTTCGTACGAACCATTCTAATTCGTTCGTACGATTCATTCTAATTCATTCGTACGATCCTTTCTAACGCATTCGTACGATTCATTCTAATTTATTCGTACGATCAATTTTAATTCATTGGTACGATCCATTCTAATTCGTTCGTACGATTCATTCTAATTTATTCGTACGATCCATTCTAATTCGTTCATACGATCCATTCTAATTCGTTCGTACGATCCATTCTAATTCGTTAGTACGATTCATTCTAATTCATTCGTACGATCCATTCTAATGCATTCGTACGATTCATTCTAATTCATTCGTATGATCCATTTTAATTCATTCGCATGAACCATTCTAATTCATTCGCATAATTCATTCGTATGATACATTTGTGCAAATGAATTTGAATGGATCGTACGAATGAATTAGAATGGATCGTACGAATGAATTAGATTAGATCATGCGAATAAATTAGAATGGATCATACGAATGAATTAGAATAGATATATTCATGCGAATGAATCTGAATGGATTGTATGAATGAATTAGAATAGATCGTACGAATGAATTAGAATGGATCGTACGAATTGATTAGAATGGATCGGACGAATGAATTAGATGGATCGTACGAATGAATTAGAATGAATCATACAAATGAATTAGAAAGGTTACATTCGTGAGAATGAATTAGAATGGATCGTACGAATGAATTAGAATGGATCATGCGAATGAATTTGAATAGATCGTACTAATGAATTAGAATGGATCGAATGAATGAATTAGAATGGATACATTCGAGCGAATGAATTAGAATAGATCGTAGGAATGAATTAGAATGGATCATACGAATGAATTAGAATGGATCGTGCGAATGAATTAGAATGGATTGTACAAATGAATTAGAATGGATACATTCATGCGAATGAATTAGGATGGATCGTACGAATGCGTACGATCCATTCTAATTCATTCGTACGACTCATTCTAATCCATTCTAATTCATTCGTACGATCCATTCTAATTCATTCTCTCAAATGTAACATTTCTAATTCATTTGTACGATCCATTCTAATTAATTCGTACGATCCATTCTAATCCATTCGTACGATCCATTCTAAACCATTCGTACGATCCATTCTAATTAATTCGCACGAATGTAACCATTCTAATTCATTCGTACAATCCATTCTAATTCATTCGCACGAATGTATCCATTCTAATTCATTTGCACGATCCATTCTAATTCATTCGTACGATCCATTCTAATTCATTCGTATGATCCATTCTAATTCATTCTCACAAATGTAACCTTTCTAATTCATTTGTACGATCCATTCTAATTCATTCCTACGATCCATTCTAATTCATTCGCACGAATGTATCCATTCTAATTCATTTGCACGATCCATTCTAATTCATTCCTATGATCCATTCTAATTCATTCGTACGATCCATTCTAATTCATTCGCTCGAATGTATCCATTCTAATTCATTCGTACGATCCATTCTAATTCATTCGTACGATCCATTCTAATCCATTCGTACGATCCATTCTAATTCATTCGTACAATGCGTTCTAATTCATTCGCACAATCCGTTCTAATTCATTCGCACAATCCATTCTAATTCTTTCGCACGAATGTATCCATTATAATTCATTCGCACGATCCATTCTTATTAATTCGCACAAATGTATCCATTCTAATTCATTCGTACGATCCATTCAAATTCAATCGTATGATCCATTCTAATTCATTCGCACAAATGTATCCATTTTAATTCATTCGTACGATCCATTCTAATTTATTCATACGATCCATTCTAATTCATTCGCACGATCCATTCTAATTCTCTCGTACGATCCATTCTAATTCATTCGCATGAATATATCTATTTTAATTCATTCGTATGATCCATTCTAATTTATTCGCACGATCTATTCTAATTCATTCGTACGATCCATTCTAATTCATTCGTACGATCCATTCTAATTCATTCGCACGAATGTATCATACAAATGAATTAGAATGGATCATGCGAATGAATTAAAATGGATCGTACAAATGAATTAGAATGGATAGTGCGAACGAATTAGAATGAATCGTACGAACGAATTAGAATGGATCGTATGAATGAATTATAATGGATCGTACGAATGGATTAGAATGGATCGTACGAATGGATCATGCGAATGAATTAGAATGGATCGTACGAATGAATTAGAATGGATACATTCGTACAAATGAATTAGAATGGATTGTGCGAATGAATTAGAACGGATTGTGCGAATGAATTAGAATGGATCGTGCGAATGAATTAGAATGGATCGTATGAATGAATAAGAATGGATCGAACGAATGAATTAGAATGGATACATTCGAGCGAATGAATTAGAATGTATTAGAATGGATCGTACGAATGAATTAGAATGGATCGTACGAATGAATTAGAATGGATCGTACAAACGGATTAGAACGTATTGTACGAATGAATTAGAATGGATCGTACGAATGGATTAGAATGGATCGTACGAATGAATTAGAATGGATCGTACGAATGAATTAGAATGGATACATTCGAGCGAATGAATTAGAATGGATCGTACGAATGAATTAGAACGGATCATAGTAATAAATTAGAATGGATCATGCAAATGAATTAGAATGGATACATTCGTGCGAATGAATTAGAATGGATCGTAGGAATGAATTAGAATGGACCATACGAATGAATTAGAATGGTTACATTCGTGCGAATGAATTAGAATGGATCGTACGAATGGATTAGAATGGATACATTCGAGCGAATGAATTAGAATGGATCGTAGGAATGAATTAGAATGGATCGTGCAAATGAATTAGAATGGATACATTCGTGCGAATGAATTAGAATGGATCGTAGGAATGAATTTGAATGGATCGTACGAATGAATTAGAAAGGTTATATTTATGCGAATGAATTAGAATGGATCGGACGAATGAATTAGAATAGATACATTTGTGCGAATGAGTTAGAATGGATTAGAATGGATACATTCGTGTGAATGAATTAGAATGGATCGTGTGAATGAATTAGAATGGATAGTATGAATGAATTAGAATGGATCGTATGAATGAATTAGAATAGCTTATACGAATGAATTAGAATGGATCGTGCAAATGAATTAGAATGGATCGTACGAATGAATTAGAATGAATCGTAAGAATGAATTAGAATGGATCATACGAATGAATTAGAATGGGTTATACGAATGAATTAGAATGGATCGTACGAATGAATTAGAATTGATCATACGAATGAATTAGAATGGATCATAGGAATGAATTAGAATGGATCGTGCAAATGAATTAGAATGGATACATTCGTGCGAATGAATTAGAATGGATCGTGCGAATGAATTAGAATGGATCGTACGAATAAATTAGAATGGATATATTTGAACGAATAAATTAGAATGGATCATACGAATGAATTAGAATGGATCGTGCGAATGAATTAGAATCGATCGTACGAATGAATTAGAATGGATCGTACGAATGAATTAGATCGTACGAATGAATTAGAATGGATCGTACGAATGAATTAAAATGGATACATTCATACGACTGAATTAGAATGGATCGTGCGAATTAATTAGAATGGATCGTACGAATGAATATGAATGGATACATTTGTACGAATGAATCTGAATGGATTGTATGAATGAATTACAATGGATCATACGAATGAATTAGAATGGATCGTACGAATAAATTAGAATGGATCGTGCGAATGAATTAGAATGGATCGTACGAATGAATTAGAATGGATCCACCGAATGAGTTAGAATGGATCATATGAATAAATTAGAATGGATCGTACGAATGTATTAGAATGGATCGTACGAATGAATGAATCATACGATCCATTCTAATTCATTCGTCTGATCCATTCTAATTCATTTGCACGAATGTATCCATTCTAATTCATTCGTACAATCCATTCTAATTCATTCGCACGATCCATTCTAATTCATTCGTATGATCCATTCTAATTCATTCCTACGATCTATTCTAATTCATTCGCTCGAATGTATCCATTCTAATTCATTCGTACAGTCCATTCTAATTCATTCGCACGATCCATTCTAATTCATTCGTATGATCCATTCTAATTCATTCGTACGATCCATTTTAATTCATTCGTATGATCCATTCTAACTCATTCGCACAAATGTATCCATTCTAATTCATTCGTACGATCCATTCTAAATCATTCGCACGATCCATTCTAATTCATTCGTACGATCCATTCAAATTCATTAGTACGATCCATTCTAATTCATTCATACGATCCATTCTAATTCATTCGCACCAATGTATCCATTCTAATTCATTCGTACGATCCATTCTAATTCATTCGCACGATCCATTCTAATTCATTCGTATGATCCATTCTAATTCATTCGCACGATCCATTCTAATTCATTCGTACGATCCATTCTAATTCATTCGCACGAATGTATCCATTCTAATGCATTCGTACGATCCATTCTAATTCATTCGTACGATCCATTCTAATCCATTCGTATGATCCATTCTAATCCATTCGTACGATCCATTCTAATTCATTCTCACAAATATAACCTTTCTAATTCATTTGTACGATCCATTCTAATTCATTCGTACGATCCATTCTAATCCATTCGTACGATCCATTCTAATTCATTCGCACGAATGTAACCATTCTAATTTATTTGTACGATCCATTCTAATTCATTCCTACGATCCCTTCTAATTCATTCGCACGAATGTATCCATTCTAATTTATTTGCACGATCCATTCTAATTCATTCCTATGATCTATTCTAATTCATTCGTACGATCCATTCTAATTCATTCGCTCGAATGTATCCATTCTAATTCATTCGTACGATCCATTCTAATTCATTCGTATGATCCATTCTAATCCATTCGTACGATCCATTCTAATTCATTCGTACAATGCGTTCTAATCCATTCGTACGATACATTCTAATCCATTCGTACGATCCATTCTAATTCATTCGTACGATCCATTTTAATTCATTCTCACAAATGTAACCTTTCTAATTCATTTGTACGATCCATTCAAATTCATTCGTACGATCCATTCTAATTTATTCGTACGATCCATTCTAATCCATTCGTACGATCCATTCTAATTCATTCCTACGATCCATTCTAATTCATTCGCACGAATTTATCCATTCTAATTCATTTGCACGATCCATTCTAATTCATTCCTATGATCCATTCTAATTCATTCGTACGATCCATTCTAATTCATTCGCTCGAATGTATCATTCTAATTCATTCGTACGATCCATTCTAATTCGTTCATACGATCCATTCTAATTCGTTCGTACGATCCATTCTAATTCGTTCGTACGATACATTCTAATTCATTCGCACGATCCATTCTAATTCATTTGTACGATCCATTTTAATTCATTCGCATGATCCATTCTAATTCATTCTTATGATACATTCGTGCGAATGAATTAGAATGGATCGTACGAATGAATTAGAATGGATCGTACAAACGAATTAGAATGGATCGTATGAACGAATTAGAATAGATCGTACGAATGAATTAGAATGGATACATTCGAGCGAATGAATTAGAATGGATCGTACGAATGAGTTAGAATGGATCGTACGAATGGATTAGAATGGATCGTACGAATGGATTAGAATGGATTGTACGAATGAATTAGAATGGATCATACAAATGAACTAGAAAGGTTACATTCGTGAGAATGAATTATAATGGATCGTACGAATGAATTAGAATTGATCGTACGAATGAATTAGAATGGATACATTCGAGCGAATGAATTAGAATAGATCGTACGAATGAACTAGAATGGATCATAGGAATGAATTAGAATGGATCGTGCAAATGAATTAGAATGGATACATTCGTGCGAATGAATTAGAATGGATCGTAGGAATGAATTAGAATGGATCGTACGAATGAATTAGAACGGATCGTGCGAATGAATTAGAATGGATCGTACGAATGAATTAGAATGGATCGTACGAATGAATTAGAACGGATACATTCGGGCGAATGAATTAAAATGGATCGTACGAATGAATTAGAATGGATCGAACGAATGAATTAGAATGGATACATTCGTGCGAATGAATTAGAATGGATCGTACGAATGAATTAGAATGGATCGTGCAAATGAATTAGAATTGATCATACGAATGAATTAGAATGGATCGTACGAATGAATTAGAATGGATACATTCGTGCGAATGAATTAGAATGGATCGTACGAATGAATTAGAATGTATCGTACGAATGAATTAGAATGGATACATTCGTGCGAATGAATTAGAATGGATCGTACGAATGAATTAGAATGGATCGTACGAATGAATTAGATTTGATACATTTGTGCGAATGAATTAGAATGGATCGTACAAATGAATTAGAATGGATCGGACGAATGAATTAGAATGGATCGTACGATTCATTCTAATTCATTTGTACGATCCATTCTAATGCATTCGTACGAGCGAATGAATTAGAATGGATCATACGAATGAATTAGAATGGATCATAGGAATGAATTAGAATGGATCGTGCAAATGAATTAGAATGGATACATTCGTGTGAATGAATTAGAATGGATCGTATGAATGAATTAGAATGGATCGTACGAATGAATTAGAATGGATCGTACGAATGAATTAGAATGGATACATTCGAGTGAATGAATTAGAATAGATCGTAGGAATGAATTAGAATGGATCGTACAAATGAATTGGAATGGATCGTGCGAATGAATTAGAATGGATCGTACGAATGAATTAGAATGGATCGTGCGAATGAATTTGAATGGATCGTACGAATGAATTAGAATGGATCGAATGAATGAATTAGAATGGATACATTTGTGCGAATGAATTAGAATGGATCGTAGGAATGGATTAGAATGAATCGTACGAATGAATTAGAATGGATCATGCGAATGAATTAGAATGGATTGTACGAATGAATTAGAATGGATCGAACGAATGAATTAGAATGGATACATTCATGCAAATGAATTAGAATGGATCGTACGAATGAATTAGAATGGATCGTACGAATGAATTAGAATGGATCGTACGAATGTATTAGAATGGATCGTACGAATGGATTAGAACGCATTGTACGAATGAATTAGAATAGATACATTTGTACGAATGAATTAGAATGGATCGTACGAATGGATTAGAATGGATTGTGCAAATGAATTAGAATGGATACATTCGTGCGAATGAATTAGAATGGATCGTAGGAATAAATTAGAAAGGATCGTACGAATGAATTAGAATGGATCATGCGAATGAATTTGAATGGATCATACGAATGAATTGGAATGGATCGAACGAATGAATTAGAATGGATCGTGCGAATGAATTAGAATGGATACATTCGTGCGAATGAATTAGAATGGATCGTACAAATGAATTAGAATGGATCGTACGAATTAATTAGAATGGATCGCAGGAATGAAATAGAATGGATCGTACGAATGAATTAGAATGGTTACATTCGTGGGAATGAATTAGAATGGATCGTACGAATGGATTAGAATGGATCGTACAAATGAATTAGAATGGATCGTACAAATGAATTAGAAAGGTTACATTTGTGAGAATGAATTAGAATGGATCGTACGAATGAATTAGAATGGATCGTACAAATGAATTAGAATGGATCTTACAAATGAATTAGCAAGGTTACATTTGCGAGAATGAATTAGGATGGATCGTACGAATGAATTAGAATGGATCGTACGAATGGATTAGAATGGATCGTACGAATGAATTAGAATGGATCGTACGAATGGATTAGAATGGATCGTACGAATGAATTAGAATGGATCGTACGAATGCATTAGAATGGATACATTCGTGCGAATGAATTAGAATGGATCGTACGAATGAATTAGAATAGATCGTGCGAATGAACTAGAATGGATCGTACGAATGAAATAGAATGGATCGTGCGAATGAATTAGAATGGATCGTACGAATGAATTAGAATGGATCGTACGAATGTATAATGAATCGTATGAATGCATTAAAATGGATACATTCGTGCAAATGAATTAGAATGGATCGTACGAATGAATTAGAATGGATCGTGCGAATGAATTAGAATTGATCGTACGAATGAATTAGAATGGATACATTTGTGCGATGAATGGATTAGAATGGATCGTGCGAATGAATTAGAATGGATTGTACGAATAAATTAGAATGGATACATTCGTGCGAATGAATTAGAATGGATCATATGAAAGAATTAGAATGGATCGTGCAAATGAATTAGAATGGTTACATTTGTGCGAATGAATTAGAATGGATCGTAGGAATGAATTAGAATGGATCGTACGAATGAATTAGAATGGTTACATTTGTGCGAATGAATTAGAATGGATCGTACGAATTGATTAGAATGGATCGTACGAATGAATTAGAATGGATCGTACAAATGAATTAGAAAGGTTACATTTGTGAGAATGAATTAGAATGGATCGTACGAATGGATTAGAATGGATCATACGAATGGATTAGAATGGATCATACGAATGGATTAGAATGGATCGTATGAATGGATTAGAATGGTTACATTTGTGAGAATGAATTAGAATGGATCGTACGAATGAATTAGAATGGATCGTACGAATGGATAAGAATGGAGCGTACGAATGAATTAGAATGGATCGTACGAATGGATTAGAATGGATCGTACGAATGGATTAGAATGGATCGTACGAATGAATTAGAATGGATCATACAAATGAATTAGAAAGGTTTCATTCATGAGAATGAATTAGAATGGATCGTACGAATGGATTAGAATGGATCATATGAATGAATTAGAATGGATCGTACGAATGGATTAGAATGAAACGTACGAATGAATTAGAAAGGATCGTACGAATGAATTAGAATGGATCGTGCGTATGAATTAGAATGGATCGTATGAATGAATTAGAATGGATACATTCGAGCGAATGAATTAGAATGGATCATACGAATGAATTAGAATGGATATATTTGTGCGAATGAATTTGAATGGACTGCACGAATTGAATTAGAATGGATCATACGAATGAATTAGAATGGATCGTGCGAATGAATTAGAATTGATCATACGAATGAATTAGAATGGATCGTACAAATGAATTAGAATGGATACATTCGTGCGAATCCATTTGTACGATCCATTCTAATTCAATTCGTGCAATCCATTCGTGCGAATGAATTAGAATGGATCGTATGAATGAATTAGAATGGATCGTACGAATGAATTAGAATGGATCATACAAATGAATTAGAAAGGTTATATTTGTGAGAATGAATTAGAATGGATCGTACGAATGGATTAGAATGAATCGTACGAATGGATTAGAATGGATCGTACGAATGGATTAGAATGGTTACATTTGTGAGAATGAATTAGAATGGATCGTACGAATGAATTAGAATAGATCGTACGAATGGATAAGAATGGAGCGTACGAATGAATTAGAATGGATCATACGAATGGATTAGAATGGATCGTACGAATGGATTAGAATGGATCGTACGAATGGATTAGAATGGATAGTACAAATGAATTAGAAAGGTTTCATTCGTGAGAATGAATTAGAATGGATCGTACGAATGGATTAGAATGGATCATATGAATGAACTAGAATGGATCGTACGAATGGATTAGAATGGATCGTACGAATGAATTAGAAAGTATCGTACGAATGAATTAGAATGGATCGTGCGAATGAATTAGAATGGATCATACGAATGAATTAGAATGGATACATTCGAGCGAATGAATTAGAATGGATCATACGAATGAATTAGAATGGATATATTTGTGCGAATGAATTTGAATGGATTGCACGAATTGAATTAGAATGGATCATACGAATGAATTAGAATGGATCGTGCGAATGAATTAGAATTGATCATACGACTGAATTAGAATCGATCGTACAAATGAATTAGAATGGATACATTCATGCGAATCCATTTGTACGATCCATTCTAATTCAATTCGTGCAATCCATTCGTGCGAATGAATTAGAATGGATCGTATGAATGGATTGGAATGGATCGTACGAATGAATTAGAATGGATCGTACAAATGAATTAGAAAGGTTACATTTGTGAGAATGAATTAGAATGGGTCAAACGAATGGATTAGAATGGATCGTACGAATGGATTAGAATGGATCGTACGAATGAATTAGAATGGTTACATTTGTGAGAATGAATTAGAATGAATCATACGAATGAATTAGAATGGATCGTACGAATGGATAAGAATGGAGCGTACGAATGAATTAGAATGGATCGTACGAATGGATTAGAATGGATCGTACGAATGGATTAGAATGGATCGTACAATTGAATTAGAATGGATCATACAAATGAATTAGAAAGGTTTTATTCGTGAGAATGAATTAGAATGGATCGTACGAATGGATTAGAATGGATCATATGAATGAACTAGAATGGATCGTACGAATAGATTAGAATGGATCGTACGAATGAATTAGAAAGGATCGTACGAATGAATTAGAATGGATCGTGCGAATGAATTAGAATGGATCGTACGAATGAATTAGAATGGATACATTCAAGCGAATGAATTAGAATGGATTATACGAATGAATTAGAATGGATATATTTGTGCGAATGAATTTGAATGGATTGCACGAATTGAATTAGAATGGATCATACGAATGAATTAGAATGGATCGTGCGAATGAATTAGAATTGATCATACGAATTAATTAGAATGGATCGTACGAATGGATAAGAATGGAGCGTACGAATGAATTAGAATGGATCGTACGAATGGATTAGAATGGATCGTACGAATGGATTAGAATGGATCGTACGAATGAATTAGAATGGATCATACAAATGAATTAGAAAGGTTTCATTCATGAGAATGAATTAGAATGGATCGTACGAATGGATTAGAATGGATCATATGAATGAATTAGAATGGATCGTACGAATGGATTAGAATGAAACGTACGAATGAATTAGAAAGGATCGTACGAATGAATTAGAATGGATCGTGCGTATGAATTAGAATGGATCGTATGAATGAATTAGAATGGATACATTCGAGCGAATGAATTAGAATGGATCATACGAATGAATTAGAATGGATATATTTGTGCGAATGAATTTGAATGGACTGCACGAATTGAATTAGAATGGATCATACGAATGAATTAGAATGGATCGTGCGAATGAATTAGAATTGATCATACGAATGAATTAGAATGGATCGTACAAATGAATTAGAATGGATACATTCGTGCGAATCCATTTGTACGATCCATTCTAATTCAATTCGTGCAATCCATTCGTGCGAATGAATTAGAATGGATCATATGAATGAATTAGAATGGATCGTACGAATGAATTAGAATGGATCATACAAATGAATTAGAAAGGTTACATTTGTGAGAATGAATTAGAATGGATCGTACGAATGGATTAGAATGAATCGTACGAATGGATTAGAATGGATCGTACGAATGGATTAGAATGGTTACATTTGTGAGAATGAATTAGAATGGATCGTACGAATGAATTAGAATGGATCGTACGAATGGATAAGAATGGAGCGTACGAATGAATTAGAATGGATCATACGAATGGATTAGAATGGATCGTACGAATGGATTAGAATGGATCGTACGAATGGATTAGAATGGATAGTACAAATGAATTAGAAAGGTTTCATTCGTGAGAATGAATTAGAATGGATCGTACGAATGGATTAGAATGGATCATATGAATGAACTAGAATGGATCGTACGAATGGATTAGAATGGATCGTACGAATGAATTAGAAAGTATCGTACGAATGAATTAGAATGGATCGTGCGAATGAATTAGAATGGATCATACGAATGAATTAGAATGGATACATTCGAGCGAATGAATTAGAATGGATCATACGAATGAATTAGAATGGATATATTTGTGCGAATGAATTTGAATGGATTGCATGAATTGAATTAGAATGGATCATACGAATGAATTAGAATGGATCGTGCGAATGAATTAGAATTGATCATACGACTGAATTAGAATCGATCGTACAAATGAATTAGAATGGATACATTCATGCGAATCCATTTGTACGATCCATTCTAATTCAATTCGTGCAATCCATTCGTGCGAATGAATTAGAATGGATCGTATGAATGGATTGGAATGGATCGTACGAATGAATTAGAATGGATCGTACAAATGAATTAGAAAGGTTACATTTGTGAGAATGAATTAGAATGGGTCAAACGAATGGATTAGAATGGATCGTACGAATGGATTAGAATGGATCGTACGAATGAATTAGAATGGTTACATTTGAGAATGAATTAGAATGAATCGTACGAATGAATTAGAATGGATCGTACGAATGGATAAGAATGGAGCGTACGAATGAATTAGAATGGATCGTACGAATGGATTAGAATGGATCGTACGAATGGATTAGAATGGATCGTACGAATGAATTAGAATGGATCATACAAATGAATTAGAAAGGTTTTATTCGTGAGAATGAATTAGAATGGATCGTACGAATGGATTAGAATGGATCATATGAATGAACTAGAATGGATCGTACGAATAGATTAGAATGGATCGTACGAATGAATTAGAAAGGATCGTACGAATGAATTAGAATGGATCGTGCGAATGAATTAGAATGGATCGTACGAATGAATTAGAATGGATACATTCAAGCGAATGAATTAGAATGGATTATACGAATGAATTAGAATGGATATATTTGTGCGAATGAATTTGAATGGATTGCACGAATTGAATTAGAATGGATCATACGAATGAATTAGAATGGATCGTGCGAATGAATTAGAATTGATCATACGAATTAATTAGAATGGATCGTACAAATGAATTAGAATGGATGCATTCGTGCGAATGAATTAGAATGGATCGTACGAATGAATTTGAATGGATCGTGCGAATGAATTAGAATGGATAGTGCGAATGAACTAGAATGGATCGTACGAATGAATTAGAATGGATACATTCGTGCGAATGAATTAGAATGGATCATACGAATGAATTAGAATGGATCGTACGAATGAATTAGAATTGATCGTACGAATGAATTAGAATGGATCGTGTGAATGAACTAGAATGGATCATACGAATGAATTAGAATGGATACATTCGTACGAATGAATTAGAATGGAATGGATCATACAAATGAATTAGAAAGGTTACATTCGTGAGAATGAATTAGAATGAATCGTAGGAATGAATTAGAATGGATCATATGAATAAATTAGAATGGATCGTGCGAATGAATTAGAATGGATTGTACAAATGAATTAGAATGGATACATTCGTGCGAATGAATTAGAATGGATCGGACGAATAAATTAGAATGGATCATACGATTTATTCTAATTCATTCGTACGATCCATTCTAATGCATTCGTATGATTCATTCTAATTCATTCGCACGATCCATTCTAATTCATTCGTACGATCCATTCTTATTCATTCATACGATCCATTCTAATTCATTCGCACAATCACATGATCCATTCTAATTTATTCGTACGATCCATTCTAATTCATTCGTATGATCTATTCTAATTCATTCGCATGATCCATTCTAATTCATTCGTATGATCCATTATAACTCATTCGGTGGGTCCATTCTAATTCATTCGTACGATCCTTTCTAATTCATTCGCACGATCCATTCTAATTTATTCGTACGATCCATTCTAATTCATTCGTACGATCTATTCTAATTCATTCGCATGATCCATTCTAGTCCATTTGTACGATCCATTCTAATTCATTCCTATGATCCATTCTAATTCATTCCTATGATCCATTCTAATTCATTCGTATGATTCATTCTAATTCATTCGTACAATCCATTCTAATTCATTCGCACGATCCATTCTAATTCATTCATATGATCCATTCTAATTCATTCCTACGATCTATTCTAATTCATTCGCTCGAATGTATCCATTCTAATTCATTCGTACAATCCATTCTAATTCATTCGCACGATCCATTCTAATTCATTCGTATGATCCATTCTAATTCATTCTTACGATCTATTCTAATTCATTCGCTCGAATGTATCCATTCTAATTCATTCGTACGATCCATTCTAATTCATTCGTACGATCCATTCTAATTTATTCGCATGATCCATTCATACGATCCATTCTAATCCATTCGTACGAGCCATTCTAATTGATTCGTACGATCCATTCTAATTCATTCATACGATCCATTCTAATTCATTCGTATGATTAATTCTAATTCATTCGTATGATCTATTCTAATTCATTCGCATGAATATATCCATTCTAATTCATTCGTACGATCCTTTCTAATTCATTTGCTCGAATGTATCCATTCTAATTCATTCGTACGATCCATTCTAATTTATTCGCACGATCCATTCTAATTCATTCGCACGAATGTATCCATTCTAATTCATTTGCACGATCCATTCTAATTCATTCCTATGATCCATTCTAATTCATTCGTACGATCCATTCTAATTCATTCGCTCAAATGTATCCATTCTAATTCATTCGTATGATCCATTCTAATTCGTTCATACGATCCATTCTAATTCATTCGCATGATCCATTCTAATTCATTTGGATGAATGTATCCATTCTAATTCATTCGCACGATCCATTCTAATTCATTCGCACGATCCATTCTAATTCATTCATACGATTCATTCTAATTCATTCGTACGATCCATTCTAATTCATTCGTACGAATGTAACCATTCTAATTCATTTGTACGATCCATTCTAATTCATTCGCACGATCCATTCTAATTCATTCGTACGATTCATTCTAATTCATTCGTACGATCCATTCTAATTCATTCGTACGATCCATTCTAATTCATTCATACGATCCATTCTAATTCATTCGTACGATCCATTCTAATTCATTCTCACAAATGTAACCTTTCTAATTCATTTGTACGATCCATTCTAATTCATTCGTACGATCCATTCTAATCCATTCGTACGATCCATTCTAATCCATTCATACGATCCATTCTAATCCATTCGTACGATCCATTCTAATTCATTCTCACGAATGTAACCTTTTTAATTCATTTGTATGATCCATTCTAATTCATTCGTACGATCCATTCTAATCCATTCGTACGATCCATTCTAATTCATTCGCACGATCCATTCTAATTCATTCGTGCGAATGGATTAGAATGGAATGTACGAATGGATTAGAATGGATCGTATGAAAGAATAAGAATGGATCGTACGAATGAATTAGAATGGATCCACCGAATGAGTTAGAATGGATCGTACGAATGAATTAGAATGGATCATACGAATGAATTAGAATGGATCGTACGAATGGATTAGAATGGATCGTACGAATGAATTAGAATGGATCGTATGAATGAATTAGAATGGATCGTACGAATGGATTAGAATGGATTGTACGAATGGATCGTACGAATGGATTAGAATGGATCGTACGTATGGATTAGAATGGAACGTGCGAATGAATTAGAATTGATCATACGAATGAATTAGAATGAATCGTATGAATGAATAAGAATGGATCGTACGAATGAATTAGAATGGATACATTCGAGCGAATGAATTAGAATAGATCGTAGGAATGAATTAGAATGGATCATACGAATGAATTAGAATGGATCGTATGAATGAATTAGAATGGATCGTACGAATTAATTAGAATGGATACATTCGTGCGAATGAATTAGAATGGATCGTACGAATGAATTAGAATGAATCGTACGAATGAATTAGAATGGATCGTACGAATGAATTAGAATGGATACATTTGTACGAATAAATTAGAATGGATTGTACGAATGAATTAGAATAGATACATTCTTGCTAATAAATTAGAATGGATCGTATATTCATGCAAATAAATTAGAATGGATCATACGAATGAATTAGAATGGATCGTGCGAATGAGTTAGAATGAATCGTACGAATGCATTAGAATGGATCGTACGAATGGATTAGAATGAATCGTACGATCCATTCTAATTCATTCGTCCGATCCATTCTAATTCATTCGCACGAATGTATCCATTCTAATTCATTCGTACAATCCATTCTAATTCATTCGTACGATCCATTCTAATTCATTCGTATATTCCATTCTAATTCATTTGTATGATCCATTCTAATTCATTCCTATGATCCATTCTAATTCATTCGCATGATCCATTCTAATTCATTCGCACAAATGTATCCATTCTAATTCATTCATATGATCCATTCTAATTTATTCGTACGATCCATTCTAATTCATTCGTATGATCCATTCTAATTCATTCGTACGATCATGCGAATGAATTAGAATGGATCGTAGGAATGAATTAGAATGGATCGTACGAATGAATTAGAATGGTTACATTCGTGCGAATGAATTAGAATGGATCATAGAAATGAATTAGAATGGATCGTGCGAATAAATTAGAAATGATCGTACGAATGAATTAGAATGGATCGTGCGAATGAATTAGAATGAATCGTACGAATGAATTAGAATGGATACATTCGTGCGAATGAATTAGAATGGATCGTACGAATGGATTAGAATGGATCATACGAATGAATAAGAAATGATCGTACAAATGAATTAGAAAGGTTACATTTGTGAGAATGAATTAGAATGGATCGTAGGAATCAGTTAGAATGGATCGTTGGAATTAATTAGAATGGATCGTACGAATGAATTAGAATGGTTACATTCGTGCGAATGAATTAGAATGGATCGTACGAATGAATTAGAATGGATCGTGCGAATGAATTAGAATTGATCATACGAATGAATTAGAATGGATCATACGAATCAATTAGAATGAATCATATGAACGAATTAGAATGGATCGTATGAATGAATTAGAATGGATCGTGCGAATGAATTAGAATGGATCGTACGAATGAATTAGAATGGATCGTACGAATGAATTAGAATGGATACATTCATGCGAATGAATTAGAATGGATCGTACGAATGAATTAGAATGGATCGTGCGAATGAATTAGAATTGATCATACGAATGAATTAGAATGGATCATACGAATGAATTAGAATGGATCATACGAATGAATTAGAATGGATATATTCGAGCGAATGAATTAGAATGGATCGTACGAATGAATTAGAATGGATCATAGGAATGAATTAGAATGGATCGTGCAAATGAATTAGAATGGATACATTCGTGCAAATGAATTAGAATAGATCATACGAATGGATTAGAACGCATTGTACGAATGAATTAGAATGGATCATACGAATGGATCATACGAATGAATTCGAATGGATCGTACGAATGGATCCGAATGAGTTAGAATGGAACATACGAATGAATTAGAATGCATCGTACGAATGAATTAGAATGGATTGTGCGAATGAGTTAGAATGGATCGTATGAACGAATTAGAATGGATCGTACGAATGAATTAGAATGGATACATTTGTGCGAATGCATTAGAATGGATCATATGAAAGAATTAGAATGGATCATACGAATGAATTAGAATGGATCATATGAACGAATTAGAATGGATCGTACGAATGAATTAGAATGGATACATTCGTACGATCCATTCTAATTCATTCGTACGATCCATTCTAATTCATTCGTACGATCCATTCTAATTCATTCGCACGAATGTAACCATTCTAATTCATTCGTACGATCCATTCAAATTCATTCGTACGATCCATTCTAATTAATTCGCACAAATGTATCCATTCTAATTCATTCGTACGATCCATACTTATTCATTCATACGATCCATTCTAATTCATTTGTCCGATCCATTCAAATTCATTTGTACGATGCAATCTAATTCATTCGCACAAATGTATCTATTCTAATTCATTCGTACAATGCGTTCTAATCCATTCGTACGATCCATTCTAATCCATTCGTACGATCCATTATAATCCATTCGTTCGATCAATTCTAATTCATTCGTACTTACAATCCATTCTAATTCATTCGTACGATCCATTCTAATTCATTCGCACTATCCATTCTAATTCATTCGTACGATCCTTTCTAATTCATTTATCCGAATCGGACGAATGAATTAGAAATGGATCGGACGAATGAATTAGAATGAATCAGACATTACATTCGAATTCATTTATCCGAACCATTCTAATTCATTCGCACGAATGTATCCATTCTAACTCATTCGTACAATCCATTCTAATTCATTCGTATGATCTATTCTAATTCATTCGCACGATCCATTCTAATTCATTCGCACGAATATATCCATTCTAATTCATTCGTACGATCCATTCTAATTCATTCGTACGATCCATTCTAATTCATTCGCACAAATGTATCGATTCTAATTCATTCGTACGATCCATTCTAATGCATTCGTACGATTCATTTTAATTCATTCGTACGATCCATTCTAATTAATTCGTATGATCCATTCTAATTTATTTGCATGAATATACGATCCATTCTAATTTATTCGCAAGAATGTATCCATTCTAATTCATTTGTACATTCCATTCTAATTTATTCGTACAAATGTATCCATTCTAATTCATTCGTACGATCCATTCTAATTCATTCGTACGATTCATTCTAATTCATTCGCACGATCCATTCTAATTCATTCGTACGATCCATTCTAATTCATTCGCACGAATGTATCCATTCTAATTCATTCGTACGATCCATTCTAATTCATTCGTACGATTCATTCTAATTCATTCGTATGATCCATTCTAATTCATTCCTACGATCTATTCTAATTCATTCGCTCGAATGTATCCATTCTAATTCATTTGTTCGATCCATTTAATTCATTCGTACGATCCATTCTAATTTATTCGCACGAATGTAACCATTCTAATTCATTCGTACGATCCATTCTAATTCATTCCTACGATCTATTCTAATTCATTCGCACGAATGTATCCATTCTAATTCATTTGCATGATCCATTCTAATCCATTCGTATGATCCATTCTAATCCATTCGTATGATCCATTCTAATTCATTCGTACGATCTATTCTAATTCATTCGCATGATCTGTTCGGGGGATTTTCGCTGGTCCGTGCGGGCTGCCTGCAAGGCAAAGAAAAGAGAACGTGAGAACGGCTGGCTCCCTTAGGAGCGCAGACCCTCCGACGCTCAAGTCAGTCACGGTGGCACAACGGCGAGCTTTAGTGGACGAAAGTGGAAGGGGATAAGGTTTTGAACCTGTACTATGGAGCCTGGGGGTGAGCATTTATAGCAATCGGCGGCCTACCGTGGCCCGACACGTGGAGATTCTTCCGGCGCCTTCTAGACCCCCCACGTTCTGGCTCGCGTGGGTCTGACAGTCCTTGGTACTCGCGCCCTGACATTCTGTCGTCAAGCCTGCCAGGCGATTTGAGTGGGGGAGGGAATCTTTCTTGTCGTGGCCAGGTGGCCATTCTGGAATGTTCAAGTCTGGGCGATCTCAAAACTGACTCTGGCGGGCTTCCATGGACGCTAGTCCACGTAGCCTCCGTGGGATTTCGACACCTAGCCACCTTTATGTCTTTCTATGGGGGCGACCTCCGGTAGGAAGCCAGGGCGAGCTCGTCCTACGTTGCTCCGCCTTCTCTTCCACATCTATCAAGAGTCGGACCTCGCAGGAGCGACCTCTTCGATAAATAGGAGAGTCTTGGCGAGCTTGGCGAGCTCCGGAGTGGGTTTGGGCGAGCTCCTGAGCGAGAATGGGCGGGCTCCTGAGCGAGCATGGGCGAGCTCCTGAGCGAGCTTGGGCGAGCTCCTGAGCGAGCTCGGGCGAGCTCCTGAGCGAGCTCGGGCGAGCTCCTTAGCGAGCATGGGCGAGCTCCTGAGCGAGCTTAGGCGAGCTCCTGACTCCTGAGCGAGCTTTGGCGAGCTCCCGAGTGAGCTTAGGTGAGTTTTGGCGAGCTCCTTAGTGAGCTTAGGCGAGCTTCTGAGCGAGCTCTATGCCTAGGCCCCTTCAGCCCAATGTGGATCTCGCTCCCTGTCAAGATGATTTGGTGAGCACGGGGGTGGAGCGAACTCCAGGGCAGATTTCAGCTACCCCCAACATTACCCCCTCCTGAGGGAGCGACCAAGGAGACTTTGGCGCTTGCTCAGGAGTCTTGTTGCACATGCCGGGCGGACTGGTAGTACCAGTCATTGGCGGCTTCCACCTTGTGGGCTGCGGGCACCCGCCGTGGGCGGTCTGCGCTGAGAGTTTTGACTGTCAGTATTTCACAAACGCTGGGCGGGCCGGGAGCGTCAGCCACGAGCGATCTCCTTCCGGCGTGAGCTCATCACTCGCGGTCAGGGTCTGCCTCAGGCGAGCTGCGGGCACCAGCCGTGGGCGGTCTGCGCCGAGAGATTTGACTCTCAGTACTTTATAACGCTTGGCGGGCCGCGAGTATCAGCCACGAGCGATCTCCTTCCGGTGCGAGCTTGCCACACGTGGACAGGGTCTGCTTCGGGCGAGCTTGGGCACCAGCCACGGGCAATCTGCGTCGAGAGTTTTGACTCTCAGTACTTTATAACGCTAGGCGGGCCGCGAGCATCAGCCACGAGCGATCTCCTTCCAGTGCGAGCTTGCCACACGCGGATAGGGTCTGCTTCAGGCGAGCTTGGGCACCAGCCACGGGTGGTCTGCGCCGAGAGTTTTGACTCCCAGTATTTCACAAACGCTGGGCGGGCCGGGAGCGTCAGCCACGAGCGATCTCCTTCCGGCGTGAGCTCATTACTCGCGGTCAGGGTCTGCCTCGGGCGAGCTGCGGGCACCAGCCGTGGGCGATCTTGTGACTTGGGTATCGCTCCGAATCTCCAACGGTCGCTTCACCTTAAATGCGACGCGAGGCTCAACGCTGATACGGCGAATCTCATCATGAGATCCCGATCAGCGCGAAACACGTGTCTCCTCCTCATTCGCGCTTCTTTTGTCAGTAATGACAGTGTCGGCGCCGGCGCAGCTTTTTCCACGCGTGGCCCACGCGGCACTGCCTGATTGGCAAAGGGCGAGCTGTCACTTCGATCGCCGTCACGTCGCCTCGCCGCGCGCGCTTGGGCATTAACTGCGGATCGATTCACCTGTCTCTCACTTGCCTATAAATAGGGGATGGGGGGCGATTTTTACCGCTGCGTGTTTCGCGCCGATCGGGGGGGTAATGTTGGGGGTAGCTGAAATCTGCCCTGGAGTTCGCTCCACCCCCGTGCTCACCAAATCATCTTGACAGGGAGCGAGATCCACATTGGGCTGAAGGGGCCTAGGCATAGAGCTCGCTCAAAAGCTCGCCTAAGCTCACTAAGGAGCTCGCCAAAACTCACCTAAGCTCACTCAGGAGCTCGCCAAAGCTCGCTCAGGAGTCAGGAGCTCGCCTAAGCTCGCTCAGGAGCTCGCCCATGCTCGCTAAGGAGCTCGCCCGAGCTCGCTCAGGAGCTCGCCCAAGCTCGCTCAGGAGCTCGCCCATGCTCGCTCAGGAGCCCGCCCATTCTCGCTCAGGAGCTCGCCCAAACCCACTCCGGAGCTCGCCAAGCTCGCCAAGACTCTCCTATTTATCGAAGAGGTCACTCCTGCGAGGTCCGACTCTTGATAGATGTGGAAGAGAAGGCGGAGCAACGCAGGACGAGCTCGCCCTGGCTTCCCACCGGAGGTCGCCCCCATAGAAAGGCATAAAGGTGGCCAGGTGTCGAAATCCCACGGAGGCTACGTGGACTAGCGTCCATGGAAGCCCGCCAGAGTCAGTTTTGAGATCGCCCAGACTTGAACATTCCAGAATGGCCACCTGGCCACGACAAGAAAGATTCCCTCCCCCATTCAAACCGCCTGGCAGGCTTGACGACAGAATGTCAGGGCGCGAGTACCAAGGACTGTCAGACCCAAGCGAGCCAGAACGTGGGGGGTCTAGAAGGCGCCGGAAGAATCTCCACGTGTCGGGCCACGGTAGGCCGCCGATTGCTATAAATGCTCACCCCCAGGCTCCATAGTATAGGTTCAAAACCTTATCCCCTTCCACTTTCGTCCACTAAAGCTCGCCGTTGTGCCACCGTGACTGACTTGAGCGTCGGAGGGTCTGCGCTCCTAAGGGAGCCAACCGTTCTCACGTTCTCTTTTCTTTGTCTTGCAGGCAGCCCGCACGGACGAGCGAAAATCCCTTGAACATTTGGCGCCGTCTGTGGGATCTTCGACTGGTTCCTGCGAGAACACCCACGACCACGCGGTTGAGCGCCGTTTGCTCTCGTAACTCCAAAGATGGCTCCGGTGATGAGGGGACGCAGGCGACCGAGGACTCGTGTGAGATCTGCGCGCAGCGAGCCTCCTGTTGAGACCCCTCAGCCCCAGGTCCCGCTCAGCGACCAACTCTTGTTGGAGATGTTGGCCACCCAGCGGGCCATGATGGAGGAACTGACACGATTGCGTCAGGCTCCAGCGGCCAGCCGGCGGTCTGGGCCGGCAAAGACGGCGTCTTCGGTGCGACCACCGGTGTCAACATCGCGACCGCCCACGGTCGCTCCGGCGCGGCAGGTTTCCCAGCCGGAACCTCTAGTCGAAAGAGCAGCTGCGCGCGGGGTGCCGGAAACCCCGCTCACAAGGCTGCAGAAGCTGGTAACCCAGCGGTCTAGCAACCAGGCGACCTCGCGCGCGACCCTTCCTTGCCGCCGTAGCCGGAGCGTCGATTCTGACGGGTCGGAGGCAAGGTCTCTAGAGCGGGATCACAACCCGCGCCATCGACGACGAGGGAAAGAGCCCGCGGTGAAAATACCTTCCGAAGCTCGTGAGGCAACGGCCTCCCATAGACCAACAGGCGCGCTGAAGGAATCCACGAGCGGACAGCAAGGAGGCCGCCGAGCGGTAGCCCCCGAGGGTCACCGCGGGGTGGGACCGACCTTGCCACAAGGGAGCGTACGAGACCGCCTAGGACCTGCGCAGCCGCCTCTGGGAGTTCTCCCCGGGCACTGGCAGCGATCTAGTGCGCCAGTAGATTTACTGGAAGACCTCGCCGCCCACGGAGGAAGCTCGCCTTTCACCAGCGAGGTCCACCGAGGGGGTTTTCCGCACCACTGGACCCCCCCGAAGTTTGTATTGTTCGACGGATCGCAGGATCCCGTTGACCATCTCTTGGCCTACGGAAAGCTTCTATTTTTTCCGGGACCAAGACCACGTCTTGTGCCGAGCATTCCCGAGCAGTTTGACCGGCTCGGCATTGAACTGGTTCCACAAGTTGCCGCCCGGCATGATCCCCGACTTTCCAACTCTCTCTAGGCTATTCCTGGAGCAGTATCGCTGCAATAGGCAGCCCCCGAAGAGAATCGAGTCTCTGTTTACCTTAACCATGGGAGCTCGCGAGATGCTCTGGTGCTTCGCAACGCGATTCCGAAGCGCCTACCTCGCTCTGGAAGACGCGGCGGGCCAAGATCGTACCGTGGTGAGTGCTTTCAGAAGCGCCCTCCCCGAGGGTTGCAAGCTTCATGACGCTCTAGTGATCAAGGACCCTCACACGATGATTGAACTATTTGCCCTGGTCCAGCAACACATCAAGCTCGAAGACGCTGTGCTAGACCGGAAGGGAAAGGCAGTCGAGCAGCGACCTCCTCCGGCCCCGTGACCGCTTGTCGTTAAGGCCGTGGAGAGAAGGGAGGTGCCCCTGGCGGTGCCTTTGCCCGGACCGCCCGCTGCTCCTGCTGAACAGCCTGCTGAAGCCCCCGCGGCTGTCGCTGGAAGGCCGGCGAACTGGCGCCTGCCTCCAGGACCCGGGGAGCGGGACTTCACCGTGCTAACCCACTCGCCAGGACAAGTCTTCCATCAGATTCGGAACGAACCTTTCTTCCAGTACCCGCCACCCCTGCAGGTCGGAGAGCCTGGCTCTACCGACAACTCGCGGCGGTGCGCTTTTCATCGAAGCCCTGGGCATCACACTAACAGATGCCGGGCTCTCAAGAACCACCTTGAGGATTTGGTCACACAGGGCCACTTGAATCAGTTTATTTCGCCTCCAAGGAGGTTCGAGGTGGTACCGGCACGGACTCCTCGGGAGGGAGATCGCCCGGGGCCCGCTGAACCCGCCCTGCCTCCGCCTCCCCCGGGAGGACCGGCGGTCTGCCATACCATTAGCGGGCGGCTGAGCGGCCCGAGATCCAGTAATGAAGCTCGCCGACGAGTCAGGGCGATGGAGCGGGCACAGAAGGTATTTTCCGTCTCGCTAACTCCTACTTTACTTCAAGCACCAAGGGTGGAAGCCCGCGATTTTCTCTGGTTTTCGGAAGATGACATGACTGGGGTCGTTACACCCCACAATGACCCCCTCGTCATATGCCTGATGATGGCTAACATCGAGGTGAGGCGAGCTCTGGTTGATTCGGGGAGCGCCGTGGACATCCTTTTTCTGTCGGCCTACCTGCGGATGGGGTTGAGACTCGCCGACCTGTCTCCCTCGACGAGCTCCCTCAGTGGATTCACCGGCGAGGTCGCCAAAGTGGCAGGGGAGATAACCCTCACTGTGACCGCTGGCCCGGAGGCTCGCCAAGTCCGCTTCGCGGTAGTGGATGGAAGTTCCGCATTTAACGCCATCCTGGGGCGGCCTTGGCTAAGGCAAATGAATATGGTAGCTTCACCCAACCATCAGGCCCTCAAATTCCCGACCGCGAGCGGGGTCGTAGTAATTCGGGGTGATCAGGTAGCCGCTACCCGATGCGAGCAGGATGTCCTTCACCTCATGGACATGGAGGTCGCCGAGGCCAAGAGGCCCGCACCCTCCTAGCAATTACCGCCCGCTACGAGCGAGCTATTGGGGAGCCCGCTGGAGGCCTCCTCGCTTAAGTCCCCTACTCCACCCCCGGGTGGGAGCGGTGTGGACCTTAAGTTGGAGGAGGGAGGTCGCCCGACAACCCCCGAGAGAGGAAGTTTTCCAATTGCCGAACCACTTCAAGAGGTCGACATTGGCGGCAAAGAAGGGCCAAGAGTTGTTAGCCTCGGGACCTCGCTAACCAAGGGCGAGGTCCTGGCCATAACCAACTTACTCAGGGAATACCGTGACGTATTCGCTTGGAGCTTCGCGGACATGCCAGGGATTGACCCGGAGGTCGCCTGTCATCGTCTGCACACCATGAAGGAGTTCCCGCCGGTCAAGCAGAAAGCTCGGCACATACCTGCTGCGAAGTCCGTTGCAGTGGCGGCGGAGATAGACAAGCTGGAGCGAGCCGGCTTCATCCACGAGGCGCACTTCCCCGAGTGGATCTCCAATATCGTGGCTGTGCATAAGAAGAGCAGAGCGGTCAGGGTGTGCATTGACTTCTCCGACCTCAACAAGGCATGCCCGAAGGACGGATTTCCTCTTCCGAGAATAGGCGCACTGGTCGACGCAGCGGTCGGGTTCCAGGCCCTGTCCTTCATGGATGGATATTCTGGGTATAACCAGATCCTCCAACGCTCTGGGGGCTAGGATCGGGGTCGTACTGATCGCCCAGTCGGTACTTCTGGAGAAGTCAGTCCGACTGGATTTCGCAGCTACCAACAATGAGGCGGAATATGAGGCGCTGCTGGCTGGCCTGGAGCTCGCTCAAGAGGTAGGCGCCAAACGCTTGAAGGTCTTTAGCGATTCCCAGCTAATTGTTTGCCAAGTCAATGGGGAGTACGCCTCTCGGGACGCACGAATGGCGGGCTATGTGGATCTGGTGAAGCACAAGGCCGCGGAGTTCGAAAAGATCTCCTTCGAGCAAATTCCGCGAGCCGATAATAGGCGAGCTGATGCTTTGGCAAACGTCGCCTCTTTGCTGGGAACATCAGAGGCTCGCCAGATTCTCATCGAGGTCCAAAATCAGTCTCGGCTCCAACTAGTGGAGCCCGTTGTTAACCAAGTCTCCGCCGACGTACCACTCAGCGGGTGGACCGCCCCCATTTTTCGCTTTCTCCAGAAGGGCGAGCTACCAGAGGATAGAGAGGAAGCCCGGCGAGTGGAGAAATGCGTTGGGCGCTATCTCATTCGCTGGGATCGCCTTTTTCGAAGGTCCTTTGGCGGGCCAAGTCTCCGTTGCGTCGAGAGCCCGGAAACCGAAGAAGTTCTAAAGTGCATTCACTCTGGCGAGCTGGGAAACCACGCTGGTGGGCGGTCTCTGGCTGCGAAAGTACGAAGGCAAGGATACTGGTGGCCCACTCTGGAGCAAGACGCTTTGAAGGTCGCCCAGAGGTGCATCCAGTGCCAGAAGCACGCCACCACGAACCATATGCCCGCAGAAGAACTGCATCCTCTGGCGAGCCCGTGGCCTTTCCAGCAATGGGGGTTGGACATTGTGGGACCTTTCCCTGTGTCAGCCCGGCAAAAGAAATTCATTCTAGTAGCTACGGACTACTTCACCAAATGGGTAGAAGCGGTCCCGCTAGCTAAGATAGGCGAGAAGCAGGTAAAAGACTTCCTTTGGAAGAATATTTTCTGCCGGTTCGGTCTGCCTCGGGTACTTATCACCGACAATGGTCGCCAGTTCGACAATCACTTGGTCAGAAGTTTTTGTGTTGAATATGGAGTCGACCTAAGGTTCTCTTCCCCAAGGTACCCTCAAAGCAATGGGCAGGCCGAAGCGACGAATCGCGTGATCTTGGACAACCTCAAGAAGAGGCTGGAAGGAAAAAAAGGATTGTGGGAGCAGGAGCTCGATGGAGTCTTGTGGGCCTATCGCACTACTCCACGTCGGTCAACTAACGAATCCCCTTTCAGTCTCACTTTTGGTTGCGAAGCCGTGCTACCCATAGAGGCCGAGCTGCCCACTGAAAGAAGGCTTGCGTCGGCGGAGGTCGACAACGACGGACTGCTCGTCGACTCCCTTGATCAGCTCGAAGAAAGACGAGAGCGCGCCAATCTGCACCTCGCCGGATACAGACAAGAGATGAAGCGCGCCTATGACAAAAGAGTCCGTCATCGGGCATTCAAGGCCAGCGATCTGGTGATGAGAAAGGTGTTCGTCAACACGCAAGAGCCTAATGCCGGAAAGCTCGCGGCGAACTGGGAAGGCCCATACATAATACACGAAGCAGGAAGCTCGGGGGCTTACCGGTTGATGACCGCTGGAGGCGACCTGTTAGAGCGACCTTGGAACGCTCTGCACCTTCGCAAGTTCTATGCCTAAGGAAATTTTTGTAAATTATCTACTGAAGAAGTTATGAATGAACGATGGAGGTTTTCAACAATTTAACTAGGAAGCTCGGCGCAGACAGAGCCCGTATGATCTATAGTGTGCAGTCCGCCGTTGTGCGGACTTAAAGCAAGACCGGGATCCTCAGAGGCAGCCAGTGGGCGACCTTGAGCTTCCCGGGGCAGTCCGCCGTTGCGCGGACTTAAAGCAAGATCGGGATCCTCAGAGGCGGCCAGTGGGCGACCTTGAGCTTCCCGGGGTAGTCCACCGTTGTGCGGACTTAAAGCAAGACCGGGATCCTCAGAGGCAGCCAGTGGGCGACCTTGAGCTTCCCGGGGCAGTCCGCCGTTGCGCGGACTTAAAGCAAGACCGGGATCCTCAGAGGCAGCCAGTGGGCAACCTTGAGCTTCCCGGGGCAGTCCGCCGTTGTGCGGACTTAAAGCAAGACCAGGATCCCCAGAGGCAGCCAGTGGTCGACCTTGAGCTTCCCGGGGAAGTCCGCTGCCTAGTGGACTCTAAACCTAACCAGGATCCTTCACGTTCACCTGCCATGAACGGAAGCATCCTGGCGTTGGCAAACCCCTCAAAGGGCGAGCCCACCAAACAGGATCATCGAGAGAAATTAACCGGGCAGGGGGCAGCTAGCACTTATTAGTTTCCTTTAAAAATAAAAATGGTTTAAGTCTCTGAGTGTAGGGAAGTTTTTGAAGTCTTTTGGTTCGCTTAAGCGTTTTCCGGGCTCAGAGACTATCGAGTTTTTGCGAGCATGCCGAGTTTTTCGTTTGCATATACTTTAAAATAAAAGGTTGAATCGAATTAGCTGCCTCGCCCGGGGTATCACTCTCGAGATCGCTGCGAACTCCTAAAGCGGACTCATGAGCAAGACAGAGAAAGAAAGAAACATAGAGGCGAGCTTAAAGAGAATATTCCATTCATTATTAGAAAATTACAAGAGGGTTACAAAAGAGACCCTAGGCTGGGCCAGCACCCGCATCGTCGTCATCGCCGCGCTTCCTCTTTTTCGACCTCTCGGTCTTATACTTCTCGATGGCATCGAGCGCGCCTTTCCGCAGGAGTTCGACGAGCTGTGCCTGCAGGCGGCTTTGCTGAGAGTGGAGGTCTTGGAGATGCGTTTCCCTCAGAGACGCGATCTCATCCCTAGAAGCCGCCAACTGACGTCGAAGCTCGGAGATTTCCTTTTGGGCGGCCTCTTCAGCTCGACGGGCCCCTTGCATATCGGATAGGGCGCGGTCGTGGGCATCCTCAGCCGAAGCTAGAGTGGTGGTAAAGGTGGCGGCCTGCTGGCACAGTTTGTCGACCTCCTTGTTAAAGGAGGTGACCTGCTGGCGAAGCTGGTCCACTTCGGCCTGCAGCTCGGCCGACCGGTCCATCTGGCGAATGCGGAGGATGTGCTCGTCTACTCTCCTCTCCGAGTCATGGAGAGTGTCATCGTAGAGGACGACGGTGTCCCCCGCAACGCCCGCGACCTCGTCGGCGAGAGCCCGGCTGACTCGCTCAACCTACGGAAAGGGAAAACAGTTAAAGAGTTAGAAATTAAAGCAGGGGTTCGGGACAAAGAAGTATGAAGGTAATCTTACCTCGAGGAGTCGGTTGATGAGAGCAATGTAGGGAGTCCGGGCGAAGATGTTGCATCCCAGGATCTCCCGCATGAAGAAAGGGGCGCGCTCGGGACCGCCAGAGGAGGAGCCCGCTTGGCTCGCCTCGGTGGGAGCAGCAGGAGGGGGCGCACTGATGGCGGCAGCAGCGGGCTCGGCCCCTTGAGCGCCGGCAACCCCTTCGTTGATAAGAGAAGGCACGATGGCTTCCCTTCGCCCCGGCAGGTCCGGGTCAGAGGCTTCCGAGCTGGAGCAAGGTAGGTCATCCAGAATGGCCCCTAGTTCTGGAGACCAATAGACCAACCCGCCCAGCTCCGGGAGAGGAGGAACCTCAAGAGCGCCAGGCGCGGGCTCGGGCGCGGGCGCGCTGATAGCAGGTGCAGGCGCAGGCTCGGGCGCGGGCGCGCTGATAGCAGGTGCAGGCGCAGGCTCGGGCGCGGGCGCGCTGGTAGCATGCGCAGGGGCGGGCTCGGGTGCGGGCGCGCTGAGGGCAGGCGGAGGCGCGAGCGCGGGCTCGGGCGCCGGCGTGCTGACAGGCACGGACTCAGGCGCGGGCTCGGGCGCGGGCTCGGGCGTGGGCTCGGGCGCAGGCGCGATAGCAGCGGCGGGCTCAGGCGCGGGTGCAGGCGCGGACTCGGGCGCGGGTGCAGGCGCGGGCTCGGGCGCGGGCTCGGGCGCAGGCGCGATAGCAGCGGCGGGCTCAGGCGCGGGTGCAGGCGCGGGTTCGGGCGTGGGCTCGGGCGCAGGCGCGCTAGCAGCGAAGGGCGCAGGCGCGGGCGCAGACGTGCTGGGAGCAGGCGCGGCCGGTGTTGGCATCGA
This sequence comes from Chamaelirium japonicum, assembly GCA_947650365.1. NCBI lineage: Eukaryota > Viridiplantae > Streptophyta > Magnoliopsida > Liliales > Melanthiaceae > Chamaelirium > Chamaelirium japonicum. The sequence continues at coordinate 47,901,639 of OX393552.1, read as the reverse complement.
GCTCGGAGCAGGCGGAGGGTTTGAGCTCGGCGGAGCCGATCCCTCGAAGGGCGGGGGAAGCCCCGCAGTTGCAGCCGCGGGCTCTTTTCCTGAAGCCCGCTCCTCGTCATCGGAGCTGGAGGTCGTGCTGAGATCATCGGCTGATCCCAAGCCCGCCTCCGCGAGGGCGGCCTTCCTCCGATCCTCGACGACTTGTTGGAAGGCTTCACGAGCCTCCCGAACAATGCTGTCCTCTCCCGACGGGCGGGCTGGAGGAGTCTTCTTCTTCTTCAACTTCTTCCGCGGAGCGTCCTCCTCTGGATTCATCACCGCAACAAACAAGGTTTTAGTCAGGTCTCCTGGGAATCCGCGCATCAGCACTTCAGCCATTGGGGACTCCACTTCCGCCATACTGAGAAGAAGCTCGACGCGCGGATCCTCGGGCTCGACGAAGGAAATACGACGTCGCCGAGGCTCTGGGACTGGGGCCCTCGAAGGAATGACAGAAAGGGTGGACGCCTGACCTGGGGCTGCTTCGCGGGCTGGTGGCGGCGGTGGCGCGACATCCTCCTCGTGAAGCATCTCGAGGGTGTCCTTGTCGGCGATCTGAATGGGCGAAGCCCGCTTCTTCCCCTTCTTCGCCGAGGTCCCCGCAGCGGAGGTCGCAACAGCAGGCCGGGAGACCGCGACCTTCTTCCGCATCACCTTATGCCGGGCGGTGACGGTCCCGGTCCGGAGATCCTTCTAGAGGAAGGAGAAGTCCAGCGCCAGGATCTTCTCGGGAGTCCGCCCCCCGAGGAAGTACAAGATCGCCTCATCGAGAGATTTCTCTCGGGCTGCGGAGATGCATTTCTTCCCCTTGGGGCGATACTCCGCGATCTCCTTGAAGACCGGCAGAGGCGGTCTGCCGGGAAGAGAGCAGACTCCAGCGCAGGGACCTCGCCAGTTGCCCTCGACCACGAACGAATACTCCTTCCAGTACCGGTCCTTGTTCTCGACCGCGGAGAAGGGCAGCACCTCGCCGGGGCGGCCTGAGAGGTAGAAGTGGCCGCAGTCGACCTCGCTGAAGACTGTCCCCGGCTTGAGGGACCACTTCTTCAAGAGGTAGGCCAGGGGGATCCTCAAGTTGAGGGCTTCCTCGATTTGAGAAAGCTCGTAGAGAATCCCCCACGAGTTGCCTGGGAGCTGGGCGGGGCATAAGCCCGCCAGCTCCAGGAGCTCGCTGGCTAGATGGTTCAAGGGCAGCCGAAGCCCTGACCATATTTGCCCCACGGAGACCGCGGTTCCGGAGAGCGGTCTCCCCGATCTCGGGAAGGGGAGAATAGCGAGCTCTTGAGGGATACCCGCCGCTGTCCGTAGACTCTCGGGGACGGGCACGCCCCCGATGTCGTTGAACCAGAGGACGGCGGGCTCCTTGGGAGGAGCCTCTCTTTCGGTGCCTGGAGCGAGCACCGAGATGGGGGCGGCATTGAGAGGCTCCCCCCGAGAGGTCGCAGCGGCAGCAGCAGCGGCTGAAGAAGAAGCAGCAGCAGAGGAAGCCATGGGAGCAAGAGGGCGCTAGCGAGCTGCGAGTTGAGAAAGTTATGGGAGAAGGGAGAGCTGTTTTCATGCAGCGGTAAAAATCGCCCCCCATCCCCTATTTATAGGCAAGTGAAAGACAGGTGAATCGATCCGCAGTTAATGCCCAAGCGCGCGCGGCGAGACGACGTGACGGCGATCGAAGTGACAGCTCGCCCTTCGCCAATCAGGCAGTGCCGCGTGGGCCACGCGTGGAAAAAGCTGCGCCGGCGCCGACACTGTCATTACTGACAAAAGAAGCGCGAATGAGGAGGAGACACGTGTTTCGCACCGATCGGGATCTCATGATGAGATTCACCGTATCAGCGTTGAGCCTCGCGTCGCATTTAAGGTGAAGCGACCGTTGGAGATTCGGAGCGATACCCAAGTCACAAGATCGCCCACGGCTGGTGCCCGCAGCTCGCCCGAGGCAGACCCTGACCGCGAGTAATGAGCTCACACCGGAAGGAGATCGCTCGTGGCTGACGCTCCCGGCCCGCCCAGCGTTTGTGAAATACTGGGAGTCAAAACTCTCGGCGCAGACCGCCTGTGGCTGGTGCCCAAGCTCGCCTGAAGCAGACCCTGTCCGCGTGTGGCAAGCTCGCACCGGAAGGAGATCGCTCGTGGCTGATGCTCGCGGCCCGCCCAGCGTTATAAAGTACTGAGAGTCAAAACTCTCGACGCAGATTGCCCGTGGCTGGTGCCCAAGCTCGCCCAAAGCAGACCCTGTCCGCGTGTGGCAAGCTCGCACCGGAAGGAGATCGCTCGTGGCTGATGCTCGCGGCCCGCCCAACGTTATAAAGTACTGAGAGTCAAAGCTCTCGGCGCAGACCGCCCATGGCTGGTGCCCGCAGCTCGCCTGAGGCAGACCCTGACCGCGAGTGATGAGCTCACGCCGGAAGGAGATCGCTCGTGGTTGACGGTCCCGGCCCGCCCAGCGTTTGTGAAATACTGACAGTCAAAACTCTCGGCGCAGACCGCCCACGGCGGGTGCCCGCAGCCCACAAGGTGGAAGCCGCCAATGACTGGTACTCCCAGTCCGCCCGGCATGTGCAACAAGACTCCTGAGCAAGTGCCAAAGTCTCCTTGGTCGCTCCCTCAGGAGGGGGTAATGTTGGGGGTAGCTGAAATCTGCCCTGGAGTTCGCTCCACCCCCGTGCTCACCAAATCATCTTGACAGGGAGCGAGATCCACATTGGGCTGAGGGGGCCTAGGCATAGAGCTCGCTCAGAAGCTCGCCTAAGCTCACTAAGGAGCTCGCCAAAACTCACCTAAGCTCACTCGGGAGCTCGCCAAAGCTCGCTCAGGAGTCAGGAGCTCGCCTAAGCTCGCCCATGCTCGCTAAGGAGCTCGCCCGAGCTCGCCCATGCTCGCTCAGGAGCCCGCCCATTCTCGCTCAGGAGCTCGCCCAAACCCACTCCGGAGCTCGCCAAGCTCGCCAAGACTCTCCTATTTATCGAAGAGGTCACTCCTGCGAGGTCCGACTCTTGATAGATGTGGAAGAGAAGGCGGAGCAACGCAGGACGAGCTCGCCCTAGCTTCCCACCGGAGGTCGCCCCCATAGAAAGACATAAAGGTGGCCAGGTATCGAAATCCCACGGAGGCTACGTGGACTAGCGTCCATGGAAGCCCGCCAGAGTCAGTTTTGAGATCGCCCAGACTTGAACATTCCAGAATGGCCACCTGGCCACGACAAGAAAGATTCCCTCCCCCACTCAAACCGCCTGGCAGGCTTGACAACAGAATGTCAGGGCACGAGTACCAAGGACTGTCAGACCCACGCGAGCCAGAACGTGGGGGGTCTAGAAGGCGCCAGAAGAATCTCCACGTGTTGGGCCACGGTAGGCCGCCGATTGCTATAAATGCTCACCCCCAGGCTCCATAGTACAGGTTCAAAACCTTATCCCCTTCCACTTTCGTCCACTAAAGCTCGCCGTTGTGCCACCGTGACTGACTTGAGCGTCGGAGGGTCTGCGCTCCTAAGGGAGCCAGCCGTTCTCACGTTCTCTTTTCTTTGTCTTGCAGGCAGCCCGCACGGACCAGCGAAAATCCCCCGAACATGATCCATTCTAATTCATTCATACGATCCATTCTAATTCATTCGTCCGATCCATTCAAATTCATTCGTATGATCCATTCTAATTTATTTGCACGAATATACGATCCATTCCAATTTATTCACAATAATGTAACCATTCTAATTCATTCGTACAATCCATTCTAATTTATTCGTACAAATGTATCCATTCTAATACATTCGTACGATCCATTCTAATTTATTCGTACGATTCATTCTAATTCATTTGCACGATCCATTCTAATTCATTCTATGATCCATTCAAATTCATTCGTATGATCTATTCTAATTTATTTGCACGAATATACGATCCATTCTAATTTATTCACAAGAATGTATCCATTCTAATTCATTCGTACAATCCATTCTAATTTATTCGTACAAATGTATCCATTTCTAATTCATTCGTACGATCCATTCTAATTCATTCATACGATTCATTCTAATTCATTCGCACGATCCATTCTAATTCATTCGTACGATCAATTCTAATTCATTCGCACGAATGTATTCATTCTAATTCATTCGCACAATCCATTCTAATTCATTCGCACGATCCATTCTAATTCATTCGTATGATCCATTCTAATTCATTCAATGAATTAGAATGGATACATTCGTGCGAATGAATTAGAATGGATCGGACGAATGAATTAGAATGGCTCGTACGATTCATTCTAATTCGTTCGTACGATCCATTCTAATTCATTCGTATGATCGATTCTAACTCATTCGGTGGATCCATTCTAATTCATTCGTATGATCCATTCTAATTCATTCGCACTATCCATTCTAATTCATTCGCACGATCTATTCTAATTCATTCGTACGATCCATTCTAATTCATTCTCATGAATATATCCATTCTAATTCATTTGTACGATCCATTCTAATTCATTCGTAAAATGCGTTCTAAACCATTCGTACGATCCATTCTAATTCATTCCTATGATCCATTCTAATTCATTCGTACGATCCATTCTAATTCATTCGCTCGAATGTAACCATTCTAATTCATTCGTACGATCCATTCTAATTCGTTCATACGATCCATTCTAATTCGTTCGTACGAATGTATCCATTCTAATTCATTCGCACGATCCATTCTAATCCATTCGTACGATCCATTCTAATTCATTCGTACAAATGAATTAGAATGGATCGTATGAATGAATAAGAATGGATCATACATATGAATTAGAATGGATCGTGCGAATGAATTAGAATGAATCGTACGAATGCATTAGAATGGATACATTCGTGCGAATGAATTAGAATGGATCGTACGAATGAATTAGAATGGATCATACAAATGAATTAGAAAGGTTACATTCGTGAGAATGATTAGAATGGATCGTACGAATGAATTAGAATGGATCATGCGAATGAATTTGAATAGATCGTACGAATAAATTAAGATGGATCGAACGAATGAATTAGAATGGATACATTCGAGCGAATGAATTAGAATGGATCGTATGAATGAATTAGAATGGATCGTGCGAATGAATTAGAATGGATCGTACGAATGGATTAGAATGGATCGTACAAATGGATTAGAATGGATCGTACGAATGGATTAGAATGGATCGTGCGAATGAATTAGAATGGATCGTACGAATGAATTAGAATGGATCGTGCGAATGAATTAGAATGAATCCATTCTAATTAATTCGCACGAATGTATCCATTCTAATGCATTCGTACGATCCATTCTTATTCATTCATACGATCCATTCTAATTCATTCGTACGATCCATTCTAATTCATTCGCACGATCCATTCTAATTTATTCGTACGATCCATTCTAATTCATTCGTATGATCTGTTCTAATTCATTCGCACGAATGTAACCATTCTAATTCACTTGTACGATTCATTCTAATTCATTCGTATGCGCTATTCTAATTCATTCGTATGATCCATTCTAATTCATTCGTACGATCCATTGTATTTCATTCATACAATCCATTCAGATTCATTCGCACAAATGTATCCCTTCAAATTTATTCGTACGATCTATTCTAATTAATTCGCACGATCCATTCTAATTCAGTCGTATGAATGTATCCATTTTAATTCATTCGTACGATCCATTCTAATTCATTCGTACGATCTAATTCATTGGTACGATCCATTCTAATTCATTCGTACGATCGATTCTAATTCATTCGCACGATCGATTCTAATTCATTCGTATGATCCATTCTAATTCATTCGTATGATCCATTCTAATTCATTCGTACAATGCGGTCTAATCCATTCGTACGATCCTTTCTAATTCATTCTCACGAATGTAACCTTTCTAATTCATTTGTACGATCCATTCTAATTCATTCGTACGAACCATTCTAATTCATTCGTACGATCAAATTCATTCGTACGATCCACTCTAATTCATTCGCATGAATGTAACCATTCTAATTCATTCCTACGATCTATTCTAATTCATTCGCTCGAATGTATCCATTCTAATTCATTAGTTTGATCCATTCTAATTCATTCGTACGATCCATTCAAATTCATTCGCATGATCCATTCTAATTCATTCGTACGAACTATTCTAATTCATTCGCTCGAATGTATCCATTCTAATTCATTTGTATGATCCATTCTAATTCATTCGTACGATCCATTCTAATTCATTCGCACGAATCCGTTCTAATTCATTCGTATGATTCATTCTAATTCATTCGCACTATAAATTCTAATTCATTTGCACGATCCATTCTAATTCATTCCTATGATCCATTCTAATTCGTTCGTAAGATCCATTCTAATTCATTCGCTTGAATGTATCCATTCTAATTCATTCGTACGATCCATTCTAATTCATTCGTACGATCCATTCTAATTCATTCTCACGAATGTAACCTTTCAAATTCATTTGTATGATCCATTCTAATTCTTTCGTACGATCCATTCTAATTCATTCGCACGAATGTATCCATTCTAATGCATTCGTACGATTCATTCTAATTCATTCGCACGATCCATTCTAATTCATTCGTACGATCCATTCTTATTCATTCATACGATCCATTCTAATTCATTTGTACGAATGAATTAGAATGGATCGTAGGAATGGATTAGAATGGATCGTGCGAATGGATTAGAATGGATCGTACGAATGAATTAGAATGGATCGTACGAATGAATTAGAATGGATCGTACGAATGAATTAGAATGGATCGTGCGAATGAATTAGAATGGATCGTACGAATGAATTAGAATGGATACATTGGTGCGAATGAATTAGAATGGATCGTACGAATGAATTAGAATGGATCGTACGAATGAATTAGAATAGATCATACAAATGAATTAGAATAGCTTATACGCATGAATTAGAATGAATCGTACAAATGAATTAGAATGGTTACATTCGTGCGAATGAATTAGAATAGATCGTATGAATGAATTAGAATGGATCGTACGCGTAAATTAGAATCGATCGTGCAAATGAATTAGAATGGATCGTACGAATAAATTAGAATGGATCCACCGAATGAGTTAGAATGGATCGTACGAATAAATTAGAATGGATCGTATGAATGTATTAGAATGGATCGTACGAATGAATTAGAATGAATCATACGATCCATTCTAATTCATTCGTCTGATCCATTCTAATTCATTCGCACGAATGTATCCATTCTAATTCATTCATACAATCCATTCTAATTCATTCGCACGATCCATTCTAATTCATTCGTATGATCCATTCTAATTCATTCCTACGATCTATTCTAATACATTCGCTCGAATGTATCCATTCTAATTCATTCGTACAATCCATTCTAATTCATTTGCACGATCCATTCTAATTCATTCGTATGATCCATTCTAATTCATTCGTACGATCCATTCTAATTCATTCGTATGATCCATTCTAACTCATTCGCACAAATGTATCCATTCTAATTCATTCGTACGATCCATTCAAAATCATTCGCACGATCCATTCTAATTCATTTGTATGATCCATTCTAATTCATTCGTACGATCCATTCTAATTCATTTGTACGATCCATTCAAAATCATTCGCACGATCCATTCTAATTCATTCGTACGATCCATTCTAATTCATTCGTACGATCCATTCTAATTCATTCGTACGATCTATTCTAATTCATTCGCTCGAATGTATCCATTCTAATTCATTTGTATGATCCATTCTAATTCATTCGTACGATCCATTCAAATTCATTCGCATGATCCATTCTAATTCATTCCTACGATCTATTCTAATTCATTTGCTCGAATGTATCCATTCTAATTCATTTGTATGATCCATTCTAATTCATTCGTACGATCCATTCTAATTCATTCGCACGAATCCGTTCTAATTCATTCGTATGATTCATTCTAATTCATTTGCACTATAAATTCTAATTCATTTGCACGATCCATTCTAATTCATTCCTATGATCCATTCTAATTCGTTCGTACGATCCATTCTAATTCATTCGCTTGAATGTATCCATTCTAATTCATTCGTACGATCCATTCTAATTCATTCGTACGATCCATTCTAATTCATTCTCACGAATGTAACCTTTCTAATTCATTTGTATGATCCATTCTAATTCTTTCGTACGATCCATTCTAATTCATTCGCACGAATGTATCCATTCTAATGCATTCGTACGATTCATTCTAATTCATTCGCACGATCCATTCTAATTCATTCGTACGATCCATTCTTATTCATTCATACGATCCATTCTAATTCATTTGTACGAATGAATTAGAATGGATCGTACGAATGGATTAGAATGGATCGTGCGAATGGATTAGAATGGATCGTACGAATGAATTAGAATAGATCGTACGAATGAATTAGAATGGATCGTACGAATGAATTAGAATGGATCGTGCGAATGAATTAGAATGGATTGTACGAATGAATTAGAATGGATACATTGGTGCGAATGAATTAGAATGGATCGTACGAATGAATTAGAATGGATCGTACAAATGAATTAGAATAGCTTATACGCATGAATTAGAATGAATCGTACAAATGAATTAGAATGGTTACATTCGTGCGAATGAATTAGAATAGATCGTATGAATGAATTAGAATGGATCGTACGCGTAAATTAGAATCGATCGTGCAAATGAATTAGAATGGATCGTACGAATAAATTAGAATGGATCCACCGAATGAGTTAGAATGGATCGTACGAATAAATTAGAATGGATCGTATGAATGTATTAGAATGGATCGTACGAATGAATTAGAATGAATCATACGATCCATTCTAATTCATTCGTCTGATCCATTCTAATTCATTCGCACGAATGTATCCATTCTAATTCATTCATACAATCCATTCTAATTCATTCGCACGATCCATTCTAATTCATTCGTATGATCCATTCTAATTCATTCCTACGATCTATTCTAATTCATTCGCTCGAATGTATCCATTCTAATTCATTCGTACAATCCATTCTAATTCATTTGCACGATCCATTCTAATTCATTCGTATGATCCATTCTAATTCATTCGTACGATCCATTCTAATTCATTCGTATGATCCATTCTAACTCATTCGCACAAATGTATCCATTCTAATTCATTCGTACGATCCATTCAAAATCATTCGCACGATCCATTCTAATTCATTCGTACGATCCATTCTAATTCATTCGTACGATCCATTCTAATTCATTCGTACGATCCATTCTAATTCATTCGCACCAATGTTTCCATTCTAATTCATTCGCACGATCCATTCTAATTCATTCGTATGATCCATTCTAATTCATTCGCACGACCCATTCTAATTCATTTGTACGATCCATTCTAATTCATTCGCACGAATGTATCCATTCTAATGCATTCGTACGATCCATTCTAATTCATTCGTATGATCCATTCTAATCCATTTGTACGATTCATTCTAATCCATTCGTACGATCCATTCTAATTCATTCTCATAAATGTAACCTTTCTAATTCATTTGTACGATCCATTCTAATTCATTCGTATAATCCATTCTAATCCATTCGTACGATCCATTCTAATTCATTCGCACGAATGTAACCATTCTAATTCATTCGTACGATCCATTCTAATTCATTCCTACGATCCATTCTAATTCATTCACACGAATGTATCCATTCTAATTTATTTGCACGATCCATTCTAATTCATTCCTATGATCCATTCTAATTCATTCGTACGATCCATTCTAATTCATTCGCTCGAATGTATCCATTCTAAGTCATTCGTACGATCCACTCTAATTCATTCGTATGATCCATTCTAATCCATTCGTACGATCCATTCGAATCGCACAATCCATTCTAATTCATTCGTATGATCCATTCTAATTTATTTGCACGAATATACAATCCATTCTAATTTATTTGCAAGAATGTATCCATTCTAATTCATTCGTACAATCCATTCTAATTTATTCATACAAATGTATCAATTCTAATGAATGGATCGTACGAATGAATTAGAATGGATCGTACGAATGGATTTGAATGGATCATACGAATGAATTACAATGGATCATACAAATAAATTAGAAAGGTTACATTCGTGAGAATGAATTAGAATGGATCATGCGAATGAATTTGAATGGATCGTACGAATGAATTAGATAGGATCGAACGAATGAATTAGAATGGATACATTCGAGCGAATGAATTAGAATAGATCAGACGAATGAATTAGAATGGATCGTATGAATTGATTAGAATAGATCGTACGAATGGATTAGAATGGATCGTACGAATGGATTAGAATGGATCGTACGAATGAATTAGAATGGATCATACGAATGAATTAGAATGGATACATTTGTGAGAATGAATTAGAATGGATACATTTGTGCAAATGAATTAGAATAGGATCGTACGAATGGATTAGAATCCATTCTAATTCATTTGTATGATCCATTCTACTTCATCGCATGATCCATTCTAATTCATTCGCTCGATCCATTAATGAATTAGAATGGATCATACAAATGAATTAGAAAGGTTACATTCGTGTGAATGAATTAGAATGGATCGTACGAATGAATTAGAATGGATCATACGAATGAATTTGAATGGATCGTACGAATGAATAAGAATGGAACGTATGAATGAATTAGAATGGATACAATCGAGCGAATGAATTAGAATAGATCGTATGAATGAATTAGAATGGATCATACGAATGAATTAGAATGGATCGTGCGAATGAATTAGAATGGATTGTACGAATGAATTAGAATGGATACATTTGTGCGAATGAATTAGAATGGATCGTACGAATGAATTAGAATGGATCCTACGAATGGATTAGAATGGATCGTACGAATGGATTAGAATGGATCGTACGAATGGATTAGAATGGATTGTACGAATGAATTAGATTGGATCATGCGAATGAATTTGAATGGATCGTACGAATGAATTAGAATGGATCGAACGAATGAATTAGAATGGATACATTCGAGCGAATGAATTAGAATAGATCGTAGGAATGAATTAGAATGGATCATACGAATGAATTAGAATGGATCGTGCGAATGAATTAGAATGGATTGTACGATTGAATTAGAATGGATCATGCGAATGCCTTTCTAATTCATTTGTACGATCCATTCTAATTCATTCATACGATCCATTCTAATCCATTCGTATGATCTATTCTAATCCATTCGTACGATCCATTCTAATTCATTCGCACGATCCATTCTAATTCATTCGTGCGATCCATTCTAATTCATTCGTACAATCCATTCTAATTCATTCGTACGATCCATTCTAATTCATTCGCACAATCCAATCTAATTCATTCCTTTGATCCATTCTAATTCATTCGTACGATCCATTCTAATTCATTCGCTCGAATGTATCCATTCTAATTCATTCGTACGATCCATTCAAATTCGTTCGTACGATCCATTCTAATTCGTTCGTACGATCCATTCTAATTCATTCGCACGATCCATTCTAATTTATTCGCACGATCCATTCTATTTCATTCGCACGATCCATTCTAATTCATTCGCACGATCCATTCTAATTCATTCGTACGATTCATTCTAATTTATTCGTACGATCCATTCTAATTCATTCGTACGATCCATTCTAATTCATTCGCTCGAATGTATCCATTCTAATTCATTTGTACGATCCATTCTAATTCGTTCATACGATCCTTTCTAATTCATTCCAATGATCCATTCTAATTCATTCGTACGATCCATTCTAATTCATTCACTCGAATGTATCCATTCTAATTCATTCGTACTATCCATTCTAATTCGTTCAAACGATCCATTCTAATTCGTTCGTACGATCCATTCTAATTCATTCGCATGAATGTAACCATTCTAATTCATTCGTACGATTCATTCTAATTCATTCGCACGATCCATTATAATTCATTAGCACGAATGTATCCATTCTAATTCATTTGTACGATCCATTCTAATTCATTCGTACAATGCGTTCTAATCCATTCGTACGATCCATTCTAATTCATTCCTATAATCCATTCTAATTCATTCGTACGATCCATTCTAATTCATTCGCTCGAATGTATCCATTCTAATTCATTCGTACAATCCATTCTAATTCATTCGCACGATCCATTCTAATTCATTCGTATGGTCCATTCTAATTCATTCCTACGATCTATACTAATTCATTCGCTCGAATGTATCCATTTTAATTCATTCGTTCGATCCATTCTAATTCATTCGTACGATCCATTCTAATTCATTCATACGATCCATTGTATTTCATTCGCACGAATGTAACCATTCTAATTCATTCGTACGATCCATTCTAATTCATTCCTACGATCCATTCTAATTCATTCGCACGAATGTATCCATTCTAATTCATTTGCACAATCCATTCTAATTCATTCATACGATCCATTCTAATTCATTCGCACGATCCATTCTAATTCATTCGTACGATCCATTCTAATTCATTCGCACGATCCATTCTAATTCTTTCGTACGATCCATTCTAATTCATTCGCACGAATATATCCATTCTAATGCATTCGTACGGTCCATTGTAATCCATTCGTATGATCCATTCTAATCCATTCTAATTCATTCGTACGATCCATTCTAATTCGTTCATATGATCCATTCTAATTCGTTCGTACGATCCATTCTAATTCGTTCGTACAATCCATTCTAATTCATTTGCACGATCCATTCTAATTCATTCGTATGATCCATTCTAATTCATTCATTCGATCCATTCTAATTCATTCGTTCGATCCATTCTAATTCATTCGTACGATCCATTCAAATTCATTCTCTCAAATGTAACCTTTCTAATTTATTTGTACGATCCATTCTAATTCATTCGTACAATCCATTCTAATTCATTTGTACGATCCATTCTTATTCATTCGTACGATCCATTCAAATTCATTCGCATGATACATTATAATTCATTCGTACGATCCATTCTAATTCATTCTCACAATTGTAACCTTTCTAATTTATTTGTATGATCCATTCCAATTCATTCGCACGATCTATTCTAATTCATTCGCACGATCCATTCTAATTCATTCATCCGGTCCATTCTAATTCATTCGCACGAATGTATCCATTCTAATTCATTCGTACGATCCATTCAAATTCATTCGCACAATCCATTCAATTCATTCGTACGATCCATTCAAATTCATTCGCATGATCCATTCTAATTCATTCGTATGATTCATTCTAATTCATTCGTACGATCCATTCTAATTCATTCGCACGAATGTAACCATTCTAATTCATTCGTACGATCGATTCTAATTAGAATGGATCATACGAATGAATTAGAATGGATACATTCGAGCGAATGAATTAGGATGGATCGTACGAATGAATTAGAATGGATCATAGGAATGAATTAGAATGGATCGTGCAAATGAATTAGAATGGATACATTCGTGCGAATGAATTAGAATGGATCGTGCGAATGAATTATAATGGATCATACGAATGAATTAGAATGGATATATTTGAACGAATAAATTAGAATGGATCATACGAATGAAGTAGAATGGATCGTACGAATGAATTAGAATGGATCGTGCGAATGAATTAGAATCGATCGTACGAATGAATTAGAATGGATCGTACGAATGAATTAGATCGTACGAATGAATTAGAATGGATCGTACGAATGAATTAAAATGGATACATTCATACGACTGAATTAGAATAGATCGTGCGAATTAATTAGAATGGATCGTATGAATGAATTTGAATGGATACATTTGTGCGAATGAATCTGAATGGATTGTATGAATGAATTACAATGGATCGTACGAATGAATTAGAATGGATTGTACGAATGAATGAATTAGAATGGATCGTACGAACGAATTAGAATGGATCGTTTGAACGAATTAGAATGGATCGTACGAATGAATTAGAATGGATACATTCGAGCGAATGAATTAGAATGGATCGTACGAATGAATTAGAATGGATCATTGGAATGAATTAGAATGGATCGTATGAACGAATTAGAATGGATCGTACGAATGAATTAGAATGGATACATTCGAGCAAATGAATTAGAATGGATTGTACGAATGAATTAGAATGGATCGTACGAATGAATTAGAATGAATCGTACGAATGAATTAGAATGGATCGTGCGAATGAATTAGAATGGATCGTGCGAATGAATTAGAATGGATCGTGCGAATGAAATAGAATGGATCGTGCGAATGAATTAGAATGGATCGTGCGAATGAATTAGAATGGATCGTACGAATGAATTAGAATGGATCGTATGAACGAATTAGAATGGATCGTACGAATGAATTAGAATGGATACATTCGAGCGAATGAATTAGAATGGATCGTAAGAATGAATTAGAATGGATCAAAGGAATGAATTAGATTGGATTGTGCGAATGAATTAGAATGGATCGTACGAATGAATTAGAATGGATTGTACGAATGAATTAGAATGGATCGTACGAATGAATTAGAATGGATCATACGAATGAATTAGAATAGATCGTACGAATGAATTAGAATGGATCGTAAGAATAAATTAGAATGGATCGTGCGAATGAATTAGAATGGATAGTACGAATGAATTAGAATGGATACATTTGTGCGAATGAATTAGAATGGATCGTACGAATGAATTAGAATGGATTGTACGAATGAATTAGAATGGATACATTTGTACGAATGAATTAGAATGGAATGTGCGAATGAATTAGAATGGATCGTACGAATGGATTAGAATGGATCGTACAAATGGATTAGAATGGATCGTACGAATGAATTAGAATGGATCGTACAAATGAATTAGAAAGGCATTCGTACGATCCATTCTAATTCTTTCGTACAATCCATTCTAATTCATTCGGACGATCCATTCTAATTCATTCGTATGATCCATTCTAATTCATTTGTACGATCCATTTTAATTCTTTTGTACAAATGAATTAGAATGGATCGTATGAATGAATAAGAATGGATCGTACGAATGAATTAGAATGGATACATTCGAGCGAATGAATTAGAATGGATACATTCGTGCGAATGAATTAGAATGGATCCTACGAATGGATTAGAATGGATCGTACGAATGGATTAGAATGGATCGTACGAATGAATTAGAATGGATCATACAAATGTATTAGAAAGGTTACATTCGTAAGAATGAATTAGAATGGATCGTACGACGTACGAATGAATTAGAATAGATCGTACGAATGGATTTGAATGGATCATAAGAATGGATTAGAATGGATCGTACGAATGGATTAGAATGGATCGTACGAATGAATTAGAAAGGTTACATTTGTGCGAATGAATTAAAATGGATCGTACGAATGAATTAGAATGGATTGTTTGAACGAATTAGAATGGATTGTATGAATGAATTAGAATGGATACATTCGAGCGAATGAATTAGAATGGATCGTACGAATGAATTAGAATGGATCATTGGAATGAATTAGAATGGATCGTATGAACGAATTAGAATGGATCGTACGAATGAATTAGAATGGATACATTTGAGCGAATGAATTAGAATGGATCGTACGAATGAATTAGAATGGATACATTCGAGCGAATGAATTAGAATGGATCGTGTGAATGAATTAGAATGGATCATACGAATGAATTAGAATGGATCATACGAACGAATTAGAATGGATCGTACGAACGAATTAGAATGGATCATATGAATGAATTAGAATGGATCATACGAATGAATTAGAATGTATACATTCGAGCGAATGAATTAGAATGGATCGTACGAATGAATTAGAATGGATCATAGGAATAAATTAGAATAGATCGTGCAAATGAATTAGAATGGATACATTCGTGCGAATGAATTAGAATGGATCATGCGAATGAATTAGAATGGATCGTACGAATGAATTAGAATAGATCGTACGAATGAATTAGAATGGATCGTGTGAATGAACTAGAATGGGTCGTACGAATGAATTAGAATGAATTAGAATGGATCGTGCGAATGAATTAGAATGGATCGTACGAATGAATTAGAATGGATCGTACGAATGAATTAGAATGGATACATTTGTGCGAATGAATAAGAATGGTTCGTGCGAATGAATTAGAATGGATACATTCGTACAAATGAATTAGAATGGATCGTGCGAATGAATTAGAATGGATCGTACGAATGAATTAGAATGGATACATTTGTGCGAATGAATTACAATGGATCGTACGAATAAATTAGAATGAATCATACGAATGAATTAGAATGGATCATACAAATGAATTAGAATAGTTCGTACGAATGAATTTGAATGGATACATTTGTGCGAATGAATTAGAATGGATCGTACGAACGAATTAGACTAGATCGTACGAATAAATTAGAATGGATACATTCATACGAATGAATAAAAATGGATCGTACGAATGAACTAGAATAGATCGTACGAATGAATTAGAATGGATACATTCGAGCGAATGAATTAGAATAGATCGTAGGAATGAATTAGAATGGATCGTACGAATGAATTAGAATGGATCGTGCGAATGAATTAGAATGGATCGTACGAATGAATTAGAATGGATACATTCGAGCGAATGAATTAGAATGGATTGTACGAATGAATTAGAATGGATCATAGGAATGAATTAGAATAGATCGTGCAAATGAATTAGAATGGATACCTTTGTGCATATGAATTAGAATGGATCGTACGAATGAATTAGAATGGATCGTATTAATGAAGTAGAATGGATCGTACGAATAAATTAGAATGGATACATTCATGCGAATAAATTAGAATGGATCGTGCGAATCAATTAGACTGAATCGTGCGAATGAATAAGAATGGATCATACGAATGAATTAGAATGGATCGTACGAATTAATTAGAATGGATACATTCGTGCGAATGAATTAGAATGGATTGTATGAATGAATTAGAGTGGATCGTACGAATGAATTAGAATGGTTACATTCGTGCGAATGAATTAGAATGGATCGTACGAATGGATTAGAATGGATCGTACGAATGGATTAGAATGGATCGTACGAATGAATTAGAATGGATCGTACAAATGAATTAGAAAGGTTATATTTGTGAGAATGAATTAGAATGGATCGTACGAATGAATTAGAATGGATCATACAAATGAATTAGAATCGATCGTACGAATGAATTAGAATGGATACATTCGTGCGAATGAATTAGAATGGATCGTACAAATGAATTAGAATGGATCATACGAATGAATTAGAATGGATCGTGAATCGTACGTCCATTCGTACGATCCATTCTAATTCATTCGTACGATCCATTCTAATTCATTCGTACGATCCATTCTAATTCATTCGTACGATCCATTCTAATTCGTTCGTACGATTCATTCGTGCGATCCATTCTATTTATTCGTACGAATGAATTTGAATGGATCATACAAATGAATTAGAAAGGTTACATTCGTGCGAATGAATTAGAATGGATACATTTGTGCGAATGAATTAGAATAGATTAGAATGGATCGTACGAATGGATTAGAATCCATTCTAATTCATTTGTATGATCCATTCTAATTCATCGCACGATCCATTCTAATTCATTAGCTCAAATGTATCCATTCTAATTCATTCGTACGATCCATTCTAATGCATTCGTACGATCCATTCTAATTCATTCGTCCGATCCATTCTAATTCATTCGCACGAATGTATCCATTCTAATTCATTCGTACAATCCATTCTAATTCATTCGTATGATCCATTCTAATTTATTCGTATGATCCATTCTAATTCATTCCTACGATCTATTCTAATTCATTCGCACAAATGTATCCATTCTAATTTATTCGTACGATCTATTCTAATTCATTCTCACGAATGTATCATACGAATGAATTAGAAAGGATCATACGAACGAATTAGAATGGATCGTGCGAATAAATTAGAATGGATCGTGCGAATGAATTAGAAAGGATCGTACGAATGAATTAGAATGGATCGTACGAATGAATTAGAATGGATCATAGGAATGAATTAGACTGGATCGTGCAAATGAATTAGAATGGATACATTCGTGCGAATGAATTAGAATGGATCGTACGAATGAATTAGAATGGATCGTACGAATGGATTAGAATGGATACATTTGTGAGAATGAATTAGAATGGATCGTACGAATGTAACCATTCTAATTCATTCGTACGATCCATTCTAATCCATTCTAATTCATTCGTACGATCCATTCTAATCCATTCGTACGATCCATTCTAATTTATTCGTATGATCCATTCTAACTCATTCGTATGATCCATTCTAACTCATTCTAATTTATTCGTATGATCCAATCTAATTTATTCGCACGATCCATTCTAATTCATTCGTACGATCCATTCTAATTCATTCGCACGATCCATTCTAATTCATTCGCACGATCCATTTTAATTCATTATCACGAATGTAACCTTTCTAATTCATTTATATGATCCATTCTAATTCATTCGTACGATCCATTCTAATCCATTCGTACGATCCATTCTAATCCATTCGTACGATCCATTCTAATACATTCGTACGATCCATTCTAATTCATTCGTATGAATGTATCCATTCTAATTTATTCGTACGATCCAGTCTAATTCATTTGTAGGATCCATTCTAATTCATTCGCACGAATGTATCCATTCTAATTCATTCTAATTCATTCGCATGAATGTATATATCCATTCTAGTTCATCCGCACAAATGTATCCATTCTAATTCATTCGTACGATCTATTCTAATTCAATCGCAAGATCCATTCTAATTCATTCGTACGATACATTATAATTCATTCGTACGATCCATTTTAATTCATTCGCACGATCTATTCTAATTCATTCGTACAAATGTATCCATTCTAATTCATTCGTACGATCCATTCTAGTTTATTCGCACAAATGTATCCTTTCTACTTCATTTGTACGATCCCATTCTAATTCATTCGTACGATCCATTCTAATTCATTCGCACAATCCAATCTAATTCATTCCTTTGGTCCATTCTAATTCATTCGTACGATCCATTCTAATTCATTCGCTCGAATGTGTCCATTCTAATTCATTCGTACAATCCATTCTAATTCGTTCATACGATCCATTCTAATTCGTTCGTACGATCCATTCTAATTCGTTCGTACGATCCATTCTAATTCATTCGCACGATCCATTCTAATTCATTCGTACAATCCATTCTAATTCATTCGTATGATCCATTCGTATGATCCATTCTAATTCATTCGTACAATGCGTTCTAATTCGTTCGTACGATCCATTCTAATTCTACGATCCATTCTTATTCATTCATACGATCCATTCTAATTCATTCGCACAATACATTCTAATTCATTCGTACGCATTGTACGAATGAATTAGAATAGATCGTACGAATGACTTAGAATTGATATATTCGTACGAATGAATTAGAATGGATCATGCGAATTCGCACGAATGTATCCATTCTAATTCATTCGTACAATCCATTCTAATTCATTCGCACGATCCATTCTAATTAGAATGGATCGTACGAATAAATTAGAATGGATAGTGCGAATGAATTAGAATGGATCGTACGAATGAATTAGAATGGATTGTAAGTACGAATGAATTAGAATTGATCGAACGAATGGATTAGAATGGATCGTACGAATGGATTAGAATGGATCGTACGAATGGATTAGAACGCATTGTACGAATGAATTAGAATAGATACATTTGTGCGAATGAATTAGATTGCATCTTACGAATGAGTTTGAATGGATTGTACGAATAAATTAGAATAGATCGTATGAATGAATTAGAATGGATCGTATGAATGAATTAGAATGGATCATGCGAATGAATTAGAATAGATCGTACGAATGAATTAGAATGGATCGTACGAATAAATTAGAATGGATCGTGCGAATGAATTATAATGGATCGTACGAATGAATTAGAATGGATCCACCGAATGAGTTAGAATGGATCATACGAATGACTTCGAATGGATCGTACGAATGAATTAGAATGGATTGTGCGAATGAATTAGAATGGATCGTACGAATGAAGTAGAATGGATCGTACGAATGAATTAGAATGGATCATGCGAATGAATTAGAATCGATCATACGAATGAATTAGAATGGATCGTACGAATGAATTAGATCGTATGAATGAATTAGAATGGATCATACGAATGAATTAAAATGGATACATTCATACGACTGAATTAGAATAGATCGTGCGAATTAGTTAGAATGGATCGTATGAATGAATTTGAATGGATACATTTTTGCGAATGAATCTGAATGGATTGTATAAATGAATTACAATGGATCGTACGAGTGAATTAGAATGGATCGTACGAATAAATTAGAATAGCTCATAGGAATGAATTAGAATGAATCGTATGAATGAATTAGAATGGTTACATTCGTGCGAATGAATTAGAATAGATCGTACGAATGAATTAGAATGGATCGAATGAATGAATTAGAATGGATATACGAATGAATTAGAATGGATCGTACGAATGAATTAGAATGGATACATTCGAGCGAATGAATTAGAATAGATCATAGGAATGAATTAGAATGGATCGTACGAATGAATTAGAATGGATCGTGCGAATAAATTAGAATGGATCATGTGATTGTACGAATGAATTAGAATAGTTACATTCTAATTCATTCGCACAAATGTATGCATTTTAATTCATTCGTATGATCCATTCTAATTTATTCATACGATCCATTCCAATTCATTCGCACGATCCATTCTAATTCATTCGTACGATCCATTCTAATTCATTCGCATGAATATATCTATTCTAATTCATTCGTATGATCCATTCTAATTTATTCACACGATCTATTCTAATTCATTCGTACGATCCATTCTAATTCATTCGTATGATCCATTCTAATTCATTCGCACAAATGTATCATACGAATGAATTAGAATGGATCATGCGAATGAATTAAAATGGATCGTACAAATGAATTAGAATGGATAGTGCGAACGAATTAGAATGGATCGTACGAACGAATTAGAATGGATCGTACGAATGAATTAGAATGGATCGTACGAATGGATTAGAATGGATCGTACGAATCGTACGAATGAATTAGAATAGATTATGCGAATGAATTAGAATGGATCGTACGAATGGATTAGAATGGATCGTACGAATATATCCATTCTAATTCATTTGCACGATCCATTCTAATTCATTCCTATGATCCATTCTAATTCGTTCGTACGATCCATTCTAATTCATTCGTACGATCCATTCTAATTCGTTCATACAATCCATTCTAATTCATTCGCACGAATGTATCCATTTTAATTCATTCGTACAATCCATTCTAATCCATTCGTATGATCCATTCTAATCCATTCGTACGATCCATTCTAATTCATTTGTACGATCCATTCTAATTCATTCTCACAAATGTAACCTTTCTAATTCATTTGTACGATCCATTCTAATTCATTCGTACGATCCATTCTAATCCATTCCTACGATCCATTCTAATTCATTCGCACGAATGTATCCATTCTAATTCATTTGCACGATCCATTCTAATTCATTCCTATGATCCATTCTAATTCATTCGTACGATCCATTCTAATTCATTCGCACAATCCACTCTAATTCATTCCTTTGATCCATTGTAATTCATTCACTCGAATGTATCCATTCTAATTCATTCGTACGATCCATTCTAATTCGTTCATACGATCCATTCTAATCCGTTCGTACGATCCATTCTAATTCGTTCGTACGATCCATTCTGATTCATTCGCACGATCCATTCTAATTCATTCGTACAATCCATTCTAATTCATTCGTATGATCCATTCGTACGATCCATTCTAATTCATTCGTACAATGCGTTCTAATTCGTTCGTACGATCCATTCTAATTCATTCGCACGATCCATTCTAATTCATTTGTACGATCCATTTTAATTCATTCACATGATCCATTCTAATTCATTCGTACAATGCGTTCTAATTCATTTGCTCGAATGTATCCATTCTAATTCATTCGCACGAATGAATTAGAATGGATCGGACGAATAAATTAGAATGGATCATACGATTCATTATAATTCATTCGTACGATCCATTCTAATGCATTCGTACGATTCATTCTAATTCATTCGCATGATCCATTCTAATTCATTCGTACGATCCATTCTTATTCATTCAAACGATTCATTCTAATTCATTCGTACAATCCATTCTAATTTATTCGTACAATCAATTCTAATTCATTCGTACGATCTATTCTAATTCATTCGCACGAATGTAACCATTCTAATTCATTTGTACGATTCATTCTAATTCATTCGTATGAGCATTCTAATTCATTCGTACGATCCATTCTAATTCATTCGTATGATCCATTGTAATTCATTCATACAATCCATTCAGATTCATTCACACAAATGTATCCATTCAAATTCATTCATACGATCCATTTTAATTAATTCGCATGATCTATTCTAATTCAGTCGTATGAATGTATCCATTTTAATTCATTCGTATGATCCATTCTAATTCATTCGTACGATCTAATTCATTCGTACGATCCATTCTAATTCATTCGTACGATCGATTCTAATTCATTCGCACGATCCATTCTAATTCATTCATACGATCCATTCTACTTCATTCGTACGATCCATTCTAATTCATTCGTACGATCCATTCAAATTCATTTGCTCGAATGTATCCATTCTAATTCATTCGTACGATCCATTCTAATTCGTTCGTACGATTCATTCTAATTCATTCGTACGATCCATTCTAATTCGTTCGTACGATTCATTCTAATTCATTCGTATGATCCATTCTAATGCATTCATACGATTTATTCTAATTCATTCGCACGATCTATTCTAATTCATTCGCACGATTCATTCTAATTCATTCGTACGATCCTTTCTAATTCATTTGCACGATCCATTCCAATTCATTCATATGATCCATTCTAATTCATTCGCACGAATGTGTCCATTCTAGTTGATTCGTACGCTCTATTCTAATTCATTCATACGCTCCATTCTTATTCATCGCAGAAATGTATCCATTCTAATTTATTCGTACGATCCATTCTAATGCATTCGTACGATTCATTCTAATTCATTCACACGATCCATTCTAATTCATTCGTATGATCCATTCTAATTTACTTGCATGAATATACGATCCATTCTAATTTATTCGCAAGAATGTATCCATTCTAATTCATTCGCACAGTCCATTCTAATTATCCATTCTAATTCATTCGTACAAATGAATTAGAATGAATTAGAATGGATTGTGCGAATGAATTAGAATGGATCGTATGAATGAATAAGAATGGATCGTACGAACGAATTAGAATTAGAATGGATACATTCGCACGAATGGATATATTCGTGCGAATGAATTAGAATGGATCGTACGAATGAATTAGAATGGATCATATGAAAGAATTAGAATGGATCGTGCGAATGAATTAGAAAGGATCGTACGAATGAATTAGAATGGGTATATTCATTCGAATGAATTAGATTGCATCGTACGAATGAATTTGAATGGATTGTACGAATGAATTAGAATGGATTGTACGAATGAATTAGAATGGATCGTGCGAATGAATTAGAATGGATCATATGAACGAATTAGAATGGATCGTACGAATGAATTAGAATGGATACATTCGAGCGAATGAATTAGAATGGATCGTACGAATGAATTAGAATGGGTCATAGGAATGAATTAGAATGGATCGTACAAATGAATTAGAATGGATCGTACGAATGAATTAGAATAGATACATTCGAGCGAATGAATTAGAATGGATCGTACGAATGAATTAGAATGGATCATAGGAATGAATTAGAATGTATCATGCAAATGAATTAGAATGGATATATTTGTGCGAATGAATTAGAATGGATCGTAGGAATTAGAATGGATCGTACGAACGAATTAGAATGGATCATAGGAATGAATTAGAATGGATCGTGCAAATGAATTAGAACGGATACATTCGTGCGAATGAATTAGAATGGATCGTAGGAATGAATTAGAATGGATCGTACGAATGAATTAGAATGGTTACATTCATTTGTATGAATTAGAATGGATCGTGCGAATGAATTAGAATGGATCGAACGAATGAATTAGCACGATCCATTCTAATTCATTCGTACGATCCACGATCCATTCTAATCCATTCGTAAGATCCATTCTAATCCATTCGTACGATCCATTCTAATTCATTCGCCCGAATGTAACCATTCTAATTCATTCGTACGATCCAATCTAATTCATTCCTACGATCCATTCTAATTCGTTCGTACAATCCATTCTAATTCATTCGTACGATCCATTCTAATCCATTCGTACGATCCATTCTAATTCATTCGTAAGATCCATTCTAATCCATTCGTATGATCCATTCTAATTCATTCGAATGGATCGTACGAATGAATTAGAATGTATCATATGAATGAATTAGAATGGATCGTACGAATGAATTAGAATGGATCGTGCGAATGCATTAGAATGGATCATACGAATGAATTAGAATGGATCGTACGAATGAATTAGAATGGATCGTACGAATGAATTAGAATGGATATATTCGTGCGAATTAATTAGAATGGATCGTGCGAATGAATTATAAAATATCATACGAATGAATTAGAATGGATTGTACGATCCATTCTTATTCATTCCTATGATCCATTCTAATTCATTCGCTCGAATGTATCCATTCTAATTCATTCGTTCGATCCATTCTAATTCATTCGCACGATCCATTCTAATTCATTCATACGAATGTATCAATTCTAATCCATTCGTACGATCTATTCTAATTCATTCGTACGATCAATTCTAATTCATTTGTACGATCCATTCTAATCCATTCGAATGAATTAGATCGTACGAATGAATTAGAATGGATCGTACGAATGAATTAGAATGGATCGTATGAATGGATTAGAATGGATCGTACGAATGGATTAGAATGGATTGTACGAATGAATTAGAATGGATACATTCGAGCGAATGAATTAGAATGGATTGTAGGAATGAATTAGAATGGATTGTACGAATGAATTAGAATGGATACATTCGAGCGAATGAATTAGAATGGATCGTATGAATGAATTTGAACGAATCGTACGAATGAATTAGAATGAATCATACAAATGCATTAGAATGGATCGTACGAATGAATTAGAATAGCCCATACGAATGAATTTGAATGAATCATGCAAATGAATTAGAATGGATACATTCGTGCGAATGAATTAGAATGGATTGTAGGAATGAATTAGAATGGATCGTACGAATGAATTAGAATGGATACATTCGAGCAAATGAATTAGAATGAATCGTACGAATGGATTAGAATGGATCGTACGAATGGATTAGAATGGATCGTACGAATGGATTAGAATGGATCGTACGAATGAATTAGAATGGATACATTTGAGCGAATGAATTAGAATGGATCGTACGAATGAATTAGAATGGATCACTAATTCATTCGTCCGATCCATTCTAATTCATTCGCACGAATATATCCATTCTAATTCATTCGTACGATCCATTCTAATTCATCCGTACGATCCATTCTAATTCATTCGTACGATCCATTCTAATGCATTCGTACGATCCATTCTAATTTATTCGTACGATCCATTCTAATTCATTCATATGATACATTGTAATTCATTCGTACGATCCTTTCGAATGAATTAGAATGGATCATACGAATGGATTAGAATTGACCGTACGAATGAATTAGAATGGATCGTACGAATGGATTAGAATGGATCGTACGAATGAATTAGAATGGATCGTACAAATGAATTAGAATTGATCGTACGAATGAATTAGAATAGGTCGTACGAATGAATTAGAATTGATACATTCGTACGAATGAATTAGAATGGATCGTGCGAATGAATTAGAATGGAACATATGAATGAATTAGAATGGATCATACAAATGAATTAGAATGGATCGAACGAATGAATTAGAATGGATACATTCGAGCGAATGAATTAGAATGGATCGTAGGAATGAATAAGAATGGATCGTACAATCCATTCTAATTCATTCGTATGATCTATTCTAATTCATTCGCACGATCCATTCTAATTCATTCGCACGAATATATCCATTCTAATTCATTCGTACGATCCATTCTAATTCATTCGTAGGATCCATTCTAATGCATTCGTACGATCCATTCTAATTCATTCGTACGATCCATTCTAATTCATTCATATGATACATTCTAATTCATTCGTACGATCCATTCGAATGAATTAGAATGGATCATACGAATGGATTAGAATGGATCGTACGAATGGATTAGAATGGATCGTACGAATAAATTAGAATGCATTCACACAAATGAATTAGATAGGTTACTTTCGTACAATCTAATTCATTCGAATGAATATATCCATTATAATTCATTCGTACGATCCTTTCTAATTCATTCGTACGATCCATTCTAATTAATTCATACGATCCATTCTATACGATCCATTCTATACGATCCATTCTAATTCATTCGTACGATCCATTCTAATTCATTCGTACGATCCATTCTAATTCATTCGTACGATCCATTCTAATTCATTCTCACAAATGTAACCTTTCTAATTCATTTGTATGATCCATTCTAATTCATTCGTACGATCCATTCTAATTCATTCGCACAAATGTATCCTTTCTAATTAATTTGTACGATCCATTCTAATTCATTCGTACGATCCATTCTAATTCATTCGTACGATCATTTCTAATTCATTCGTACGAATGAATTTGAATGGATCGTTCAATTCATTTGCACGATCCATTCTAATTCATTCCTATGATCCATTCTAATTCATTCGTACGATCCTTTCTAATTCATTCGTACGATCCATTCTAATTCGTACGCGAATGAATTAGAATAGATCGTACGAATGAATTAGAATGGATCGTACGAATAAATTAGAATGGATCATGCGAATGAATTAGAATGGATCGTACGAATGAATTAGAATGGAACGTATGAATGAATTAGAATGGATCGAACGAATGAATTAGAATGGATCGTATGAATGAATTAGAATGGATTGTGCGAATGAATTAGAATGGATCGAACAAATGTAACCATTCTAATTCATTCCTACGATCTATTCTAATTTATTCGCTCGAATGTATCCATTCTAATTCATTAGTTTGATCCATTCTAATTCATTCTTACGATCCATTCAAATTCATTCACATGATCCATTCTAATTCATTCGTACGATCCATTCTAATTCATTCTCACGAATGTAACCTTTCTAATTCATTTGTATGATGCATTCCAATTCATTCGTACGACCATTCTAATTCATTCGCACGAATCCGTATAATTCATTCGTACGATCCATTCTAATTCATTCGCACGATAAATTCTAATTCATTTGCACGATCCATTCTAATTCATTCCTATGATCCATTCTAATTCGTTCGTACGATCCATTCTAATTCATTCACTTGAATGTATCCATTCTAATTCATTCGTACGATCCATTCTAATTCATTCGTACGATCCATTCTAATTCATTCGCACGAATGTATCCATTCTAATTCATTTGCACGATCCATTCTAATTCATTCCTATGATCCATTCTAATTCAGTCGTACGATCTATTCTAATTCATTCGCTCGAATGTATCCATTCTAATTCATTCGTACGATCCATTCTAATTCGTTCATACGATCCATTCTAATCTTTTCTAATTCATTCGCATGATCCATTCTAATTCTTTCATATGATCTATTCTAATTCATTCGCACGATCCATTCTAATTCATTTGTACGATCCATTCTTATTCATTCATACGATCCATTCTAATTCATTCGTACAATCCATTCTAATTTATTCGTACAATCCATTCTAATTCATTCGTACGATCTATTCTAATTCATTCGCACGAATGTAACCATTCTAATTCATTCGTACGATTCATTCTAATTGATTCGTATGAGCTATTCTAATTCATTCGTACGATCCATTCTAATTCATTCGTATGATCCATTGTAATTCATTCATACAATCCATTCAGATTCATTCGCACAAATGTATCCATTCAAATTTATTCATACGATCCATTCTAATTAATTCGCACGATCTATTCTAATTCATTTGCACGATTATACAAATGAATTAGAATGGATTGTACGAATGAATTAGAATGGATCGTATGAATGAATAAGAATGGATCGTACGAATGAATTAGAATGGATCGTGCGAATGAATTAGAATGAATCGTACGAATGCATTAGAATGGATCGTACGAATGAATTAGAATGAATCGTACGATCCATTCTAATTTATTCGTCCGATCCATTCTAATTCATTCGTGCGAATGAATTAGAATGGATACATTCGAGCGGATGAATTAGAACGCATTGTACGAATGAATTAGAATGGATCATGTGAATGAATTAAAATGGATCGTACAAATGAATTAGAATGGATAGTCCGAATGAATTAGAATGGATCGTACGAACGAATTAGAACGCATTGTACGAATTAATTAGAATGGATCGTACGAATGGATCATACGAATGAATTAGAATGGATTGTACGAATGAATTAGAATGGATCGTGCGAATGAATTAGAATGGATCGTACGAACGAATTAGAATGGATCGTACAATCTATTCTAATTCATTCTAATGCATTCGTACAATTCAGTCTAATTCATTCGCACGATCCATTCAAATTAGTTTGATCCATTCTAATTTATTCGTACAATCCAGTCTAATTCATTCGCACGATCCATTCTAATTCATTCGCACGAATGTATCCATTCTAATTCATTCGTACGATCCAATCTAATTCATTCGTATGATCCATTCTAATTCGTTCGTATGATCCATTCTAATTCGTTCGTACGATCCATTCTAATTCATTCGTACGATCCATTCTAATTTATTCGTACGATCATGCGAATGAATTAGAATGGATCGTAGGAATGAATTAGAACGGATCGTACGAATGAATTAGAATGGTTACATTCGTGCGAATGAATTAGAATGGATCATAGGAATGAATTAGAACGGATCGTGCGAATAAATTAGAAATTATCGTACGAATGAATTAGAATGGATTATACAAATGAATTAGAAAGGATACATTTGTGCGAATGAATTAGAATAGATCGTACGAATGAATTAGAATGGATCATACAAATGAATTAGAAAGGTTACATTCGTGAGAATGAATTAGAATGGATCGTACGAATGAATAAGAATGGATCGTATGAATGAATTAGAATGGATCATACAAATGAATTAGAAAGGATCGTATAGAATGGATCGTATGAACGAATTAGAATGGATCGTACGAATGAATTAGAAAGGATCGTACGAATGAATTAGAATGGATATATTCATTCGAATGAATTAGATTATACGAATGTAACCTTTCTAATTCATTTGTGCGAATGCATTCTAATTCATTTGCACGATCCATTCTAATTCATTCCTATGATCCATTCTAATTCATTCGCACGATCCATTCTAATTAGAAAGGTTACATTCGAGCGAATGAAATAGAATAGATCGTACGAATGAATTAAAATGGATCATACGAATGAACTAGAATGGATCGTGCGAATGAATTAGAATGGATCGTATGAACAAATTAGAATGGATCGTACGAATGAATTAGAAAGGATCGTACGAATGAATTAGAATGGATATATTCATTCGAATGAATTAGATTGTACGAATGTAACCTTTCTAATTCATTTGTGCGAATGCATTCTAATTCATTTGCACGATCCATTCTAATTCATTCCTATGATCCATTCTAATTCATTCGCATGATCCATTCTAATTAGAAAGGTTACATTCGAGCGAATGAAATAGAATAGATCGTAGGAATAAATTAGAATGGATCATACGAATGAATTAGAATGGATCGTGCGAATGAATTAGAATGGATCGCACGAATGAATTTGAATGGATCGTACGAATGAATTAGAATGGTTACATTCGTGCGAATGAATTAGAATGGATAGTACGAATGAATTAGAATGGATCATGCGACTGAATTAGAATGGATCGTACGAATGAATTAGAATGGATCGTGCGAATGAATTAGAATGGATCATACGAATGAATTATAATGGATCATATGAATGATCGTACGAATGTATCCATTCTAATTTATTTGCATGATCCAATCTAATTCATTCGTACGATCCATTCTAATTCATTCCTACGATCCATTCTAATTCATTCGCACGAATGTATCCATTCTAATTCATTTGCACGATCCATTCTAATTCATTACTATGATCCATTCTAATTCATTCGTACGATCCATTCTAATTCATTCGCACGAACATATCCATTCTAATTCATTCGTACGATCCATTCTAATTCATTCGTACGATCCATTCTAATTCATTCTCACAAATGTAACCTTTCTAATTCATTTGTACGATCATTTCTTATTGATTCGTACGATCCATTCTAATTCATTCTCACAAATATAACCTTTCTAATTCATTTGTACGATCCATTCTAATTTATTCGTACGATCCATTCTAATCCATTCGTACGATCCATTCTAATTCATTCGCACGAATATAACCATTCTAATTCATTCGTACGATCCATTCTAATTCTTTCCTACGATCCATTATAATTCATTCGCACAAATGTATCCATTCTAATTCATTTGCACGATCCATTCTTATTCATTCCTATGATCCATTCTAATTCATTCGTACGATCCATTCTAATTCATTCGCTCGAATGTATCCATTCTAATTCATTCGTACGATCCATTCTAATTCGTTCGTACGATCCATTCTTATTCATTCGTACGATCCATTCTAATTCATTCGTACGATCCATTCTAATTCATTCGCACGATCCATTCTAATTCATTCGCACAAATGTATCCATTCTTATTCCATACGTACGATCCATTCTAATTCATTTGTACGATCTATTCTAATTCATTCGTACGATCCATTCTAATAGATACATTCGAGCGAATGAATTAGAATGGATCATATGAACGAATTAGAATGGATCGTACGAATGAATTAGAATGGATACATTCGTACGATCCATTCTAATTCATTCGTACGATCCATTCTAATCCATTCGTACGATCCATTCTAATTCATTCGTA
Source organism: Chamaelirium japonicum (assembly GCA_947650365.1). NCBI lineage: Eukaryota > Viridiplantae > Streptophyta > Magnoliopsida > Liliales > Melanthiaceae > Chamaelirium > Chamaelirium japonicum. The sequence goes on along the minus strand of OX393552.1, from coordinate 47,870,302 downwards.
CATTCCATTCTAATTCATTCGTACGATCCATTCTAATTCATCCATTCTAATGCATTCGTAAGATTCATTCTAATTCATTCGTACGATCCATTCTAATTCATTCGTATGATCCATTCTAACTCATTTTAGAATGGATCGTACGTACGATCCTTTCTAATTCATTTGTATGATCCATTCTAATTCATTCATACGATCCATTCTAATTCATTCGCACGAATGAATTAGAGTAGATCGTGCGCGAATGAATTAGAATGGATACATTCGTGCGAATGAATTAGAATTGATTGTACGAATGAATTAGAATGGATCGTGCAAATGAATTAGAATGAATCATACGAATGAATTAGAATGAATCGTACGAATGAATTAGAATGGATACATTTGTACGAATAAATTAGAATGGATTGTACGAATGAATTAGAATGGATACATTCTTGTGAATAAATTAGAATAGATCGTATATTCATGCAAATAAATTAGAATGGATCATACGAATGAATTTGAATGGATCGTGCGAATGAATTAGAATGAATCGTACGAATGCATTAGAATGGATCGTACGAATGAATTAGAATGAATCGTACGATCCATTCTAATTCATTCCTCCGTTCCATTCTAATTCATTCGCACGAATGTATCCATTCTAATTCATTCGTACAATCCATTATAATTCATTCGCACGATCCATTCAAATTCATTCGTATGATCCATTCTAATTCATTCCTATGATCCATTCTAATTCATTCGTACGATCCATTCTAATTCATTCGTACGATCCATTCTAATACGACCCATTCTAATTCATTCGTACGATCCATTTTAATTCATTCATACGATCCATTCTAATTCATTCGTATGATCCATTCTAACTCAGTCGTATGAATGTATCCATTTTAATTCATTCATACGATCCATTCTAATTCGTATGATCCATTCTAATCCATTCGTACGATCCATTCTAATCCATTCGTACGATCCATTCTAATTTATTCGCACAAATGTAACCATTCTACTTCATTCGTACGATCCATTCTAATTCATTCCTACAATCCGTTCTAATTCAATCGCAAGATCCTTTCTAATTCGTTCGTACGGTACATTATAATTCATTCGTACGATCCATTTTCATTCATTCGCACGATCCATTCTAATTCATTCGTACAAATGTATCCATTCTAATTCATTCGTACGATCCATTCTAATTCATTAGCACAAATGTATCCTTTCTAATTCATTTGTACGATCCATTCTAATTCATTCGTACGATCCATTCTAATTCATTCATACGATCTTTTCTAATTTATTCGCACGATCCGTTCTAATTCATTCCTATGATCCATTCTAATTCATTCGCACGAATGTAACCATTCTAATTCATTCGTACGATCCATTCTAATTCATTCCTACGATCCATTCTAATTCATTCGCATGATCATACGAATGAATAGAATGGATCGTACGAATGAATTAGAATGGATCGTACGAATGAATTAGAATGGATACATTTGTGCGAATGAATTAGAATGGATCATGCGAATGAATTAGAATGGATCATAGGAATGATTTAGAATGGATCGTGCAAATTAATTAGAATGGATCATACGAATGAATTAGAATGGCTCGTACGAATGAATTAGAATGGATACATTCGTGCGAATGAATTAGAATGGATCGGACGAATGAATTAGAATGGATACATTTGTACGAATGAATTAGAATGGATCGTGAGAATGAATTAGAATGGATCGTACGAATGAATTAGAATGGATCATGCTAATGAATTAAAATGGATCATAAGAATGAATTAGAATGGATCGTACGAACGAATTAGAATAGATCGTACGAACGAATTAGAATGGATAGTACGAACGAATTAGAATGGATCGTACGAATGAATTACAATGGATCGTGCGAATGAATTAGAATTGATCATACAAATGAATTAGAATGGATCGTACGAATGAATTAGAATGGATTGTGCGAATGAATTAGAATGGATTGTACGAATGAATTAGAATGGATATATTTGAACGAATAAATTAGAATGGATCATACGAATGAATTAGATTGGATCGTACGAATGAATTAGAATGGTTACATTCGTGCGAATGAATTAGAATGGATCATAGGAATGAATTAGAACGGATCGTGCGAATAAATTAGAAAAGATCGTACGAATGAATTAGAATGGATCGTACGAATGAATTAGAATGGATCGTACAAATGAATTAGAAAGAATACATTTGTGCGAATGAATTAGAATGGATCGTACGAATGAGTTAGAATGGATACATTTGTACGAATGAATTAGAATGGATCGTGCGAATGAATTAAAATGGATCGTACAAATGAATTATAATGTACCGTGCGAATGAATTAGATAGGATCTTGCGATTGAATTAGAACGGATTGTAGGAATGAATTAGAATGGATTGTACGAATGAAGTAGAATGGTTACATTTGTGCGAATGAATTAGAATGGATCGTATGAAAGGATTAGAATGGATCGTACGAAAGGATTAGAATGGATCGTACGAATGGATTAGAATGGATCGTACAAATTAGAATAGATCGTACGAATGAATTAAAATGGATACATTCATACGACTGAGTTAGAATGGATCGTACGAATGAATTAGAATGGATCGTATGAATGAATTAGAATGGATCGTACAAATGAATTAGAATGGATCGTATTAAAATGGATCGTACGAATGAATTAGAATGGATCGTACGAATGAATTAGAATGGATCGTAGGAATGAATTAGAATGGATCATATGAATGAATTAAAATGGATCGTGCGAATGAATTAGAATGGATTGTACGAATGAATTAGAATGGATACATTCGTGCGAATGAATTAGAATGGATCGGACGAATGAATTAGAATGGATCGTACGATTCATTCTAATTCATTCGTACGATCCATTCTAATGCATTCGTACGATTCATTCTAATTCATTCGCAAGATCCATTCAAATTCATTCGTATGATCCATTCTAATTTATTTGCACGAATATACGATCCATTCTAATTTATTCACAAGAATGTATCCATTCTAATTCATTCGTACAATCCATTCTAGTTTATTCGTACAAATGTATCCATTCTAATTCATTCGTACGATCCAGTTTAATTCATTCGTACGATTCATTCTAATTCATTTGCACGATCCATTCTAATTCATTCGTATGATCAATTCTAATTCATTCGCACGAATATATCCATTCTAATTCATTTGCACAATCCATTCTAATTCATTCGCACGATCCATTCTAATTCATTCGTATGATCCATTCTAATTCATTCAATGAATTAGAATGGATACAATCGTGCGAATGAATTAGAATGGATCGGACGAATAAATTAGAATGGATCGTACGAATGAATTAGAATGGATCGTACAAATGAATTAGAATGGATCATACGAATGAATTAGAATGGATCGTATATTCGTCCATTCTAATTCATTTGTACGATCCATTCTAATTCATTTACATGAATGTATCCATTCTAATTCATTTGTACGATCCATTCTAATTCGTTCGTACGATCCATTCTATTGCGTTCGTATGATTCATTCTAATTCATTCATACAATCCATTCTAATTCATTCGCACAAATGTATCCATTCTAATTCATTCGTATAATCCATTCTAATGCATTCGTACGATCCATTCTAATCCATTCGTACGATCCATTCTAATTCATTCGTACGATCCATTCTAATTCATTCTCACAAATGTAACCTTTCTAATTCATTTGTATGATCCATTCTAATTCATTCGTACGATCCATTCTAATAATCCATTCCTATGATCCGTTCAAATTCATTCGCACGATACATTCTAATTCATTTGCACGATCCATTCTAATTCATTCTAATTAGAAAGGTTACATTCGAGCTAATGAAATAGAATAGATCGTAGGAATGAATTAGAATGGATCATACGAATGAATTAGAATGGATCGTGCGAATGAATTAGAATGGATTGTACGAATGAATTAGAATGGATACATTCGTGCGAATGAATTAGAATGGATCGTACGAATGGATTATAATGGATCGTACGAATGAATTAGAATGGATTGTATGAATGAATTAGAATGAATACATTCGTACGAATGAATTAGAATGGATCGTACGAATGGATTAGAATGGATCGTACGAATGAATTAGAATGGATCGTATGAACGAATTAGAATGGATTGTACGAACGAATTAGAATGGATCATATGAATGAATTAGAATGGATCGTACGAATGAATTAGAATGGATACATTCGTGCGAATGAATTAGAATGGATCGAACGAATGAATTAGACTAGATCGCACGAATAAATTAGAATGGATACATTCGTGCGAATGAATTAGAGTGGATTGTGCGAATGAATTAGAACGGATTGTGCGAATAAATTATATGGATCGTGCGAATGAATTAGAATGGATCGTACGAATGAATTAGAATGGATACATTCGTGCGAATAAATTGGAATGGATCGTACGAATGGATTAGTATGGATCGTACGAATGAATTAGAATGGTTACATTCATTCTAATTCATTCGTACAATCCATTCTAATTTATTCGTACTAATGTATCCATTCTAATTCATTCGTACGATCCATTCAAATTCATTCGTACGAATGTATCCATTCTAATTCATTCGTACGATCCATTCTAATTCATTCATATGATCCATTCTAATTCGTTCGTACGATCCATTCTAATTCGTTCGTACGATCCATTCTAATCCATTCGTACGATCCATTCTAATCCATTCGTACGATCCATTCTAATCCATTCGTACGATCCATTCTAATTCATTCGCACGAATGTATCCTTTCAAATTCATTTGCACGATCCATTCTAATTCATTCCTATGATCTATTCTAATTCATTCATACGATCCATTCTAATTCATTCGCTCGAATGTATCCATTCTAATTCATTCGTACAATCCATTCTAATTCGATCATACGATCCATTCTAATTCGTTCGTACGATCCATTCTAATCCATTCGTACGATCCATTCTAATCCATTCTTACGATCCATTCTAATCCATTCGTACAATCCATTCTAATTCATTCGTACGATCCATTCTAATTCATTCGTACGATCCATTCCAATTCATTCGCACAAATGTATCCATTTTAATTCATTCGTACGATCCGTTCTAATTCATTCGCACGATCCATTCTAATTCATTCGTACGATCCATTCTAATTCATTCGTACGATCTATTCTAATTCATTCGCATGATCCATTCTAATTCATTCGTACGATCCATTCTAATTCATTCGTACAATCCATTCTAATTCATTCGTACGATCCATTCTAATTCATTCCTACGATCTATTCTAATTCATTCGCTCGAATGTATCCATTCTAATTCATTCGCACGAATGTATCCATTCTAATTCATTCATACGATCCATTCTAATTCATTCGTACAATCCATTCTAATTCATTCGCACGAATGGATCTATTCTAATTCATTCGTGAGAATGAATTAGAATGGATCGTACAAATGAATTAGAATGGATTGCACGAATGTATCCATTCTAATCCATTCGTACGAATGGATTAGAATGGATCGTATGATCCATTCTAATCCATTCGTACGATCCATTGTAATTCATTCATACAATCCATTCAGATTCATTCGCACAAATGTATCCATTCTAATTCATTTGTACGATCCAATCTAATTCATTCGCACGATCCATTCTAATTCATTCGTACGATCTATTCTAATTCATTTTCACGAATGTATCCATTCTAATTCATTCGTACGATCCATTCTAATTCATTCGTACGAACCATTCTAATCCATTCGTACGATCCATTCTAATTCATTCGTAAAATCCATTAAAATTCATTCGTACGATCCATTCAAATCCATTCGTACGATCCATTCTAATTCATTCGCTCGAATGTATCCATTCTAATTCATTCGTACGATCCATTCTAATTCGTTCATACGATCCATTCTAATTCGTTCGTACGATCCATTCTAATTCATTCGTACGATCCATTCTAATTCATTTGCACGAATGTATCGTACGAATGGATTAGAATGGATCGTACGAATGGATTAGAACGCATTGTATGAACGAATTAGAATAGATACATTTGTGCGATTGAATTAGATTGCATTCTTATTTATTCATTAATTCTTTCGTACGCTCCATTCTTATTCATCGCACAAATGTATCCATTCTAATTCATTCATACGATCCATTCTAATTCACTCGCACGAATGTAACCATTCTAATTCATTCGCACGATCCATTCTAATTCATTCGTACGATCCACTCTAATTCATTCTCACAAATGTAACTTTTCTAATTCATTTGTACGATCCATTCTAATTCATTCGTACAATCCATTCTAATTCATTCGTACGATCCATTCTAATTAATTCGCACAATCCATTCTAATTCATTCGCACGAATGTATCCATTCTAATTCATTTGTACGATCCATTCTAATTCATTCGTACGATCCATTCTAATTCATTTGCATGATCCATTCGTACGATCCATTCTAATCCATTCGTACGATCCATTCTAATTCATTCGCACGAATGTATCCATTCTAATTAGAATGGATTATGCGAATGAATTAGAATGGATCGTATGAACGAATTAGAATGGATCGTACGAATGAATTAGAATGGATCGTGCGAATGAATTAGAATGGATCGTACAAATGAATTAGAATGGATACATTTGTGCGAATGAGTTAGAATGGATCGTGCGAATGAATTAGAACGATCCATTCTAATTCATTCGTATGATCCATTCTAATTCATTCCTACGATCTATTCTACTTCATTCGCTCGAATGTATCCATTCTAATTCATTCGTTTGATCCATTCTAATTCATTCGTACGATCCATTGTATTTCATTCATACAATCCATTCAGATTCATTCGCACAAATGTATCCATTCAAATTCATTTGCACGATCCATTCTAATTCATTCCTACGATCCATTTTAATTCAATCGCATGATCCATTCGTACGATCCATTCTAATTCGTTCGTACGATCCATTCTAATTCGTTCGTACGATCCATTCTAATTCATTCGCACGATCGATTCTAATTCATTTGTACGATCAATTTTAATTCATTCGCATGATCCATTCTAATTAATTCGTACAATGCATTCTAATTCATTCGCATAATCCATTCGTACGATCCATTCTAATCCATTCTTACGATCCATTCTAATTCATTCGTACGATCCATTCTAATTTGTTCGTATGATCCATTCTAATTCATTCGCACGATCCATTCTAATTCATTCGGTCTAATGTATCCATTTTAATTTGTTCGTACGATCCATTATAATTCGTTCCTACGATCCATTCTAATTCGTTCGTACAATCCATTCTAATTCATTCGCACGATCCATTCTAATCCATTCGTACGATCCATTCTAATTCATTCGTACAAATGAATTAGAATGGATCATATGAATGAATAAGAATGGATCGTACGAATGAATTAGAATGGATCGTGCGAATGAATTAGAATGAATCATACGAATGTATTAGAATGGATACATTCGTGCGAATGAATTAGCATGGATCGTACGAATGAATTAGAATGGATCGTACGAACGAATTAGAATGAATAAGAATGGATCGTGCGAACGAATTAGAATGGATCGTACGAACGAATTAGAATGGATCGTATGAACGAATTAGAATGGATCGTACAAATGAATTAGAATGGATACATTCGAGCGAATGAATTAGAATGGATCGTACGAATGAATTAGAATGGATCATAGGAATGAATTAGAATGGATCGTGCAAATGAATTAGAATGGTTACATTCGTGCGAATGAATTAGAATGGATCGTACGAATGGATTAGAATGTGTTCGGGGGATTTTTCGCTGGTCCGTGCGGGCTGCCTGCAAGACAAAGAAAAGAGAACGTGAGAACGGCTGGCTCCCTTAGGAGCGCAGACCCTCCGACGCTCAAGTCAGTCACAGTGGCACAACGGCGAGCTGTAATGGACCAAAGAGGAAGGAAAAAGGATTTCGAACCTGTACTATGGAGCCTGGGGGTGAGCATTTATAGCAATCGGCGGCCTATCGTACCCCGACACGTGGAGATTCTTCCAGGGCTTTCTAGACCCCCACGATCTGACCCGCGTGGGTCTGACAGTCCTTGGTACTCGCGCCCTGACATTTTGTCGTCAAGCCTGCCAGACGGTTGGAGTGGGGGAGGGAATATTTCTTGTCGTGGCCAGGTGGCCATTCTGGAGTATTCAAGTCTGGGCGGTCTCGGGTGGGGGGAGCAAAGGTAAGCTCGCCCGGCACCGCTCTGTCCTTTCGTCCATATTTATCAAGAGTCGGACCTCGCGGGAACAACCTCTTCGATAAACAGGGGTCGGGGCGAGCTTGGGCGAGCTCCGGAGCGAGCTAAGCGAGCTCCTGAACGAGCTTGGCGAGCTCCTTAGCGAGCTAAGCGAGCTCCTGAACGAGCTTGGCGAGCTCCTTAGCGAGCTTAGGCGAGCTCAGGGGCGAGCTTGGCGGGCTCCCGGGCGAATTCCCCACCCCTTGGAATCCTAGGGTCTATGAGATCCATAGGCAAGGGCGAACTTGGGCGAGCTCTGGCGAGCTCCTTGCGAGATGCCTTGGGCGAGCTCTGGCGAACTCCTTGCGAGCTGCCTTGGGCGAGCTCTGGCGAGCTCCTTGCGAGCTGTGGGGCGAGCTCCTTGCGAGCTGTTCGGGCGAGCTCCTTGCGAACTGTGGGCGAGCTCCTTGCGAGCTGTTCTGATGCATGACGATCTAATTCCCGCTGCTTCTGCCAGTGCATTCTCGTGCGGGCTGGGCGAGCTCCCGAACGAGCTTGGACGACCTCCTGAGAGAGTTTGATCGTCTCCCGAGCGAGCTCTTGGCCTTCGGTCCCTTCAGCCCAATGTGGATCTCGCGCCACTGTCAAGATGATTCGATGAGTACGGGGGAGCGAACTCCTGCGGGGCCTAGGAGGGGCGAGCTGCACTCAGATACAAGGTGTCCATCCAGCTCCCCGCGGGAGCGAGCTCCTGATGGGCTGGGAGGGGTGAGCTGCACTCAGATACAAGGTGTCCATCCAGCTCCCTACTGGGGTGAGCTCCTGATGGGCTGGGAGGGGCGAGCTGCACTCAGATACAAGGTGTCCATCCAGCTCCGAGCTCCTGATGGGCTGGGAGGGCGAGCTCCCTGCGAGCTTAAATGGGGCATGCTCGGCTTCCGAGGGTTCCAGCTCCTGGACGGGCTTCCTCGAGAACTCTATCTCCGATGTGCTCTGCAAGGCTATCCAAGATATGTTGTTTCTGGCTAACCCCAACATTACCCCCTCCTGAGGGAGCGATCGAGGGAACTCGACGCTTGCTCAGGAGTTTTAGCGAGCTCCTATCCCTAGTAATGTGCCTGATATCAATGTCTGCTGCAACATTTTTCGGGCGGGGCGGAGATAGTTGCGATGGCGGCCTGCGCCGAGAACTTTGACTGCCAGTATTTCACAAACGCTGGGCGGACCGGGAGCGTCAGTCACGAGCGATCTCCTTCCGGTGCGAGCTTGCCACACGGGTCAGGGTCTGCGTCGGGCGAGCTGCGGGCTCCAGTCGGGAGCGATCTGCGCCGAGAGTTTTGACTCCCAGTATTTCACAAGCGCTGGGCGGACCGGGAGCATCAGCCACGAGCGATCTCCTTCCGGTGCGAGCTTGCCACACGGGTCAGGGTCTGCGTCGGGCTAGCTGCGGGCTCTAGTCGGGAGCGATCTGCGCCGAGAGTTTTGACTCCCAGTATTTCACAAACGCTGGGCGGGCCGGGAGCGTCAGCCATGAGCGATCTCCTTCCGATGCGAGCTTGTCACATGCGGTCAGGGTCTGCCTCGAGCGAGCTACGGGCACCTGCCGCGAGCGATCTTGTGACTTGGGTATCGCACCAAATCTCCATCGGTCACTTCACCTTGAATGCGGCGCGAGGCTCAACGCTGATACGGCGAATCTCATCATGAGGTCCCGATCGGCGTGAGACACGTGTCTCCTCCTCATTCGGTCTTCTTTTGTCAGTAAATGGTAATGTCGGCGCCGGCGCAGCTTTTTCCACGCGTGGCCCACGCGGCACTGCCTGTTTGGCGAAGGGCGAGCTGTCACTTCGATTGCCGTCACGTCGCCTCGCCGCGCGTGCTTGGGCATTAACTTCGGATCGATTCACTTGTCTCTCACTTGCCTATAAATAGGGGACGGGGGGCGATTTTTACCGCTGCGTGAAAACAGCTCTCCCTTCTCCCATAACTTTCTCAGCTCGCAACTCGCTAGCGCCCTCTCGTTCTCATGGCTTCCTCTGCTGCCGCTTCTTCTTCAGTCGCTGCTGCTGCTGCTGCGACCTCTCGGGAGGAGCCTCTCAACGTCGCCCCCATCTCGGTGCTCGCCCCGGGCACCGAGAGAGAGGTTCCTCCCAAGGAACCCGCCGTCCTCTGGTTCAACGACATCGGGGGCATGCCCGTCTCCGAGAGTCTACGGACAGCGGCGGGTATCCCTCTAGAGCTCGCTGTTCGCCCCTTCCCGAGATCGGGGAGACCGCTCTCCGGAACCGCGATCTCCGTGGGGCAAATATGGTCAGGGCTTCGACTGCCCCTGAACCACCTTGCCAGTGAGCTCCTGGAGTTGGCGGGCTTATGCCCCGCCCAGCTCCCAGGCAACTCGTGGGGGATTCTCTACGGGCTTTCTCAGATCGAGGAAGCCCTTAACGTGAGGATCCCCCTGGCCTATCTCCTGAAGAAGTGGTCCCTCAAGCATTTAAGAGAACCAAAAGACTTCAAAAAGACTTCAAAAACTCGATAGTCTCTGAGCCCGGAAAACATTTAAGCGAACCAAAAGACTTCAAAAACTTCCCTACACTCAGAGACTTAAACCATTTTTATTTTTAAAGGAAACTAATAAGTGCTAGCTGCCCCCTGCCCGGTTAATTCCTCTCGATGATCCTGTTCGGCGGGCTCGCCCTTTGAGGGGTTTGCCAACGCCAGGATGCTTCCGTTCATGGCGGGTGAACGCGAAGGATCCTGGTTAGGTTTAGAGTCCACTAGGCAGCGGACTTCCCCGGGAAGCTCAAGGTCGCCCACTGGCTGCCTCTGAGGATCCCGGTCTTGCTTTAAGTCCGCACAGCGGCGGACTGCCCCGGGAAGCTCAAGGTCGCCCACTGGCTGCCTCTGAGGATCCCGATTTTGCTTTAAGTCCGCGCAACGGCGGACTGCACACTATAGATCATGCGGGCTCTGTCTGCGCCGAGCTTCCTAGTTCAATTGTTGAAAACCTCTATCGTTCATTCACAACTTCTTCAGAATTTACAAAAATTTCTTTAGGCATAGAACTTGCGAAGGTGCAGAGCGTTCCAAGGTCGCTCTAACAGGTCGCCTCCTGCGGTCATCAACCGGTAAGCCCCCGAGTTTCCTGCTTCGTGTATTATGTATGGGCCTTCCCAGTTCGCCGCGAGCTTTCCTGCATTAGGCACTTGCGTGTTTGCAAACACCTTTCTCATCACCAGATCGCCGGCCTTGAACGCCCGATGGCGGACTCTTTTGTCATAGGCGCGCTTCATCTCTTATCTGTATCCGGCAAGGTGTAGATTGGCGCGCTCTCGTCTTTCTTCGAGCTGATCAAGGGAGTCGACGAGCAGTTTGTCGTTGTCGACCTCCGCCGACGCGAGCCTTCTTTCAGTGGGCAGCTCGGCCTCTATGGGTAGCACGGCTTCGCAACCAAAAGTGAGACTAAAAGGGGATTCGTTAGTTGAGCGACGTGGAGTAGTGCGATAGGCCCACAAGACTCCGTCGAGCTCCTGCTCCCACAATCCTTTTTTCCCTTCCAGCCTCTTCTTGAGGTTGTCCAAGATCACGCGATTCGTTGCTTCGGCCTGCCCGTTGCTTTGAGGGTACCTTGGGGAAGAGAATCTTAGGTCGACTCCATATTCCACACAAAAGCTTCTGATTAAGTGATTGTCGAACTGGCGACCATTGTCGGTGATAAGTATCCGAGGCAGACCGAACCGACAGAAAATATTCTTCCACAGGAAGTCTTTTACCTGCTTCTCGCCTATCTTGGCTAGCGGGACCGCTTCCACCCATTTGGTGAAGTAGTCCATAGCTACTAGGATGAATTTCTTTTGCCGGGCTGACACAGGGAAAGGTCCCACAATGTCAAACCCCCATTGCTGGAAAGGCCAGGGGCTCGCCAGAGGATGCAGTTCTTCTGCGGGCATATGGTTCGTGGTGGCGTGCTTCTGGCATTGGATGCACCTCTGGGCGACCTTCAAAGCGTCTTGTTCCAGAGTGGGCCACCAGTATCCTTGCCTTCGTACTTTCGCAGCTAGAGACCGCCCACCAGCGTGGTTTCCCAGCTCGCCAGAGTGGATACAATTCAGTACTTCTTCAGTCTCCGGGCTCTCGATGCAACGGAGACTTGGCCCGCCAAAAGATCTTCGAAAAAGGCGATCCCAGCGAATGAGGTAGCGCCCAGCGCATTTCTCCACTCGCCGGGCTTTCTCTCTATCCTCTGGAAGCTCGCCCTTCTGGAGAAAACGAAGAATGGGGGCGGTCCACCCGCTGGGTGGTACGTCAGCGGAGACTTGGTTAACAGCGGGCTCCATCAGTTGGAGCCAAGACTGATTTTGGACTTCGATGAGAATCTGGCGAGCCTCTGATGTTCCCAGCAAAGAGGCGGCGTTTGCCAAAGCATCAGCTCGCCTATTATCGGCTCGTGGAATTTGCTCAAATGAGATCTTTTCAAACTCCGCGGCCTTGTGCTTCACCAGATCCACATAGCCCGCCATTCGTGCATCCCGAGAGGCGTACTCCCCATTGATTTGGCAAATAATTAGCTGGGAATCGCTAAAGACCTTCAAGCGTTTGGCGCCTACCTCTTGAGCGAGCTCCAGGCCAGCCAGCAGCGCCTCGTATTCTGCCTCATTGTTGGTAGCTGCGAAATCCAGTCGGACTGATTTTTCCAGAAGTACCGATTGGGCGATCAGTGCGACCCCGATCCCAGCCCCCGAAGCGTTGGAGGATCCATCGACGAATAATTCCCAGGCCGCCTCCTCTGAACGCCTAGTTTGAGGAAGCTCGCCTTGGTTGTCCAAGAACCTCGCCTTCCCAGGGTGTGCCTCAGTTGGCTCATCTTCCTGGTACTGGATCGGTTCTTCTATAGGGAAGTCCGCCAAGAAATCGGCGAGAACCTGTCCTTTGACAGCAACTCGCGGGACATACTCCAAACCATAGGCGGCGAGCTCGGCGGACCAACGGTAGAGCCTGCCAGCTACCGAGGGCCTGGAGAGCGCGCTCTTTAGAGGGTGCTCTGTGATGATCTTGACAGGGTGGGCCGAGAAGTAGGGGTGGAGCTTTCTCGCGGTAAGGACCAAGGCCAGTGCGACCTTCTCGATTGGTCGATACCGGAGCTCGGCGGGGAGCATTGTGTGGCTTACAAAGTACACAGGCCGCTCCACCTTGGCTTCCTTCACCACCAAGACCCCGCTCACCGCATTCTCAGTGACCGCAAGATACACGCCGAGTTCGGTGCCCTCTTTGGGTGCTGCTAAGATCGGTGGGCTCGCCAGGTAGTCTTTGATCTTCTGGAAGGCGTGCTCGCACTTCTCATCCCAACAAATGCTCGCTCCTTTTCGTAGCAGCTCAAAAAGGGGTCGGCAGCTGTCTGAGGATTTGGAGATGAACCGATTGAGCGCGGCGATTCGCCCGCTCAATCTCTGGACTTCCTGCCGGGTCCTCGGCGCGGGCATTTCGACAAGTGCTCGGATTTGCCCCGGGTCGGCCTCGATCCCCCTGTGGGTGACCAGGTACCCGAGGAATTTCCCCGAAGTCACCCCGAATGCGCACTTCGCCGGATTCAACCTCATTTGGTACTTTCTTAGTATCTCGAAGGTTTCTCGGAGATCGGCAACATGCCCCTCTCGCTCCCGACTCTTCACCAGGAGGTCGTTTACATAAACTTCGACGTTTCTGCCGATCTGATCTTTAAACATCTGAGTGACTAGCCTTTGGTAGGTCGCTCCAGCGTTTTTAAGCCCGAACGGCATCACTCGATAGCAGTACAACTTCTGGTAGCCCGCTCCCGAGTAGAAGGCGGTCTTCTCCTGATCGTCGGCGTGGAGAGGTATCTGGTTATACCCAGAATATCCATCCATGAAGGACAGGGCCTGGAACCCGACAGCTGCGTCGACCAGTGCGCCTATTCTCGGAAGAGGAAATCCGTCCTTCGGGCATGCCTTGTTGAGGTCGGAGAAGTCAATACACACCCTGACCGCTCCGCTCTTCTTAGGCACCGCCACGATATTGGAGATCCACTCGGGGAAGTGCGCCTCGCGGATGAAGCCGGCTCGCTCCAGCTTGTCTATCTCCGCCGCCACTGAAGCGGACTTCGCAACGGGTATGTGCCGAGCTTTCTGCTTGACCGGCGGGAACTCCTTCATGGTGTGCAGACGATGACAGGCGACCTCCGGGTCGATCCCTGGCATGTCCGCGAAGCTCCAGGCGAATACGTCACGGTATTCCCTGAGTAAGTTGGTTATGGCCAGGACCTCGCCCTTGGTTAGCGAGGTTCCGAGGCTAACAATTCTTGGCCCTTCTTTGCCGCCAAGGTCGACCTCTTGAAGTGGTTCGGCAATTGGTAAACTTCCTCTCTTGGGGGTTGTCGGGCGACCTCCCTCCTCCAACTTGAGGTCCACACCGCTCCCACCCGGGGGTGGAGTAGGGGACTTAAGCGAGGAGGCCTTCAGCGGGCTCCCCCATAGCTCGCTCGTTGCGGGCGGTAATTGCTAGGAGGGTGCGGGCCTCTTGGCCTCGGCGACCTCCATGTCCATGAGGTGAAGGACATCCTGCTCGCATCGGGTAGCGGCTACCTGATCCCCCCGAATTACTACGACCCCGCTCGCGGTCGGGAATTTGAGGGCCTGATGGTTGGGTGAAGCTACCGCCTTCATTTGCCTTAGCCAAGGCCGCCCAAGGATGGCGTTAAATGCGGAACTTCCATCCACTACCGCGAAGCGGACTTGGCGAGCCTCCGGGCTAGCGGTCACCGTAAGGGTTATCTCCCCTGCCACTCTGGCGACCTCTCCGGTGAACCCACTGAGGGAGCTCGTCGAGGGAGACAGGTCGGCGAGTCTCAAACCCATTCGTAGGTAGGCCGACAGAAAAAGGATGTCCACGGCGCTCCCCGGATCAACCAGAGCTCGCCTCACCTCGATGTTAGCCATCATCAGGCGTATGACGAGGGGGTCATTGTGGGGCGTAACGACCCCAGTCATGTCATCTTCCGAAAACCAGAGAAAATCGCGGGCTTCCACCCTTGGTGCTTGAAGTAAAGTAGGAGTTAGCGAGACGGAAAATACCTTTTGTGCCCGCTCCATCTCCCTGACTCGTCGGCGGGCTTCATTACTGGATCTCGGGCCGCACAGCCGCCCGCTAATGGTATGGCAGATCGCCGGTCCTTCCGTGGGAGGCGGAGGCAGGGCGGGCTCAGCGGGCCCCGGGCGATCTCCCTCCCGAGGGGCCCGTGTCGGTACTACCTCGAACCTCCTTGGAGGCGAAATAAACTGATTCAAGTAGCCCTGGGTGACCAAATCCTCGAGGTGGTTCTTGAGAGCCCGGCATCTGTTAGTGTGATGCCCAGGGCTTCGATGAAAGGCGCACCGCCGCGAGTTGTCGGTAGAGCCAGGCTCTCCGACCTGTAGGGGTGGTGGGTACTGGAAGAAAGGTTCATTCCGAATCTGATGGAAGATTTGTCCTGGCGAGTGGGTCAGCACGGTGAAGTCCCGCTCCCCGGGTCCTGGAGGCAGGCGCCAGTTCGCCGGCCTTCCAGCGACAGCCGTGGGGGCTTCAGCGGGCTGTTCAGCAGGAACAGCGGGAGGTCCGGGCAAAGCCACCGCCAGGGGCACCTCCCTTCTCTCCACGGCCTTGACGACGAGCGGTCGCGGGGCCGGAGGAGGTCGCTGCTCGACTGCCTTTCCCTTTCGGTCTAGCACAGCGTCTTCGAGCTTGATGTGTTGCTGGACCAGGGCAAATAGTTCAACTATCGTGCGAGGGTCCTTGATCACTAGAGCGTCATGAAGCTTGCAACCCTCGGGGAGGGCGCTTCTGAAAGCGCTCACCACGGTACGATCTTGGCCCGCCGCGTCTTCCAGAGCGAGGTAGGCGCTCCGGAATCGCGTTGCGAAGCACCGGAGCGTCTCGCGAGCTCCCATGGTTAAAGTAAACAGAGACTCGATTCTCTTCGGGGGCTGCCTATTGCAGCGATACTGCTCCAGGAATAGCCTAGAGAGAGTTGGAAAGTCGGGGATCGTGCCGGGCGGCAACTTGTGGAACCAGTTCAATGCCGAGCCAGTCAAACTGCTCGGGAATGCTCGGCACAAGACGTGGTCTTGGTCCCGAAAAAACAGAAGCTTTCTGTAAGCCAAGAGATGGTCAACGGGATCCTGCGACCCGTCGAACAATACAAACTTCGGGGGGGTCCAGTGGTGCGGAAAACCCCCTTGGTGGACCTCGCTGGTGAAAGGCGAGCTACCTCCGTGGGCGGCAAGGTCTTCAAGTAAATCTACTGGCGCACTAGGTCGCCGCCAGCGCCCGGGGAGAACTCCCAGAGGCGGCTGCGCAGGTCCTAGGCGGTCTCGTACGCTCCCTTGTGGCGAGGTCGGCCCCACCCCGTGGCGACCCTCGGGGGCAACCGCTCGGCGGGCTCCTTGCTGTCCACCCACGGATTCCTTCGGCGCGTCAGTTGGTCTGTGGGAGGCCGTTGCCTCTCGAGCTCCTGAAGATATTTCCACCGCGGGCTCTTTCCCTCGTCGCTGATGGCGTGGGTCGCGATCCCGCTCTAGAGATCTTGCCTCCGACCCCTCAGAATCGGCGCTCTGGCTACGGCGGCAGGGAATGGTCGCGCGCGAGGTCGCCTGGTTGCTAGATCGCTGGGTGACTAGCTTCTGCAACCTTGTGAGCGGGGTTTCCGGCACCCCTCGCGCAGCCGCTCTCCCGACTGGGGGTTCCGGATGGGAAACCCGCCGCGCCGGAGCGATCGTGGGAGGGCGCGATGTTGACGCCGGTGGTCGCACCGGAGACGCTATCTTCGCCGGCCCAGATCGCCGGCTGGCCGCCGGAGCCTGACGCAATCGTGCCAGCTCCTCCATCATCGCCCGCTGGGTGGCCAATATCTCCGACAAGAGTTGGTCACTGAGCGGGACCGGGGGCTGAGGGGTCTCGACCGGAGGCTCGCTACGCGCAGATCTGGCACGAGTCCTCGGTCGCCTGCGTCCCCTTGTCACCGGAGCCATCTTTGGGGTCACAAAAGCGAACGGCGCTCAACCGCGTGGTCGTGGGCATTCTCACAGGAACCAGTCGAAGATCCCACAGACGGCGCCAAATGGCGGGGGGGTCGCCCACAGACGGCGCCAAATGTTTGGGGGATTTTTCGCTGGTCCGTGCGGGCTGCCTGCAAGACAAAGAAAAGAAAACGTGAGAACGGCTGGCTCCCTTAGGAGCGCAGACCCTCCGACGCTCAAGTCAGTCACAGTGGCACAACGGCGAGCTGTAATGGACCAAAGAGGAAGGAAAAAGGATTTCGAACCTGTACTATGGAGCCTGGGGGTGAGCATTTATAGCAATCGGCGGCCTATCGTACCCCGACACGTGGAGATTCTTCCAGGGCTTTCTAGACCCCCACGATCTGACCCGCGTGGGTCTGACAGTCCTTGGTACTCGCGCCCTGATATTCTGTCGTCAAGCCTGCCAGACGGTTGGAGTGGGGGAGGGAATCTTTCTTGTCGTGGCCAGGTGGCCATTCTGGAGTATTCAAGTCTGGGTGGTCTCGGGTGGGGGGAGCAAAGGTAAGCTCGCCCGGCACCGCTCCATCCTTTCATCTATATTTATCAAGAGTCGGACCTCGCGGGAACAACCTCTTCGATAAACAGGGGTCGGGGCGAGCTTGGGCGAGCTCCGGAGCGAGCTAAGCGAGCTCCTGAACGAGCTTGGCGAGCTCCTTAGCGAGCTAAGCGAGCTCCTGAACGAGCTTGGCGAGCTCCTTAGCGAGCTTAGGCGAGCTCAGGGGCGAGCTTGGCGGGCTCCCGGGCGAATTCCCCACCCCTTGGAATCCTAGGGTCTATGAGATCCATAGGCAAGGGCGAACTTGGGCGAGCTCTGGCGAGCTCCTTGCGAGCTGCCTTGGGCGAGCTCTGGCGAACTCCTTGCGAGCTGCCTTGGGCGAGCTCTGGCGAGCTCCTTGCGAGCTGTGGGGCGAGCTCCTTGCGAGCTGTTCGGGCGAGCTCCTTGCGAACTGTGGGCGAGCTCCTTGCGAGCTGTTCTGATGCATGACGATCTAATTCCCGCTGCTTCTGCTAGCGCGTTCTCGTGCGGGCTGGGCGAGCTCCCGAACGAGCTTGGACGACCTCCTGAGAGAGTTTGATCATCTCCCGAGCGAGCTCTTGGCCTTCGGTCCCTTCAGCCCAATGTGGATCTCGCGCCACTGTCAAGATGATTCGATGAGTACGGGGGAGCGAACTCCTGCGGGGCCTAGGAGGGGCGAGTTGCACTCAGATACAAGGTGTCCATCCAGCTCCCCGCGGGAGCGAGCTCCTGATGGGCTGGGAGGGGTGAGCTGCACTCAGATACAAGGTGTCCATCCAGCTCCCTGCTGGGGCGAGCTCCTGATGGGCTGGGAGGGGCGAGCTGCACTCATATACAAGGTGTCCATCCAGCTCCGAGCTCCTGATGGGCTGGGAGGGCGAGCTCCCAGCGAGCTTAAATGGGGCATGCTCGGCTTCCGAGGGTTCCAGCTCCTGGACGGGCTTCCTCGAGAACTCTATCTCCGATGTGCTCTGCAAGGCTATCCAAGATATGTGGTTTCTGGCTAACCCCAACAGAATGGATCATACGAATGGATTAGAACGCATTGTACGAATGAATTAGAATGGATCGTACGAATGGATTAGAATGGATCGTACGAATGAATTAGAATGGATCGTACGAATGAATTAGTATGGATCGTACGAATGAATTAGAATGGTTATATTCGTGTGAATAAATTAGAATAGATCGTACGAATGAATTAGAATGGAATGTACGAATAAATTAGAATGAATTAGTATGGATTGTACGAATGGATTAGAATGGATCGTGTGAATGAATTAGAATGGATTGTACGAACGAATTAGAATGGATCGTATGAACAAATTAGAATGGATCGTATGAATGAATTAGAATGGATACATTCGAGCGAATGAATTAGAATGGATCGTACGAATGAATTAGAATGGATCATAAAATTGAATTAGAATGGATCGTACGAATGAATTAGAATGGATCGTGCGAATGAATTAGAATCGTTCGTACGAATGAATTAGAATGGATCGTACGAATGAATTAGAATGGATCGTACGAATGAATTAGAATGGATCGTGCGAATGATTTAGAATGGATCGTACGAATGAATTAGAATGGATACATTTGTGCGAATGAGTTAGAATGGATCGTACGAATGAATTAGAATGGATCGTACGAATGAATTAGAATTGATCGTACGAATGAATTAGAATAGATCGTACGAATGAATTAGAATTTATACATTCGTACGAATGAATTAGAATGGATCGTGCGAATGAATTAGAATGGTTACATTCGTGCGAATGAATTAGAATTGATCGTATGAATGAATAAGAATGGATCATACGAATGAATTAGAATAGATCGTGCGAATGAATTAGAATGAATCGTACAAATGCATTAGAATGGATCGTACGAATGAATTAGAATGAATCGTACGATCTAATTCATTCGGATGATTCATTCTAATTCATTCGTACGATCCATTCTAATTCATTCGGTGGATCCATTCTCTAATTCATTCGCATGAATATATCCATTCTAATTATTTCTACGATCCATTCTAATTCATTCGTACAATGCGTTCTAATCCATTCGTAGGATCCATTCTAATTCATTCGCATGATCCATTCTAATTCATTCGTACGATCCATTCTAATTCATTCTCATGAATGTAACCTTTCTAAATCATTTGTATGATCCATTCTAATTCATTCGTACGATCCATTCTAATTCATTCGCACGAAGGTATCCATTCTAATGCATTCGTACGATTCATTCTAATTCATTCGCACGATCCATTCTAATTCATTCGTACGATCCATTCTTATTCATTCATACGATCCATTCTAATTCATTTTTACGGATGAATTAGAATGGATCGTACGAATGAATTAGAATGGATCGTACGAATGGATTAGAACGGATCGTGCGAATGAATTAGAATGGATACATTCGTACGAACGAATTAGAATGGATCGTATGAATGAATTAGAATGGATCGTACGAATGAATTAGAATGGATACATTCGAGCGAATGAATTAGAATGGATCGTACGAATGAATTAGAATGGATCATAGAAATGAATTAGAATGGATCGTACGAATGGATTAGAATGCATTGTACGAATGAATTAGAATGGATCGTACAAATGAATTAGAATGGATATATTCATGCGAATGAATTAGAATGGATCGTACGAATGAATATTAGAATAGATCGTGTGAATGAATTAGAATGGATAGTGCGAATGAATTAGAATGGATTGTACGAATGAATTAGAATGGATCCATCGAATGAGTTAGAATGGATCATACGAATGAATTAGAATGGATCGTACGAATGAATTAGAATGAATCGTACGATCCATTCCAATTCATTCGTCCGATCCATTCTAATTCATTCGCACGAATGTATCCATTTTAATATATTGAATGAATTAGAATGGATCATAAGAATGAATTAGAATGGATCATGCAAATGAATTAGAATGGATTGTGCGAACGAATTAGAATGGATACATTCTAATGAATGGATCGTACGATCCATTCTAATTCATTCGTACGATCCATTCTAATTCATTTGCATGAATGTATCCATTCTAATTCATTCGTACGATCCATTCCAATTCATTCGTATGATCCATTCTAATTCATTCATGCAATCCATTATAATTCATTCATACGATCCATTCTAATTCATTCGTACGATCCATTCTAATTCATTCGCACGATCCATTCTTATTCATTCGCACGAATGTATCCATTCTAATTCATTCGTACGATCCATTCTAATTCATTCGTATGATCCATTCTAATTCATTCGCACGATCCATTCTAATTCATTCCTACGATCCATTCTAATTCATTCGCACGAATGTATCCATTCTAATTCATTTGCACGATCCATTCTAATTCATTCCTATGATCCATTCTAATTCATTCGTACGATCCATTCTAATTCATTCGTATGATTCACGATCTATTCTAATTCATTCGTATGATCCATTCTAATTCATTTGTACGATCCATTCTAATTCATTCGCACGAATGTATCCATTCTAATTCATTCGTACGGTCCATTCTAATTCATTTGTACGATCCATTCTAATTCACTCGTACGATCAATTCTAATTCATTCTCACAAATATAACCTTTCTAATTCATTTGTACGATCCATTCTAATTCATTCGTACGATCCATTCTAATCCATTCGTACGATCCATTCTTATCCATTCATACGATCCATTCTAATTCGTTCGTACGATCCATTCTAATTCATTCGGACGAATGTATCCATTCTAATGTATTCGTACGATTCATTCTAATTCATTCGCACGATCCATTCTAATTCATTTGTACGATCCATTCTTATTCATTCATACGATCCATTCTAATTCATTTGTATGAATGAAT
Organism: Chamaelirium japonicum; assembly: GCA_947650365.1. Classification (NCBI taxonomy): domain Eukaryota; kingdom Viridiplantae; phylum Streptophyta; class Magnoliopsida; order Liliales; family Melanthiaceae; genus Chamaelirium; species Chamaelirium japonicum. Next base: position 47,848,505 of record OX393552.1, on the reverse strand, counting down.
TAGAATGGATCGTACGAATGAATTAGAATGGATCATATGAATGAATTAGAATGGATACATTTGTGCAAATGAATTAGAATGGATCATGCGAATGAATTAGAATGGATCATAGGAATGAATTAGAATGGATCGTGCAAATGAATTAGAATGGATCATACGAATGAATTAGAATGGATCGTACGAATGAATTAGAATGGATACATTCATGCGAATGAATTAGAATGGATCGTACGAATGAATTAGAATGGATCGTACGAATGAATTAGAATGGATTGTATGATCAATTCTAATTCATTCGCACGATCCATTCTAATTCATTTGTACGATCTATTCTAATTCATTCGTACAATCCATTCTAATTCATTCGTACGATTCATTCTAATTCATTCGTACGATCCAATCTAATTAATTCGTACGATCCATTCTTATTAATTCGCACAAATGTATCCATTCTAATTCATTCGTAAGATCCATTCTAATTCGTTCATATGATCCATTCTAATTCGTTCGTACGATCCATTCTAATTCGTTCGTACGATCCATTCTAATTCATTCGCACGATCCATTCTAATTCATTCGCACGATCCATTCTAATTCTTTCATATGATCCATTCTAATTCATTCGCACGAATATATCCATTCTAGTTCATTCATATGCTCCATTCTAATTCATTCGTACGCTCCATTCTTATTCATCGCACAAATGTATCCATTCTAATTCATTCGTACGATCCATTCTAATTCATTCGCACGATCGATTCTAATTCATTCGTATGATCCATTCTAATTAATTCATACGATCCATTCTAATTCTTTCGTACGATCCATTCTAATTCATTCGTACGATCCATTCTAATTCATTCGCACGAATGTATCCATTCTAATTCATTAGTACAATCCATTCTAATTCATTCGCACGATCCATTCTAATTCATTCGTATGATCCATTCAAATTCATTCCTACGATCTATTCTAATTTATTCGCTCGAATGTATCCATTCTAATTCATTCGTTCGATCCATTCTAATTCATTTGTACGATCCATTCAAATTCATTCGCTCGAATGTATCGATTCTAATTCATTCGTACGATCCATTCTAATTCATTCTCACGAATGTAACCTTTCTAATTCATTTGTACGATCCATTCTAATTAGAAAGGTTACATTCGAGCGAATGAATTAGAATAGATCGTAGGAATGAATTAGAATGGATCATACAAATGAATTAGAATGGATAGTGCGAATGAATTAGAATGAATCGTATGAATGCATTAGAATGGATCATACGAATGGATTAGAATAAATCGTACGAACGAATTAGAATGGATCGTACAAATGAATTAGAATGGATACATTCGAGCAAATGAATTAGAATGGATCGTACGAATGAATTAGAATGGATCGAACGAATGAATTAGAATGGATACATTCGAGCGAATGAATTAAAATAGATCGTAGGAATGAATTAGAATGGATCATACGAATGAATTAGAATGGATCGTGCGAATGAATTAGAATGGATCATACGAATGAATTAGAATGGATCGTACGAACGAATTAGAATGGATCGTACGAACGAATTAGAATGGATCGTATGAACGAATTAGAATGGATCGTACGAATGAATTAGAATGGATGCATTCGAGCGAATGAATTAGAATGGATCGTACGAATGAATTAGAATGGATCAAAGGAATGAATTAGATTGGATTGTGCGAATGAATTAGAATGGATCATATGAATGAATTAGAATGGATTGTATGAATGAATTAGAATGGATCGTACGAATGAATTAGAATGGATCATGCGAATGAATTAGAATAGATCGTACGAATGAATTAGAATGGATCGTACGAATGGATTAGAATGGATCGTGTGAATGAATTAGAATGGATTGTACGAATGAATTAGAGTGGATCGTACAAATGAATTAGAATGGATCATAGGAATGAATTAGAATAGATACATTCATACGACTGAATTAGAATGGATCGTGCGAATGAATTAGAATGGATACATTCATACAAATGAATTAGAATGGATCGTACGAATGAATTAGAATGGATCAAATGAAAGAATTAGAATGGATCGTATGAACGAATTAGAAATTCATTCGTACGATCCATTCTAATCCATTCGTACGATCCATTCTAATCCATTCGTACAATCCATTCTAATTCATTCACACGAATGTAACCATTCTAATTCATTCGTACGATCCATTCAAATTCATTCGTACGATCCATTCTAATAATTCGCACAAATGTATCCATTCTAATTCATTCGTACGATCCATTCTTATTCATTCATACGATCCATTCTAATTCATTTGTCCGATCCATTCAAATTCATTCGTACGATGCAATCTAATTCATTCACACAAATGTATCTATTCTAATTCATTCGTACAATGCGTTCTAATCTATTCGTATGATCCATTCTATTCCATTCGTACGATCCATTCTAATCCATTCGTTCGATCAATTTAATTCATTCGTACTTACAATCCATTCTAATTCATTCGTACGATCCATTCTAATTCATTTGCACTATCCATTCTAATTCATTCGTACGATCCATTCTAATTCATTCACACGATCCATTCTAATTCATTCGCACAAATGTATCCATTCTAATTCATTTGTCCAATCCATTCTTATTCATTCATACGATCCATTCTAATTCATTTACACGATCAATTCTAATTCATTCCTATGATCCATTCTAATTCATTCGTACGATCCATTCTAATTCATTCGCTCGAATGTATCTATTCTAATTCATTCTACGATCCATTCTAATTCATTCGTACGATCCATTCTAATTCATTCGCACGAATGTAACCATTCTAATTCATTCGTACGAATGAATGGATTAAAATGGATCGTACAAATAGATTCTATACGAATGCATTAGAATGGATCATACAAATTAATTAGAAAGATTACATTCGTGAGAATGAATTAGAATGGATACATTTGTGCGAATGAATTAGAATAGATTAGAATAGATCGTACAAATGAATTCGTATGATCCAATCTAATGCATTCGTACGATTCATTCTAATTCATTCGCACGATCCATTCTAATTCATTCGTATGATCCATTCTAATTTATTTGCACGAATATACGATCCATTCTAATTTATTCGCAAGAATGTATCCATTCTAATTTATTCGTACAATCCATTCTAATTTATTCGTACAAATGTATCCATTCTAATTCATTCGCACGATCCATTCTAATTCATTCGTACGATTCATTCTAATTTATTCACACGATCCACTCTAATTCATTCGTACGATCCATTCTAATTCATTCGCACGAATGTATCCATTCTAATTCATTCGTACGATCCATTCTAATTCGTTCGTACGATCCATTCTAATTCGTTCGTACGATCAATTCTAATTAATTCGTATGATCCATTCTAATTCATTCTTATAATCTATTCTAATTCATTCGCTCGAATGTATCCATTCTAATTCATTCGTTCGATCCATTCTAATTCATTCGTACGATCCATTCAAATTCATTCGCATGATCCATTCGTGCGAATGAATTAGAATGGATACATTCGTGCGAATGAATTAGAATGGATCGTACGAATGAAATAGAATGGATCGTACGAATGAATTAGAATGGATCGTACGAATGGATTAGAATGGATCGTACGAATGGATTAGAATGGATCGTACGAATGGATTAGAATGGATTGTACGAATGAATTAGATTGGATCATGCGAATGAATTTGAATGGATCGTACGAATGAATTAGAATGGATCGAACGAATGAATTAGAATGGATACATTCGAGCGAATGAATTAGAATAGATCGTAGGAATGAATTAGAATGGATCATATGAACGAATTAGAATGGATCGTGCGAATGAATTAGAATGGATTGTACGAATGAATTAGAATGGATACATTCGTACGAATGAATTAGTATGGATCGTACGAATGAATAAGAATGGATCATGTGAATAAATTTGAATGGATTGTATGAATGAATTAGAATGGATCGAACAAATGAATTAGAATGGATCATGCGAATGAATTAGAATGGAATGAATTAGAATGGATCATTCGTATGATCAATTCTAATTCATTCGCACGATCCATTCTAATTGATTCGCACGATCTATTCTAATCCATTTGTACAATCCATTCTAATTTATTCGTACAATCCATTCTAATTCATTCTCACAAATGTAACCTTTCTAATTCATTTATACGATTCATTCTAATTCATTTGTACGATCCATTCTAATCCATTCGTACGATCCATTCTAATCCATTCCTACGATCCATTCTAATTCATTCGCACGAATGTAACCATTCTAATTCATTCGTATGATCCATTCGAATTCATTCCTACAATCCATTCTAATTCATTCTCACGAATGTAACCTTTCTAATTCATTTGTACGATCCATTCTAATTCATTCGTATGATCCATTCTAATTCGTTCGTACGATCCATTCTAATTCATTCGTACGATCCATTCTAATTCATTCGCTCGAATGTATCCATTCTAATTCATTCGCACGATCCATTCTAATTCATTCGCACGATCCATTCTAATTCATTTGTACGAATGTATCCATTCTAGTTCATTCGCACGATCCATTCTAATTCATTCGCACGATCTATTCTAATTCATTCGTATGATCCATTCTAATTCATTCATACGATCCATTCTAATTCATTTGCATGAATGTATCCATTCTAATTCATTTGTATGATCCATTCTAATTCATTCGTACGATCCATTCTAATCTATTCGTACGATCCATTCTAATCCATTTGTACGATCCATTTTAATTCATTCGTACGAATGAATTAGAATGGATCGTGCAAATGAATTAGAATGGATCGTACGAATGAATTAGAATGGATCGTGCGAATGAATTAGAATGGATCGTACGAACGAATTAGAACGGATCGTACGAATGAATTAGAATGGATCGTAGGAACAAATTAGAATGGATTGTACGAACGAATTAGAATGGATCGTACGAATGGATTAGAATGGATCGTATGAATGGATCATGCGAATGAATAAGAATGGATCGTACGAATGAATTAGAATGGATCGTACGAATGAATTAGAATGGATCGTACGAATGAATTAGAATGGATCATCGGAATGAATTAGAATGGATCGTGCAAATGAATTAGAATGGATACATTTGTGCGAATGAATTAGAATGGATCGTAGGAATGCATTAGAATGGATCGTACGAATAAATTAGAATGGGTACATTCGTGCGAATGGATTAGAATGGATCATACGAATGGATTAGAATGGATCGTACGAATGGATTAGAATGGATCGTACGAATGAATTAGAATGGATCGTACAAATGAATTAGAAAGGTTAAATTTCTGAGAATGAATTAGAATGGATCGTACGAATGGATTAGAATGGATCGTATGAATGGATTAGAATGGATCGTACGAATGGATTAGAATTGATCGTACGAACGAATTAGAATGGATCGTACGAACGAATTAGAATGGATCGTACGAATGAATTAGAATGGATACATTCGAGCGAATGAATTAGAATGGATTATACAAATGAATTAGAATGGATCATAGGAATGAATTAGAATGGATCGTGCAAATGAATTAGAATGGATACATTCGTGCGAATGAATTAGAATGGATCGTAGGAATAAATTAGAATGGATCGTACGAATGAATTAGAATGGTTACATTCGTGCGAATGAATTAGAATGGATCGTACGAATGGATTAGAATTGATCGTACCAATGGATTGGAACGCATTGTACAAATGAATTAGAATAGATACATTTGTGTGAATGAATTAGATTGCATCGTACTAATGAATTTGAATGGATTGTACGAATGAATTAGAATGGATCGTGCGAATGAATAAGAATGAATCATACGAATGAATTAGAATGGATCATACGAATAAATTTGAATGGATACATTTGTGCGATGAATAAGAATGGAGCGTACGAATGAATTAGAATGGAGAGTACGAATGAACTAGAATTGACACATTCGTGCGAACGAATTAGAATGGATCATATGAAAGAATTAGAATGGATCGTGCGAATAAATTAGAAAGGATCGTACGAATGAATTAGAATGGATATATTCGTGCGAATGAATTAGAATGGATCAGACGAATGAATTAGAATGGATACATTCGAGCAAATGAATTAGAATGGATTGTACGAATGAATTAGAATGGATCATAGGAATGAATTAGAATGGATCGTGCAAATGAATTAGAATGGATACATTCGTGCGAATGAAATAGAATGGATCGTAGGAATGAATTAGAATGGATCGTACGAATGAATTAGAATGGTTACATTCGAGCAAATTAATAAGAATGGATTGTGCGAATGAATTAGAATGGATCATACGAATGCATTAGAATGGATCGTACGAACGAATTAGAATGGATCGTACGAATGAATTAGAATGGATACATTCAAGCGAATGAATTAGAATGGATCGTACGAATGAATTAGAATGGATCATAGGAATGAATTAGAATGGATCGTGCAAATGAATTAGAATGGATACATTCGTGCGAATGAATTAGAATTCATACATACGAATGAATTAGAATGGATCGTAGGAATGAATTAGAATGGATCGTGCGAATGAATTAGAATGGATTGTACGAATGAATTAGAATAGATACATTCGTACGAATGAATTAGAATGGATCGTATGAATGAATTAGAATGGATCATGTGAATAAATTTGAATGGATTGTATGAATGAATTAGAATGGATCGAACAAATGAATTAGAATGGATCATGCGAATGAATTAGAATGGAATGAATTATAATGGATCATTCGTATGATCAATTCTAATTCATTCGCACGATCCATTCTAATTCATTCGCACGATCTATTCCAATCCATTTGTACGATCCATTCTAATTCATTCGTACGATCTATTCTAATTCATTCTCACAAATGTAACCTTTCTAATTCATTTGTACGATCCATTCTAATTCATTCGTACAATCCATTCTAATCCATTCGTACGATCCTTTCTAATCCATTCCTACGATCCATTCTAATTCATTCGCACGAATGTAACCATTCTAATTCATTCGTACGATCCATTCTAATTCATTCCTACAATCCATTCTAATTCATTCTCACGAATGTAACCTTTCTAATTCATTCGTACGATCCATTCTAATTCGTTCGTACGATCCATTCTAATTCATTCATACGATCCATTCTAATTCATTCGCTCGAATGTATCCATTCTAATTCATTCGCACGATCCATTCTAATTCATTCGCACGATCCATTCTAATTCATTTGTACAAATGTATCCATTCTAATTCATTCGCACGATCCATTCTAATTCATTCACACGATCCATTCTAATTCATTCGTATGATCCATTCTAATTCATTCATACGATCCATTCTAATTCATTTGCATGAATGTATCCATTCTAATTCATTTGTATGATCCATTCTAATTCATTCGTATGATCCATTCTAATCTATTCGTACGATCCATTCTAATCCATTTGTACGATCCATTCTAATTCATTCGTACGAATGAATTAGAATGGATCGTGCGAATGAATTAGAATGGATCGTACGAATGAATTAGAAGGGATCGTGCGAATGAATTAGAATGGATCGTATGAACGAATTAGAACGGATCGTACGAACGAATTAGAATGGATCGTAGAAACAAATTAGAATGGATCGTACGAACGAATTAGAATGGATCGTACGAATGGATTAGAATGGATCGTACGAATGGATCATGCGAATGAATAAGAATGGATCGTACGAATGAATTAGAATGGATCGTACGAATGAATTAGAATGGATCGTACGAATGAATTAGAATGGATCGTGCAAATGAATTAGAATGGATACATTTGTGCGAATGAATTAGAATGGAACGTAGGAATGCATTAGAATGGATCGTACGAATAAATTAGAATGGTTACATTCGTGCGAATGGATTAGAATGGATCATACGAATGGATTAGAATGGATCGTACGAATGGATTAGAATGGATCGTACAAATGAATTAGAATGGATCGTACAAATGAATTAGAAAGGTTACATTTCTGAGAATGAATTAGAATGGATCGTACGAATGGATTAGAATGGATCGTACGAATGGATTAGAATGGATCGTATGAATGGATTAGAATGGATCGTACGAATGGATTAGAATTGATCGTACGAACGAATTAGAATGGATCGTACGAACGAATTAGAATGGATCGTACGAATGAATTAGAATGGATACATTCGAGCGAATGAATTAGAATGGATCGTACAAATGAATTAGAATGGATCATAGGAATGAATTAGAATGGATCGTGCAAATGAATTAGAATGGATACATTCGTGCGAATGAATTAGAATGGTTCATAGGAATAAATTAGAATGGATCGTACGAATGAATTAGAATGGTTACATTCGTACGATCTATTCTAATTCATTCGTACGATCCATTCTAATTCATTCGTACGATCCATTCTAATTCATTCGTACGATCCATTCTAATTCATTCGTATGATCTATTCTAATTCATTCGCATGATCGATTCTAATTCATTCGTACGATCCATTCTAATTCATTCGTACGATCCATTCTAATTCATTCGTATGATCCATTCTAATTCATTCGCACAATCCAATCTAATTCATTCCTTTGATCAATTCTAATTCATTCGCTCGAATGTATCCATTCTAATTCATTCATACGATCCATTCTAATTCGTTCATACGATCCATTCTAATTAGTTCGTACGATCCATTCTAATTCGTTCGTACGATCCATTCTAATTCATTCGCACGATCTATTCTTATTCATTCGCACGATCCATTGTATTTCATTCGCACGATCCATTCTAATTCATTCGCACGATCCATTCTAATTCATTCGTACGATTCATTCTAATTCATTCGTACGATCCATTCTAATTCATTCGTACGATCCATTGTAATTTATTCGCACGATCCATTCTAATTCATTCGTATGAGCCATTCTAATTCATTCGTATGAATGTATCCATTCTAATTTATTCGTATGATCCAGTCTAATTCATTCGTACGATCCATTCTAATTCATTTGCACGAATGTATCCATTCTAATTTATTCGCACGATCCATTCTATTTCATTCGCACGATCCATTCTAATTCATTCGCACGATCCATTCTAATTCATTCGTACGATTCATTCTAATTCATTCGTACGATCCATTCTAATTCATTCATACGATCCATTCTAATTTATTCGCACGATCCATTCTAATTCATTCGTTTGATCCATTCTAATTCATTCGTATGAATGTATCCATTCTAATTTATTCGTATGATCCAGTCTAATTCATTCGTACGATCCATTGTAATTCATTTGCACGTATGTATCCATTCTAATTCATTCGTTTGATCCATTCTAATTCATTCCTACGAACTATTCTAGTTCATTCGCACGATCCATTCTAATTCATTCGTATGATCCATTTTAATTCATTCGCACGAATGTATCCATTCTAATTCATTCGTACAATCCATTCTAATTCATTCGCACGATCCATTCTAATTCATTCGTATGATCCATTCTAATTCATTCCTACGATCTATTCTAATTCATTCGCTCGAATGTATCCATTCTAATTCATTCGTTCGATCCATTCTAATTCATTCGTACGATCCATTCAAATTCATTCGCATGATCTATTCTAATTCATTCGTATGATCCATTCAAATTCATTCTCACGAATGTAACCTTTCTAATTCATTTGTATGATCCATTCTAATCCATTCGTACGATCCATTCTAATCCATTCGTTCGATCCATTCTAATCCATTCGTACGATCCATTCTAATCCATTCGTACGATCCATTCTTATTCATTCGCTCGAATGTATCCACTCTAATTCATTCGTACGATCCATTCTAATTCGTTCATACGATCCATTCTAATTCATTCTACGATCCATTCTAAAATGAGTTAGAATGGATCATACGAATGAATTAGAATGGATCGTACGAATGAATTAGAATGGATTGTGCGAATGAATTAGAATGGATCGTATGAATGAATAAGAATGGATCGTACGAATGAATTAGAATGGATCGTGCGAATGAAATTGAATGAATCGTACGAATGTATTAGAATGGATCGTACGAATGAATTAGAATGAATCGTACGATCCATTCTAATTTATTCGTCCGATCCATTCTAATTTATTCGTGCGAATGAATTAGAATGGATACATTCGAGCGAATGAATTAGAATGCATTGTACGAATGAATTAGAATGGATCATGTGAATGAATTAAAATGGATCGTACAAATGAATTAGAATGGATCGTGCGAATGAATTAGAATGGATCGTACGAACGAATTAGAATGGATCGTACGAACGAATTAGAATGGATCGTACGAACGAATTAGAATGGATCGTACGAATAAATTAGAATCGATATATTCGTGCGAATGAATTAGAATGGATCGTGCGAATGAATTAGAATGGATAATACGAATGAATTAGAATGGATACATTTGTGAGAATGAATTAGAATGGATCGTACGATCCATTCTAATTCATTCGTACGATCCATTCTAATTCATTTGCACGATCCATTCTAATTCATTCCTATGATCCATTCTAATTCATTCGTACAATCCATTCTAATTCATTTGCACGATCCATTCTAATTCATTCGCACAATCCGTTCTAATTCATTCCACAATCCATTCTAATTCATTCGCACGAATGTATCCATTCTAATTTATTCGTACGATCCAGTCTAATTCATTCGGATGATCCATTCTAATTCATTCGCACGAATGTATCCATTCTAATTCATTCGTACGATCCATTCTAATTCATTCATATGATCCATTCTAATTCGTTCATACGATCCATTCTAATTCGTTCGTACGATCCATTCTAATTCATTTGTACGATCCATTCTAATCCATTCGTACGATCCATTCTAATTCATTCGTACAAAAGAATTAGAATGGATCGTACGAATGAATTAGAATGGATTGTGCGAATGAATTAGAATGGATCGTGCGAATGAATTAGAATGGATCGTATGAATGAATAAGAATGGATCCTACAAATGAATTAGAATGGATCGTACGAATGAATTAGAATGGATACAACGAATGAATTAGAATGGATAGTACGAAAAAATTAGAATGGATCGTTCGAATGAATTAGAATGGATCCACCGAATGAATTAGAATGGATCGTACGAATGAATTAGAATGAATCATTCGAAAGAATTCGAATGGATCATACGAATGAATTAGAATGGATCGGATGAATGAATTAGAATGGATCATACGAATGAATTAGAATGGATCGTGTGAATGAATTAGAATGAATCGTACGAATACATTCGTGCGAATGAATTAGAATGGATCGTACGAATGGATTAGAATGGATCGTACGAATGAATTAGAATGGATCGTACAAATGAATTAGAAAGGTTACATTTGTGAGAATGAATTAGAATGGATCGTACGAATGAATTAGAATGGATCGTACGAATGAATTAGAATTGATCGTACGAATGAATTAGAAGGGTTACATTCGTGCGAATGAATTAGAATGGATCGTACGAATGAATTAGAATGCATACATTCGTGCGAATGAATTAGAATGGATCGTACAAATAAATTAGAAAGGTTACATTTGTGAGAATGAATTAGAATGGTTCGTACGAATGAATTAGAATGGTTACATTCGTGCGAATGAATTAGAATGGATCGTACGAACGAATTAGAATGGATCGTACGAACGAATTAGAATAGATCGTACGAACGAAATAGAATAGATCGTACGAATGAATTAGAATGGATACATTCGTGCGAATGAATTAGAATGGATCGTACAAATAAATTGGAAAGGTTACATTTGTGAGAATGAATTAGAATGGTTTGTACGAATGAATTAGAATGGATTGTACGAATGGATTAGAAAGGATCGTATGAATGAATTAGAATGGATCGTACAAATGAATTAGAATAGCTCATACGAATGAATTAGAATAGATCGTACGAATGAATTAGAATGGTTTGTGCGAATGAAATAGAATGGATTGTATGAATGAATAAGAATGGATCGTACGAATGAATTAGAATGGATCCACCGAATGAGTTAGAATGGATCATATGAATGAATTAGAATGGATCGTACGAACGAATTAGAATTAATCGTACGATCCATTCTAATTCATTCGTCCGATCCATTCTAATTCATTCGCACGAATGTATCCATTCTAATTCATTTGTACGATCCATTCTAATTCATTCGTATGATCAATTCTAATTCATTCGCACGATCTATTCTAAATCATTCGTACGATCTATTCTAATTCATTCGCATGAATATATCTATTCTAGTTCATTCGTATGATCCATTCTAATTCATTCGTACGATCCATTCTAATTCATTCGTATGATCCATTTTAATTCATTCTCACAAATGTAACCTTTCTAATTCATTTGTACAATCCATTCTAATTCATTCGTATGATCCATTCTAATCCATTCGTATGATCAATTGTAATTCATTCGAACGATCCATTCTAATTCATTCGTACGATCCATTCTAATTCATTCACACGAATGTATCCATTCTAATTCATTCGTACGATCCATTCTAATTCATTCGTATGATCCATTCTAATTTATTCGCACGAATGTATCGATTCTAATTCATTCGTGCGAATGAATTAGAATGGATCGTACAAATGAATTAGAATGGATTGCACGAATGTATCCATTCTAATCCATTCGTACGAATGAATTAGAATGGATCATGCGAATGAATTAGAATGGATTGTACGAATGAATTAGAATGGATCGAACGAATGAATTAGAATGGATACATTCATGCAAATGAATTAGAATGGATCGGACGAATGAATTAGAATGGATACATTCTAATTCATTCGTACGCTCCACTCTTATCCATCGCACAAATGTATCCATTCTAATTCATTTGTACGATCCATTCTAATTCATTCGTATGATCCATTCTAATTCATTGCTATGATCCATTCTAATTCATTCGTACGATCCATTCTAATTCATTCGCTCGAATGTATCCATTCTAATTCATTCGTACGATCCATTCTAATTCGTTCATACGAGCCATTCTAATTCATTCGCACGATCCATTCTAATTCATTCGTACGATCTATTCTAATTCATTCGCATGGTCCATTCTAATTCATTCGTACGATCCATTCTAATTTATTCGTACAATCCATTAAAATTCATTCATACGATGCAATCTAATTAAATCGCACAAATGTATCTATTCTAATGCATTCGTACGATCCATTCTAATTCATTCGTCCGATCCATTCTAATTCATTCGCACGAATGTATCCATTCTAATTCATTCGTACAATCCATTCTAATTTATTCGCACGATCTATTCTAATTCATTCGTATGATCCATTCTAATTCATTCCTACGATCTATTCTAATTCATTCGCTCGAATGTATCCATTCTAATTCATTCGTTCGATCCATTCTAATTCATTCGTACGATCCATTCAAATTCATTCGCATGATCCATTCTAATTCATTCTTATGATCCATTCTAATTCAATCGTATGATCCATTCTAATTCATTCGCACAAATGTATCCATTTTAATTCATTAGTACGATCCATTCTAATTTATTCATACGATCCATTCTAATTCATTCGTACGATCCATTCTAATCCATTCGTACGAATGGATTAGAATGGATACATTCGTGCAATCCATTCTAATTTATTTGTACGATCAATTCTAATTCATTCGCACGAATGAATTAGAATGGATCGTACGAATGAATTAGAATGGATCGTATGAATGAATTAGAATGGATACATTCGTGCGAATGAATTAGAATGGATCGTACGAATGAATTAGAATGGATCGTGCGAATGAATTAGAATTGATCATATGAATGAATTAGAATGGATCGTACGAATGAATTAGAATGGATACATTCATGCGAATGAAGTAGAATGGATCGTACAAATGAATTAGAATGGATCGGAATGAATTAGAATGGATCATATGAATGAATTAGAATGGATAGTGCGAATGAATTAGAATGGATCGTACGAATAAATTAGAATGGATACATTCGTGCGAATGAATTAGAATGGATTATACGAATGAATTAGAATAGATCGTACAAATGAATTAGAATGGATTGTGCGAATGAATTAGAATTGATCATACGAATGAATTAGAATGGATCGTACGAATGAATTAGAATGAATCGTGCGAATGAATTAGAATTGATCGTGTGAATGAATTAGAATGAATCATATGAAAGCATTAGAATGGATCGTACGAATGAATTAGAATGAATCGTACGAACGAATTAGAATGGATACCTTCGAGCAAATGAATTTGAATGGATCGTATGAATGAATTAGAATGGATCGTACGAATGAAGTAGAATGGATCGTACGAATGAATTAGAATGGATCGTGCGAATGAATTAGAATCAATCGTACGAATGAATTAGAATGGATCGTACGAATGAATTAGATCGTACGAATGAATTAGAATGGATTGTACGAATGAATTAAAATGGATACATTCATACGACTGAATTAAAATAGATCGTGCGAATTAATTAGAATGGATCGTATGAATGAATTTGAATGGATACATTTGTGCGAATGAATCTGAATGGATTGTATGAATGAATTACAATGGATCGTACGAATGAATTAGAATGGATCGTACGAATGAATTAGAATAGCTCATACGAATGAATTAGAATGAATCGTACGAATGAATTAGAATGGTTACATTCGTGCGAATGAATTAGAATAGATCGTACGAATGAATTAGAATGGATTGTACCAATAAATTAGAATGGATCGTGCGAATGAATTAGAATGGATCGTACGAATGAATTAGAATGGATCCACCAAATTTATTCGTACGATCCATTCTAATTCATTCATACGATCCATTCTAATTCGTTCGTACGATCCATCCTAATTCGTTCGCATGAATATATCTATTCTAATTCATTCGTATGATCCATTCAAATTCATTCGTACGATCCATTCTAATTCATTCGTACAATCCATTCAAATTCATTCATACGATGCAATCTAATTCATCGACACAAATGTATCTATTCTAGTTCATTCGTACAATGCGTTCTAATCCATTCGTACGATCCATTCTAATCTATTCGTACGATCCATTCTAATTCATTCGCACGAATGTAACCATTCTAATTCATTCGTACGATCAATTCTAATTCATTCGTACGATCCATTCTAATTCATTCGTACGATCCATTCTAATTCATTCTCACAAATGTAACCTTTCTAATTCATTTGTACGATCCATTCTAATTCATTCGTACGATCCATTCTAATCCATTCGTACGATCCATTCTAATTCATTCACTCGAATGTATCCATTCTAATTCATTCTCACGAAAGTATCCATTCTAATTCATTCGTACGATCCATTCTAATTCATTCGCACTATCCATTCTAATTCATTCGTACGATCCATTCTAATTCATTCGTCCGATCCATTCTAATTCATTTGTACGATCCATTCTAATTCATTCGCACGAATGTATCCATTCTAATTCATTCGTACGATCCATTCTAATTCATTCGTATGATCAATTCTAATTCATTCGCACGATCCATTCTAATTCATTCGTACGATCCATTCTAATTCATTCGCATGAATGTATCCATTCTAATTCATTCGTACGATCCATTCTAATTCATTCGTATGATCCATTCTAATTCATTCGCACGAATGTATCCATTCTAATTCATTCGTGCGAATGAATTAGAATGGATCGTACAAATGAATTAGAATGGATTGCACAAATGTATCCATTCTAATCCATTCGTACGAATGGATTAGAATGGATCGTACAAACGAATTAGAATGGATCATATGAATGAATTAGAATGGATCGTACGAATGAATTAGAATGGATCGTGCGAATGAATTAGAATGGATAGTGCGAATGAATTAGAATGGATCGTACGAATGAATTAGAATGGATACATTCGAGCGAATGAATTAGAATGGATAGTACGAATGAAATAGAATGGATCATGCGAATGAATTAGAATAGATCGTACAATCCATTCTAATTCATTCGCACGATCCATTCTAATTCATTCGTATGATCCAATGAATTAGAATGGATCATACGAATGAATTAGAATGGATACATTTGTGAGAATGAATTAGAATGGATACATTTGTCTGAATGAACTAGAATAGATTAGAATGGATCGTACGAATGGATTATAATCCATTCTAATTCATTTGTATGATCCATTCTAATTCATCACATGATCCATTCTAATTCATTCGCTCGATCCATTAATGAAACAGAATGGATCATACAAATGAATTAGAAAGGTTACATTCGTGAGAATGAATTAGAATGGATCGTACGAATGAATTAGAATGGATCATACGAATGAATTTGAATGGATCGTACGAATGAATAAGAATGGAATGTATGAATGAATTAGAATAGATACAATCGAGCGAATGAATTAGAATAGATTGTAGGAATGAATTAGAATGGATCATACGAATGAATTAGAATGGATCGTGCGAATGAATTAGAATGGATTGTACGAATGAATTAGAATGGATACATTCGTGCGAATGAATTAGAATAGATCATACGAATGAATTAGAATGGATCCTACGAATGGATTAGAATGGATCGTACGAATGAATTAGAATGGATCATGCGAATGAATTAGAATGGATTGTACGAATGAATTAGAATGGATATATTTGTGCGAAAGAATGAGAATGGATCGTGCTAATGAATTAGAATGGATTACGAATGAATTAGAGTGAATCGTACGATTGAATTAGAATGGATCGTGCAAATGAATTAGAGTGGATCATAGGAATGAATTAGAATGGATACATTCGTGCGAATGAATTAGAATATATCATATGAATGAATTTGAATGGATCATACGAATAAATTAGGATAGATCGTGTGAATGAATTAGAATGGATCGTACGAATGGATTAGAATGGATCGTACGAATGGATTAGAATGGATCGTACGAATGAATTAGAATGGATCGTACAAATGAATTAGAAAGGTTACATTTGTGAGAATGAATTAGAATGGATCGTATGAATGAATTAGAATGGATCGTACGAATGGATTAGAATGGATCGTACGAATGGATCATGCGAATGAATTAGAATGGATCGTACGAATGAATTAGAATGGATCATACGAATGAAGTAGAATGGATACATTCGTGCGAATGAATTAAAATGGATTGTGCGAATGAATTAGAATGGATCGTACGAATGAATTAGAATGGATTGTGCGAATGAATTAGAATGGATCATGCGAATGACTTAGAATGGATCGTATGAATGAATAAGAATGGATCGTACGAATGAATTAGAATGGATCGTACGAACGAATTAGAATGGATACATTTGTGCGATGAATAAGAATGGAGCGTACGAATGAATTAGAATGGATCATACGAATGGATTAGAATGGATCGTACGAATGGATTAGAATGGATCGTGCAAATGAATTAGAATGGATACATTCGTGCGAATGAATTAGAATGGATCGTAGGAATGAATTAGAATGGATCGTACGATTGAATTAGAATGGTTACATTCGTGCGAATGAATTAGAATGGTTCGTACGAATGAATTAGAATGGATCATACGAATGGATTAGAATGGATCATACAAATGAATTAGAATGGATCGCAGGAATGGATTAGAATGGATCGTATGAATGGATCGTAGGAATGAATTAGAATGGATCGTTCGAATGAATTAGAATGGATTGTACGAATGAATTAGAATGGATACATTCGTGTAAATGAATTAGAATGGATCGTACGAATAAATTAGACTGGATCATACGAATAAATTAGAATGGATACATTCATACGAATGAATTAGAATGGATCGTACGGATGGATTAGAATGGATCGTACGAATGGATTAGAATGGATACATTCGTGCGAATAAATTTGAATGGATCGTACGAATGAATTAGAATGGATCATAGGAATGAATTAGAATGGATCGTGCAAATGAATTAGAAAGGTTACATTCGTGAGAATGAATTAGAATGGATCGTACGAATGAATTAGAATGGATCGTACGAATGAATTAGAATGGATACATTTGAGCGAATGAATTAGAATGGATCGTACGAATGAATTCGAATGGATCGTGCGAATGAATTAGAATGGATCGTATATTCGTGCAAATAAATTAGAATGGATCGTACATATGAATTATAATGGATACATTTGTGCGAATGAATTAGAATAGATTAGAATGGATCGTACGAATGGATTAGAATCCATTCTAATTCATTTGTATAATCCATTCTAATTCATCGCTTGATCCATTCTAATTCATTCGCTCGAAT
Source organism: Chamaelirium japonicum (assembly GCA_947650365.1). Lineage (NCBI taxonomy): Eukaryota > Viridiplantae > Streptophyta > Magnoliopsida > Liliales > Melanthiaceae > Chamaelirium > Chamaelirium japonicum. The sequence continues at coordinate 47,830,025 of OX393552.1, read as the reverse complement.
GTATCCATTCTAATTCATTCATACGATCCATTCTAATGCATTCGTACGATCCATTCTAATTCATTCGTACGATCCATTCTAATTCATTCGCACGAATATATCCATTCTAATTCATTCGTACGATCCTTTCTAATTCATTCGCACGATCCATTCTAATTCTTTCATATGATCCATTCTAATTCATTCGCACGAATGTATCCATTCTAGTTCATTCGTACTCTCCATTCTAATTCATTCGTACGCTCCATTCTTATTCATCGCACAAATGTATCCATTCAAATTTATTCGTACGATCCATTCTAATTCATTCGTACGATCCATTCTAATTCATTCGTATGATCCATTCTAACTTATTCGGTGGATCCATTCTAATTCATTCCTACGATCCATTCTAATTCATTCGTACGATCCATTCTAATTCATTCGTACGATCCATTCTAATTCATTCGCACGAATGTATCCATTCTAATTCATTCGTACGATCCATTCTAATTCATTCACACTATCCATTCTAATTTATTCGCATGATCCATTCTAATTCGTTCGTACGATCCATTCTAATTCATTCGCACGATCCGTTCTAATTCATTCGTACGATCCATTCTAATTCATTCGCACGAATGTAACCATTCTAATTCATTCGTACGATCCATTCTAATTCATTCCTACGATCCATTCTAATTCATTCGCACGAATGTATCCATTCTAATTCATTCGTACGATCCATTCTAATTCATTCGTACGAATGAATTAGAATGGATCGTACGAATGGATTAGAATGGATCGTACGAATGGATTAGAATGGATCATACGAATGAATTAGAATGGATCATACAAATGAATTAGAAAGGTTACATTTGTGAGAATGAATTAGAATAGATCGTAGGAATGAATTAGAAGGGATCATATGAATGAATTAGAATGGATCGTGCGAATGAATTAGAATGGATTGTGCGAATGAATTAGAATTGATCGTATGACTGAATAAGAATGGATCGTACGAATGAATTAGAATGGATCGTGCGAATGAATTAGAATGAATCGTACGAATGCATTAGAATGGATCGTACAAATGAATTAGAATGAATCGTACGATCCATTCTAATTTATTCGTCCGATCCATTCTAATTCATTCGTGCAAATGATTTAGAATGGATACATTCGAGCGAATGAATTAGAACGCATTGTACGAATGAATTAGAATGGATCCTGTGAATGAATTAAAATGGATCGTATAAATGGATTAGAATCGATCGTGCGAATGAATTAGAATGGATCAGACGAACGAATTAGAATAGATCATACGAACGAATTAGAATGGATCATACGAACGAATTAGAATGGATCGTACGAATGAATTAGAATGGATCGTACGAATGAATTAGAATCAATATATTCGTGCGAATGAATTAGAATGGATCGTGCGAATGAATTAGAATGGTTACATTCGTGAGAATGAATTAGAAATGATACATTCGAGCGAATGAATTGGAATGGATACATTTGTGCGAATGAATTAGAATGGATCGTGCGAATGAATTAGAATGGATCGTACGAATGGATTAGAATGGATCGTACGAATGGATTAGAATGGATCGTACGAATGGATTAGAATGGATCGTACGAATGAATTAGAATGGATCATAGGAATGAATTAGAATGGATCGTACGAATGGATTAGAACACATTGTACGAATGAATTAGAATGGATCGTACAAATGAATTAGAATGGATATATTCATGCGAATGAATTAGAATGGATCGTACGAATGAATTAGAATAGATCGTGCGAATGAATTAGAATGGATAGTGCGAATGAATTAGAATGGATCGTACGAATGAATTAGAATGGATCCACCGAATGAGTTAGAATGGATCATACGATTGAATTAGAATGGATCGTACGAACGAATTAGAATGAATTGTACGATCCATTCTAATTCATTCGTCCGTTCCATTCTAATTCATTCGCACGAATGTATCCATTCTAATTCATTGAATGAATTAGAATGGATCATACGAATGAATTAGAATGGATCGTGCGAACGAATTAGAATGGATTGTGCGAATGAATTAGAATGGATACATTCGTGCGAATGAATTAGAATTGATCGTACGAATGAATTAGAATGGATCGTGCAAATGAATTAGAATGAATCGTACAAATAAATTAGAATGGATCGTACGAATGGATTAGAATGGATACAATCGAGCGAATGAATTAGAATGGATCGTTCGAATGAATTAGAATGGATCATTGGAATGAATTAGAATGGATCGTATGAACGAATTAGAATGGATCGTACGAATGAATTAGAATGGATACATTCGAGCGAATGAATTAGAATGGATCGTACGAATGAATTAGAATGGATCGTACGAATGAATTATAATGGATACATTCGAGCGAATGAATTAGAATGGATCGTGCGAATGAATTAGAATGGATCGTACGAACGAATTAGAATGGATCATACGAACGAATTAGAATGGATCGTATGAACGAATTAGAATGGATCATACGAATGAATTAGAATGGATACATTCGAGCGAATGAATTAGAATGGATCTTACGAATGAATTGGAAAGGATCATAGGAATGAATTAGAATGGATCGTGCAAATGAATTAGAATGGATACATTCGTGCGAATGAATTAGAATGGATCGTGTGAGTGAATTAGAATGGATCGTACAAATGAATTAGAATGGATATATTTGAACGAATAAATTAGAATGGATCATACGAATGAAGTAGAATGGATCGTACGAATGAATTAGAATGGATCGTGCGAGTGAATTAGAATCGATCGTATGAATGAATTAGAATGGATCGTACGAATGAATTAGAATGGATCGTACGAATGAATTAGATCGTACGAATGAATTAGAATGGATCGTACGAATGAATTAAAATGGATACATTCATACGACTGAATTAGAATAGATCGTGCGAATTAATTAGAATGGATCATATGAATGAATTTGAATGGATACATTTGTGCGAATGAATCTGAATGGATTGTATGAATGAATTACAATGGATCGTACGAATGAATTAGAATGGATCGTACGAATGAATTAGAATAGCTTATACGAATGAATTAGAATGAATCGTACGAATGAATTAGTATGGTTACATTCGTGCGAATGAATTAGAATAGATCGTACGAATGAATTAGAATGGATTGTACGAATAAATTAGAATGGATCGTGCGAATAAATTAGAATGGATCGTACGAATGAATTATAATGGATCCACCGAATGAGTTAGAATGGATCATACGAATGAATTAGAATGGATCGTACGAATGAATTAGAATGGATTGTGCGAATGAATTAGAATGGATCGAATGAATGAATTAGAATGGATCATGCGAATGAATTAGAATATATCGTAGGAATGAATTAGGATGGATCGTACAAATGGATTAGAATGGATTTTACGAATGAATTAGAATGGATCGTACGAATGAATTAGAATGGATCGTACGAATGGATAAGAATGGAGCGTACAAATGAATTAGAATGGATCGTACGAATGGATTAGAATGGATTAGAATGGATCGTACAAATGGATTAGAATGGATCGTACGAATGAATTAGAATGGATCATACAAATGAATTAGAAAGGTTTCATTCGTGAGAATGAATTAGAATGGATCGTACCAATGGATTAGAATGGATCATATGAATGAATTAGAATGGATCGTACGAATGGATTAGAATGGATTGTACGAATGAATTAGAAAGGATCGTACGAATGAATTAGAATGGATCGTGCGAATGAATTAGAATGGATCGTACGAATGAATTAGAATGGATACATTTGAGCGAATGAATTAGAATGGATCATACGAATGAATTAGAATGGATATATTTGTGCGAATGAATTTGAATGGATTGCACGTATTGAATTAGAATGGATCATACGAATGAATTAGAATGGATCGTGCGAATGAATTAGATATGATCATACGAATGAATTAGAATGGATCGTACAAATGAATTAGAATGGATACATTTGTGCGAATGAATTAGAATGGATCGTACGAATGAATTTGAATGGATCGTGCGAATGAATTAGAATGGATAGTGCGAATGAATTAGAATGGATCGTACGAATGAATTAGAATGGATACATTCGTGCGAATGAATTAGAATGGATCGTACGAATGAATTAGAATGGATCGTATGAATGAATTAGAATAGATCGTACAAATGGATTAGAATGGATCGTACGAATAGATTAGAATGGATCGTACGAATGAATTAGAATGGATCATACAAATGAATTAGAATGGATAGTGCGAACGAATTAGAATGGATCGTGCAAATGAATTAGAAAGGTTACTTTTGTGAGAATGAAATAGAATGGATCATGTGAATGAATTAGAATGGATCGAACGAATGAATTATAATGGATCGTACGAATGAATTAGAATGGATCTTGCGATTGAATTAGAATAGACCGTACGAATGAATTAGAATGGATCGTACAAATGTATTAGAATGGATCATGCGAATGAATTAGAATGAATCGTACGAATGCATTAGAATGGATCGTACGAATGAATTAGAATGGATACATTTGTGCGAATGAATTAGAATGGATTGTACGAATGAATTAGAATGGATCGTACGAATGAATTAGAATGGTTCGTGCGAATGAATTAGAATGGATTGTGCGAATGAATTAGAATGGATCGTACGAATGAATTAGAATGGATCGTACGAATGAATTAGAATGGATATATTCGTGCGAATGAATTAGAATGGATCGTGCGAATGAATTAGAATAGATCATACGAATGAATTAGAATGGATTGTACGAATGAATTAGAATGGATACATTCGTGTGAATGAATTAGAATGGATCGGATGAATGAATTAGAATGGATCGTACGATTCAATCTAATTCATTCGTATGATCCATTCTAATTCATTCGTACGATCTATTCTAATTCATTCGCATGATCCATTCTAATTCATTCGTACGATCCATTCTAATTCATTCGTCCGATCCATTCAAATTCATTCGTACGATGCAATCTAATTCATTCACACAAATGTATCTATTCTAATTCATTCGTACAATGAGTTCTAATCCATTCGTACGATCCATTCTAATCCATTCGTACAATCCATTCTAATTCATTCGTATGATCCATTCTAATTCATTCGTATGATCCATTCTAATTAATTTGCATGAATGTATCCATTCTAATTTATTCGTACGATCCAGTCTAATTCATTCGTACGATCCATTCTAATTCATTCGCACGAATATATCCATTCTAATTCATTTGTACGATCCTTTCTAATTCATTCGTACGATGCATTCTAATTTATTCGTATGATCTATTCTAATTTATTCGTTCAAATATATCCATTCTAATTCATTCGTACGATCCATTCTAATCCATTCGTACGATCCATTCTAATTCATTCGTACAATGCGTTCTAATCCATTCGTACGATCCATTCTAATCCATTCGTACGATCCATTCTAATTCATTCGTACGATCCATTCTAATTCATTCGTACGATCCATTCTAATTTGTTCGTATGATACATTCGTACGATCCATTCTATTCATTCGTACGAATGAATTTTAATGTATCATACAAATGAATTAGAAAGGTTATATTCGTGCGAATGAATTAGAATGGATACATTTGTGCAAATGAATTAGAATAGATTAGAATGGATCGTACGAATGGATTAGAATCCATTCTAATTCATTTCTATGATCCATTCTAATTCATCGCACGATTTATTCTAATTTATTCGCTCGAATGTATCCGTTCTAATTCATTCGTATGATCCATTCTAATGCATTCGTACGATCCATTCTAATTCATTCGTCCGATCCATTCTAATTCATTCGCACGAATGTATCCATTCTAATTCATTCGTACAATCCATTCTAATTCATTCGCACGATCCATTCTAATTCATTCGTATGATCCATTCTAATTCATTCCTACGATCTATTCTAATTCATTCGCTCAAATGTATCCATTCTAATTCATTCGTTCGATCTATTCTAATTCATTCGTACGATCCATTCAAATTCATTCGCATGATCCATTCTAATTCATTCTTACGATCCATTCTAATTCAATCGTATGATCCATTCTAATTCATTCGCACAAATGTATCCATTTTAATTCATTACTACGATCCATTCTAATTTATTCATACGATCCATTCTAATTCATTCGTACGATTCATTCTAATTCATTCGCACGATCCATTCTAATCCATTCGTACGAATGGATTAGAATGGATACATTCGTGCAATCCATTCTAATTCATTTGTACAATCCATTCTAATTCATTCGCACGAATGAATTAGAATGGATACATTCGTGCGAATGAATTAGAATGGATCGTACGAATGAATTAGAATGGATCGTACGAATGAATTAGAATGGATACATTCGTGTGAATGAATTAGAATGGATCGTACGAATGAATTAGAATGGATCGTGCGAATGAATTAGAATGGATCATACGAATGAATTAGAATGGATACATTCGTGCGAATGAATTAGAATGGATCGTACAAATGAATTAGAATGGATCGGACGAACGAATTAGAATGGATCGTACGAATGAATTATAATGGATAGTGTGAATGAATTAGAATGGATCGTACGAATGAATTAGAATGGATACATTCATGCGAATGAATTAGAATGGATTGTACGAATGAATTAGAATAGATCGTACAAATGAATTAGAATGGATCGTGCGAATGAATTAGAATTGATCATACGAATGAATTAGAATGGATCGTACGAATGAATTAGAATGAATCGTGCGAATGAATTAGAATGGATCGTGCGAATGAATTAGAATGAATCGTATGAATGCATTAGAATGGATCGTACGAATCAATTAGAATGAATCGTACGAACGAATTAGAATGGATCGTACGAATGAATTAGAATAGATACATTCGAGCAAATGAATTTGAATGGATCGTACGAATGAATTAGAATGGATCGTACGAATGAAGTAGAATGGATCGTACGAATGAATTAGATTGGATCGTGCAAATGAATTAGAATCGATCGTATGAATGAATTAGAATGGATCGTACGAATGAATTAGATCGTACGAATGAATTAGAATGGATCGTACGAATGAATTAAAATGGATACATTCATACGACTGAATTAGAATAGATCGTGTGAATTAATTAGAATGGATCGTATGAATGAATTTGAATGGATACATTTGTGTGAATGAATCTGAATGGATTGTATGAATGAATTACAATGGATCGTACGAATGAATTAGAATGGATCGTACGAATGAATTAGAATAGCTCATACGAATGAATTAGAATGAATCATACGAATGAATTAGAATGGTTACATTCGTGCGAATGAATTAGAATAGATCGTACGAATGAATTAGAATGGATTGTACGAATAAATTAGAATGGATCGTGCGAATGAATTAGAATGGATCGTACGAATGAATTAGAATGGATCCATCGAATTTATTCGTACGATCCATTCTAATTCATTCATACGATCCATTCAAATTCGTTCGTACGATCCATTCTAATTCGTTCGTATGAATATATCTATTCTAATTCATTCGTATGATCCATTCAAATTCATTCGTACAATCCATTCTAATTCATTCGTACAATCCATTCAAATTCATTCGTACAATCCATTCAAATTCATTCGTACGATGCAATCTAATTCATTGACACAAATGTATCTATTCTAGTTTATTCGTACAATGAGTTCTAATCCATTCGTACGATCCATTCTAATCTATTCGTACGATCCATTCTAATTCATTCGCACGAATGTAACCATTCTAATTCATTCGTACGATCAATTCTAATTCATTCGTACAATCCATTCTAATTCATTCGTACGATCCATTCTAATTCATTCTCACAAATGTAACCTTTCTAATTCATTTGTACGATCCATTCTAATCCATTCGTACGATCCATTCTAATTCATTCGCTCGAATGTATCTATTCTAATTCATTCGCACGAATGTATCCATTCTAATTCATTCGTACGATCCATTCTAATTCATTCGCACTATCCATTCTAATTCATTTGTATGATCCATTCTAATTCATTCATCTGATCCATTCTAATTCATTTGTACGATCCATTCTAATTCATTCGCACAAATGTATCCATTCTAATTCATTCGTACGATCCATTCTAATTCATTCGTATAATCAATTCTAATTCATTCGCACGATCCATTCTAATTCATTCGTATGATCCATTCTAATTCATTCGCACGAATGTATCCATTCTAATTCATTCGTACGATCCATTCTAATTCATTCGCACGAATGTATCCATTCTAATTCATTCGTGCAAATGAATTAGAATGGATCGTACAAATGAATTAGAATGGATTGCACGAATGTATCCATTCTAATCCATTCGTACGAATGGATTAGAATGGATCGTACGAATGAATTAGAATGAATCATGCAAATGAATTAGAATGGATCGTACGAATGAATTAGAATGGATCATATGAATCAATTAGAATGGTTACATTCGTGCGAATGAATTAGAATGGATCGTACGATCCATTCTAATCCATTCGTACGATCCATTCTAATTAATTCGTATGATCTATTCTAATTCATTCGCACGAATGTATCCATTCTAATTCATTCGTACGATCCATTCTAATTCATTCGCACGATCCATTCTAATTCATTTGTACGAATGTATCCATTCTAATTCATTTGCACGATCCATTCTTATTATTCGCACAAATGTATCAATTCTAATTCATTCGCACGAATGTATCCATTCTAATTCATTTGCACGATCCATTCTAATCCAGTCCTATGATCCATTCTAATTCTAATTCATTCGCACGATCCATTCTAATTAATTCGCTCGAATGTATCCATTCTAATTCATTCGTACGATTCATTCTAATTCATTCGCACAATCCATTCTAATCCATTCGTACGATCCATTCAAATCCATTCGTACGATCCATTCTAATCCATTCGTATGATCCATTCTAATTCAATCGCACGAATGTAACCATTCTAATTCATTCGTACGATCCATTCTAATTCATTCCTACGATCCATTCTAATTCATTCGCACGAATGTAACCATTCTAATTCATTCGCATGATCCATTCTAATTCATTCGTACGATCCATTCTAATTCATTCGTACAATCCATTCAAATTCATTCGTATGATGCAATCTAATTCATTCGAATGAATATATCCATTCTAATTCATTCGTACGATCCATTCTAATTCTTTCATATGATTCATTCTAATTCATTCATACGATCCATTCTAATTTATTCGTATGATCAATTCTAATTCATTCGCACGATCCATTCTAATTCATTCGTACAATCCATTCTAATCCATTCGTACGATCCATTCTAATCCATTCGTACGATCCATTCTAATTCGTTCATACGATCCATTCTAATTGATTCGTATGATCCATTCTAATTCATTCGTATGATCAATTCTAATTCATTCGCATGAGCCATTCTAATTCATTCGTACGATCCATTCTAATTCATTCGCACGAATGTAACCATTCTAATTCATTCGTACGATCCATTCGTACAATCCATTCTAATTCATTCGCACGAATGTATCCATTCTAATTCATTTGCATGATCCATTCTAATTCATTCCTATGATCCATTCTAATTCATTTGTACGATCCATTCTAATTCATTCGCTCGAATGTATCCATTCTAATTCATTCGTACGATCCATTCTAATTCGTTCGTACGATCCATTCTAATTTATTCGCACGCATGTATCCATTCTGATCCATTCTAATTCATTTGCTCGAATGTATCCATTCTAATTCATTCGCACGAATGTATCCATTCTAATGCATTCGTATGATTCATTCTAATTCATTCGCACGATCCATTCTAATTCATTCGTACGATCCATTCTTATTCATTCATACGATCCATTCTAATTCATTTGTACGAATGAATAAGAATGGATCGTACGAATGAACTAGAATGGATCGTGCGAATGAATTAGAATGAATCGTACGAATGCATTAGAATGGATCATACAAATGAATTAGAATGAATCGTACGATCCAATCTAATTTATTCGTCCGATCCATTCTAATTCATTCGTGCGAATGAATTAGAATGGATACATTCGAGCGAATGAATTAGAACGCATTGTACGAATGAATTAGAATGGATCATATGAATGAATTAAAATGGATCGTACAAATGAATTAGAATGGATCGTGAGAATGAATTAGAATAGATCATACGAACGAATTAGAATAAATCGTACGAACGAATTAGAATGGATCGTACGAACGAATTAGAATGGATCGTACGAACGAATTAGAATGGATCGTACGAATGAATTAGAATCGATATATTCGTGCGAATGAATTATAATGGATCATGCGAATGAATTAGAATGGATCATACGAATGAATTAGAATGGATACATTCGTGCGAATGAATTAGAATGGATCATAGGAATGAATTAGAACGGATCGTGCGAATGAATTAGAATGGATCGTACGAATGAGTTAGAATGGATCGTACGAATGAATTAGAATGGATTGTACGAATGAATTAGAATGGATCGTGCGAACGAATTAGAATCGATCGTACGAATGAATTAGAATGGATCATGCGAATGAATTAGAATGGATCGTACGAATGAATTAGAATGGATCGTACGAATGAATTAGAATGGATACATTCACATGATGTATTCTAATTCATTTGTATGATCCATTCAAATTCATTCGTATGATTCATTCTAATTCATTCGTACGATCCATTCTAATTCATTCGCTCCATTCTAATTTATTCGCACGATCTATTCTAATTCATTCGTACAATCCATTCCAATTCATTCGTACGATCCATTCTAATCCATTCGTACGATCCATTCTAATCCATTCGTACGATCCATTCTAATTCATTCGTACGATCCATTCTATTTCATTCGCTCGAATGTATCCATCTAATTCATTTGTATGATTCATTCTAATTTATTCGTATGATACATTTGTGCGAATGAATTAGAATGGATCATACGATTGAATTTAAATGGATCGTACAAATGAATTAGAATGGATCGTCTGAACGAATTAGAATGGATCGTACGAATGAATTAGAATGGATACATTCGAGCGAATGAATTAGAATGGATCGTATAAATGAATTAGAATGGATCATAGGAATGAATTAGAATGGATCGTGCAAATGAATTAGAATGGATACATTCGTGCGAATGAATTAGAATGGATCGTAGGAATGAATTAGAATGGATCGTACGAATGAATTAGAATGGGTACATTCGTGCGAATGAATTAGAATGGATCGTACGAATGAATTAGAATGGGTACATTCATGCGAATGAATTAGAATGGATCGTACGAATGGATTAGAATGCATCATACGAATGGATTAGAATGGATCGTACGAATGAATTAGAATGGATCGTACAAATGAATTAGAAAGGTTACATTTGTGAGAATGAATTAGAATGGATCATACGAATGAATTAGAATGGATCGTACGAATGGATTAGAATGGATCGTACGAATGAATTAGAATGGATCGTACGATCCATTCTAATTCATTCGTACAATGCGTTCTAATCCATTCGTACGATCCATTCTAATCCATTCGTACGATCCATTCTAATTCATTCATACTATCCATTCTAGAATGGATCATACGAATGAATTAGAATGGATCGTACGAACGAATTAGAATGGATCGTACGAATGAATTAGAATGGATACATTCTGGTTACATTCGTGTGATTGAATTAGAATGGATACATTCGAGCGTATGAATTAGAATAGATCATAGGAATGAATTAGAATGGATCGTACGAATGAATTAGAATGGATCGAGCGTATGAATTAGAATGGTTACATTCGTGCGAATGAATTAGAATGGATCGTACGAATGGATTAGAATGGATCGTATGAATGGATTAGAACGCATTGTACGAATGAATTAGAATAGATACATTTGTGCGAATGAATTAGATTGCATCGTACGAATGAATTTGAAAGGTTACATTTGTGAGAATGAATTAGAATGGATCGTACGAATGAATTAGAATGGATACATTCGTGCGAAGGAATTAGAATGGATCGTAGGAATGAATTAGAATGGATCGTACGAATGAATTAGAATGGATCATGCGAATGAATTAGAATGGATCGTACGAATGAATTAGAATGGATCGTACGAATGAATTAGAATGGATCGTACGAATGAATTAGAATGGATACATTCAGATGATGTATTCTAATTCATTTGTATGATCCATTCTAATTCATTCGTATGATTCATTCTAATTCATTCGTACGATCCATTCTAATTCATTCGCTCCATTCTAATTTATTCGCACGATCTATTCTAATTCATTCGTACAATCCATTCCAATTCATTCGTACGATCCATTCTAATTCATTCGCATGATCCATTCTAATCCATTCGTACGATCCATTCTAATCCATTTGTAAGATCCATTCTAATTCATTCGTACGATCCATTCTATTTCATTCGCTCGAATGTATCCATCTAATTCATTTGTATGATCCATTCTAATTTATTCGTACGATACATTTGTGCGAATGAATTAGAATGGATCATACGATTGAATTTAAATGGATCGTACAAATGAATTAGAATGGATCGTATGAACGAATTAGAATGGATCGTATGAATGAATTAGAATGGATACATTCGAGCGAATGAATTAGAATGGATCGTATAAATGAATTAGAATGGATCATAGGAATGAATTAGAATGGATCGTGCAAATGAATTAGAATGGATACATTCGTGCGAATGAATTAGAATGGATCGTAGGAATGAATTAGAATGGATCGTACGAATGAATTAGAATGGTTACATTCGTGCGAATGAATTAGAATGGATCGTACGAATGGATTGGAATGCATCATACGAATGGATTAGAATGGATCGTACGAATGAATTAGAATGGATCGTACAAATGAATTAGAAAGGTTACATTTGTGAGAATGAATTAGAATGGATCATACGAATGAATTAGAATGGATCGTACGAATGGATTAGAATGGATCGTACAAATGAATTAGAATGGATCGTACGATCCATTCTAATTCATTCGTACAATGCTTTCTAATCCATTCGTACGATCCATTCTAATCCATTCGTACGATCCATTCTAATCCATTCGTACGATCCATTCTAATTCATTCATACTATCCATTCTAGAATGGATCATACGAATGAATTAGAATGGATCGTATGAACGAATTAGAATGGATCGTACGAATGAATTAGAATGGACACATTCTGGTTACATTCGTGCGATTGAATTAGAATGGATACATTCGAGCGTATGAATTAGAATAGATCGTAGGAATAAATTAGAATGGATCGTACGAATGAATTAGAATGGATCGAGCGTATGAATTAGAATGGTTACATTCGTGCGAATGAATTAGAATGGATCGTACGAATGGATTAGAATGGATCGTATGAATGGATTAGAACGCATTGTATGAATGAATTAGAATAGATACATTTGTGCGAATGAATTAGATTGCATCGTACGAATGAATTTGAAAGGTTACATTTGTGAGAATGAATTAGAATGGATCGTACGAATGAATTAGAATGGATACATTCGTGCGAATGAATTAGAATTGATCGTAGGAATGAATTAGAATGGATCGTACGAATGAATTAGAATGGTTACATTCGTGCGAATGAATTAGAATGGATCGTACGAATGAATTAGAATGGATCGTACGAATGGATTAGAATGGATCATACGAATGAATTAGAATGGATCGTACAAATGAATTAGAAAGGTTACATTTATGACAATGAATTAGAATGGATCGTATGAATGGATTAGAATGGATCATACTATTGGATTAGAATGTTATGAATGGATTAGAATGGATCGTACGAATGGATTAGAATTGATCGTACGAACGAATTAGAATGGATCGTACGAACGAATTTGAATGGATCGTACGAATGAATTAGAATGGATACATTTGAGCGAATGAATTAGAATGGATCATACAAATGAATTAGAATGGATCATAGGAATGAATTAGAATGGATAGTGCAAATGAATAAGAATGGATACATTCGTGCGAATGAATTAGAATGGATCATAAGAATAAATTAGAATGGATCGTACGAATGAATTAGAATGGTTACATTTGTGAGAATGAATTAGAATGGATCGTACGAATGAATTAGAATGGATCGTACGAATGAATTAGAATGGATTGTGCGAATGAATTAGCATGTATCGTATGAATGAATAAGAATGGATCGTACGAATGAATTAGAATGGATCGTGCGAATGAATTAGAATGAATCGTACGAATGCATTTGAATGGATCGTACGAATGAATTAGAATGAATCGTACGATCCATTCTAATTTATTCGTCTGATCCATTCTAATTCATTCGTGCGAATGAATTAGAATGGATACATTCGAGCGAATGAATTAGAATGCATTGTACGAATGAATTAGAATGGATCATGTGAATGAATTAAAATGGATCGTACAAATGAATTAGAATGGATCGTGCGAATGAATTAGAATGGATCGTACGAACAAATTAGAATGGATCGTACGAACGAATTAGAATGGATCGTACAAACGAATTAGAATGGATCGTACGAATGAATTAGAATAGATATATTCGTGTGAATGAATTAGAATGGATCGTGCGAATGAATTAGAATGGATCATACGAATGAATTAGAATGGATACATTTGTGAGAATGAATTAGAATGGATCATACGATCCATTCTAATTCATTCGTACGATCCATTCTAATTCATTTGCACGATCCATTCTAATTTATTCCTATGATCCATTCTAATTCATTCGTACGATCCATTCTAATTCATTCGTACGATCCATTCTAATTTATTCGCACGATCCATTCTAATTCATTCGCACAATCCGTTCTAATTCATTCACACAATCCATTCTAATTCATTCGCACGAATGTATCCTTTCTAATTTATTCGTACGATCCAGTCTAATTCATTCGTACGATCCATTCTAATTCATTCGCACGAATGTATCCATTCTAATTCACTCGTACGATCCATTCTGAT
This sequence comes from Chamaelirium japonicum, assembly GCA_947650365.1. Classification (NCBI taxonomy): domain Eukaryota; kingdom Viridiplantae; phylum Streptophyta; class Magnoliopsida; order Liliales; family Melanthiaceae; genus Chamaelirium; species Chamaelirium japonicum. The sequence continues at coordinate 47,814,864 of OX393552.1, read as the reverse complement.
TCATTCATATGATCCATTCTAATTCGTTCGTACGATCTATTCTAATTCGTTCGTACGATCCATTCTAATTCATTCGTACGATCCATTCTAATCCATTCGTACGATCCATTCTAATTCATTCGTACAAATGAATTAGAATGGATCGTACGAATGAATTAGAATGGATTGTGCGAATGAATTAGAATGGATCGTGCGAATGAATTAGAATGGATCGTATGAATGAATAAGAATGGATCGTACGAATGAATTAGAATGGATCATGCGAATGAATTAGAATAGATCGTACGAATGAATTAGAATGGATAGTACGAATAAATTAGAATGGATCGTGCGAATGAATTAGAATGGATCGTACGAATGAATTAGAATGGATCCACCGAATGAATTAGAATGGATCGTACGAATGAATTAGAATGAATCATCCGAATGAATTAGAATGGATCATACGAATGAATTAGAATGGATCGTACGAATGAATTAGAATTGATCGTGCGAATGAATTAGAATGAATCGTACGAATGAATTAGAATGGATCGTACGAATGGATTAGAATAGGTCGTACGAATGGATTAGAATGGATCGTACAAATGAATTAGAATGGATCATACAAATGAATTAGAAAGGTTACATTTGTGCGAATGAATTAGAATGGATCGTACGAATGAATTAGAATAGATCGTACGAATAAATTAGAATGGATACATTTGTGCGAATGAATTAGAATGGATCCTGCGAATGAATTAGAATGGATCGTACGAATGAATTAGAATGGATCGTACGAACGAATTAGAATGGATCCTACGAATGAATTAGAATGGATACATTCGAGCGAATGAATTAGAATGGATCGTACGAATAAATTAGAATGGATCATAGTAATGAATTAGAATGGATCGTGCAAATGAATTAGAATGGATATATTTGTGCGAATGAATTAGAATGGATCGTCGGAATGAATTAGAATGGATCGTACGAATGAATTTGAATGGTTATATTCGTGCGAATGAATTAGAATGGATCGTACAAATGGATTAGAATGGATCGTACGAATGAGTTAGAATGGATCGTACAAATGAATTAGAAAGGTTATATTTGTGAGCATGAATTTGAATGGATCGTACGAATGAATTGGAATGGATCGTACAAATGGATTAGAATGGATCGTACGAATGAATTAGAATGGATTGTGCGAATGAATTAGAATGGATCGTATGAATGAATTAGAATAGTTACATTCGTGCGAACGAATTAGAATGGATCGTACGAATGGTTTAGAATGGATCGTACGAATGGATCAGAATGGATCGTACGAATGAATTAGAATGGATATATTCGAGTGAATGAATTAGAATGGATCGTACGAATGAATTAGACTGGATCGTACGAATAAATTAGAATGGATACATTCATACGAATGAATTAGAATGGATCGTACGAATGAATTAGAATGGATCGTACGAATGGATTAGAATGGATCGTACGAATGGATTAGAATGGATCATACAAATGAATTTGAAAGGTTACATTCGTGAGAATGAATTAGAATGGATCGTGCGAATGAATTAGAATTGATCAGACGATTGGATTAGAATGGATCGTACGAATGAATTAGAATGGATCGTATGAATAAATTAGAATGGATTTTGCGAATGAATTAGAATGAATCGTACGAAGGGATTAGAATGGATCGTACGAATGGATTAGAACGCATTGTATGAACGAATTAGAATAGATACATTTGTGCGATCCATTCTAATTCGTTCGTACGATCCATTCTAATTCGTTCGTACGATCCATTCTAATTCGTTCGTACGATTCATTCTAATTCGTTCGTACGATCCATTCTAATCCATTTGTATGATCCATTCTAATTCATTCGCCTGATCCATTCTAATTCATTCGCACAAATGTATCCATTCTAATTCATTCGTACAATCCATTCTAATTCATTCGCATGATCCATTATAATTCATTCGTACGATCCATTCTAATTCATTTGTACGATCCATTCTAATTCATTCGCACAAATGTATCCATTCTAATTTATTCGTACGATCCATTCTAATTCATTTGCACGATCCATTCTAATTTATTCGTACGATCCATTCTAATTCATTCGTACAATCCATTCTAATTCATTCGTATGATCAATTCTAATTCATTCGCACGATCCATTCTAATTCATTCGTACGATCCATTCTAATTCATTCGCACGATCCATACTAATTCATTCGTCCGATCCATTCTAATTCATTCGCACGAATGTATCCATTCTAATTCATTCGAAATATCCATTCTAATTCGTTCGCACGATCCATTCTAATTCATTCGTATGATCCATTCTAATTCATTCCTAGGATCTATTCTAATTCATTCGCTCGACTGTATCCATTCTAATTCATTTGCACGATCCATTCTAATTCATTCCTATGATCCATTCTAATTCATTCGTTCGAGCGAATGAATTAGAATAGATCGTAGGAATGAATTAGAATGGATCCTGCGAATGAATTAGAATAGATCGTACGAATGAATTAGAATGGATCGTACGAATAAATTAGAATGGATCGTGCGAATGAATTAGAATGGATCGTACGAATGAATTAGAATGGATCCACCGAATGAATTAGAATGAATCGTACGAATGAATTAGAATGGATCGTACAAATGAATTAGAATGGATACATTCGTACGAATGAATTAGAATGGATTGTATGAATGAGTTAGAATGGATTATATGAATTAGAATGGATTGTATGAATGAGTTAGAATGGATTATATGAATTAGAATGGATATATTTGTGCGAATGAATTAGAATGGATCATACGAATGAATTAGAATGGATCGTACGAATGGATTAGAATGGATCATACGAATAAATTAGATTGCATCGTACGAATGAATTTGAATGGATTGTACGAATGAATTAGAATGGATCGTACGAATGAATTAGAATGGATCATGCGAATGAATTAGAATAGATCGTACGAATGAATTAGAATGGATCGTATGAATAAATTAGAATGGATCGTGCGAATGAATTAGAATGGATCGTACGAATGAATTAGAATGGATCGTATGAATGAATTAGAATGGATCGAACGAATGAATTAGAATGGATCGTATGAATGAATTAGAATGGATTGTGCGAATGAATTAGAATGGATCGAACGAATGTAACCATTCTAATTCATTCCTACGATCTATTCTAATTCATTCGCTCGAATGTATCCATTCTAATTCATTAGTTTGATCCATTCTAATTCATTCGTACGATCCATTCAAATTCATTCGCATGATCCATTCTAATTCATTCGTACGATTCATTCTAATTCATTCTCACGAATGTAACCTTTCAAATTCATTTGTATGATCCATTCTAATTCATTCGTACGATCCATTCTAATTCATTCGCACGAATCCGTTCTAATTCATTCGTACGATTCATTCTAATTCATTCGCACGATAAATTCTAATTCATTTGCACGATCCATTCTAATTCATTCCTATGATCCATTCTAATTCGTTCGTACGATCCATTCTAATTCATTCGCTTGAATGTATCCATTCTAATTCATTCGTACGATCCATTCTAATTCATTCGTACGATCCATTCTAATTTATTCTCACGAATGTAACCTTTGTAATTCATTTGTATGATCCATTCTAATTCATTCGTACGATCCATTCTAATTCATTCGCACGAATGTATCGACTCTAATGCATTCGTACGATTAATTCTAATTCATTCGCACGATACATTCGAATTCATTCGTACGATACATTCTTATTCATTCATACGATCCATTCTAATTCATTTGTACGAATGAATTAGAATGGATCGTACGAATGGATTAGAATGGATCGTGCGAATGAATTAGAATGGATCGTACGAATGAATTAGAATGGATCGTACGAATGAATTAGAATGGATCGTGCGAATGAATTAGAATGGATCGTACGAATGAATTAAAATGGATACATTGGTGCGAATGAATTAGAATGGATCGTACGAATGAATTAGAATGGATCGTACGAATGACTTAGAATGGATTGTACGAATGTATTAGAATAGCTTATACGAATGAATTAGAATGAATCGTACGAATGAATTAGAATGGTTACATTCGTGCAAATGAATTAGAATAGATCGTATGAATGAATTAGAAAAGATCGTACGAATAAATTAGAATGGATCGTGCGAATGAATTAGAATGGATCGTACGAATGAATTAGATTGGATCGAACGAATGAATTAGAATGGATTGTATGAATAAATTAGAATGGATCCATTCTAATTCATTCTCACAAATGTAACCTTTCTAATTCATTTGTACGATCATTTCTTATTCATTCGTACGATCCATTCTAATCCATTAGTACGATCCATTCTAATCCATTCGTACGATCCATTCTAATTCATTCGCACGAATGTATCCATTCTAATTCATTCGTACGATTCATTCTAATTCATTCGCACGATCCATTCTAATTCATTCGTACGATCCATTCTTATTCATTCATACGATCCATTCTAATTCATTTGTACGAATGAATTAGAATGGATCGTACGAATGAATTAGAATGGATCGTACGAATGAATTAGAATGGATACATTCGTGCGAATGAATTAGAATGGATCTTAGGAATGAATTAGAATGGATCATACGAATGATTTATAATGGATCGTACGAATGAATTAGAATGGATCGAACGAATGAATTAGAATGGATCGTACGAATGGATTAGAATGGATCATACGAATGGATTAGAATGGATCGTACGAATGAATTAGAATGGATCGTACAAATAAATTAGAAAAGTTACATTTGTGAGAATGAATTAGAATGGATCATACGAATGAATTAGAATGGATCGTATGAATGGATTAGAATGGATCGTACGAATGAATTAGAATGGATCGTACGATCCATTCTAATTCATTCGTACAATGCGTTCTAATCCATTCGTACGATCCATTCTAATCCATTCGTACGATCCATTCTAATTCATTCGTACTATCCATTCTAAAATAGATCATACGAATGAATTAGAATGGATCGTACAAACGAATTAGAATGGATCGTACGAATGAATTAGAATGGATACATTCTGGTTACATTCGTGCGATTGAATTAGAATGGATCATACGAATAGATTAGAATGGATCGTACGAATGGATTAGAATGGATCATACGAATGGATTAGAATGGATCGTGCGAATGAATTAGAATGGATCGTACGAATGAATTAGAATAGATCGAACGAATGATTTAGAATGGATACATTCGAGCGTATGAATTAGAATAGGTTATAGGAATGAATTAGAATGGATCGTACGAATAAATTAGAATGGATCGAGCGTATGAATTAGAATGGTTTACATTCGTGCGAATGAATTAGAATGGATCGTACGAATGGATTATAATGGATCGTATGAATGGATTAGAACGCATTGTACGAATGAATTAGAATAGATACATTTGTGCGAATGAATTATATTGCATCGTACGAATGAATTTGAAAGGTTACATTTGTGAGAATGAATTAGAATGGATTGTACAAATGAATTAGAATGGATCGTACGAATGAATTAGAATGGATACATTTGTGCGAATGAATTAGAATGGATCGTAGGAATAAATTAGAATGGATCGTACGAATGAATTAGAATGGTTACATTCGTGCGAATGAATTAGAATGGATCGTACGAATGAATTAGAATGGATCGTGCGAATGAATTAGAATGGATCATACGAATGAATTAGAATGGATCATACGAATCAATTAGAATGGATCGTATGAACGAATTAGAATGGATCGTACAAATGAATTAGAAAGGATCGTACGAATGAATTAGAATGGATATATTCATTCGAATGAATTAGATTGTACGAATGTAACCTTTCTAATTCATTTGTGCGAATGCATTCTAATTCATTTGCACGATCCATTCTAATTCATTCCTATGATCCATTCTAATTCATTTGCACGTTCCATTCTAATTAGAAAGGTTACATTCGAGCGAATGAAATAGAATAGATCGTAGGAATGAATTAGAATGGATCATACGAATGAATTAGAATGGATCGTGCGAATGAATTAGAATGGATCGTACGAATGAATTTGAATGGATCGTACGAATGAATTAGAATGGTTACATTCGTGCGAATGAATTAGAATGGATCGTACGAATGAATTAGAATGGATCGTGCGAGTGAATTAGAATGGATCGTACGAATGAATTAGACTAGATCGTGCGAATGAATTAGAATGGATCATACAAATGAATTAGAATGGATCATACGAATGATCGTACGAATGTATCCATTCTAATTCATTCATACGATCCATTCTTATTCATTCATACGATCCATTCTAGTTCATTCGCATGAATATATCTATTCTAATTCATTCGTATGATCCATTCTAATTTATTCGCATGATTTATTCTAATTCATTCGTACGATCCATTCTAATTCATTTGTACGATCCATTTTAATTCATTCGCATGATCCATTCTAATTCATTCGTATGATACATTCGTGCGAATGAATTAGAATGGATCGTACGAATGAATTAGAATGGATCGTATGAATGAATTAGAATAGATCGTGTGAATAAATTAGAATGGATCATACGAATGAATTAGAATAGATATATTCATGCGAATGAATTAGAATGGATCGTACGAATAAATTAGAATGGATCGTGCGAATGAATTAGAATGGATCGTATGAATAAATTAGAATGGATCGTACGATCATGCGAATGGATTAGAACGCATTGTATGATCCATTCTAATGAATTAGTACGATCCATTCTAATCCATTTGTATGAATAATTCGTTCGTACGATCCATTCTAATTTGTTCGTATGATCCATTCTAATTCGTTCGTACGATCCATTCTAATTCATTCGCACGATCCCTTCTAATTCATTTGTACGATCCATTTTAATTCATTCACATGATCCATTCTAATTCATTCGTACAATGCGTTCTAATTCATTCGCTCGAATGTATCCATTCTAATTCATTCGCACGAATGAATTAGAATGGATCGGACGAATAAATTAGAATGGATCATACGATTCATTCTAATTCATTCGTACGATCCATTCTAATGCATTCGTACGATTCATTCTAATTCATTCGCACGATCCATTCTAATTCATTCGTACGATCCATTCTTATTCACTCATACGATCCATTCTAATTCATTCGCACAATCCATTCTAATTCATTCGTATGATCCATTCTAATTCATTCTCACAAATGTAACCTTTCTAATTCATTCGTCCGATCCATTCTAATCCATTCGTACGATCCATTCTAATCCATTCATACGATCCATTCAAATTGATTCGCACGAATGTAACCATTCTAATTCGTTCGTACGATCCATTCTAATTCGTTCGTACGATCCATTCTAATCCATTCGTACGATCCATTCTAATTCATTTGCTTGATCCATTCTAATTCATTCGCACAAATGTATCCATTCTAATTCATTTGTACAATCCATTCTAATTCATTCGCATGATCCATTCTAATTCATTCGTACGATCCATTCTAATTCATTTGTACGATCCATTCTAATTCATTCGCACAAATGTATCCATTCTAATTTATTCGTACGATCTATTCTAATTCATTCTCACGAATGTATCATACGAATAAATTAGAAAGGATCATACGAACGAATTAGAATGGATCGTGCTAATGAATTAGAAAGGATCGTACGAATGAATTAGAATGGATCGTACGAATGGATTAGAATGGATCATAGGAATGAATTAGAATGGATCATGCAAATGAATTAAAATGGATACATTTGTGCGAATGAATTAGAATGGATCGTACGAATGAATTAGAATGGATCGTACGAATGGATTAGAATGGATACATTTGTGAGAATGAATTAGAATGGATCGTACGAATGTATACTTTCTAATTCATTCGTACAATCCATTTTAATCCATTCGTACGATCCATTCTAATTCATTCGTACGATCCATTCTAATCCATTCGTACAATCCATTCTAATTCATTCGTATGATCCATTCTAACTCATTCGGTGCATCCATTCTAATTCATTCGTACGATCCATTCTAATTCATTCGCACGATCCATTCAAATTCATTCGTACGATCCATTCTAATTCATTCGCACGATCCATTCTAATTCATTCGCACGATCCATTCTAATTCATTCTCACGAATGTAACCTTTCTAATTCATTTGTATGATCCATTCAAATTCATTCGTACGATCCATTCTAATCCATTCGTACGATCCATTCTAATTCATTCATACGATCAATTCTAATACATTCGTACGATCCATTCTAATTTATTCGTATGAATGTATCCATTCTAATTTATTCGTACGATCCAGTCTAATTCATTCGTACGATCCATTGTAATTCATTCGCACGAATGTATCCATTCTAAATCATTCGTACGATCCATTCTAATTCATTCGTATTATCCATTCTAACTCATTCGGTGGATCCATTCTAATCCATTCATACGATCCATTCTAATTCATTCGCACGATCTATTCTAATTTATTCGTACGATCCATTCTAATTCATTCGTACGATCCATTCTAATTCATTCGTATGATCAATTCTAATTCATTCGCACGATCCATTCTAATTCATTCGTACGATCCATTCTAATTCATTCGCACGATCCATACTAATTCATTCGTCCGATCCATTCTAATTCATTCGCACGAATGTATCCATTCTAATTCATTCGTATAATCCATTCTAATTCATTCGCACGATCCATTCTAATTCATTCCTAAGATCTATTCTAATTCATTCGCTCGAATGTATCCATTCTAATTCATTTGCACGATCCATTCTAATTCATTCCTAAAATCCATTCTAATTCATTTGTTCGAGCGAATGAATTAGAATAGATCGTAGGAATGAATTAGAATGGATCATGCGAATGAATTAGAATAGATCGTACGAATGAATTAGAATGGATCGTACGAATAAATTAGAATGGATCGTGCGAATGAATTAGAATGGATCGTACGAATGAATTAGAATGGATCCACCGAATGAATTAGAATGAATCGTACGAATGAATTAGAATGGATCATACAAATGAATTAGAATGGATACATTCATACGAATGAATTAGAATGGATCATACAAATGAATTAGAATGGATACATTCGTACGAATGAATTAGAATGGATCGTATGAACGAATTAGAATGGATCATATAAATTAGAATGGATATATTTGTGCGAATGAATTAGAATGGATCGTATGAATGAATTAGAATGGATCATATGAATGGATTAGAATGGATCGTACGAATGGATTAGAATGGATCATACGAATGAATTAGATTGCATCGTACGAATGAATTTGAATGGATTGTACGAATGAATTAGAATGGATCGTACGAATCAATTAGAATGGATCATGCGAATGAATTAGAATAGATATTACGAATGAATTAGAATGGATCGTACGAATAAATTAGAATGGATCGTGCGAATGAATTAGAATGGATCGTACGAATGAATTAGAATGGATCGTATGAATGAATTAGAATGGATCGAACGAATGAATTAGAAAGGATCGTATGAATGAATTAGAATGGATTATGCGAATGAATTATAATGGATCGAACGAAAGTAACCATTCTAATTCATTCCTACGATCTATTCTAATTCATTCGTTTGAATGTATCCATTCTAATTCATTAGTTTGATCCATTCTAATTCATTCGTACGATCCATTCAAATTCATTCGCATGATCCATTCTAATTCATTCGTACGATCCATTCTAATTCATTCTCACGAATGTAACCTTTCTAATTCATTTGTATGATCCATTCTAATTCATTCGTACGATCCATTCTAATTCATTCGCACGAATCCGTTCTAATTCATTCGTACGATTCATTCTAATTCATTCGCACGATAAATTCTAATTCATTTGCACGATCCATTCTAATTCATGCCTATGATCCATTCTAATTCATTCTCACAAATGTAACCTTTCTAATTCATTCGTCCGATCCATTCTAATCCATTCGTACGATCCATTCTAATCCATTCATACGATCCATTCAAATTGATTCGCACGAATGTAACCATTCTAATTCGTTCGTACGATCCATTCTAATTCGTTCGTACGATCCATTCTAATCCATTCGTACAATCCATTCTAATTCATTCGCCTGATCCATTCTAATTCATTCGTACAAATGTATCCATTCTAATTCATTCGTACAATCCATTCTAATTCATTCGCATGATCCATTATAATTCATTCGTACGATCTATTCTAATTCATTTGTACGATCCATTCTAATTCATTCGCACAAATGTATCCATTCTAATTTATTCGTACGATCCATTCTAATTCATTCTCACGAATGTATCATACGAATGAATTAGAAAGGATCATACGAACGAATTAGAATGGACCGTGCGAATGAATTAGGAAGGATCGTACGAATGAATTAGAATGGATCGTACGAATGGATTAGAATAGATCATAGGAATGAATTAGAATGGATCGTGCAAATGAATTAGAATAGATACATTCGTGCGAATGAATTAGAATGGATCTTACGAATGAATTAGAATGGATCGTACGAATGGATTAGAATGGATACATTTGTGAGAATGAATTAGAATGGATCGTACGAATGTATCCATTCTAATTCATTCGTACGATCCATTCTAATTCATTCGTACGATCCATTCTAATCCATTCGTACGATCCATTCTAATTCATTCGTATGATCCATTCTAACTCATTCGGTGGATCCATTCTAATTCATTCGTACGATCCATTCTAATTCATTCGCACGATCCATTCTAATTCATTCGTACGATCCATTCTAATTCATTCGCACGATCCATTCTAATTCATTCTCACGAATGTAACCTTTCTAATTCATTTGTATGATCCATTCTAATTCATTCGTACGATCCATTCTAATCCATTCGTACGATCCATTCTAATCCATTCGTACGATCCATTCTAATACATTCGTACGATCCATTCTAATTCATTCGTATGAATGTATCCATTCTAATTTATTCGTACGTTCCAGTCTAATTCATTCGTACGATCCATTGTAATTCATTCGCATGAATGTATCCATTCTAATTCATTCGTACGATCCATTCTAATTCATTCGCATTATCCATTCTAACTCATTCGGTGGATCCATTCTAATTCATTCGTACGATCCATTCTAATTCATTTGCACGATCCATTCTAATTTATTCGTACGATCGATTCTAATTCATTCGTACAATCCATTCTAATTCATTCGTATGATCAATTCTAATTCATTCGCACGATCCATTCTAATTCATTCGTACGATCCATTCTAATTCATTCGCACGATCCATACTAATTCATTCGTCCGATCCATTCTAATTCATTCGCACGAATGTATCCATTCTAATTCATTCGAAATATCCATTCTAATTCATTCGCACGATCCGTTCTAATTCATTCGTATGATCCATTCTAATTCATTCCTAGGATCTATTCTAATTCATTCGCTCGACTGTATCCATTCTAATTCATTTGCACGATCCATTCTAATTCATTCCTATGATCCATTCTAATTCATTCGTTCGAGCGAATGAATTAGAATAGATCGTAGGAATGAATTAGAATGGATCCTGTGAATTTATTAGAATAGATCGTACGAATGAATTAGAATGGATCGTACGAATAAATTAGAATGGATCGTGCGAATGAATTAGAATGGATCGTACGAATGAATTAGAATGGATCCACCGAATGAATTAGAATGAATCGTACGAATGAATTAGAATTGATCGTACAAATGAATTAGAATGGATACATTCGTACGAATGAATTAGAATGGATTGTATGAATGAGTTAGAATGGATTATATGAATTAGAATGGATTGTATGAATGAGTTAGAATGGATTATATGAATTAGAATGGATATATTTGTGCGAATGAATTAGAATGGATCATACGAATGAATTAGAATGGATCGTACGAATGGATTAGAATGGATCATACGAATAAATTAGATTGCATCGTACGAATGAATTTGAATGGATTGTACAAATGAATTAGAATGGATCGTACGAATGAATTAGAATGAATCATGCGAATGAATTAGAATAGATCGTACGAATGAATTAGAATGGATCGTATGAATAAATTAGAATGGATCGTGTCAATGAATTAGAATGGATCGTACGAATGAATTAGAATGGATCGTATGAATGAATTAGAATGGATCGAACGAATGAATTAGAATGGATCGTATGAATGAATTAGAATGGATTGTGCGAATGAATTAGAATGGATCGAACGAATCTAACCATTCTAATTCATTCCTACGATCTATTCTAATTCATTCGCTCGAATGTATCCATTCTAATTCATTAGTTTGATCCATTCTAATTCATTCGTACGATCCATTCAAATTCATTCGCATGATCCATTCTAATTCATTCGTACGATTCATTCTAATTCATTCTCACGAATGTAACCTTTCAAATTCATTTGTATGATCCATTCTAATTCATTCGTACGATCCATTCTAATTCATTCGCACGAATCCGTTCTAATTCATTCGTACGATTCATTCTAATTCATTCGCACGATAAATTCTAATTCATTTGCACGATCCATTCTAATTCATTCCTATGATCCATTCTAATTCGTTCGTACGATCCATTCTAATTCATTCGCTTGAATGTATCCATTCTAATTCATTCGTACGATCCATTCTAATTCATTCGTACGATCCATTCTAATTCATTCTCACGAATGTAACCTTTGTAATTCATTTGTATGATCCATTCTAATTCATTCGTACGATCCATTCTAATTCATTCGCACGAATGTATCGATTCTAATGCATTCGTACGATTAATTCTAATTCATTCGCACGATCCTTTCGAATTCATTCGTACGATACATTCTTATTCATTCATACGACCCATTCTAATTCATTTGTACGAATGAATTAGAATGGATCGTACGAATGGATTAGAATGGATCGTGCGAATGAATTAGAATGGATCGTACGAATGAATTAGAATGGATCGTACGAATGAATTAGAATGGATCGTGCGAATGAATTAGAATGGATCGTACGAATGAATTAAAATGGATACATTGGTGCGAATGAATTAGAATGGATCGTACGAATGAATTAGAATGGATCGTACGAATGACTTAGAATGGATTGTACGAATGAATTAGAATAGCTTATACGAATGAATTAGAATGAATCGTACGAATGAATTAGAATGGTTACATTCGTGCGAATGAATTAGAATAGATCGTATGAATGAATTAGAAAAGATCGTACGAATAAATTAGAATGGATCGTGCGAATGAATTAGAATGGATCGTATGAATGAATTAGAATGGATCGTACGAATGAATTAGATTGGATCGAACGAATGAATTAGAATGGATTGTATGAATAAATTAGAATGGATCCATTCTAATTCATTCTCACAAATGTAACGTTTCTAATTCATTTGTACGATCATTTCTTATTCATTCGTACGATCCATTCTAATCCATTAGTACGATCCATTCTAATCCATTCGTACGATCCATTCTAATTCATTCGCACGAATGTATCCATTCTAATTCATTCGTACGATTCATTCTAATTCATTCGCACGATCTATTCTAATTCATTCGTACGATCCATTCTTATTCATTCATACGATCCATTCTAATTCATTTGTACGAATGAATTAGAATGGATCGTACGAATGAATTAGAATGGATACATTCGTGCGAATGAATTAGAATGGATCTTAGGAATGAATTAGAATGGATCATACGAATGATTTATAATGGATCGTACGAATGAATTAGAATGGATCGAACGAATGAATTAGAATGGATCGTACGAATGGATTAGAATGGATCATACGAATGGATTAGAATGGATCGTACGAATGAATTAGAATGGATCGTACAAATGAATTAGAAAGGTTACATTTGTGAGAATGAATTAGAATGGATCATACGAATGAATTAGAATGGATCGTATGAATGGATTAGAATGGATCGTACGAATGAATTAGAATGGATCGTACGATCCATTCTAATTCATTCGTACAATGCGTTCTAATCCATTCGTACGATCCATTCTAATCCATTCGTACGATCCATTCTAATTCATTCGTACTATCCATTCTAGAATAGATCATACGAATGAATTAGAATGGATCGTACGAACGAATTAGAATGGATCGTACGAATGAATTAGAATGGATACATTCTGGTTACATTCGTGCGATTGAATGGATCATACGAATAGATTAGAATGGATCGTACGAATGGATTAGAATGGATCATACGAATGGATTAGAATGGATCGTGCGAATGAATTAGAATGGATCGTACGAATGAATTAGAATAGATCGAACGAATGAATTAGAATGGATACATTCGAGCGTATGAATTAGAATAGGTCGTAGGAATGAATTAGAATGGATCGTACAAATAAATTAGAATGGATCGAGCGTATGAATTAGAATGGTTACATTCGTGCGAATGAATTAGAATGGATCGTACGAATGGATTATAATGGATCGTATGAATGGATTAGAACGCATTGTACGAATGAATTAGAATAGATACATTTGTGCGAATGAATTAGATTGCATCGTACGAATGAATTTGAAAGGTTACATTTGTGAGAATGAATTAGAATGGATTGTACAAATGAATTAGAATGGATCGTACGAATGAATTAGAATGGATACATTTGTGCGAATGAATTAGAATGGATCGTAGGAATAAATTAGAATGGATCGTACGAATGAATTAGAATGGTTACATTCGTGCGAATGAATTAGAATGGATCGTACGAATGAATTAGAATGGATCGTGCGAATAAATTAGAATAGATCATACGAATGAATTAGAATGGATCATACGAATCAATTAGAATGGATCGTATGAACGAATTAGAATGGATCGTACGAATGAATTAGAAAGGATCGTACGAATGAATTAGAATGGATATATTCATTCGAATGAATTAGATTGTACGAATGTAACCTTTCTAATTTATTTGTGCGAATGCATTCTAATTCTCCTATGATCCATTCTAATTCATTCGCACGTTCCATTCTAATTAGAAAGGTTACATTCGAGCGAATGAAATAGAATAGATCGTAGGAATGAATTAGAATGGATCATACGAATGAATTAGAATGGATCGTGCGAAGGAATTAGAATGGATCGTATGGATGAATTTGAATAGATCGTACGAATGAATTAGAATGGTTACATTCGTGCGAATGAATTAGAATGGATCGTACGAATGAATTAGAATGGATCGTGCGAGTGAATTAGAATGGATCGTACGAATGAATTAGACTAGATCGTGCGAATGAATTAGAATGGATCATACAAATGAATTAGAATGGATCATACGAATGATCGTACGAATGTATCCATTCTAATTCATTCGTACGATCCATTCTAATTCATTCATATGATCCATTCTAGTTCATTCGCATGAATATATCTATTCTAATTCATTCGTATGATCCATTCTAATTTATTCGCATGATTTATTCTAATTTATTCGTACGATCCATTCTAATTCATTTGTACGATCCATTTTAATTCATTCGCATGATCCATTCTAATTCATTCGTATGATACATTCGTGCGAATGAATTAGAATGGATCGTACGAATAAATTAGAATGGATCGTATGAATGAATTAGAATAGATCGTGTGAATAAATTAGAATGGATCATACGAATAAATTAGAATAGATATATTCATGCGAATGAATTAGAATGGATCGTACGAATAAATTAGAATGGATCGTGCGAATGAATTAGAATGGATCGTATGAATAAATTAGAATGGATCGTACGATCATGCGAATGGATTAGAACGCATTGTATGATCCATTCTAATGAATTAGTACGATCCATTCTAATCCATTTGTATGAATAATTCGTTCGTACGATCCATTCTAATTTGTTCGTACGATCCATTCTAATTCGTTCGTACGATCCATTCTAATTCATTCGCACGATCCCTTCTAATTCATTTGTACGATCCATTTTAATTCATTCACATGATCCATTCTAATTCATTCGTACAATGCGTTCTAATTCATTCGCTCGAATGTATCCATTCTAATTCATTCGCACGAATGAATTAGAATGGATCGGACGAATAAATTAGAATGGATCATACGATTCATTCTAATTCATTCGTACGATCCATTCTAATGCATTCGTACGATTCATTCTAATTCATTCGCACGATCCATTCTAATTCATTCGTACGATCCATTCTTATTCACTCATACGATCCATTCTAATTCATTCGCACAATCCATTCTAATTCATTCGTATGATCCATTCTAATTCATTCTCACAAATGTAACCTTTCTAATTCATTCGTCCGATCCATTCTAATCCATTCGTACGATCTATTCTAATCCATTCATACGATCCATTCAAATTGATTCGCACGAATGTAACCATTCTAATTCGTTCGTACGATCCATTCTAATTCGTTCGTACGATCCATTCTAATCCATTCGTACGATCCATTCTAATTCATTCGCCTGATCCATTCTAATTCATTCGCACAAATGTATCCATTCTAATTCATTCGTACAAGCCATTCTAATTCATTCGCATGATCCATTCTAATTCATTCGTACGATCCATTCTAATTCATTTGTACGATCCATTCTAATTCATTCGCATAAATGTATCCATTCTAATTTATTCGTACGATCCATTCTAATTCATTCTCACGAATGTATCATACGAATAAATTAGAAAGGATCATACGAACGAATTAGAATGGATCGTGCGAATGAATTAGAAAGGATCGTACGAATGAATTAGAATGGATCGTACGAATGGATTAGAATGGATCATAGGAATGAATTAGAATGGATCGTGCAAATGAATTAAAATGGATACATTTGTGCGAATGAATTAGAATGGATCGTACGAATGAATTAGAATGGATCGTACGAATGGATTAGAATGGATACATTTGTGAGAATGAATTAGAATGGATCGTACGAATGTATACTTTCTAATTCATTCGTACAATCCATTTTAATCTATTCGTACGATCCATTCTAATTCATTCGTACGATCCATTCTAATCCATTCGTACAATCCATTCTAATTCATTCGTATGATCCATTCTAACTCATTCAGTGCATCCATTCTAATTCATTCGTACGATCCATTCTAATTCATTCGCACGATCCATTCTAATTCATTCGTACGATCCATTCTAATTCATTCACATGATCCATTCTAATTCATTCGCACGATCCATTCTAATTCGTTCTCACGAATGTAACCTTTCTAATTCATTTGTATGATCCATTCTAATTCATTCGTACGATCCATTCTAATCCATTCGTACGATCCATTCTAATTCATTCATACGATCAATTCTAATACATTCGTACGATCCATTCTAATTTATTCGTATGAATGTATCCATTCTAATTTATTCGTACGATCCAGTCTAATTCATTCGTACGATCCATTGTAATTCATTCGCACGAATGTATCCATTCTAAATCATTCGTACGATCCATTCTAATTCATTCGTATTATCCATTCTAACTCATTCGGTGGATCCATTCTAATCCATTCATACGATCCATTCTAATTCATTCGCACGATCCATTCTAATTTATTCGTACGATCCATTCTAATTCATTCGTACGATCCATTCTAATTCATTCGTATGATCAATTCTAATTCATTCGCACGATCCATTCTAATTCATTCGTACGATCCATTCTAATTCATTTGCACGATCCATACTAATTCATTCGTCCGATCCATTCTAATTTATTCGCACGAATGTATCCATTCTAATTCATTCGTACAATCCATTCTAATTCATTCGCACGATCCATTCTAATTCATTCGTATGATCCATTCTAATTCATTCCTAAGATCTATTCTAATTCATTCGCTCGAATGTATCCATTCTAATTCATTTGCACGATCCATTCTAATTCATTCCTATGATCCATTCTAATTCATTTGTTCGAGCGAATGAATTAGAATAGATCGTAGGAATGAATTAGAATGGATCATGCGAATGAATTAGAATAGATCGTACGAATGAATTAGAATGGATCGTACGAATAAATTAGAATGGATCGTGCGAATGAATTAGAATGGATCGTACGAATGAATTAGAATGGATCCACCGAATGGATTAGAATGAATCGTACGAATGAATTAGAATGGATCATACAAATGAATTAGAATGGATACATTCGTACGAATGAATTAGAATGGATCATACAAATGAATTAGAATGGATACATTCGTACGAATGAATTAGAATGGATCGTATGAACGAATTAGAATTGATCATATAAATTAGAATGGATATATTTGTGCGAATGAATTAGAATGGATCGTACGAATGAATTAGAATGGATCATACGAATGGATTAGAATGGATCGTACGAATGGATTAGAATGGATCATACGAATGAATTAGATTGCATCGTACGAATGAATTTGAATGGATTGTACGAATGAATTAGAATGGATCGTACAAATCAATTAGAATGGATCATGCGAATGAATTAGAATAGATATTACGAATGAATTAGAATGGATCGTACGAATAAATTAGAATGGATCGTGCGAATGAATTAGAATGGATCGTACGAATGAATTAGAATGGATCGTATGAATGAATTAAAATGGATCGAACGAATGAATTAGAAAGGATCGTATGAATGAATTAGAATGGATTATGCGAATGAATTATAATGGATCGAACGAAAGTAACCATTCTAATTCATTCCTACGATCTATTCTCATTCATTCGTTTGAATGTATCCATTCTAATTCATTAGTTTGATCCATTCTAATTCATTCGTACGATCCATTCAAATTCATTCGCATGATCCATTCTAATTCATTCGTACGATCCATTCTAATTCATTCTCACGAATGTAACCTTTCTAATTCATTTGTATGATCCATTCTAATTCATTCGTACGATCCATTCTAATTCATTCGCACGAATCCGTTCTAATTCATTCGTACGATTCATTCTAATTCATTCGCACGATAAATTCTAATTCATTTGCATGATCCATTCTAATTCATGCCTATGATCCATTCTAATTCGTTCGTATGATCCATTCTAATTCATTCGCTTGAATGTATCCATTCTAATTCATTCGTACGATCCATTCTAATTCATTCGTACGATCCATTCTAATTCATTCTCACGAATGTAACCTTTCTAATTCATTTGTATGATCCATTTTAATTTATTCGTACGATCCATTCTAATTCATTCGCACGAATGTATCCATTCTAATGCATTCGTACGATTCATTCTAATTCATTCGCACGATCCATTCTAATTCATTCGTACGATCTATTCTTATTCATTCATACGATCCATTCTAATTCATTTGTATGAATGAATTAGAATGGATCGTACAAATGGATTAGAATGGATCATGCGAATGAATTAGAATGGATCATACGAATGAATTAGAATGGATCGTACGAATGAATTAGAATGGATCATGCGAATGAATTAGAATGGATCGTATGAATAAATTAGAATGGATAGTGCGAATGAATTAGAATGGATCGTACGAATGAATTAGAATGGATCGTATGAATGAATTACAATGGATCGAACGAATGAATTAGAATGGATCGTATGAATGAATTAGAATGGATTGTGCGAATGAATTAGAATGGATCGAACGAATGTAACCATTCTAATTCATTCCTATGATCTATTCTAATTCATTCGCTCGAATGTATCCAATCTAATTCATTAGTTTGATCAATTCTAATTCATTCGTACGATCCATTCAAATTCATTCGCATGATCCATTCTAATTCATTCGTACGATTCATTCTAATTCATTCTCACGAATGTAACCTTTCAAATTCATTTGTATGATCCATTCTAATTCATTCGTACGATCCATTCTAATTCATTCGCACGAATCCGTTCTAATTCATTCGTACGATTCATTCTAATTCATTCGCACGATAAATTCTAATTCATTTGCACGATCCATTCTAATTCATTCCTTTGATCCATTCTAATTGGTTCGTACGATCCATTCTAATTCATTCGCTTGAATGTATCCATTCTAATTCATTCGTACGATCCATTCTAATTCATTCGTACGATCCATTCTAATTAATTCTCACGAATGTAACCCTTGTAATTCATTTGTATGATCCATTCTAATTCATTCGTACGATCCATTCTAATTCATTCGCACGAATGTATCGATTCTAATGCATTCGTACGATTCATTCTAATTCATTCGCACGATCCATTCGAATTCATTCGTACGATACATTCTTATTCATTCATACGATCCATTCTAATTCATTTGTACGAATGAATTAGAATGGATCGTACGAATGGATTAGAATGGATCGTGCGAATGAATTAGAATGGATCGTACGAATGAATTAGAATGGATCGTGCGAATGATTTAGAATGGATCGTACGAATGAATTAGAATGGATACATTGGTGCGAATGAATTAGAATTGATCGTACGAATGAATTAGAATGGATCGTACGAATGACTTAGAATGGATTGTACGAATGAATTAGAATAGCTTATACGAATGAATTAGAATGAATCGTACGAATGAATTAGAATGGTTACATTCGTGCGAATGAATTAGAATAGATCGTATGAATGAATTAGAATAGTTCGTACGAATAAATTAAAATGGATCGTGCGAATGAATTAGAATGGATCGTACGAATGAATTAGAATGGATCGTACGAATGAATTAGATTGGATCGAACGAATGAATTAGAATGGATTATATGAATAAATTAGAATGGATCCATTCTAATTCATTCTCACAAATGTAACCTTTCTAATTCATTTGTACAATCATTTCTTATTCATTCGTACGATCCATTCTAATCCATTGAAACGATCCATTCTAATCCATTCGTACGATCCATTCTAATTCATTCGCACGAATGTATCCATTCTAATTCATTCGTACGATTCATTCTAATTCATTCGCACGATCCATTCTAATTCATTCGTACGATCCATTCTTATTCATTCATACGATCCATTCTAATTCATTTGTACGAATGAATTAGAATGGATCGTACGAATGAATTAGAATGGATCGTACGAATGAATTAGAATGGATACATTCGTGCGAATGAATTAGAATGGATCTTAGGAATGAATTAGAATGGATCATACGAATGATTTATAATGGATCGTACGAATGAATTAGAATGGATTGAATGAATGAATTAGAATGGATCGTACGAATGGATTAGAATGGATCATACGAATGGATTAGAATGGATCGTACGAATGAATTAGAATAGATCGTACAAATGAATTAGAAAGGTTACATTTGTGAGAATGAATTAGAATGAATCATACGAATGAATTAGAATGGATCGTACGAATGGATTAGAATGGATCGTACGAATGAATTAGAATGGATCGTACGATCCATTCTAATTCATTCGTACAATGCGTTCTAATCCATTCGTACGATCCATTCTAATCCATTCGTACGATCCATTCTAATTCATTCGTACTATCCATTCTAGAATGGATCATATGAATGAATTAGAATGGATCGTACGAACGAATTAGAATGGATCGTACGAATGAATTAGAATGGATACATTCTGGTTACATTCGTGCGATTGAATTAGAATGGATCATACGAATAGATTAGAATGGATCGTACGAATGGATTAGAATGGATCGTACGAATGGATTAGAATGGATCGTGCGAATGAATTAGAATGGATCGTACGAATGAATTAGAATGGATCGAACGAATGAATTAGAATGGATACATTCGAGCGTATGAATTAGAATAGGTCGTAGGAATGAATTAGAATGGATCGTACGAATAAATTAGAATGGATCGAGCGTATGAATTAGAATGGTTACATTCGTGCGAATGAATTAGAATGGATCGTACGAATGGATTATAATGGATCGTATGAATAGATTAGAACGTATTGTACGAATGAATTAGAATAGATACATTTGTGCGAATGAATTAGATTGCATCGTACGAATGAATTTGAAAGGTTACATTTGTGAGAAAGAATTAGAATGGATTGTACAAATGAATTAGAATGGATCGTACGAATGAATTAGAATAGATACATTTGTGCGAATGAATTAGAATGGATCGTAGGAATAAATTAGAATGGATCGTACGAATGAATTAGAATGGTTACATTCGTGCGAATGAATTAGAATGGATCGTACGAATGAATTAGAATGGATCGTGCGAATGAATTAGAATGGATCATACGAATGAATTAGAATGGATCATACGAATCAATTAGAATGGA
This sequence comes from Chamaelirium japonicum, assembly GCA_947650365.1. Lineage (NCBI taxonomy): Eukaryota > Viridiplantae > Streptophyta > Magnoliopsida > Liliales > Melanthiaceae > Chamaelirium > Chamaelirium japonicum. Next base: position 47,792,451 of record OX393552.1, on the reverse strand, counting down.
TCGTATGAACGAATTAGAATGGATCGTACGAATGAATTAGAACGGATCGTACGAATGAATTAGAATGGATATATTCATTCAAATGAATTAGATTGTACGAATGTAACCTTTCTAATTCATTTGTGCGAATGCATTCTAATTTATTTGCACGATCCATTCTAATTCATTCCTATGATCCATTCTAATTCATTCGCACGTTCCATTCTAATTAGAAAGGTTACATTCGAGCGAATGAAATAGAATAGATCGTAGGAATGAATTAGAATGGATTATACGAATGAATTAGAATGGATCGTGCGAATGAATTAGATAGGATCGTATGAATGAATTTGAATGGATCGTACGAATGAATTAGAATGGTTACATTCGTGCGAATGAATTAGAATGGATCATACGAATGAATTAGAATGGATCGTGCGAGTGAATTAGAATGGATCGTACGAATGAATTAGACTAGATCGTGCGAATGAATTAGAATGGATCATACGAATGAATTAGAATGGATCATACGAATGATCGTACGAATGTATCCATTCTAATTCATTCGTACGATCCATTCTAATTCATTCATACGATCCATTCTAGTTCATTCGCATGAATATATCTATTCTAATTCATTCGTATGATCCATTCTAATTTATTCGCATGATTTATTCTAATTCATTCGTACGATCCATTCTAATTCATTTGTACGATCCATTTTAATTCATTCGCATGATCCATTCTAATTCATTCGTATGATACATTCGTGCGAATGAATTAGAATGGATCGTACGAATGAATTAGAATGGATCGTACGAATGAATTAGAATAGATCGTGTGAATAAATTAGAATGGATCATACGAATGAATTAGAATAGATATATTCATGCGAATGAATTAGAATGGATCATACGAATAAATTAGAATGGATCGTGCGAATGAATTAGAATGGATCGTATGAATAAATTAGAATGGATCGTACGATCATGCGAATGGATTAGAACGCATTGTACGATCCATTCTAATGAATTAGTACGATCCATTCTAATCCATTTGTATGAATAATTCGTTCGTATGATCCATTCTAATTTGTTCGTACGATCCATTCTAATTCGTTCGTACGATCCATTCTAATTCATTCGCACGATCCATTCTAATTCATTTGTACGATCCATTTTAATTCATTCACATGATCCATTCTAATTCATTCGTACAATGCGTTCTAATTCATTCGCTCGAATGTATCCATTCTAATTCATTCGCACGAATGAATTAGAATGGATCGGACGAATAAATTAGAATGGATCATACGATTCATTCTAATTCATTCGTACGATCCATTCTAATGCATTCGTACGATTCATTCTAATTCATTCGCACGATCCATTCTAATTCATTCGTACGATCCATTCTTATTCACTCATACGATCCATTCTAATTCATTCGCACAATCCATTCTAATTCATTCGTATGATCCATTCTAATTCATTCTCACAAATGTAACCTTTCTAATTCATTCGTACGATCCATTCTATTCCATTCGTACGATCCATTCTAATCCATTCATACGATCCATTCAAATTCATTCGCACGAATGTAACCATTCTAATTCGTTTGTACGATCCATTCTAATTCGTTCGTACGATCCATTCTAATCCATTTGTACGATCCATTCTAATTCATTCGCCTGATCCATTCTAATTCATTCGCACAAATGTATCCATTCTAATTCATTCGTACAATCCATTCTAATTCATTCGCATGATCCATTCTAATTCATTCGTACGATCCATTCTAATTCATTTGTACGATCCATTCTAATTCATTCGCACAAATGTATCCATTCTAATTTATTCGTACGATCCATTCTAATTCATTCTCACGAATGTATCATATGAATGAATTAGAAAGGATCATACGAACGAATTAGAATGGATCGTGCGAATGAATTAGAAAGGATCGTACGAATGAATTAGAATGGATCGTACGAATGGATTAGAATGGATCATAGGAATGAATTAGAATGGATCGTGCAAATGAATTAAAATGGGTACATTTGTGCGAATGAATTAGAATGGATCGTACGAATGAATTAGAATGGATCGTACGAATGGATTAGAATGGATACATTTGTGAGAATGAATTAGAATGGATCGTACGAATGTATCCATTCTAATTCATTCGTACGATCCATTCTAATCCATTCGTACGATCCATTCTAATTCATTCGTACAATCCATTCTAATCCATTCGTACAATCCATTCTAATTCATTCGTATGATCCATTCTAACTCATTCGGTGGATCCATTCTAATTCATTCGTACGATCCATTCTAATTCATTCGCACGATCCATTCTAATTCATTCGTACGATCCATTCTAATTCATTCGCACGATCCATTCTAATTCATTCGCACGATCCATTCTAATTCATTCTCACGAATGTAACCTTTCTAATTCATTTGTATGATCCATTCTAATTCATTCGTACGATCCATTCTAATCCATTCGTACGATCCATTCTAATCCATTCATACGATCAATTCTAATACATTCGTACGATCCATTCTAATTCATTCGTATGAATGTATCCATTCTAATTTATTCGTACGATCCAGTCTAATTCATTCGTACGATCCATTGTAATTCATTCGCACGAATGTATCCATTCTAAATCGTTCGTACGATCCATTCTAATTCATTCGTATTATCCATTCTAACTCATTCGGTGGATCCATTCTAATTCATTCATACGATCCATTCTAATCCATTCGCACGATCCATTCTAATTTATTCGTACGATCCATTCTAATTCATTCGTACGATCCATTCTAATTCATTCGTATGATCAATTCTAATTCATTCGCACGATCCATTTTAATTCATTCGTACGATCCATTCTAATTCATTCGCACGATCCATACTAATTCATTCGTCCGATCCATTCTAATTCTTTCGCACGAATGTATCCATTCTAATTCATTCGTACAATCCATTCTAATTCATTCGCACGATCCATTCTAATTCATTCGTATGATCCATTCTAATTCATTCCTAGGATCTATTCTAATTCATTCGCTCGAATGTATCAATTCTAATTCATTTGCACGATCCATTCTAATTTATTCCTATGATCCATTCTAATTCATTCGTTCGAGCGAATGAATTAGAATAGATCGTAGGAATGAATTAGAATGGATCATGCGAATGAATTAGAATAGATCGTACGAATGAATTAGAATGGATCGTACGAATAAATTAGAATGGATCGTGCGAATGAATTAGAATGGATCGTACGAATGAATTAGAATGGATCCACCGAATGAATTAGAATGAATCGTACGAATAAATTAGAATGGATCATACAAATGAATTAGAATGGATACATTCGTACGAATGAATTAGAATGGATCATACAAATAAATTAGAATGGATACATTCGTACGAATGAATTAGAATGGATCGTATGAACGAATTAGAATGGATCATATAAATTAGAATGGATATATTTGTGCGAATGAATTAGAATGGATCGTACGAATGAATTAGAATGGATCATACGAATGGATTAGAATGGATCGTACGAATGGATTAGAATGGATCATACGAATGAATTAGATTGCATCGTACGAATGAATTTGAATGGATTGTACGAATGAATTAGAATGGATCGTACGAATCAATTAGAATGGATCATGCGAATGAATTAGAATAGATATTACGAATGAATTAGAATGGATCGTACGAATAAATTAGAATGGATCGTGCGAAAGAATTAGAATGGATCGTACGAATGAATTAGAATGGATCGTATGAATGAATTAGAATGGATCGAACGAATGAATTAGAAAGGATCGTATGAATGAATTAGAATGGATTATGCGAATGAATTATAATGGATCGAACGAAAGTAACCATTCTAATTCATTCCTACGATCTATTCTAATTCATTCGTTCGAATGTATCCATTCTAATTCATTAGTTTGATCCATTCTAATTCATTCGTACGATCCATTCAAATTCATTCGCATGATCCATTCTAATTCATTCGTACGATCCATTCTAATTCATTCTCACGAATGTAACCTTTCTAATTCATTTGTATGATCCATTCTAATTCATTCGTACGATCCATTCTAATTCATTCGCACGAATCCGTTCTAATTCATTTGTACGATTCATTCTAATTCATTCGCACGATAAATTCTAATTCATTTGCACGATCCATTCTAATTCATGCCTATGATCCATTCTAATTCGTTCGTACGATCCATTCTAATTCATTCGCTTGAATGTATCCATTCTAATTCATTCGTACGATCCATTCTAATTCATTCGTACGATCCATTCTAATTCAATCTCACGAATGTAACCTTTCTAATTCATTTGTTTGATCCATTTTAATTCATTCGTACGATCCATTCTAATTCATTCGCACGAATGTATCCATTCTAATGCATTCGTACGATTCATTCTAATTCATTCGCACGATCCATTCGAATTCATTCGTACGATCTATTCTTATTCATTCATACGATCCATTCTAATTCATTTGTATGAATGAATTAGAATGGATCGTACAAATAGATTAGAATGGATCGTGCGAATGAATTAGAATGGATCGTACGAATGAATTAGAATGGATCGTACGAATGAATTAGAATGGATCGTACGAATGAATTTGAATGGATCGTACGAATGAATTAGAATGGATCGTGCGAATGAATTAGAATGGATCGTACGAATGAATTAGAATGGATACATTTGTGCGAATGAATTAGAATGGATCGTACGAATGAATTAGAATAGATCGTACGAATGAATTAGAATGGATCGTACAAATGAATTAGAATAGCTTATACGAATGAATTAGAATGAATCGTACGAATGAATTAGAATGGTTACATTCGTGCGAATGAATTAGAATAGATCGTATGAATGAACTAGAATGGATCGTACGAATAAATTAGAATGGATTGTGCGAATGAATTAGAATGGATCGTACGAATGAATTAGAATGGATCCACCGAATGAGTTAGAATGGATCGTACGAATAAATTAGAATGGATCGTACGAATGTATTAGAATGGATCGTATGAATGAATTAGAAAGAATCGTACGATCCATTCTAATTCATTCGTCTGATCCATTCTAATTCATTCGCACGAATGTATCCATTCTAATTCATTCGTACAATCCATTCTAATTCATTCGCATGATCCATTCTAATTCATTCGTATGATCCATTCTAATTCATTCCTACGATCTATTCTAATTCATTCGCTCGAATGTATCCATTCTAATTCATTCGTACAATCCATTCTAATTCATTCGCACGATCCATTCTAATTCATTCGTATGATCCATTCTAATTCATTCATACGATCCATTCTAATTCATTCGTATGATCCATTCTAACTCATTCGCACAAATGTATCCATTCTAATTCATTCGTACGATCCATTCTAAATCATTCGCACGATCCATTCTAATTCATTCGTACGATCCATTCTAATTCATTCGTACGATCCATTCTAATTCATTCGCACCAATGTATCCATTCTAATTCATTCGTACGATCCATTCTAATTCATTCGCACGATCCATTCTAATTCATTCGTACGATCCATTCTAATTCATTCGCACGATCCATTCTAATTCATTCGTACAATCCATTCTAATTCATTCGCACGAATGTATCCATTCTAATGCATTCGTACGATCCATTCTAATTCATTCGTACGATCCATTCTAATCCATTCGTACGATCCATTCTAATCCATTCTCACAAATGTAACCTTTCTAATTCATTTGTACGATCCATTCTAATTCATTCGTACGATCTATTCTAATCCAGTCATACGATCCATTCTAATTCATTCGCACGAATGTAACCATTCTAATTCATTCGTATGATCCATTCTAATTCATTCCTACGATCCATTCTAATTCATTTGCACGAATGTATCCATTCTAATTTATTTGCACGATCTATTCTAATTCATTCCTATGATCCATTCTAATTCATTCGTACGATCCATTCTAATTCATTCGCTCGAATATATCCATTCTAATTCATTAGTACAATTCATTCTAATTCATTCGTATGATCCATTCTAATTTATTTGCACAAATATATGATCCATTCTAATTTATTCGCAAGAATGTATCCATTCTAATTCATTCGTACAATCCATTCTAATTTATTCGTACAAATGTATCCATTCTAATGAATGGATCGTACGAATGAATTAGAAAGGATCGTACGAAAGGATTAGAATGAATCGTACGAATGAATTACAATGGATCATACAAATAGATTAGAAAGGTTACATTCGTGAGAATGAATTAGAATGGATCATGCGAATGAATTTGAATGGATCGTACGAATGAATTAGATAGGATCGAACGAATGAATTAGAATGGATACATTCGAGCGAATGAATTAGAATAGATCATACAAATGAATTAGAATGGATCATACGAATGGATTAGAATGGATCGTACGAATGAATTAGAATGGATACATTCGTGCGAATGAATTAGAATGGATCGTACGAATGAATTAGAATGGATCCTACGAATGGATTAGAATGGATCGTACGAATAGATTAGAATGGATCGTACGAATGGATTAGAATGGATTGTATGAATGAATTAGATTGGATCATGCGAATGAATTTGAATGGATCGTACGAATGAATTCGAATGGATCGAACGAATAAATTAGAATGGATACATTCGAGCGAATGAATTAGAATAGATCGTAGGAATGAATTAGAATGGATCATACGAATGAATTAGAATGGATCGTGCGAATGAATTAGAATGGATTGTACGAACGAATTAGAATGGATCGTACGAATGCCTTTCTAATTCATTTGTACGATCCATTCTAATTCATTCGTACGATCCATTCTAATCCATTCGTAAGATCCATTCAAATCCATTCGTACGATCCATTCTAATCCATTCGTACGATCTATTCTAATTCATTCGTACGATCCATTCTAATTCATTCGCACGATCCATTTTAATTCATTCATACAAATGTATCCATTCTAATTCATTCGTACAATCCTTTCTAATTCATTCGTACGATCCATTCTAATTCATTCGCACAAATGTATCCATTCTAATTCATTCGTACGATCCATTCTAATTCCTTCGCACAATCCATTCTAATTCATTCATACGATCCATTCTAATTCATTCGTACGATCTATTCTAATTCATTCGCATGATCCATTCTAATTCATTCGTACGATCCATTCTAATTCATTCGTACAATCCATTCTAATTCATTCGTACTATCTATTCTAATTCATTCGCACAATCCAATCTAATTCATTCCTTTCATCCATTCTAATTCATTCGTACGATTCATTCTAATTCATTTGCTCGAATGTATCCATTCTAATTCATTCGTACGATCCATTCTAATTCGTTCATACGATCCATTCTAATTCGTTCGTACGATCCATTCTAATTCGTTCATACGATCCATTCTAATTAATTCGCACGATCCATTCTAATTCATTCGCACGATCCATTCTATTTCATTCGCCCGATCCATTCTAATTCATTCGCACGATCCATTTTAATTCATTCGCACGATCCATTCTAATTCATTCGCACGATTCATTCTAATTCATTCGTACGATCCATTCTAATTCATTCCTACGATCCATTCTAATTCATTCGCACGATCCATTCTAATTCATTCATACGATCCATTCTAATTCATTCGTATGAATGTATCCATTCTAATTTATTCGTACGATCCAGTCTAATTTATTCGTACGATCCATTCTAATTCATTCGCACGAATGTATCCATTCTAATTCATTCGTACGATCCATTCTAATTCATTCGCACGAATGTATCCATTCTAATTCATTCGTACGATCCATTCTAATTCATTCGTATGATCCATTCTAATTTGTTCGTACGATCCATTCTAATTCGTTCGTACAATCCATTCTAATTCATTCGTATGATCCATTCTAATTCATTCCTACGAACTATTCTAATTCATTCTTACGATCCATTCTAATTCATTCGTACGATCCATTTTAATTCATTCGCACGAATGTATCCATTCTAATTCATTCGTACAATCCATTCTAATTCATTCGCACGATCCATTCTAATTCATTCGTATGATCCATTCTAATTCATTCCTACGATCTATTCTAATTCATTCGCTCGAATGTATCCATTCTAATTCATTCGTTCGATCCATTCTAATTCATTCGTACGATCCATTCAAATTCATTCGCATGATCCTATCTAATTCATTCGTACGATCCATTCTAATTCATTCTCACGAATGTAACCTTTCTAATTCATTTGTATGATCCATTCTAATTCATTCGTACGATCCATTCTAATCCATTCGTACGATCCATTCTAATCCATTCGTACGATCTATTCTAATTCATTCGTAGGATCCATTCTAATTCATTCGCTCGAATGTATCTATTCTAATTCATTCGTACGATCCATTCTAATTCGTTCATACGATCCATTCTAATTCATTCGTACGATCCATTCTAAAATGAGTTAGAATGGATCATACGAATGAATTAGAATGGATCGTACGAATGAATTAGAATGGATTGTGCGAATGAATTAGAATGGATCGTATGAATGAATAAGAATGGATCGTACGAATGAATTAGAATGGATCGTGCGAATGAATTAGAATGAATCGTACGAATGCATTAGAATGGATCGTACGAATGAATTAGAATGAATCGTACGATCCATTCTAATTTATTCATCCGATCCATTCTAATTTATTCGAGCGATTGAATTAGAATGGATACATTCGAGCGAATGAATTAGAACGCATTGTACGAATGAATTAGAATGGATCATGTGAATGAATTAAAATGGATCGTACAAATGAATTAGAATGGATCGTGCAAATGAATTAGAATGGATCGTACGAACGAATTAGAATGGATCGTACGAACGAATTAGAATGGATCGTACGAATGAATTAGAATGGATCGTACGAATGAATTAGAATGGATCGTACGAATGAATTAGAATCGATATGTTCATGCGAATGAATTAGAATGGATCGTGCGAATGAATTAGAATGGATCATACGAATGAATTAGAATGGATATATTTGTGAGAATGAATTAGAATGGATCGTACGATCCATTCTAATTCATTCGTACGATCCATTCTAATTCATTTGCACGATCCATTCTAATTCATTCCTATGATCCATTCTAATTCATTCGTACGATCCATTCTAATTCATTCGCACGATCCATTCTAATTCATTCGCACAATCCGTTCTAGTTCATTCGCACAATCCATTCTAATTCATTCGCACGAATGTATCCATTCTAATTTATTCGTACGATCCAGTCTAATTCATTCGTACGATCCATTCTAATTAATTCGCACGAATGTATCCATTCTAATTAATTCGTACGATCCATTCTAATTCATTCATATGATCCATTCTAATTCGTTCGTACGATCCATTCTAATTTGTTCGTACGATCCATTCTAATTCATTCGTACGATCCATTCTAATCCATTCGTACGATCCATTCTAATTCATTCGTACAAATAGATTAGAATGGATCGTATGAATGAATTAGAATATATCCATTCTAATCCATTCTAATTCATTCCTATGTTCCATTCTAATTCATTCGCACGAATGTAACCATTCTAATTCATTTGCACGATCCATTCTAATTCATTCCTACGATCAATTCTAATTCATTCGCACGAATGTATCCATTCTAATTCATTCGTACGATCCATTCTAATCCATTCGTACGATCCATTCTAATTCATTCGAACGATCCATTCTAATTCATTCGTATGATCAATTCTAATTCATTCGCACGATCCATTCTAATTCATTCGTATGATCCATTGTAATTCAATTTGTGCAATCCATTCGAATACATTCGCACAAATGTATCCATTCTAATTCATTCGTATGATCCATTCTAAATCATTCGCGCGAATGTATCCATTCTAATTCATTCGTACGATCCATTCTAATTCATTCTTACGATCCATTCTAATTCATTCGTACGATCTATTCTAATCCATTCGTACGATCCATTGTAATCCATTCGTACGATCCATTCTAATTCATTCGCACGTACAATCCATTCTAATCCATTCATACGATCCATTCAAATTTATTCGTACAAATGTATCTATTCTAATTCGCACAATCCAATCTAATTCATTCCTTTCATCCATTCTAATTCATTCGTACGATTCATTCTAATTCATTTGCTCGAATGTATCCATTCTAATTCATTCGTACGATCCATTCTAATTCGTTCATACGATCCATTCTAATTCGTTCGTACGATCCATTCTAATTCGTTCATACGATCCATTCTAATTAATTCGCACGGTCCATTCTAATTCATTCGCACGATCCATTCTATTTCATTCGCACGATCCATTCTAATTCATTCGCACGATCCATTTTAATTCATTCGCACGATCCATTCTAATTCATTCGCACGATTCATTCTAATTCATTCGTACGATCCATTCTAATTCATTCCTACGATCCATTCTAATTCATTCGCACGATCCATTCTAATTCATTCATACGATCCATTCTAATTCATTCGTATGAATGTATCCATTCTAATTTATTCGTACGATCCAGTCTAATTCATTCGTACGATCCATTCTAATTCATTCGCACGAATGTATCCATTCTAATTCATTCGTACGATCCATTCTAATTCATTCGCACGAATGTATCCATTCTAATTCATTCGTACGATCCATTCTAATTCATTCGTATGATCCATTGTAATTCGTTCGTACGATCCATTCTAATTCGTTCATACAATCCATTCTAATTCATTCGTATGATCCATTCTAATTCATTCCTACGAACTATTCTAATTCATTCGTACGATCCATTCTAATTCATTCGTACGATCCATTTTAATTCATTCGCACGAATGTATCCATTCTAATTCATTCGTACAATCCATTCTAATTCATTCGTATGATCCATTCTAATTCATTCCTACGATCTATTCTAATTCATTCGCTCGAATGTATCCATTCTAATTCATTCGTTCGATCCATTCTAATTCATTCGTACGATCCATTCAAATTCATTCGCATGATCCTATCTAATTCATTCGTACGATCCATTCTAATTCATTCTCACGAATGTAACCTTTCTAATTCATTTGTATGATCCATTCTAATTCATTCGTACGATCCATTCTAATCCATTCGTACGATCCATTCTAATCCATTCGTACGATCTATTCTAATTCATTCGTAGGATCCATTCTAATTCATTCGCTCGAATGTATCTATTCTAATTCATTCGTACGATCCATTCTAATTCGTTCATACGATCCATTCTAATTCATTCGTACGATCCATTCTAAAATGAGTTAGAATAGATCATACGAATGAATTAGAATAGATCGTACGAATGAATTAGAATGGATTGTGCGAATGAATTAGAATGGATCGTATGAATGAATAAGAATGGATCGTACGAATGAATTAGAATGGATCGTGCGAATGAATTAGAATGAATCGTACGAATGCATTAGAATGGATCGTACGAATGAATTAGAATGAATCGTACGATCCATTCTAATTTATTCATCCGGTCCATTCTAATTCATTCGTGCGAATGAATTAGAATGGATACATTCGAGCGAATGAATTAGAACGCATTGTACGATTGAATTAGAATGGATCATGTGAATGAATTAAAATGGATCGTACAAATGAATTAGAATGGATCGTGCAAATGAATTAGAATGGATCGTACGAACGAATTAGAATGGATCGTACGAATGAATTAGAATGGATCGTACGAATGAATTAGAATGGATCGTACGAATGAATTAGAATCGATATGTTCATGCGAATGAATTAGAATGGATCGTGCGAATGAATTAGAATGGATCATACGAATGAATTAGAATGGATATATTTGTGAGCATGAATTAGAATGGATCGTACGATCCATTCTAATTCATTCGTACGATCCATTCTAATTCATTTGCACGATCCATTCTAATTCATTCCTATGATCCATTCTAATTCATTCGTACGATCCATTCTAATTCATTCGCACGATCCATTCTAATTCATTCGCACAATCCGTTCTAGTTCATTCGCACAATCCATTCTAATTCATTCGCACGAATGTATCCATTCTAATTTATTCGTACGATCCAGTCTAATTCATTCGTACGATCCATTCTAATTAATTCGCACGAGTGTATCCATTCTAATTAATTCGTACGATCCATTCTAATTCATTCATATGATCCATTCTAATTCGTTCGTACGATCCATTCTAATTTGTTCGTACGATCCATTCTAATTCATTCGTACGATCCATTCTAATCCATTCGTACGATCCATTCTAATTCATTCGTACAAATGAATTAGAATGGATCGTATGAATGAATTAGAATATATCCATTCTAATCCATTCTAATTCATTCCTATGTTCCATTCTAATTCATTCGCACGAATGTAACCATTCTAATTCATTTGCACGATCCATTCTAATTCATTCCTACGATCAATTCTAATTCATTCGCATGAATGTATCCATTCTAATTCATTTGCACGATCCATGCTAATTCATTCGTACGATCCATTCTAATCCATTCGTACGATCCATTCTAATTCATTCGAACGATCCATTCTAATTCATTCGTATGATCAATTCTAATTCATTCGCACGATCCATTCTAATTCATTCGTATGATCCATTGTAATTCAATTTGTGCAATCCATTCAAATTCATTCGCACAAATGTATCCATTCTAATTCATTCGTATGATCCATTCTAAATCATTCGCTCGAATGTATCCATTCTAATTCATTCGTACGATCCATTCTAATTCATTCTTACGATCCATTCTAATTCATTCGTACGATCTATTCAAATCCATTCGTACGATCCATTGTAATCCATTCGTACGATACATTCTAATTCATTCGCACGTACAATCCATTCTAATCCATTCATACGATCCATTCAAATTTATTCGTACAAATGTATCTATTCTAATTCATTCGTACGATCCATTCTAATTCATTCGTACGATTCATTCTAATTCATTCGCACGATCCATTCTAAGTCATTCGTATGATCTATTCTAATTCATTCGTATGATCCATTCTAATTCATTCGGATGATTCATTCTAATTCATTCGTACGATCCAATCTAATTCATTTGGTGGATCCATTCTAATTCATTCGTACGAACCATTCTAATTCATTCGCACGATCCATTCTAATTTATTCGTACTATCCATTCTAATTCATTCGTACGATCTATTCTTATTCATTCGTATGATCCATTCTAATCCATTTGTACGATCCATTCTAATTCATTCGTACGATCCATTCTAATTCATTCGTACGATCCATTCTAATTCATTCGCACGAATGTATCCATTCTAATTCATTCGTACGATCCATTCTAATTCATTCGCACTATCCATTCTAATTCATTCGCACGATCCATTCAAATTCATTCGTACGATCCATTCTAATTCATTCGCACGAATGTATCCATTCTAATTAATTTGTACGATCCATTCTAATTCATTCGTACGATCAATTCTAATTCATTCGCACGATATATTCTAATTCATTCGTATGATCCATTCTAATTCAAATCGTGCAATACATTCAAATTCATTCGCAAAAATATATCCATTCTAATTCATTCGAATGATCCATTCAAATTCATTCGTATGATCCATTCTAATTCATTCTCACGAATAAAATCTTTCTAATTCATTTGTATGATCCATTCTAATTCATTCGTACGATCCATTCTAATCCATTCGTACGATTCATTCTAATCCATTCGTACGATCCATTCTAATTCATTCGTACGCTCCATTCTTATCCATTCGTACGATCCATTCTAATTCATTCGTACGATCCATTCTAATTCATTCTCACAAATGTAACCATTCTAATCCATTCGTACGATCCATTCTAATCCATTCGTACGATCCATTCTAATTCATTCTCACAAATGTAACCTTTCTAATTCATTTGTACGATCCATTCTAATTCATTCGTACGATCCATTCTAATCCATTCGTACGATCCATTCTAATTCATTCGCACGAATGTAACCATTCTAATTCATTCGTACGATCCATTCTAATTCATTCCTACAATCCATTCTAATTCATTCGCACGAATGTATCCATTCTAATTCATTTGCACGATCCATTCTAATTCTTTCATATGATCCATTCTAATTCATTCGCATGAATGTATCCATTCTAATTCATTCGTATAATCCATTCTAATTCATTCGCACGATCCATTCTAATCCATTCATCGCACAAATGTATCCATTCTAATTCATTTGTACGATCCATTCTAATTCATTCGCACGATCCATTCTAATTCATTCGTACGATCCATTCTAATTCATTTGTACGAATGTATCCATTCTAATGCATTCATATGATTCATTCTACATTCGTACGATCCATTCTAATTCATTCGCACGATCCATTCTATTTCATTCGTACGATCCGTTCTAATTTATTCGCACGATCCATTCTAATTCATTCGTACGATCCATTCTAATTCATTCGCACGAATGTATCCATTCTAATGCATTCGTACGATCCATTCTAATTCATTCGTACGATCCATTCTAATCCATTCGTACAATCCATTCTAATTCATTCGTACGATCCATTCTAATTCATTCTCACAAATGTAACCTTGCTAATTCATTTGTACGATCCATTCTAATTCATTTGTACGATCCATTCTAATTCATTCGTATGATCCATTCTAATTCATTCTCACAAATGTAATCTTTCTAATTCATTTGTACGATCCATTCTAATTCATTCGTACGATCCATTCTAATCCATTCGTACGATCCATTCTAATTCATTCGCACGAATGTAACCATTCTAATTCATTCGTACGATCCATTCTAATTCATTCCTACGATCCATTCTAATTCATTCGTACGATCCATTCTATTTCATTTGTATGATCCATTCTAATTCATTCGCACGAATGTATCCATTCTAATTCATTCGCACGATCCATTCTAATCCATTCGTTCGATCCATTCTAATTCATTCGTATGATCCATTCAAATTCATTCGCATGATCCATTCTAATTCATTCGTACGATCCTTTCTAATTTATTCCTACGATCCATTCTAATTCATTCGGACGAATGTATCCATTCTAATTCATTTGCACGATCCATTCTAATCCATTCGTACGATCCATTCTAATTCATTCGTACAAATGTATCTATTCTAATTCATTCGTACAATGCGTTCTAATCCATTCGTACGATCCATTCTAATCCATTCGTACGATCCATTCTAATTCATTCGTATGATCTATTCTAATTCATTCGTACGATCCATTCTAATTCATTTGCATGAATGTATCCATTCTAATTCATTCGTTCGATCCATTCTAATTCATTCGTACAATCCATTCAAATTCATTCGCACGATCCATTCTAATTCATTCGTACGATCTATTCTAATTCATTCGCATGATCCATTCTAATTCATTCGTACGATCCATTCTAATTCATTCCTACGATCTATTCTAATTCATTCGCTCGATCTATTCTAATTCATTCCTACGATCTATTCTAATTCATTCTAATTCATTCGTACGATCCATTCTAATTCATTTGTACGATCCATTCTAATTCATTCGCATGAATGAATTAGAATGGATACATTCGTGCGAATGAATTAGAATGGATCGTACGAATGAATTAGAACGGATCGTACGAATGAATTAGAATGGATACATTCGTGCGAATGAATTAGAATGGATCGTACGAATGAATTAGAATGGATCGTGTGAATGAATTAGAATTGATCATACGAATGAATTAGAATGGATCGTACGAATGAATTAGAATGGATACATTCGTGCGAATGAATTAGAATGGATCGTACAAATGAATTAGAATGGATCAGACGAATGAATTAGAATGGATCGTACGATTCATTCTAATTTATTCGTACGATCCATTCTAATGCATTCGTACGAGCGAATGAATTAGAATGGATCGTACGAATGAATTAGAATGGATCATAGGAATGAATTAGAATGGATCGTGCAAATGAATTAGAATGGATACATTCGTGTGAATGAATTAGAATGGATCGTAGGAATGAATTAGAATGGATCGTACGAATGAATTAGAATGGATCATACGAATGAATTAGAATGGATACATTCGAGCGAATGAATTAGAATAGATCGTAGGAATGAATTAGAATGGATCGTACAAATGAATTAGAATGGATCGTGCGAATGAATTAGAATGGATCGTACGAATGAATTAGAATGGATCGTGCGAATGAATTTGAATGGATCGTACGAATGAATTAGAATGGATCGAATGAATGAATTAGAATGGATAGATTTGTGCGAATGAATTAGAATGGATCGTGCGAATAAATTAGAATGGATCGTACGAATGGATTAGAATGAATCGTACGAATGAATTAGAATGGATCATGCGAATGAATTAGAATGGATTGTACGAATGAATTAGAATGGATCGAATGAATGAATTAGAATGGATACATTCATGCAAATGAATTAGAATGGATCGTACGAATGAATTAGAATGGATCATACGAATGGATTAGAATGGATCGTACGAATGGATTAGAATGGATCGTACGAATGGATTAGAACGCATTGTACGAATGAATTATAATAGATACATTTGTACGAATGAATTAGAATGGATCATACGAATGGATTAGAATGGATCGTGCAAATGAATTAGAATGGATACATTCGTGCGAATGAATTAGAATGGATCGTAGGAATAAATTAGAAAGGATCGTACGAATGAATTAGAATGGATCATGCGAATGAATTTAAATGGATCATACGAATGAATTAGAATAGATCGAACGAATGAATTAGAATGGATCGTGCGAATGAATTAGAATGGATACATTCGTGCTAATGAATTAGAATAGATCATACAAATGAATTAGAATGGATCGTACGAATGAATTAGAATGGATCGTAGGAATGAATTAGAATGGATCGTACGAATGAAATAGAACGGATACATTTGTGCGATGAATAAGAATGAAGCGTTCGAATGAATTAGAATGGAGCGTACGAATGAGCTAGAATGGATACATTCGTGCGAATGAATTAGAATGGATTGCACGAATGAATTAGAATGGATACATTCGTGCGAATGAATTAGAATGGATCGTACGAATGAATTAGAATGGATCGTGCGAATGAATTAGAATGAATCGTACGAATGAATTAGAATAGATCGTGCGAATAAATTAGAATGGATCATATGAATGAATTAGAATAGATATATTCATGCGAATGAATTAGAATGGATCGTACGAATGAATTAGAATGGATCGTGCGAATGAATTAGAATGGATCGTATGAATAAATTAGAATGGATCGTACGAACGAATTAAAATGGATACATTTGTGCAAATTAGAATGGATCGTACGAATGGATTCGAATTAGATCATACGAATGAATTAGAATGGATCGTACTAATGAATTAGAATAAATCCTACTAATGCATTAGAATGGATCGTACGAATGGATTAGAATGGATCGTACGAATGGATTAGAATGGATCGTACGAATGGATTAGAATGGATCGTACGAATGAATTAGAATGGATCATACAAATGAATTAGAAAGGTTACATTCGTGAGAATGAATTAGAATGGATCGTACAAATGAATTAGAATGGATCATGCGAATGAATTTGAATGGATCGTACGAGATCCATTCTAATTCATTCGTACAATCCATTCCAATTCATTCGTACGATGCAATCTAATTCATTCGAATGAATATATCCATTCTAATTCATTCGTACGATCCTTTCTAATTCATTCACACGATCCATTCTAATTCTTTCATATGATTCATTCTAATTCATTCGTACGATCCATTCTAATACATTCGTATGATCAATTCTAATTCATTCGTATGATCCATTCTAATTCATTCGCTCGAATGTATCCATTCTAATTCATTCGTACGATCCATTCTAATTCGTTCATACGATTCATTCTAATTCATTCGTTCGATCCATTCTAATTCATTCGTACGATCCATTCAAATTCATTCAAATTCATTCGTACGATCCATTCTAATCCATTCGTACGATCCATTCTAATCCATTCGTACGATCCATTCTAATTCATTCGCACGAATGTAACCATTCTTATTCATTCGTACGATCCATTCTAATTCATTCCTACGATCCAATCTAATTCATTCGGTGAATGGATTAGAATGGATTGTGCGAATGAATTAGAATAGATACATTTGTGCGAATGAATTTGAATGGATCATACGAATGAATTAGAATGGATCGTACGAATAAATTAGAATGGTTACATTCGTGCGAATGAATTAGAATGGATCGTACGAACGAATTAGAATGGATCGTACGAACGAACTAGAGTGGATCGTACGAACGAATTAGAATGGATCGTATGAACGAATTAGAATGGATCGTACGAATGAATTAGAATGGATACATTCGAGCGAATGAATTAGAATGGATCGTACGAATGAATTAGAATGGATCATAGGAATGAATTAGAACGGATCGTGCAAATGAATTAGAATGGATACATTCGTGCGAATAAATTAGAATGGATCGTACGAATGGATTAGAATGGATCGTACGAATGAATTAGAATGGATCGTACGAATTGATTAGAATGGATCGTACGAATGGATTAGAATGGATCGTACGAACGAATTAGAAGGGATCGTACGAACGAATTAGAATGGATCGTACGAACGAATTAGAATGGATCATATAAATGAATTAGAATGGATCGTACGAATGAATTAGAATGGATACATTCGTACGAATGAATTAGAATGGATCGTACGAATGAATTAGAATGGATACATTAGTACGAATAAATTAGAATGGATTGTACGAATGAATTAGAATAAATGTAACCATTCTAATTCATTCGTACGATCCATTCTAATCCATTCGTACGATCCATTCTAATTCATTCGCATGAATGTATCCATTCTAATTCATTCGTACGATCCATTCTAATACATTCGCACGATCCATTCTAATTCATTCGCACAATCCGTTCTAATTCATTCGCACAATCCATTCTAATTCATTCGCACGAATGTATCCATTCTAATTTATTCGTACGATCCAGTCTAATTCATTCGTACGATCCATTCTAATTCCTTCACACGAATGTATCCATTCTAATTCATTCGTACGATCCATTCTAATTCATTCGCACGAATGTATCCATTCTAATTCATTTGTACGATCCATTCAAATTCATTCGTATGATCCATTCTAATTCGTTTGTACGATCCATTCTAATACGTTCGTACGATCCATTCTAATTCATTCGTACGATCCATTCTAATCCATTCGTACGATCCATTCTAATTCATTCGTACGATCCATTCTAATCCATTCGTACGATCCATTTTAATTCATTCGCACGAATGTATCCATTCTAATTTATTCGTACAATCCATTCTAATTCATTCGCATGATCCATTCTAATTCATTCGTATGATCCATTCTAATTCATTCGTATGATCCATTCTAATTCATTCGCTCGAATGTATCCATTCTAATTCATTTGTTCGATCCATTCTAATTCATTCGTACGATCCATTCTAATTCATTCGCACGAATATAACCATTCTAATTCATTCGTACGATCCATTCTAATTCATTCCTACGATCCATTCTAATTCATTCACATGAATGTATCCATTCTAATTCATTTGCACGATCCATTCTAATCCATTCATACGATCCATTCTAATCCATTCGTATGATCCATTCTAATTCATTCGTATGCTCCATTCTTATTCATCGCACAAATGTATCCATTCTAATTCATTCGGACGATCTATTCTAATTTATTCGCACGATCCATTCTAATTCATTCGTACGATCCATTCTAATTCATTCGCACTATCCATTCTAATTCATTCCTATGATCCATTCTAATTCATTTCCATGATCCATTCTAATTCATTCGCACAAATGTATCCATTCTAATTTATTCATATGATCCATTCTAATTCATTCGTACGAATGGATCGTGCAAATGAATTAGAATGGATCATACGAATGAATTAGAATGGATCGTGCGAATGAATTAGAATGGATTGTACGAATGAATTAGAATGGATACATTCGTGCAAATGAATTAGAATGGATCGTACGAATGGATTAGAATGGATCGTACGAATAAATTAGAATGAATCGTACGAATGGATTAGAATGGATCGTACGAATGAATTAGAATGGATCGTACAAACGAATTGGAATGGATCGTACGAACGAATTAGAATGGATCATATGAATGAATTAGAATGGATCGTGCGAATGAATTAGAATGGATACATTCGTGCGAATGAATTAGAATGGATCGTACGAATGAATACATTCGTACGAATGAGCTAGAATGGATATATACATTCATGCGAATGAATTAGAATGGATCGTATGAATGAGTTAGAATGGATCGTATGAATGAATTAGAATGGATTGCATGAATGAATTAGAATGGATCATACGAATAAATTGGAATGGATCAGACGAATGAATTAGAATGGATACATTCATGCAAATGAATTAGAATGGATCGTACGAATGAATTAGAATGGATCATACGAATGAATTGGAATGGATCGTACGAATGAATTAAATGGATCGTGCGAATGAATTAGAATGGATACATTCGTACAAATGAATTAGAATGTAACCATTCTAATTCATTCGCACGAATGTATCCATTCTAATCCATTCGTACGATCCATTCTAATTTATTCGTACAAATGTATCCATTCTAATTCATTCGCTCGAATGTATCCATTCTAATTCATTCGTATGATCCATTCTAATTCATTCGCACGATCCATATTAATTCATTCGTATGATCCATCGTATGATCCATTCTAATTCATTCCTACGATCTATTCTATTTCATTCGCTCGAATGTAACCTTTCTAATTAGAATAGATCGTGCGAATGAATTAGAATTAGATCATACGAATGAATTGGAATGCATTCAAATTCATTCGTACGATGCAATCTAATTCATTCGCACAAATATATCTATTCTAATTAGAATTAGATCGTACAAATGAATTAGAATGGATCGTGCGAATGAATTAGAATGGATCGTACGAATGAATTAGAATAGATCGTACGAATGAATTAGAATGGATCGTACGAATGCATTAGAATGGATCGTACGAATGAATTAGAATGAATTGTACGAACGAATTAGAATGGATCGTACGAACGAATTAGAATGGATCGTACGAACGAATTAGAATGGATCGTACGAATGAATTAGAATGGATACATTCGAGCGAATGAATTAGAATGGATCGTACGAATGAATTAGAATGGATACATTCGAGCGAATGAATTAGAATGGATCGTACGAATGAATTAGAATGGATTGTACGAATGAATTAGAATGGATACATTCGTGCGAATGAATTAGAATGGATCATATGAAAGAATTAGAATGAATCATACTAATGCATTAGAATGGATCATACGAATGAATTAGAATGGATCGTATGAATGAATTACAATGGATCGAACGAATGAATTAGAATGGATCGTGCAAATGAATTAGAATGGATACATTCGTGCGAAAGAATTAGAATGGATCGTAGGAATGAATTAGAATGGATCGTACGAATGAATTAGAATGGATCATACGAATGAATTAGAATGGATATATTCGAGCGAATGAATTAGAATAGATCGTAGGAATGAATTAGAATGCATTAGAATGGATTGTACGATCCATTCTAATTCATCCGTACGATCCATTCTAATTCATTCGCATGAATATATCTATTCTAATTCATTTGTATGATCCATTCTAATTTATTCGCACGATCTATTCTAATTCATTCGTACGATCCATTCTAATTCATTCGCACGAATGTATCATACAAATTAATTAGAATGGATCGTGCGAATGAATTAGAATGGATTGTACGAATGGATTAGAATGGATCGTACGAACGAATTAGAATGGATCGTACGAACGAATTAGAATGGATCGTACGAACGAATTAGAATGGATCGTACGAACGAATTAGAATGGATCGTACGAATGAATTAGAATGGATACATTCGAGCGAATGAATTAGAATGGATCGTACGAATGTAACCTTTCTAATTCATTCGTATGATCAATTCTAATTCATTCGGACGATCCATTCTAATTCATTCGCACGATCCATTGTAATTCATTCCTACGATCCATTCTAATTCATTCGCACGAATGTATCCATTCTAATTCATTTGCACGATCCATTCTAATTCATTCCTATGATCCATTCTAATTCAATCGTACGATCCATTCTAATTCATTCGCTCGAATGTATCCATTCTAATTCATTCGTACGATCCATTCTAATTCGTTCATACGATCCATTCTAATTCGTTCGTACGATCCATTCTAATTCATTCGTACGATCCATTCTAATTCATTCGTACGATCCATTCTTATTCATTCATACGATCCATTCAAATTCATTTGTACGAATGAATTAGAATGGATCGTACGAATGGATTAGAATGGATCGTGCGAATGAATTAGTATGGATTGTACGAACGAATTAGAATGGATCATATGAACGAATTAGAATGGATCGTACGAATGAATTAGAATGGATACATTCGAGCGAATGAATTAGAATGGATCGTACGAATGAATTAGAATGGATCATAGGAATGAATTAGAATGAATCGTACGAATGAATTAGAATGGATCGTGCGAATGAATTAGAATCGATCGTACGAATGAATTAGAATGGATCGAACGAATGAATTAGATCGTACGAATGAATTAGAATGGATCGTATGAATGAATTAAAATGGATACATTCATACGACTGAATTAGAATAGATCGTGCGAATTAATTTGAATGGATCGTATGAATGAATTTGAATGGATACATTTGTGCGAATGAATCTGAATGGATTGTATGAATGAATTACAAATGAATTAGAATGGATTTAAATGGATCGTACGAATGAATAAGAGTGGATCATGCGAATGAATTAGAATGGATACATTCGAGCGAATGAATTAGAATAGATCGTAGGAATGAATTAGAATGGATCATACGAATGAATTAGAATGGATCGTGCGAATGAATTAGAATGGATTGTACGAATTAATTAGAATGGATACATTCGTGCGAATGAATTAGAATGGATCGGATGAATGAATTAGTATGGATCGTGCGAATGAATTAGAATGGATCGTACGAACGAATTAGAATGGATCGTACGAACGAATTAGAATGGATCATACGAATGAATTAGAATGGATCGTACGAATGAATTAGAACCAATATATTCGTGCGAATGAATTAGAATGGATCGTGCGAATGAATTAGAATGGATCATACGAATGAATTAGAATGGATACATTTGTTAGAATGAATTAGAATGGATCGTACGAATGAATTAGAACCAATATATTCGTGCGAATGAATTAGAATGGATCGTGCGAATGAATTAGAATGGATCATACGAATGAATTAGAATGGATACATTTGTGAGAATGAATTAGAATGGATCCGTTCTAATTCATTCGTACGATCCATTCTAATTCATTCACGCGATCCATTCTAATTCATTTACACGATCCATTCTAATTCATTCGCACGATCCATTCTAATTTATTCGTACGATCCATTCTAATTCATTCGTATGATCCATTCTAATTCATTCGCATGATCCATTCTAATTCATTCTCATGAATGTAACCTTTCTAATTTATTTGTATGATCTATTCTAATCCATTCGTACGATCCATTCTAATTTATTCGGACGAATGGATTATACGAATGAATTAGAATGGATCGTACGAATGGATTAGAATGGAGCGTACGAATGAATTAGAATGGATCGTACAAATAAATTAGAAAGGTTACATTTGTGAGAATGAATTAGAAAGGATCGTACGAATGAATTAGAATGGATCGTACGAATGGAATAGAATGGATCGTACGAATGAATTAGAATGGATACATTCGAGCGAATGAATTAGAATGGATATATTTGTGCGAATGAATTTGAATGGATTGCACGAATTGAATTAGAATGGATCATACGAATGAATTAGAGTGGATCGTGC
This sequence comes from Chamaelirium japonicum, assembly GCA_947650365.1. Lineage (NCBI taxonomy): Eukaryota > Viridiplantae > Streptophyta > Magnoliopsida > Liliales > Melanthiaceae > Chamaelirium > Chamaelirium japonicum. The sequence continues at coordinate 47,768,219 of OX393552.1, read as the reverse complement.
GAATGAATTAGAATTGACATACGAATGAATTATAATGGATCGTACAAATGAATTAGAATGGATACATTCGTGCGAATGAATTAGAATGGATCGTACGAATGAATTTGAATGGATCGTGCGAATGAATTAGAATGGATAGTGTGAATGAATTAGAATAGATCGTACGAATGAATTAGAATGGATATATTCGTGCGAATGAATTAGAATAGATTGTACGAATGAATTAGAATGGATCGTATCAATGAATTAGAATGGATCATACAAATGGATTAGAATGGATCGTACGAATAGATTAGAATGGATCGTACGAATGAATTAGAATGGATCATACAAATGAATTAGAATGGATAGTGCGAATGAATTAGAATGGATCGTGCAAATGAATTAGAAAGGTTACATTTGTGAGAATGAATTAGAATGGATCGTGTGAATGAATTAGAATGGATCGAACGAATGAATTATAATGGATCGTACGAATGAATTAGAATGGATCTTGCGATTGAATTAGAATAGACCGTACGAATGAATTAGAATGGATACATTCGTGCGAATGAACTAGAATGGATACATACATTCATGCAAATGAATTAGAATGGATCGTATGAATAAGTTAGAATGGATCGTTTGAATGAATTAGATTAGAATGGATCGTGCGAATGAATTAGAATGGATCGTGCGAATGAATTAGAATGGATCGTGCGAATGAATTAGAATGGATCGTGCGAATGAATTAGAATGGATCGTACAAACGAATTAGAATGGATCGTGCGAATGAATTAGAATGGATCGCATGAATGAGTTTTCATGCGAATGAATTAGAATGGATCGTATGAATAAGTTAGAATGGATCGTATGAATGAATTAGATTAGAATGGATCGTGCGAATGAATTAGAATGGATCGTGCGAATGAATTAGAATGGATCGTACGAACGAATTAGAATGGATCGTAGGAACGATTTAGAATGGATCACGATCCATTCTAATTCATTCGTACGATCCATTCTAATTCATTCGCACGATCCATTATAATTCATTCGTACGATCCATTCTAATTCATTCGTATGAATGTATCCATTCTAATTTATTCGTACGATCCAGTCTAATTCATTCGTACGATCCATTCTAATTCATTCGCACGAATGTATCCATTCTAATTCATTCGTACGATCCATTCTAATTCATTCGTATCATCCATTCTAATTCGTTCGTACGATCCATTCTAATTCGTTCGTACGATCCATTCTAATTCATTCGTATGATCCATTCTAATTCATTCCTACGAACTATTCTAATTCATTCGCACGATCCATTCTAATTCATTCGTACGATCCATTTTAATTCATTCGCACGAATGTATCCATTCTAATTCATTCGTACAATCCATTCTAATTCATTCGCACAATCCATTCTAATTCATTCGTATGATCCATTCTAATTAATTCCTACGATCTATTCTAATTCATTCACTCAAATGTATCCATTCTAATTCATTCCTATGATCCATTCTAATTCATTCGCACGAATGTAACCATTCTAATTCATTCGTACGATCCATTCTCATTCATTCCTACGATCCATTCTAATTCATTCGTACGATTCATTCTAATTCATTCGCACGAATGGATCCATTCTAATTCATTCTTACGATCCATTCTAATTCATTCGCATAATCCATTCTAATTCATTCATACGATCCATTCTAATTCATTCGTACGATTCATTCAAATTCATTCGCACGAATCTATCTATTCTAATACATTCGTACAATCCATTCTAATTCATTCGTACGATCCATTCTAATTCATTCGCACAAATGTATCCATTCTAATTCATTCGTACGATCCATTCTAATTCATTCGCACGATCCATTCTAATTCATTCATACGATCCATTCTAATTTATTCGCACGATCCATTCTAATTCATTCGTACGATTCATTCTAATTCATTCACACGAATGTATCCATTCTAATGCATTCGTACGATCCATTCTAATTCATTCGTACGATCCATTCTAATCCATTCGTACGGTCCATTCTAATTCATTCGTATGATCCATTCTAATTCATTCTCACAAATGTAACCTTTCTAATTCATTTGTACGATCCATTCTAATTCATTCGTACGATCCATTCTAATCCATTCATATGATCCATTCTAATCCATTCGTACGATACATTCTAATTCATTCGCACGAATGTAACCATTCTAATTCATTCGTACGATCCATTCTAATTCATTCCTACGATCCATTCTAATTCATTTGCACGAATGTATCCATTCTAATTCATTTGCACGATCCATTCTAATTCATTCCTATGATCCATTCTAATTCATTCGTACGATCCATTCTAATTCATTCGCTCGAATGTATCCATTCTAATTCATTCGTACGATCCATTCTAATTCATTCGTACGATCCATTCTAATCCATTCGTACGATCCATTCTAATTCATTCGTACAATGCGTTCTAATCTATTCGTACGATCCATTCTAATTCATTCGTACGATCCATTCTAATTCATTTGTACGAATGGATCCATTCTAATTCATTGGTACGATCCATTCTAATTCATTCTTACATTCCATTCTAAGTCATTCGCACGAATGTATCCATTCTAATTCATTCGCACAATCCATTCTAATTCATTCGTACGATCCATTCTAATTCATTCGTATGATCCATTCTAACTCATTCGCACGAATGTATCATACGAATGAATTAGAATGGATCATGCGAATGAATTAAAATGGATCGTACAAATGAATTAGAATGGATCGTGCGAATGAGATAGAATGGATCGTACGAACGAATTAGAATGGATCGTACGAACGAATTAGAATGGATCTTATGAACGAATTAGAATGGATCGTACGAATGAATTAGAATGGATACATTCGAGCGAATGAATTAGAATGGATCGTACGAATTAATTAGAATGGATCATAGGAATGAATTAGAATGGATCGTGCAAATGAATTAGAATGGATACATTCGTGCGAATGAATTAGAATGGATCGTTGGAATGAATTAGAATGGATCGTACGAATGAATTAGAATGGTTAGATTCGTGCGAATGAATTAGAATGGATCGTACGAATGGATTAGAATGGATCGTACGAATGGCTTAGAATGGATCGTACGAATGAATTAGAATGGATCGTACAAATGAATTAGAAAGGTTACATTTGTGAGAATGAATTAGAATGGATCGTATGAATGAATTAGAATGGATCGTAGGAATGGATTAGAATGGATCGTACGAATAAATTAGAATGGATCGTACGAATGCATTAGAATAAATACATTCGTGCGAATGAATTAGAATGGATCGTACGAATAAATTAGAATGGATCCTGCGAATGAATTAGAATGGATCGTGCGAATGAATTAGAATGGATCGTATGAATGAATTAGAATGAATACATTTGTGCAAATGAATTAGAATGGATCGTACTAATGAATTAGAAAGGTTACATTTGTGAGAATGAATTAGAATGGATCGTACGAATGGATTAGAATGGATCGTACGAATGGATTAGAACGGATCGTACGAATAGATTAGAATGAATCATACAAATGAATTAGAAAGGTTACATTCGTGAGAATGAATTAGAATGGATCGTACGAATGAATTAGAATGAATCATGCGAATGAATTTGAATGGATCGTACGAATGAATTAGAATGGATCGAACGAATGAATTAGAATAGATACATTCGAGCGAATGAATTAGAATAGATCGTAGGAATGAATTAGAATGGATCATACGAATGAATTAGAATGGATCGTGCGAAAGAATTAGAATGGATTGTACGAATGAATTAGAATGGATACATTCATGCAAATAAATTAGAATGGATCGTACGAATGAATTAGAATGGATCGTACGAATGAATTAGAATGGATCGTACGAATGGATTAGAATGGATCGTACGAATGGATTAGAACGCATTGTACGAATGAATTAGAATAGATACATTTGTGCGAATGAATTATATTGCATCGTACGAATGAATTTGAATGGATCGGACGAATGAATTAGAATGGATCGTACGAATGAATTAGAATGGATCATAGGAATGAATTAGAATGGATCGTGCAAATGATTTAGAATGGATACATTCGTGCGAATGAATTAGAGTGGATCGTACGTGCGAATGAATTAGAACGGATCGTACGAATAAATTAGAATGGATATATTTGAACGAATAAATTAGAATGGATCATACGAATGAATTAGAATGGATCGTACGAATGAATTAGAATAGATCGTGCGAATGAATTAGATTGCATCGTACGATCCATTCTAATTCATTCGCTCGAATGTATCCATTCTAATTCATTCGCACAATCCATTCTAATTCATTCGCACGGATGTATCCATTCTAATTCATTCGCACGATCCATTCTAATTCATTCGTACGATCCATTCCAATTCATTCGTACAATCTATTCTAATTCATTCACACAATCCATTCTAATTCATTCCTATGATCTATTCTAATTCATTTGTACGATCCATTTTAATTCAATCGTACGATCCATTCTAATTCATTCGTACAATCTAATTCATTCGTATGATCCATTCTAATTCATTCGTACGATTTCTAATTCATTCGCACGATCCATTCTAATTCATTCGTATGATCCATTCTAATTCATTCGTACGATCCAATCTAATTCATTCGTATGATCCATTCTAATTTATTCGTTCAAATATATCCATTCTAATTCATTCGTACGATCCATTTTAATTCTTTCGCACGATCCATTCTAATTCATTCGCACGAATGTATCCATTTTAATTCATTTGCACGATCCATTCTAATTCATTCGTACGATCCATTCTTATTCATTCCTACGATCCATTCTAATTCATTCGCACTATTCATTCTAATTCATTCGTACGATCCGTTCTATTTAATTCTCACGAATGTAACCTTTCTAATTCATTTGTATGATCCATTCTAATTCATTCGTACGATCCATTCTAATCTATTCGTATGATCCATTATAATTCATTCATACAATCAATTTAGATTCATTCGCACAAATGTATGCATTCAAATTCTTTCGTACGATCCATTCTAATTAATTCGCATTATCCATTCTAACTCAGTCGTATGAATGTATCCATTTTAATTCATTCGTACGATCCATTCTAATTCGTACGATCCATTCTAATCCATTCGTACGATCCATTCTAATCCATTCGTACGATCCATTCTAATTCATTCGCACAAATGTAACCATTCTAATTCATTCGTACGATCCATTCTAATTCATTCCTACGATCCATTCTAATTCATTCGCATGAATGTATTCATTCTAATTCATTTGCATGATCCATTCTAATTCATTCCTATGATACATTCTAATTCATTCGTACGATCCATTCTAAATCATTCGCTCGAATGTATCCATTCTAATTCATTCGTACGATCCATTCTAATTCATTCGTACGATCCATTCTAATTCGTTCATACGATCCATTCTAATTCGTTCGTACGATCCATTCTAATTCATTCGTACGATCCATTCTAATTCATTCGCACGATCCATTCTAATTCATTCGTACGATCCATTCTAATTCATTCGCACGAATGTAACCATTCTAATTCATTCGTATGATCCATTCTAATTCATTCCTATGATCCATTCTAATTCATTCGCACGAATGTATCCATTCTAATTCATTTGCACGATCCATTCTAATTCATTCCTATGATCCATTCTAATTCATTCGTACGATCCATTCTAATTTATTCGCTCGAATGTATCCATTCTAATTCATTCGTACGATTCATTCTAATTCATTCACACGATCCATTCTAATTCATTAGAATGGATCGTACGAATGGATTAGAATGGATCGTACGAATGAACTAGAATGGATCATTGGAATGAATTAGAATGGATCGTATGAACGTATTAGAATGGATCGTATGAACGAATTAGAATGGATCGTACGAATGAATTAGAGTGGATACATTCGAGCGAATGAATTAGAATGGATCGTACGAATGAATTAGAATGGATCGTACGAATGAATTAGAATGGATACATTCGAGCGAATGAATTAGAATGGATCGTGCGAATGAATTAGAATGGATCATACGAATGAATTAGAATGGGTCGTACGAATGAATTAGAATGGATCGTACGAACGAATTAGAATGGATCGTATGAACGAATTAGAATGGATCATACGAATGAATTAGAATGGATACATTCGAGCGAATGAATTAGAATGGATCGTACGAATGAATTAGAATGGATCGTGCAAATGAATTAGAATGGATACATTCGTGCGAATGAATTAGAATGGATTGTGCGAATGAATTAGAATGGATCGTACGAATGAATTAGAATAAATGGTACGAATGAATTAGAAAGGATCATGCGAATGAACTAGAATGGGTCGTACTAATGAATTAGAATGAATAAGAATGGATACATTCGTGCGAATGACTTAGAATGGATTGGACAAATTAATTAGAATGGATCGTACGAATGAATTAGAATGGATACATTCGAGCGAATGAATTAGAATGGATCAGAATGGATACATGCGTGCGAATAAATTAGAATGGATCGTACGAATGAATTAGAATGGATCGTATGAATGAATTAGAATAGATCATGCAAATGGATTAGAATGGATCGTACGAATGAATTAGAATGGATCATACAAATGAATTAAAAAGGTTACATTCGTGAGAATGAATTAGAATCGATCGTACGAATGAATTAGAATGGATCATGCGAATGAATTTGAATGGATCGTACGAATGAATAAGAATGGATCGTACAAATGAATTAGAATGGATACATTCGAGCGAATGAATTAGAATAGATAGTAGGAATGAATTAGAATGGATCGTACGAATGGATTAGAATGGATCGTACGAATGAATTAGAATGGATCGTACGAATGAATTAAAATGGATCGTACGAATGGATAAGAATGGAGCGTACGAATGAATTAGAATAGATCGTACGAATGAATTAGAATGGATCGTACGAATGGATTAGAATGGATCGTACGAATGAATTAGAATGGATCATACAAATGAATTATAAAGGTTTCATTCATGAGAATGAATTAAAATGGATCGTACGAATGGATTTGAATGGATCATATGAATGAATTAGAATGGATCGTACGAATGGATTAGAATGGATCGTACGAATGAATTTGAAAGGATCGTACAAGTGAATTAGAATGGATCGTGCGAATGAATTAGAATGGATCGTACGAATGAATTATAATGGATACATTCGAGCGAATGAATTAGAATGGATCATACGAATAAATTAGAATGGATATATTTGTGCGAATGAATTTGAATGGATTGCACAAATTGAATTAGAATGGATCATACGAATGAATTAGAATGGATCGTGCGAATGAATTAGAATTGATCATACGAATGAATTAGAATGGATCATACAAATGAATTAGAATGGATCGTACGAATGGATTAGAATGGATCATACGAATGAATTAGAATGGATACATTTGTACGAATGAATTTGAATGGATTGTACGAATGAATTAGAATGGATCGTGCGAATGAATTAGAATGGATACGAATAAATTAGAATGGATCATATGAATGAATTAGAATGGATCGTGCAAATAAATTAGAATGGATCGTACGAATGAATTAGAATGGATCGTACGTGCGAATGAATTAGAATGGACCGTATGAATGAATTAGAATGGATTGTACGAATGAATTAGAATGGATCGTACGAATGTATCCATTCTAATTCATTCGTACGATCCATTCTAATTCGTTCATATGATCCATTCTAATTCATTCGTACGATCCATTCTAATTCTTTCATATGATCCATTCTAATGCATTCGCACAAATGTATCCATTCTAATTCATTCGTACGATCCATTCTAATTCGTTCATACGATCCATTCTAACTCATTCGCACAATCCATTCTAATTCATTCGTACGATCCATTCTATTTCATTCGTATGATCCATTCTAACTCATTCGGATCCATTCGTACGATCCATTCTAATTCATTCGTTTGATCCATTCGTACGATCTATTCTAATTCATTCGTACAATGCATTCTAATCCATTCGTACGATACATTCTAATTCATTCGTATGATCTATTCTAATTCATTCGCACGAATGTATCCATTCTAATTCATTTGCACGATCCATTCTAATTAATTCCTATGATCCATTCTAATTCATTCGTACGATCCATTCTAATTCATTCACTCGAATGTATCCATTCTAATTCATTCGTACGATCCATTCTAATTCGTTCGTACGATCCATTCTAATTCGTTCGTACGATCCATTCTAATGCATTCGTACGATTCATTCTAATTTATTCGCACGATCCATTCTAATTCATTCATATGATCCATTCTAATTCATTCCTACGATCTATTCTATTTTATTCGCTCGAATGTAACCTTTCTAATTAGAATGGATAGTGCGAATGAATTAGAATTAGAACATACGAATGAATTGGAATGCATTCAAATTCATTCGTACGATGCAATCTAATTCATTCGCACAAATGTATCTATTCTAATTAGAATTAGATCGTACAAATGAATTAGAATGGATCGTGCGAATGAATTAGAATGGATCGTACGAATGAATTAGAATGGATCGTACGAATGAATTAGAATGGATCGTACGAATGAATTAGAATGGATCGTACGAATGCATTAGAATGGATCATACGAATGAATTAGAATGGATCGTACGAACGAATTAGAATGGATCGTACGAACGAATTAGAATGGATCGTACGAATGAATTAGAATGGATACATTCGAGCAAATGAATTAGAATGGATCGTACGAATGAATTAGAATGGATCATAGGAATGAATTAGAATGGATCGTGCAAATGAATTAGAATGGATACATTCGTGCGAATGAATTAGAATAGATCATACGAATGAATTAGAATGGATCGTACGAATGGATTTGAACGCATTGTACGAATGAATTAGAATGGATCGTACGAATGGATCATACGAATGAATTAGAATGGATCGTACGAATGGATCCGAATGAGTTAGAATGGATCATACGAATGAATTAGAATGGATTATGTGAATGAATTAGAATGGATCGTATGAACGAATTAGAATGGATCGTACGAACGAATTAGAATGGATCGTACGAATAAATTAGAATGGATCATACGAATGAATTAAAATGGATCGTGCGAATGAATTAGAATGGATTGTACGAATGAATTAGAATGGATACATTCGTGCGAATGAATTAGAATGGATCGTACGAATGGATTAGAATGGATCATACTAATGGACCATGCAAATGAATTAGAATGGATCGTACGAATAAATTAGAATGGATCGTACGAATGAATTAGAATGGATACATTCGTGCGAATGAATTAGAATGGATTGTGCGAATGAATTAGAATGGATCGTACGAATGAATTAGAATGGATTGTACGAATGAATTAGAATGGATCGTACAAATGAATTAGAAAGGTTACATTTGTGAGAATGAATTAGAATGGATCGTATGAATGAATTAGAATGGATCGTGCGAATGAATTAGAATGGTTACATTCATGCGAGTGAATTAGAATGGTTCGTACGAATGAATTAGAATGGATACATTCGAGCGAATGAATTCGAATGGATCGTACGAATGAATTAGAATGGATCGAACGAATGAATTAGAATGGATACATTCGAGCGAATGAATTAGAATAGATTGTAGGAATGAATTAGAATGGATCATACGAATGAATTAGAATGGATCGTAGGAATGAATTAGAATGGATCATACGAATGAATTAGAATGGATCGTACGAACGAATTAGAATGGATCATACGACTGAATTAGAATGGATCGTGCGAATTAATTAGAATGGTTTGAACGAATGAATTTGAATGGATACATTTGTGCGAATGAATTAGAATGGATTGTACGAACGAATTAGACTAGATCGTACGAATAAATTAGAATGGATACATTCATACGAATGAATTAGAATGGATCGTACGAATGGATTAGAATGGATCGTATAAATGGATTATAATGGATCGTACGAATGAATTAGAATGGATCATACAAATGAATTACAAAGGATACATTCGAGCGAATGAATTTGAATGGATCCATTCAAATTCATTCGCATGATCCATTCTAATTCATTCGTACGATCCATTCTAATTCATTCTCACGAATGTAACCTTTCTAATTCATTTGTATGATCCATTCTAATTCATTCACACGATCTATTCTAATTCATTCGTACGATCCATTCTAATCCATTCGTATGATCAATTCTAATTCATTCACACGATCCATTCTAATTCATTCTCACGAATGTAACCTTTCTAATTCATTTGTATGATCCATTCTAATTCATTCGTACGATCCATTCTAATCCATTCATACGATCCATTCTAATTCAACTCGTGCAATCCATTCAAATTCATTCGCACAAATGTATCCATTCTAATTAATTCGTATGATCCATTCTAATTCATTCGCACGAATGTATCCATTCTAATGCATTCAAACGATCCATTCTAATTCATTCGCTCGAATGTATCCATTGTAATTCATTCGTACGATCCATTCTAATTAATTCGTCCGATCCATTCTAATTCATTCGTAAGATCCATTCTAATTCATTCGCACGAATATATCCATTCTAATTCATTCGTACAATCCATTCTAATTCATTCGCACGATCCATTCTAATTCATTCGTACGATCTATTCTAATCCATTCGTACGATCCATTCTAATCCATTCATACGATCCATTCTAATTCATTTGTACGATCCATTCTAATTCTTTTGCACGATCCATTCTAATCCATTCGTACGATCCATTCTAATCCATTCATACGATCTATTCTAATCCATTCGTACGATCCATTCTAATCCATTCATACGATCCATTCTAATCCATTCGCACGATCCATTCTAATTCATACACTTGAATGTATCCTGTCGGGGGTAGTCAAAAACCACATATCTTGGATAGCCCGTCCAGGAGTTGGAACCCTCGCAAGGAGCTCGCCTTTCCAGCTCGCAAGGAGCTCGCCCTCCAGCTCGCAAGGAGCTCGCCTTTCCAGCTCGCAAGGAGCTTACCCCCCATCTCGCAAGGAGCTCGCCTTTTCAGCTCGCAAGGAAATCGCCCTCCAGCCCGCCAGGAGCTCGCCCTCTCAGCCCTTCAGGAGCTCGCCCCCACAGGGAGCTGGATGGACACCTTGTATCTGAGTACAGCTCGCACCTCCAGTCCCCACAATGACACGCCCAAATTCGATAAATGGCTTAGACAAAGAGCGCGAAGGAGCTCGCCCAAGCTCGTCCAGGAGCTCGCCATGCTCACCCAGGAGCTCGCCTAGCTCGCACAGGAGCTCGCCCAAGCTCGTCTAGGAGCTCGCCATGCTCGCTCAGGAGCTCGCCTAGCTCGCACAGGAGCTCGCCCAAGCTCGTCCAGGAGCTCGCCATGCTCGCTCAGGAGCTCGCCTAGCTCGTACAGGAGCTCGCCCAAGCTCACCCAGGAACTCGCCCATGCTTACTCATGAGCTCGCCAAAGCTCGCCTAGACCCCTGTTTATCGAAGAGGTTGCTCTCGCGAGGTCCAACTCTTGATAAATATGGGCGAAAGGACGGAGCAGTACCGGGCGAGCTGGCCTTTTGCTTTTTCCCTAAGATCACCCCCAGTAAAAGCAGCATAAAGATTACCAGGTGTCGAGAACCCACTGAAGCTACGTGGACGATTGCAGTCCACGGAAGCCCGTCAGAGTTGGTTTGAGACCTCCTAGACTTGAACATTCTAGAAGATTCCCATGGCGGCAACAGAACAGCAGCTGTTGTCCCCCACTACTTCGTCAGACGAGCTAGACGACAAAGAATGTCAGGGGTCCAAATTCCAAGAACTGTCAGAAACTATTGAAGGCTAGAACGTGGGGGCCTAGAAGGTGCCGGAAAGAGCTTCCACGCGTCGTAGCTCGATAGGTCGCCCATGTCTATAAATGCACACCCCCTGGCTCCAAAGTACAGGTTCGAAATCCCTTTCCCTACCACTTTGGTATACAACAGCTCTCCGTTGTGCTACCATCACTGACTTGAGCGTCGGAGGGTCTGCGCTCCTAAGGGAGCCAGCCGTTCTCACGTTTCTATTTTCTTGGTCTTACAGGTGGCTCGCAAGGACCAGGAAAAATCCCCCAAACATATCCATTCTAATTTATTCGTACGAATGAATTAGAATGGATCGAACGAATGAATTAGAATGGATCGTGCGAATGAATTAGAATGGATCGTACAAATGAATTAGAATGGATCGTACGAATGGATTAGAATAGATCGTACGAAAGAATTAGAATGGATCGTACGAATGAGTTAGAATGGATCGTGCGAATGAATTAGAATGGATCGTACGAATGAATTAGAATGGATCCACCGAATGAGTTAGAATGGATCATACGAATGAATTAAAATGGATCGTACAAATGAATTAGAATGGATCGTGCGAATGAATTAGAATGGATCGTACGAATGAATTAGAATGGATCGTACGAATGAATTAGAATGGATACATTCGAGCGAATTAATTAGAATGGATCGAGCGATGAATTAGAATGGATTATACAAATGAATTAGAATGGATTCTAACTCATTCGTACGATCCATTCTAATTCATTCGTACGATCCATTCTAATTCATTCGTATGATCCATTCTAACTCATTCGGATCCATTCGTACGATCCATTCTAATTCATTCGTATGATCCATTCGTACGATCCATTCGTACGATCCATTCTAATTCATTCGTACAATGCGTTCTAATCCATTCATACGATCCATTCTAATTCATTCGTATGATCTATTCTAATTCATTCGCACGAATGTATCCATTCTAATTCATTTGCACGATCCATTCTAATTCATTCCTATGATCCATTCTAATTCATTCGTATGATCCATTCTAATTCATTCACTCGAATGTATCCATTCTAATTCATTCGTACGATCCATTCTAATTCGTTCGTACGATCCATTCTAATTCGTTCGTACGATCCTTTCTAATGCATTCGTACGATTCATTCTAATTCATTCGCACGATCCATTCTAATTCATTCGTATGATCTATTCTAATTCATTGCTACGATCTATTCTATTTCATTCGCTCGAATGTAACCTTTCTAATTAGAATGGATCGTGCGAATGAATTAGAATTAGATCATACGAATGAAATTGAATGCATTCAAATTCATTCGTACGATGCAATCTAATTCATTCGCAGAAATGTATCTATTCTAATTAGAATTAGATCGTACAAATGAATTAGAATGGATCGTGAGAATGAATTAGAATGGAACGTACAAATAAATTAGAATGGATCGTACGAATAAATTAGAATGGATCGTACGAATGAATTACAATGGATCGTACGAATGCATTAGAATGGATCGTACGAATGAATTAGAATGAATTAGAATGGACCGTGCGAATGAATTAGAATGGATACATTCTTGCGAATAAATTAGAATGGATCGTATATTCATGCAAATAAATTAGAATGGATTGTACGAATGAATTAGAATGGATCATGCGAATGAATTAGAATAGATCGTACGAATGAATTAGATTGGATCATACGAATGAATTAGAATGAATCGTGCGAACAAATTAGAATGGATCGTACGAACGAATGAGAATGGATCGTACGAACGAATTAGAATGGATCGTACAAACGAATTAGAATGGATCGTACGAATGAATTAGAATGGATACATTCGAGCGAATGAATTAGAATGGATCGTACGAATGAATTAGAATGGATCAAAGGAATGAATTAGAATGGATCGTGCGAATGAATTAGAATGAATCGTACGAATGCATTAGAATGGATACATTCGTGCGAATGAATTATAATGGATCGTACGAATGAATTAGAATGGATCATACAATTGAATTAGAATGGATCGTATGAATGAATTAGAATGGATCATACGAACGAATTAGAATGGATTGTGCGAATGAGTTAGAATGGATCGTATGAACGAATTAGAATGGATCGTACGAACGAATTAGAATGGATACATTTGTGTGAATGCATTAGAATGGATCATATGAAAGAATTAGAATGGATAGTACGAATGAATTAGAATGGATCATATGAACGAATTAGAATAGATCGTACGAATGAATTAGAATGGATACATTCGTACGATCCATTCTAATTCATTCGTACGATCCATTCTAATTCATTCGCATGTACGATCCATTCTAATTCATTCATACGATGCATTCTAATTCATTCGTACGATCCATTCTAATTTATTCGCACGATCCATTCTAATTCATTCGTACGATCCAGTCTAATTCATTCGCACGATCCATTCTAATTCATTTGTACGAATGAATCAATTCTAATTCATTCGCACGATCCATTCTAATTTATTCGTACGATCCATTCTAATTCATTCGTATGATCCATTCTAATTCATTCGCACAAATGTATCTATTCCAATTCATTCGTACAATCCATTCTAATCCATTCACCGAATGAATTAGAATGGATCGTAGGAATGAATTAGAATGGATCGTACGAATGAATTAGAATGGTTACATTCATGCGAATGAATTAGAATGGATCGTACGAATGGATTAGAATGGATCGTACGAATGGATTAGAATGGATCGTACGAATGAATTAGAATGGATCGTACAAATGAATTAGAAAGGTTACATTTGTGAGAATGAATTAGAATGGATCGTACGAATGGATTAGAATGGATCGTACGAATGGATTAGAATGGATCGTACGAATGAATTAGAATGGATCATACAAATGAATTAGAAAGGTTACATTCGTGAGAATGAATTAGAATGGATCGTACGAATGAATTAGAATGGATCATGCGAATGAATTTGAATGGATCGTACGAATGAATTAGAATGGATCGAACGAATGAATTAGAATGGAACGTATGAACGAATTAGAATGGATCGTACGAATGAATTAGAATGGATACATTCGAGCGAATGAATTATAATGGATCGTACGAATGAATTAGAATGGATCATAGGAATGAATTAGAATGGATACATTCGAGCGAATGAATTAGAATAGATCGTAGGAATGAATTAGAATGGATCATACGAATGAATTAGAATGGATCGTGCGAATGAATTAGAATAGATTGTACGAATGAATTAGAATGGATACATTCATGCGAATGAAATAGAATGGATCGTACGAATAAATTAGAATGGATCGTACGAATGGATTAGAATGGATCATAGGAATGAGTTAAAATGGATCGTAGGAATGAGTTAGAATGGATCGTATGAACGAATTTGAATGGATCGTACGAATGAATTAGAATAGATCCTACGAATGAATTAGAAATGTTACATTCGTGAGAATGAATTAGAATGGATCGTACGAATGAATTAGAATGGATCATGCGAATGAATTTGAATGGATCGTACGAATGAATTAGAATGGATCGAACGAATGAATTAGAATGGATACATTCGAGCGAATGAATTAGAATAGATCGTAGGAATGAATTAGAATGGATCATACGAATGAATTAGAATGGATCGAATGAATGAATTAGAATGGATACATTTGCACGATCCATTAGAATGGATCGTATGAACGAATTAGAATTCATTCGTACGATATATTAGAATTCATTCGTACGATCCATTTTAATTCATTCGCACGATCCATTCTAATTCATTTGTACAAATGTATCCATTCTAATTCATTCGTACGATCCATTCTAATTCATTCGCACAAATCTATCCTTTCTAATTCATTTGTACGATTCACTCTAATTCATTCGTACGATCCATTCTAATTCATTCGCACGATCCGTTCTAATTCATTCGTACGATCCATTCTAATTCATTCCTACGATCCCTTCTAATTCTTTCGTACAATCCATTCTAATTAATTCGTACAATCCATTCTAATTCATTCGCACGATCCATTCTAATTCATTCGTACGATCCATTCTAATTCATTCCTACGATCTATTCTAATTCATTCGCTCGAATGTATCCATTCTAATTCATTCATTCGATCCATTCAAATTCATTCGTACGATCCATTCAAATTCATTCGCATGATCCATTCTAATTCATTCGTACGATCCATTCTAATTCATTCTCACGAATGTAACCTTTCTAATTCATTTGTATGATCCATTCTAATTCATTCGTACGATCCATTCTAATCCATTCGTACGATCCATTCTAATTCATTCGTACGATCCATTCTAATTCATTCTCACAAATGTAACCTTTCTAATTCATTTGTACGATCCATTCTAATTCATTTGTACGATCCATTTTAATTCATTCGCATGATCCATTCTAATTCATTCGTATGATACATTCGTGCGAATGAATTAGAATGGATCGTACGAATGAATTAGAATGGATCGTATGATTGAATTAGAATAGATCGTGCGTATAAATTAAAATGGATCATACGAATGAATTAGAATAGATATATTCATGCGAATGAATTAGAATGGATCGTACGAATGAATTAGAATGGATCATGCGAATGAATTAGAATGGATCGAATGAATAAATTAGAATGGATCGTACGAATGAATTAAAATGGATACATTTGTGCGAATGAATTAGAATGGATCATACGATTGAATTTGAATAGATCGTACGAATAAATTAGAATGTATACATTTGTGCGATGAATATGAATGGAGCGTACGAATGAATTAGAATGGAGCGTACGAATGAACTAGAATGGATACATTCGTGCGAATGAATTAGAATGGATCATATGAAAGAATTAGAATGGATCGTGCGAATGAATTAGAAAGGATCGTACGAATGAATTAGAATGGATTGTACGAATGAATTAGAATGGATACATTCGAGCGAATGAATTAGAATGGATCGCACGAATGAATTAGAATGGATCGTACGAATGAATTTGAATGGATCGGATGAATGAATTAGAATGGATCGTACGAATGAATTAGAATGGATCATAGGATTGAATTAGAATGGATCGTGCAAATGAATTAGAATGGATACATTCGTGCGAATGAATTAGAATGGATCGTGCGAATGAATTAGAATGGATCGTACGAACGAATTAGAATGGATCATACGAATGAATTAGAATGGATCGTACGAATGAATTCATTCTAATTCATTCGTACGATCCATTCTAATTTATTTGTACGATCCATTCTAATTCATTCGTACGATCCATTCTAATTCATTCGCACGATCCGTTCTAATTCATTCCTATGATCCATTCTAATTCATTCGCACGAATGTAACCATTCTAATTCATTCGTACGATCCATTCTAATTCATTCCTGCGATCCATTCTAATTCATTCGCACAAATGTATCCATTCTAATTCATTTGCACGATCCATTCTAATTCATTCGCTCGAATGTATCCATTCTAATTCATTCGTACGATCCATTCTAATCCATTCGTACGATCCATTCTAATTCATTCGTACGATCCTTTCTAATTCATTCTCACAAATGTTACCTTTCTAATTCATTTGTACGATCCATTCAAATTCATTCGTACGATCCATTCTAATCCATTCGTATGATCCATTCTAATTCATTCGTATAATCCATTCGTCCGAATAAATTAGAAAGGTTACATTTGTGAGAATGAATTAGAAAGGATCGTATGAATGAATTAGAATGGATCGTACGAATGGATTAGAATGGATCGTACGAATGAAGTAGAATGGATACATTTGAGCGAATGAATTAGAATGGATCGTGCAAATGAATTAGAATGGATACATTTGTGCGAATGAATTAGAATGGATCGTAGGAATGAATTAGAATGGATCGTACGAATGAATTAGAATGATTACATTCGTGCGAATGAATTAGAATGGATCATAGGAATGAATTAGAACGGATCGTGCGAATGAATTAGAATGGATCCTACGAATGAATTAGAATGGATCGTACGAATGAATTAGAATAGATCGTACGAATGAATTAGAATGAATTCATTCGTATGATCCATTCTAATTCATTCGTATGATCCATTCTAATTCGTTCGTACGATCCATTCTAATTCATTCGCACGATCCATTCTAATTTATTCGCACGAATGTATCTATTCTAATTCATTTGCACGATCCATTCTAATTCAATCCTATGATCCATTCTAATTCATTCGTACGATCCATTCTAATTCATTCATCCGATCCATTCAAATTCATTCATATGATCCATTCTAATTCATTCTTACGATCCATTCTAATTCATTCGCTCGAATGTATCCATTCTAATTCATTCGTACAATCCATTCAAATTCATTCGTACGATCCTTTCTAATTCATTCGCACGATCCATTCTAATTCTTTCATATGATCCATTCTAATTCATTCGCACGAATGTATCCATTCTAGTTCATTCGTACGCTCCATTCTAATTCATTCGTACGCTCCATTCTTATTCATCGCACAAATGTATACATTCTAATTTATTCTTACGATCCATTCAAATTCAATCGTATGATCCATTCTAATTCATTCGCAGAAATGTATCCATTTTAATTCATTCGTATGATCCATTCTAATTCATTCGCACGATCCATTCTAATTCATTCGTACGATCCATTCTAATTCATTCGTACGATCCATTCTAATTCATTCGCATGATCCATTCTAATTCATTCGCACGAACGTATCCATTCTAATTCATTCATACGATCCATTCTAATTCATTCCACGAATGTATCCTTTCTAATTCACTCGTACGATCCATTCTAATTCATTCACACGATCCATTCTAATTCATTTGTATGATCCATTCTAATCCATTCGTATAATCCATTCTAATTCATTCGCATGATCCATTCTAATTCATTTGTACGATCTAATTCTAATTAGAATAGATACATTTGTGCGAATGAATTAGATTGCATCGTACGAATGAATTTGAATGCATTCCAATTCATTCGTATGATCTAATTCTAATTCATTCGCACGATCCATTCTAATTAGAAAGGTTACATTCGAGCGAATGAAATTGAATAGATCGTAGGAATAAATTAGAATGGATCATACGAATGAATTAGAATAGATCGTGTGAATGAATTAGAATAAATTATACGAATGCATTAGAATGGATCGTACGAACGAATTAGAATGGATCGTACGAACGAATTAGAATGGATCGTACGAACGAATTAGAATGGATCGTACGAATGAATTAGAATGGATACATTCGAGCGAATGAATTAGAATGGATCGTACGAATGAATTAGAATGGATCATAGGAATGAATTAGAATGGATCGTGCAAATGAATTAGAATGGATACATTCGTGCAAATGAATTAGAATAGATCATACGAATGAATTAGAATGGATCGTACGAATGGATTAGAACGCATTGTACGAATGAATTAGAATGGATCATACGAATGGATCATACGAATGAATTAGAATGGATCGTACGAATGGATCCGAATGAGTTAGAATGGATCATACGAATAAATTAGAATGGATCGTACGAATGAATTAGAATGGATTGTGCGAATGAGTTAGAATGGATCGTATGAACGAATTAGAATGGATCGTATGAATGAATTAGAAGTGATACATTTGTGCGAATGCATTAGAATGGATCATATGAAAGAATTAGAATGGATCGTACGAATGAATTTGAATGGATCATATGAACGAATTAGAATGGATCGTACGAATGAATTAGAATGGATACATTCGTACGATCCATTCTAATTCATTCGTACGATCCATTCTAATTCATTTATATGATCCATTCTAATTCATTTGTACGTATCTATTCTAATTCATTCATACGATCCATTCTAATCCATTCGTACGATCCATTCTAATCCATTCTAATTTATTTGTACGATTCATTCTAATTCATTCGTATGATCCATTCTAATTCGTTCATATGATCATAGGAATGAATTAGAATGGATACATTCGTGCGAATGAATTAGAATATATCATATGAATGAATTTGAATGGATCATACGAATAAATTAGAATGGATCATGCGAATGAATTAGAATGGATCGTACGAATAAATTATAATGGATACATTCGTGCAAATAAATTAGAATGGATACATTCGAGCGAATGAATTAGAATAGATCGTAGGAATGAATTAGAATGGATCATAGGAATGAATTAGAATGTATCGTACGAACGAATTAGAATGGATCGTATGAACGAATTAGAATGGATCGTATGAACGAATTATAATGGATACATTCGTGTGAATGAATTAGAATTGATCGTATGAATGAATAAGAATGGATCGTACGAATGAATTAGAATAGATCGTGCGAATGAATTAGAATAAATCGTACGAATGCATTAGAATGGATCGTACGAATGAATTAGAATAAATCGTACGATCTAATTCATTCGGATGATTCATTCTAATTCATTCGTACGATCCATTCTAATTCATTCGGTGGATCCATTCTCTAATTCATTCGCATGAATATATCCATTCTAATTCATTTGTATGATCCATTCTAATTTATTCGCACGCATGTATCCATTCTGATCCATTCTAATTCATTCGCTCGAATGTATCCATTCTAATTCATTCGCACGAATGTATCCATTCTAATGCATTCGTACAATCCATTCTTATTCATTCGCTCGAATGTATCCATTCTAATTCATTCGTTCGAATGAATTAGAATGGATCGTACGAATAAATTAGAATGGATCGTACGAATGAATTATAATGGATACATTTGTGCGAATGAACTAGAATAGATTAGAATGGATCGTACGAATGGATTAGAATCCATTCTAATTCATTTGTATAATCCATTCTAATTCATCGCTCGATCCATTCTAATTCATTCTCTTGAATGTATCCATTCTAATTCATTCCTACGATCCATTCTAATTAATTCGTACGATCCATTCTAATTCATTTGTATGATCTATTCTAATTCATTCGCTCGAATGTATCCATTCTAATTCATTCGTATGATCCATTCTAATTCGTTCATACGATCCATTCTAATTCATTCGCTCGAATATATCCATTCTAATTCATTCGTGCGAATATACGATCCATTCTAATTTATTCGCAAGAATGTATCTATTCTAATTTATTCGTACAATCCATTCTAATTTATTCGTACAAATGGATACATTCGTACGAACGAATTAGAATGGATCGTATGAACGAATTAGAATGGATCGTACGAATGAATTAGAATGGATCATATGAATGAATAAGAATGGATCGTACGAATGAATTAGAATGGATTGTGCGAATGAATTAGAATGAATCGTACGAATGCATTAGAATGGATACATTCCTGCGAATGAATTAAAATAGATCGTACGAATGAATTAGAATGGATCATATAAATTAATTAGAAAGGTTACATTCGTGAGAATGAATTAGAATGGATCATACGAATGAATTAGAATGGATCATGCGAATGAATTTGAATAGATCATACGAATGAATTAAGATGGATCGAACGAATGAATTAGAATGGATACATTCGAGTGAATGAATTAGAATGGATCGTATGAATGAATTAGAATGGATCGTGCGAATGAATTAGAATGGATCATACGAATGGATTAGAATGGATCGTACAAATGGATTAGAATGGATCGTACGAATGAATTAGAATGTGGATTAGAATGGATCGTATGAATGGATTAGAATGGATTAGAATGAATTAGAATGGATCGTACGAATGGATTAGAATGAATTAGAATGGATCGTGCAAATGAATTCGAATGGATACATTCGTGCGAATGAATTAGAATTGATCATACAAATGAATTAGAATGATACATTTGTGCGAATGAATTAGAATGGATCGTACCAATGAATTAGAATGGATACATTCGTACGATCCATTCTAATTCATTCGTATGATCCATTCTAATCCATTCGTACGATCCATTCTAATCCATTCGTACGATCCATTCTAATCCATTCGTACGATCCATTCTAATTCGTTCGTACGATCCATTCTAATTCATTCCTACGATCCATTCTAATTCATTCGCACGAATGTAACCATTCTAATTCATTCGTACGATCCATTCTAATTCATTCCTACTATCCATTCTAATTCATTCGCACGAATGTATCCATTCTAATTCATTTGCACGATCCATTCTAATTCATTCCTCTAATCCATTCTAATTCATTCGTACGATCCATTCTAATTCATTCGTATGATCCATTTTAATTCATTCGCACGAATGTATCCATTCTAATTCATTCGTACAATCCATTCTAATTCATTCGCACGATCCATTCTAATTCATTCGTATGATCCATTCTAATTCATTCCTACGATCTATTCTAATTCATTCGTACGATCATTCGTACGATCCATTCTAATTCATTCGTATGATCAATTCTAATTCATTCCTATGATCCATTCTAATTCATTCGTATGATACATTCATACGACTGAATTAGAATGGATTGTATGAATGAATTAGAATTGATCATATGAACGAATTAGAAGGGATCGTACGAATGAATTAGAATGGATCCACCGAATGAGTTAGAATGGATCATACGAATGAATTAGAATGGATCGTATGAATGAATTAGAATGGATTGTGCGAATGAATTAGAATGGATCGTATCAATGAATAAGAATGGATCGTACGAATGAATTAGAATGGATCGTACGAATAAATTAGAATGGATCATGCGAATGAATTAGAATGGATTGTACGAATGAATTAGAATGGATCGTATGAATGAATTAGAATGGATCGAACGAATTAATTAGAATGGATCGTACGAATTAATTAGAATGGATTGTGCGAATGAATTAGAATGGATCGTATGAATAAATTAGAATCGTACGATCCATTCTAATTGATTCGTATGATCTATTCTAATTCATTCGCACGAATGTATCCATTCTAATTCATTTGCACGATCCATTCTAATTCATTCCTATGATCCATTCTAATTCATTCGTACGATCCATTCTAATTCATTCGCACGAATGTATCCATTCTAATTCATTTGTACGATCCATTCTAATTCATTCGTACAATGCGTTCTAATCCATTCGAGCGAATGAATTAGAATGGATCGTACGAATGAATGAATCGTACGAATGAATTAGAATGGATTGTGCGAATGAATTAGAATGGATTCTACGAATGAATTAGAATGGATATATTTGAACGAATAAATTAGAATGGATCATACGAATGAATTAGAATGGATCGTACGAATGAATTAGAATGGATCGTACGAATGAATTCTAATTCATTCGTACAATCCATTCTAATTCAGTCGTATAAATGTATCCATTTTAATTCATTCGTACGATCCATTCTAATTCATTCGTACGATCTAATTCATTCGTATGATCCATTCTAATTCATTCGTATGATCTATTCTAATTCATTCGCATGATCCATTCTAATTCATTCGCACGAATACATCCATTCTAATTCATTCGTACGATCCATTCTAATTCATTTGTACGATCCATTCTAATTCATTCGCACGATCCATTCTAATTCATTCGTATGATCCATTCTAATTCATTAGTATGATTAATTCTAATTCATTCGTACGATCCATTCTAATTCATTCGCACGAATGTATCCATTCTAATTCATTCATACGATCCATTCTAATTCATTCGTAAGATCCATTTTAATTCATTCGCTTGAATGTATCCATTCTAATTCATTCGTACGATCCATTCTAATTCGTTCATACGATCAATTCTAATTCGTTCGTACGAATGTATCCATTCTAATTCATTCGCACGATCCATTCTAATCCATTCGTACGATCCATTCTAATTCATTCGTACAAATGAATTAGAATGGATCGTATGAATGAATAAGAATGGATCGTATGAATGAATTAGAATGGATCGTGCGATTGACTTAGAATGAATCGTACGAATGCATTAGAATGGATACATTCGTGCGAATGAATAAGAATGGATCGTACGAATGAATTAGAATGGATCATACAAATGAATTAGAAAGGTTACATTCGTAAGAATGAATTAGAATGGATTGTATGAATGAATTAGAATGGATCATGCGAATGAATTTGAATAGATCATACGAATGAATTAAGATGGATCGAACGAATGAATTAGAATGGATCATAGGAATGAATTAGAATGGATCGTGCAAATGAATTAGAATGGATACATTCCTGCGAATGAATTAGAATGGATCGTAGGAATGAATTAGAATGGATCGTACGAATGAATTAGAATGGTGAATTAGAATGGATCATAAGAATGAATTAGAATGGATCGTGCGAATGAATTAGAATGGATTGTACGAATGAATTAGAATGGACACATTCGTGCGAATGAATTAGAATGGATCGTACGAATGGATTAGAATGGATCGTACGAATGAATTAGAATGGATCGTACGAATGCATTAGAATGGATACATTCGTGCGAATGAATTAGAATGGATCGTACGAATGAATTAGAATGGATCGTGCGAATGAATTAGAATGGATCGTACGAATGAATTAGAATGGATTCATTTGTATGATCCATTCTAATTCATTCCTACGATCTATTCTAATTCATTCGCTCGAATGTATCCATTCTAATTCATTAGTACAATCCATTCTAATTCATTCGCACGATCCATTCTAATTCATTCGTATGATCCATTCTAATTCATTCGTACGGTCCATTCTAATTCATTCGTATGATCCATTCGAACTCATTCGTACGAATGTATCCATTCTAATTCATTCGCACGATCCATTCTAATCCATTCGTACGATCCATTCTAATCCATTCGTACAAATGAATTAGAATGGATCGTATGAATGAATTAGAATGGATCGTACGAATGAATTAGAATGGATCATAGGAATGAATTAGAATAGAATTGTGCGAATGATTTAGAATGGATCGTATGAATGAATAAGAATGGATCGTATGAATGGATTAGAATGGATCGTACGAACGGATTAGAATGGATCGTACGAATGGATTAGAATGGATCGTACGAATGAATTAGAATGGATCATGCGAATGAATTAAAATGGAACACACAAATGAATTAGAATGGATCGGATTAGATTGGATCGTACGAATGAATTAGAATGGATACATTCGAGCGCACGAATGTATCCATTGTAATTCATTCGCACAATCCAATCTAATTCAAACGTACGATCCATTCTAATTCATTCACATGATGTATTCTAATTCATTTGTATGATCCATTCTAATTCATTCGTATGATCCATTCTAATTCATTCGTACGATCGTACGAATGAATTAGAATGGATCGTACGAACGAATTAGAATGGATCGTATGAACGAATTAGAATGGATCGTACGAATGAATTAGAATGGATCGTACGAATGAATTAGAATGGATACATTCGAGCGAATGGATTAGAATGGATCGTACGAATGAATTAGAATGGATCATAGGAATGAATTAGAATAGATCGTGCAAATGAATTAGAATGGATACATTCGTGCGAATGAATTAGAATGGATCGTAGGAATGAATTAGAATGGATCGTACGAATAAATTAGAATGGTTACATTTGTGCGAATGAATTAGAATGGATCGTACGAATGGATTAGAATGGATCGTACGAATGGATTAGAATGGATCGTACGAATTAGAATGGATCGTACGAATGAATTAAAATGGATACATTCATACGACTGAGTTAGAATGGATCGTGCGAATTTATTAGAATGGATCGTACGAATGAATTTGAATGCATACATTTGTGCGAATGAATCTGAATGGATTGTATGAATAAATTATAATGGATCATACGAATGGATTAGAATAGATCGTACGAATGAATTAGAATGGATCATACAAATGAATTAGAAAGGTTACATTCGTGAGAATGAATTAGAATGGATCGTACGAATGAATTAGAATGGATCATGCGATTCTTTCTAATTCATTCGTACGATCCATTCTAATGCATTCGTACGATTCATTCTAATTCATTCGCACGATCCATTCAAATTCATTCGTATGATCCATTCTAATTTATTTGCACGAATATACGATCCATTCTAATTTATTCACAAGAATGTATCCATTCTAATTCATTCGTACAATCCATTCTAATTTATTCGTACAAATGTATCCATTCTAATTCATTCGTACGATCCATTCTAATTCATTCGTACGATTCATTCTAATTCATTTGCACGATCCATTCTAATTCATTCGTACGATCAAGTCTAATTCATTCACACAAATGTATCCATTCTAATTCATTCGCACAATCCATTCTATTTCATTCGCACGATCCATTCTAATTCATTCGTTGATCCATTCTAATTCATTCAATGAATTAGAATGGATACATTCATGCGAATGAATTAGAATGGATCGGACGAATGAATTAGAATGGATCGTACGATTCATTCTAATTCGTTCGTACGATCCATTCTAATTCATTCGTATGATCCATTCTAACTCATTCGGTGGATCCATTCTAATTCATTCGTACGATTCATTCTAATTCATTCACACTATCCATTCTAACTCATTCGCACGATCTATTATAATTCATTCGTACGATCCATTCAAATTCATTTGCATGAATATATCCATTCTAATTCATTTGTACGATCCATTCTAATTCATTCGTACAATGCGTTCTAATCCATTCGTACGATCCATTCTAATTCATTCCTATGATCTATTCTAATTCATTCGTACGATCCATTCTGATTCATTCGCTCGAATGTATCCATTCTAATTCATTCATACGATCCATTCTAATTCGTTCATACGATCCATTCTAATTCGTTCGTACGAATGTATCCATTCTAATTCATTCGCACGATCCATTCTAATCCATTCGTACGATCCATTCTAATTCATTCGTACAAATGAATTAGAATGGATCGTATGAATGAATAAGAATGGATCGTACGAATGAATTAGAATGGATCGTGCGAATGAATTAGAATGAATCGTACGAATGCATTAGAATGGATACATTCGTGCGAATGAATTAGAATGGATCATACGAATGAATTAGAATGGATCATACAAATGAATTAGAAAGGTTACATTCGTGAGAATGAATTAGAATGGATCGTACAAATGAATTAGAATGGATCATGCGAATGAATTTGAGTAGATCGTACGAATGAATTAAGATGGATCGAACGAATGAATTAGAATGGATACATTCGAGCGAATGAATTAGAATGGATCGTATGAATGAATTAGAATGGATCGTGCGAATGAATTAGAATGGATCGTACGAATAGATTAGAATGGATCGTACGAATGGATTAGAATGGATCGTACAAATGGATTAGAATGGATCATACGAATGGATTAGAATGTGGATTAGAATGGATCGTACGAATGGATTAGAATGGATCGTACGAATGAATTAGAATGGATCGTATAAATGAATTAGAAAGGTTACATTTGTGAGAATGAATTAGAATGGATCGTACAAATGAATTAGAATGGATCGGACGAATGAATTAGATTGGATTGTACGATTCATTCTAATTTATTCGTACGATCCATTCAAATTCATTTGCTCGAATGTAACCTTTCTAATTCATTTGTACGATCCATTCTAGTTCATTCGTATGATCCATTCTAATTCATTCGCACAAATGTATCCATTCTAATGCATTCATACGATTCATTCTAATTCAGTCGCACGATCCATTCTAATTCATTCGTACGATCCATTCTAATTCATTCTAATTCATTCTCACAAATGTAACCTTTCTAATTCATTTGTACGATCCATTCAAATTCATACGTACGATCCATTCTAATTCATTCATACGATCCATTCTAATTCATTCGTATGATCCATTCTAATTCATTTGTACGATCCATTCTAATTCATTTGCATAAATGTATCCGTTCTAATTCATTCGTACGATCCATTCTAATTCGTTCATACGATCCATTCTAATTCGTTCGTACGATCCATTCTAATTCGTTCGTACGATCCATTCTAATGAATTCGTATGATCCATTCTAATCCATTTGCACGATCCATTCTAATTCATTCCTATGATCCATTCTAATTCATTCGTACGATTCATTCTAATTCATTCGCTCGAATGTATCGATTCTAATTCATTTGCACGATCCATTCTAATTCATTCGTACAATCCATTCTAATTCATTCGTACGATCCATTCTAATTTGTTCGTACGATCCATTCTAATTCATTCGTATGATCCATTCTAATCCATTTGCACGATCCATTCTAATTCATTCCTATGATCCATTCTAATTCATTCATACGATCCATCCTAATTCATTCGCACGAATGTATCCATTCTAATTCATTTGCACGATCCATTCTAATTCATTCGTACAATCCATTCTAATTCATTCGTACGATCCATTCTAATTCGTTCGCACGATCCACTCTAATTCATTCGTATGATCCATTCTAATTCATTTATTCGATCCATTCTAATTCATTCATACGATCCAATCTAATTCATTCATATAATCTATTCTAGTCCATTCGCACGATTAGAATGGATACATTCGAGCGAATGAATTAGAATGGATCGGACGAATGAAATAGAATGGATTGTACGAATGGATTAGAATGGATCCTTTCTAATTCATTTGTACGATCCATTCTAATTCATTCGTACGATCCATTCTAATCCATTCGTATGATCCATTCTAATTCATTCGCACGAATGTAACCATTCTAATTCATTCGTACGATCCATTCTAATTCATTCCTACGATCCATTCTAATTCATTCGCACAAATGTATCCATTCTAATTCATTTGCACGATCCATTCTAATTCTTTCATATGATCCATTCTAATTCATTCGCACGAATGTATCCATTCTAATTCATTCGTACGATCCATTCTAATTCATTCGTCCGATCCATTCCAATTCATTCGCTCGAATGTATCCATTCTAATCGTGCGAATGGACTAGAATAGATCATATGAATGAATTAGATTGGATCGTACGAATGAATTAGAATGGATCGTACAAATGAATTAGAATGGATCAAACGAATGAATTAGAATGGATCGTACGAACGAATTAGAATGGATCGTATGAATGAATTAGAATGGATTGTACGAATGAATTAGAATGGATCGTGCAAATGAATTAGAATGGATACATTCGTGCGAATGAATTAGGATGGATCGTATGAATGAATTAGAATGGATCATAGGAATGAATTAGAATGGATCGTGCAAATGGATTCAAATGGATCATACGAATGAATTAGAATGGATCGTACGAACGAATTAGAATGGATCGTACGAATGAATTAGAATGGATTGTACGAATGAATTAGAATGGATCGTGCAAATGAATTAGAATAGATACATTCGAGCGAATGAATTAGAATGGATCGTATGAATGAATTAGAATGGATCATAGGAATGAATTAGAATGGATCGTGCAAATGGATTAGAATGGATCATACGAATTCATTAGAATGGATCGTACGAACGAATTAGAATGGATCGTACGAACGAATTAGAATGGATCGTATGAACGAATTAGAATGGATCGTACAAACGAATTAGAATGGATCGTACGAATGAATTAGAATTCATTCGTACGATCCATTCAAATTCATTCCTACGGTCTATTCTAATTCATTCGCACGAATGTATCCATTCTAATTCATTTGCATGATCCATTCTAATTCTTTGATATGATCCATTCTAATTCATTCGCACGAATGTATCCATTCTAATTCATTCATACGATCCATTCTAATTCATTCGTACGATCCATTCTAATTCATTTGCACAATCCATTCTAATTCATTCGTACGATCCATTCTAATCCATTCTAATTCATTCGTACGATCCATTCTAATTCATTCGTAAGATCCATTCTAATTCATTCGTACGATCCATTCTAATTTATTCGTACGATCCATTCAAATTCATTCATATGATCCATTCTAATTCATTCGTAGGAATGGATCGTAGGAATGAATTAGAATAGATCGTACGAATGAATTAGAATGGTTACATTCGTGCGAATAAATTAGAATGGATCGTATGAATGAATTAGAATGGATCATACAAATGAATTAGAAAGGTTACATTCGTGAGAATGAATTAGAATGGATCGTACGAATGAATTAGAAAGGTTAGAATGGATACATTCGAGCGAATGAATTAGAATAGATTGTAGGAATGAATTAGAATGGATCATACGAATGAATTAGAATGGATCGTGCGAATGAATTAGAATGGATTGTACGAATGAATTAGAATGGATATATTCGTGTGAATGAATTAGAATGGATCGGACGAATGAATTAGAATGGATCATACGATTCATTCTAATTCGTTTGGACGATCCATTCTAATTCATTCGTATGATCCATTCTAACTCATTCGGTGGATCCATTCTAATTCATTCGTACAATCCATTCTAATTCATTCGCACGATCCATTCTAATTCATTCATATGATCCATTCTAATTCATTAGTATGATCAATTCTAATTCATTCGTACGATCCATTCTAATTCATTCGTACGATCCATTCTAACTCATTCGCACAAATGTATCCATTCTAATTCATTCGTACGATCCATTCTAATGCATTCGTACGATTCATTCTAATTCATTCGCACGATCCATTCTAATTCATTCGTATGATCCATTCTAATTTTTTTGCATGAATATACGATCCATTCTAATTTATTCGCAAGAATGTATCCATTCTAATTCATTCGTACATTCCATTCTAATTTATTCGTACAAATGTATCCATTCTAATTCATTTGTACGATCCATTCTAATTCACTCGTATGATTCATTCTAATTCATTCGCACGATCCATTCTAATTCATTCGTACGATCCATTCTAATTCATTCGCACGAATGTATCCATTCTAATTCATTCGTGTACAATCCATTCTAATTCATTCCAATTCATTCGTACGAATTAAAATGGACACATTCATACTAATGGATTAGAATGGATCGTACGAATGGATTAGAATGGATCGTACGAATGGATTAGAATTGATCGTACGAATGAATTAGAATGGATCATACAAATGAATTAGAATGGATACATTTGTGCAAATGAATTAGAATGGATCGTATGAATGAATTAGAATGGATCGTACGAATGAATTAGAATGGATCGTGCGAATTAGAATGGTTACATTCGTGCGAATGAATTAGAATTGATCGTATGAATGAATAAGAATGGATCGTACGAATCTAGAATAGATCGTGCGAATGAATTAGAATGAATCGTACGAATGCATTAGAATGGATCGTACGAATGAATTAGAATGAATCGTACGATCTAATTCATTCGGATGATTCATTCTAATTCATTCGTACGATCCATTCTAATTTATTCGGTGGATCCATTCTATAATTCATTCGCATGAATATATCCATTCTAATTCATTTGTACGATCCATTCTAATTCATTCGTACAATGCGTTCTAATCCATTCGTACGATCCATTCTAATTCATTCACATGATCCATTCTAATTCATTCGTACGATCCATTCTAATTCATTCTCATGAATGTAACCTTTCTAATTCATTTGTATGATCCATTCTAATTCATTCGTACGATCCATTCTAATTCATTCGCACGAATGTATCCATTCTAATGCATTCGTACGATTCATTCTAATTCATTTGCACGATCCATTCTAATTCATTCATACGATCCATTCTTATTCATTCATACGATCCATTCTAATTCATTTGTACGAATGAATTAGAATGGATCGTACGAATGGATTAGAATGGATCTTGCGAATGAATTAGAATGGATACATTCGTACGAACGAATTAGAATGGATCGTATGAACGAATTAGAATGGATCGTACGAATGAATTAGAATGGATACATTCGAGCGAATGAATTAGAATGGATCGTACGAATGAATTAGAATGGATCATAGGAATGAATTAGAATGGATCGTACGAATGGATTAAAACGCATTGTACGAATGAATTAGAATGGATCGTACAAATGAATTAGAATGGATATATTCTAATTCATTCGCACGATCCGTTCTAATTCATTCCTATGATCCATTCTAATTCATTCGCACGAATGTAACCATTCTAATTCATTCGTACGATCCATTCTAATTCATTCGTATGATCCATTCTAATTCATTCTTATGATCTATTCTAATTCATTCGCTCGAATGTATCCATTCTAATTCATTCGTTCGATCCATTCTAATCCATTCGTACGATCCATTCAAATTCATTCGCATGATCCAATCTGATTCATTCGTACAATCCATTCGAGCGAATGAATTAGAATAGATCGTAGGAATGAATTAGAATGGATCATACGAATGAATTAGAATGGATCGTATGAATGAATTAGAATGGATCGTACGATATAATTAGAATGGATACATTCATGCGAATGAATTAGAATGTATCGTATGAATGAATTAGAATGGATTGTACGAGTGAATTAGAATGGATCGTATGAAAGAATAAGAATGGATCGTACAAATGAATTAGAATGGATTGTACGAATGAATTAGAATGGATCGGACGAATGAATTAGAATGGATCGTACGATTCATTCTAATTCATTCGTACGATCCATTCTAATGCATTCGTACGATTCATTCTAATTCATTCGCACGATCCATTCTAATTCATTCGTATGATCCATTCTAATTTAGAATGGACAATCCATCGTACGAATGAATTAGAATGGATTATATGAAAGAATTAGAATGGATCGTGCGAATGAATTAGAAAGGATCGTACGAATGAATTAGAATGGATATATTCATTCGAATGAATTAGATTGCATCGTACGAATGAATTTGAATGGATTGTACGAATGAATTAGAATGGATCGTACGAATGAATTAGAATGGATCATGCGAATGAATTAGAATAGATCGTACGAATGAATTAGAATGGATCGTACGAATAAATTTGAATGGATCGTGCGAATGAATTAGAATGGATCGTACGAATGAATTAGAATGGATCCACCGAATGAGTTAGAATGGATCATGCGAATGAACTAGAATGGATCGTACGAATGAATTAGAATGGATACATTCGTGCGAATGAATTAGAATGGATCAGACGAATAAATTAGAATTGATCATGCGAATGAATTAGAATAGATCATACGATTGAATTTGAATGGATCATACGAATAAATTAGAATGGATCATATGAATGAATTAGAATGGATCGTACGAATGGATTAGAATGGATCGTGCGAATGAATTAGAATGGATTGTACGAACGAATTAGATTGGATCATATGAACGAATTAGAATGGATCGTACGAATGAATTAGAATGGATACATTCGAGCGAATGAATTAGAATGGATCGTACAATCCATGATAATTCATTCGCACGATCCATTCTAATTCATTCGTATGATCCATTCTAATTCATTCCTATGATCTATTCTAATTCATTCGCTCGAATGTATCCATTCTATTTCATTCGTACAATCCATTCAAATTCATTCGCACGATCCATTCTAATTCATTTGTATGATCCATTCTGATTCATTCGTATGATCCATTCTATTTCATTCGCACGATCCATTCAAATTCATTCGCACGATCCTTTCTAATTCATTCGTTCGATCCATTCTAATTCATTCATGCGAATGAATTAGAATGGATCGTACAAATGAATTAGAATGGATCGAACGAATGAATTAGAAAGGATCGTATGATTCATTCTAATTCATTCGTACGATCCATTCTAATGCATTCGTACGAGAGAATGAATTAGAATGGATCGTACGAATGAATTAGAATGGATCATAGGAATGAATTAGAATGGATCGTGCAAATGAATTTGAATGGATACATTCGTGTGAATGAATTAGATTGGATCGTAGGAATGAATTAGAATGGATCGTACGAATGAATTAGAATGGATACATTCGAGCGAATGAATTAGAATAGATCATAGGAATGAATTAGAATGGATCGTACGAATGAATTAGAATGGATCGTGCGAATGAATTAGAATGGATCGTACGAATGAATTAGAATGGTTACATTCGTGCGAATGAATTAGAATGGATCGTACGAATGGATTAGAATGGATCGTACGAATGGATTAGAATGGATCGTACGAACGAATTAGAATGGATATATTCTAATTCATTCCTACGATCTAATTCATTCGTTCCTACGATGCATTCTAATTCATTCGCATGAATGTATCCATTCTAATTCATTTGCACGATCCATTCTAATTCATTCCTATGCTCCATTCTAATTCATTCGTACGATCCATTCTAATTCATTCGCTCGAATGTATTCATTCTAATTCATTCGTATGATCCATTCTAATTCAATCATACGATCCATTCTGATTCGTTTGTACGATCCATTCTAATTCGTTCGTACGATCTATTCTAATTCATTCGCACCATCCATTCTAATTCATTTGTACGATCTATTTTAATTCATTCGCATGATCCATTCTAATTCATTCGTATGATACATTCGTGCAAATGAATTAGAATGGATCGTACGAATGAATTAGAATGGATCGTACGAACGAATTAGAATGGATCGTATGAACGAATTAGAATGGATCGTACGAACAAATTAGAATGGATACATTCGAGCGAATGAATTAGAATGGATCGTACGAATGGATTAGAATGGATCGTATGAATGAATTAGAATGGATCATACGAATGAATTAGAATAGATCCATTCTAATTCATTCGAACAATCCATTCTAATTCATTCGCACAATCCATTCTAATTCATTCGTACGATCCATTCTAATTCATTCGCACAATCCATTCTAATTCATTCGCACAATCCATTCTAATTCATTCATACGATCCATTCTAATTCATTCGTACGATCCATTCTAATTCATTCGCACAATCCATTCTAATACATTCGTGCGAATGAATTAGAATGGATGATACGAATGAATTAGAATAGATCCATTCTAATTCATTCGAACAATCCATTCTAATTCATTCGCACAATCCATTCTAATTCATTCGTACAATACATTCTAATTCATTCGTATGATCCATTCAAACTCATTTTAAAATGGATCGTACGAACGAATTAGAATGGATTGTATGAACGAATTAGAATGGATCGTACGAATGAATTAGAATAGATACATTCGAGCGAATGAATTAGAATGGATTATACGAATGAATTAGAATGGATCCTACGAATGAATTAGAATGGATCGTACGAATGCCTTTCTAATTCATTTGTACGATCCATTCTAATTCATTCGTACGATCCATTCTAATCCATTCGTACGATCCATTCTAATCCATTCATACGATCCATTCTAATTCATTCGTACAATCCATTCTTATTCATTCATACGATCCATTCTAATTCATTCGCACAATCTATTCTAATTCATTCGTACGATCCTTTCTAATTCATTCGTATGATCCATTCTAACTTATTCCTATGATCCATTCTAATCCATTCGTACGATCCATTCTAATCCATTCGTATGATCCATTCTAATTCATTCGTACGATCCATTCTAATTCATTCTCACGAATGTAACCTTTCTAATTTATTTGTATGATCAATTCTAATTCATTCGTACGATCCATTCTAATCCATTCATACGATCCATTCTAATCCATTCGTATGATCCATTCTAATCCATTCGTACGATCCATTCTAATTCATTCATACGATCCATTCTAATTCATTCTCACAAATGTAACCTTTCTAATTCATTTGTACGATCCATTCTAATTCATTCGTACGATCCATTTTAATTCATTCGTACGATCCATTCTAATTCATTCATACAATCCATTCAGATTCATTCGCACAATGCATTCTAATTCATTCGTACGATCCATTCTAATTCATTCGTATGATCCATTCTAACTCATTCGGTGGATCCATTCAAATTCATTCGTACGATCCATTCTAATTCATTCGTACAATCTATTCTAATTCATTCATACGATACATTCTAATTCATTCGCACAATCCATTCTAATTCATTGGTACGATCCATTCTAATTCATTCGTCTGATCCATTCTAACTCATTCGGTGGATCCATTCTAATTCATTCGTACGATCCATTCTAATTTATTCGCATAAATATATCCATTCTAATTTATTTGTACGATCCATTCTAATTCTTTCATATGATCCATTCTAATTCATTCGCACGATCCATTCTAATTCGTTCATACGATCCATTCTAATTCGTTCATACGATCCATTCTAATTCATTCGTACGATCCATTCTAATCCATTCGTACGATCCATTTTAATTCATTCGTACAAATGTATCTATTCTAATTCATTCGTACAATGCGTTCTAATCCATTCGTACGATCCATTCAAATCCATTCGTACGATCCATTCTAATTTATTCGTATGATCCTTTCTAATTCATTCGTACGAACCATTCTAATTCATTTGCATGAATGTATCCATTCTAATTTATTCGTACGATCCATTCTAATTCATTCGTACGATCCATTCTAATTCATTCGCATAAATATAACCATTCTAATTCATTCGTACGATCCATTCTAATTCATTCCTACGATCCATTCTAATTCTTTCGTACGATCCGCACGAATGTAACCATTCTAATTCATTCGTACGATCCATTCTAATTCATTCCTACGATCCATTCTAATTCATTCGCACGAATGTATCCATTCTAATTCATTTGCACGATCCATTCTAATTCATTCCTATGATCCATTCTAATTCATTCGTACGATCCATTCTAATTCATTTGTACGAATGTATCCATTCTAATCGTTCAATCCATTCTAATTCATTCGTACGATCCATTCGAATTCATTCCTATGATCCATTCTAATTCAGTCGTATGAATGTATCCATTTTAATTCATTCGTACGATCCATTCTAATTCATTCACACAATCCATTTTAATTCATTCGTACGATCCATTCTAATTTATTCATACGATCCATTCTAATTCATTCGCACGATCCATTCTAATTCATTCGTACGATCCATTCTAATTCATTCCTACGAACCATTCAAATTCATTCGTACAAATGTTTCAATTCTAATTTATTCGTACGATCCATTCTAATTAATTCGTACGATCCATTCTAATTCATTCGTACGATCTATTCTAATTCATTCGCACGAATGTATCCATTCTAATTCATTCGTACGATTCATTCAAATTCATTCGTATCAGCTATTCTAATTCATTCGTACGATCCATTCTAATTCATTCGTACGATCCATTGTAATTCATTCATATAATCCATTCAGATTCATTCGCACAAATGTATCCTTTCAAATTCATTCGTACGATCCATTCTAATTAATTCGCACGATCCATTCTAATTCAGTCATATGTATATATCCATTTTAATTCATTCATACGATCCATTCTAATCCATTCATACGATCCATTCTAATTCATTCGCACGAATGTAACCATTCTAATTAATTCATATGATCCATTCTAATTCATTCCTATGATCCATTATAATTCATTCGTACGATCCATTCTAATTCATTCGCTCGAATGTATCCATTCTAATTCATTCGTACGATTCATTCTAATTCATTCGTACGATCCATTCTAATTCATTTGTATGATCCATTCTAATTCATCGCACGATCCATTCTAATTCATTCGCTCGAATGTATCCATTCTAATTCATTCGTACGATCCATTCTAATGCATTCGTACGATCCATTCTTATTTATTCACACGAATGCATTAGAATGGATCGTACGAATGAATTAGAATGGATCGTACGATTCATTTTAATTCATCCGTACGATCCATTCTAATGCATTCGCACGATCCATTCTAATTCATTCGCACGAATGTATCCATTCTAATTCATTTGCACGATCCATTCTAATTCATTCGTACGATCCATTCTAATCCATTCGTACGATCCATTCTAATTCATTCATACAAATGAATTAGAATGGATCGTACGAATGAATTAGAATGGATCGTACGAATGAATTAGAATGGATCGTACGAACGAATTAGAATGGATCATATGAACGAATTAGAATGGATCGTACGAATGAATTAGAATGGATACATTTGAGCGAATGAATAAGAATGGATCGTACGAATGAATTAGAATGGATCGTACGAATGAATTAGAATGGATAATACGAATGAATTAGAATACATCATGTGAATGAATTAGAATGGATCGTACGTTTGAATTAGATTGGATACATTCGTGCGAATGAATTAGAATAGATCGTATGAATGAATTAGAATGGATCGTACGAATGAATTAGAATCGATCGTACGAATGAATTAGAATGGATATATTTGAGCGAATGAATTAGAATGGATTGTGCGAATCAATTAGGCTGGATCGTGCGAATGAACAAGAATGGATCATACGAATGAATTAGAATTGATCGAACGAATTAATTAGAATGGATACATTCTGGCGAATGAATTAGAATGGATCGTAGGAATGAATTAGAATGGATTGTAAGAATGAATTAGAATGGATCATTTGCACGAATGTATCCATTCTAATTCATTTGCATGATCCATTCTAATTCATTTGTACGATCCATTCTTATTCATTCATACGATCCATTCTAATTCATTCGCACAATCCATTCTAATTCATTCGTTCGATTTATTCTAATTTATTTGTACGATCCATTCTAATTCGTTCATATGATCCTTTATAATTTGTTCGCACGATCCATTCTAATTCGTTCGTACGATCCATTTTAATTCATTCGCACGATCAATTCTAATTCAATCGCACGATCCATTCTAATTCTTTCATATGATCTATTCTAATTCATTCGCACGAATGTATCCATTCTAGTTCATTCGTACGCTCCATTCTTATTCATCGCACAAATGTATCCATTCTAATTCATTCGTACGATCCATTCTAATTCATTCGCACGATCGATTCTAATTCATTCGTATGATCCATTCTAATTCTTTCGTACGATCCATTCTAATTCTTTCGTACGATCCATTCTAATTCATTCGCACGATCTATTCTCATTCATTCGTACAATCCATTCTAATTCATTCGTACGATCCATTCTAATTCATTCGCACTATCCATTCTAATTCATTCGTACGATCCATTCTAATTCATTCGTACAATCCATTCTAATTCATTCGTACGATCCATTCTAATTCATTCGCTCGAATGTATCCATTCTAATTCATTCGTACGATCCATTCTAATTCGTTTATACGATCCATTCTAAATCGTTCGTACGATCCATTCTAATTTATTCGTACGATCCATTCTAATCCATTCGTACGATCCATTCTAATTCATTCGTACAAATGAATTAGAATGGATCGTACGAATGAATTAGAATGGATTTTGCGAATGAATTAGAATGGATTGTATGAATGAATAAGAATGGATCGTACGAATGAATTAGAATGGATCGGGCAAATGAATTAGAATGGATACATTCGTGCGAATGAATTAGAATGGATCGTGCGAATGAATTAGAATGGATCGTACGAATGAATTAGAATGGATATATTTGAACATATAAATTAGAATGGATCATACGAATGAATTAGAATGGATCGTACGAATGAATTAGAATGGATCATGCGAATGAATTAGAATCGATGGTACGAATGAATTAGAATGGATCGTACGAATGAATTAGATCGTATGAATGAATTAGAATGGATCGTACGAATGAATAAAAATGGATACATTCATAAGACTGAATTAGAATGGATCGTGCGAATTAATTAGAATGGATCGTACGAATGAATTTGAATGGATACATTTGTGCGAATGAATCTGAATGGATTGTATAAATGAAATACAATGGATCGTACGAATGAATTAGAATGGATCATACGAATGAATTAGAATAGCTCATACGAATGAATTAGAATGAATCGTACGAATGAATTACAATGGTTACATTCGTGCGAATGAATTAGAATGGATCGTACGAAAGAATTAGAATGGATCGTACGAACGAATTATAATGGATCATACAAATGAATTAGAAAGGTTACATTCGTGAGAATGAATTAGAATGGATCGTACGAATGAATTAAAATGGATCGTACGAATGGATTAGAATGGATCATACGAATGGATTTGAATGGATCGTACGAATGGATTAGAATGGATCATAGGAATGAGTTAGAATGGATCATACGAATGAATTAGAATGGATCGTACTAATGAATTAGAATGGATTGTGCGAATGAATTAGAATGCATCCTACGAATGAATTGGAATGGATCGTACGAATGGATTAGAATGGATCGTACGAATGGATTAGAATGGATCGTACGAATGAATTAGAATGGATCGTACAAA
Source organism: Chamaelirium japonicum (assembly GCA_947650365.1). Taxonomy (NCBI): domain Eukaryota; kingdom Viridiplantae; phylum Streptophyta; class Magnoliopsida; order Liliales; family Melanthiaceae; genus Chamaelirium; species Chamaelirium japonicum. The sequence goes on along the minus strand of OX393552.1, from coordinate 47,727,851 downwards.
TGAATTAGAAAGGCATTCGTACGATCCATTCTAATTCATTCGTATGATTCATTCTAATTCATTCGAACGATCCATTCTAATTCATTTGCATGAATGTATCCATTCTAATTCATTCATACAATCCATTCTAATTCATTCGTACTATCCATTCTAATTCATTCGCATGATCCATTCTAATTCATTCGCTCGAATGTATCTATTCTAATTCATTCGTACAATCCATTCTAATTCGTTCGTACGATCCATTCTAAAATTAGTTAGAATGGATCATAGGAATGAATTAGAATGGATCGTACGAATGAATTAAAATGGATCGTGCGAATGAATTAGAATGGATTGTGCGAATGAATTAGAATGGATCTATTCTAATTCATTCGTATGATCCATTCTAATTCATTCGCACGAATGTATCCATTCTAATTCATTTGCACGATCCATTCTAATTTATTCCTATGATCCATTCTAATTCATTCGTACGATCCATTCTAATTCGTTCGTACGATCCATTCTAATCCATTTGTACGATACATTCTAATCCATTCGTACGATCCATTCTAATCCATTTGTACGATCCATTCTAATTCATTCGCTCGAATGTATCCATTCTAATTCATTCGTATGTACGAATGAATTAGAATGGATCGTACAAATGAATTAGAAAGGTTACATTTGTGAGAATGAATTAGAATGGATCGTACGAATGAATTAGAATGGTTACATTCGTGCGAATGAATTAGAATGGATCTTATTAATGGATTAGAATGGATCGTATGAATGGATTAGAATGGATCGTACGAATGAATTAGAATGGATCGTACAAATGAATTAGAAAGGTTACATTTGTGAGAATGAATTAGAATGGATCATACAAATGAATTAGAATGGTTACATTCGTGCGAATGAATTAGAATGGATCGTACGAATGGATTAGAATGGATCGTATGAATGGATTAGAATGATTCGTACGAATAAATTAGAATGGATCGTACAAATGAATTAGAAAGGTTACATTTGTGAGAATGAGTTAGAATGGATCGTACGAATGAATTAGAATGGTTACATTCGTGCAAATGAATTAGAATGGATCGTACGAATGGATTAGAATGGATCGTACGAATGGATTAGAATGGATCGTACGAATGAATTAAAATGGATCATACAAATGAATTGGAATAGATACATTCGAGCGAATGAATTAGAATGGATCGTACGAATGAATTAGAATGGATCATAGGAATGAATTAGAATGGATCGTACGAATGGATTAGAATGGATCGAACGAATAAATTAGATTGGATACATTCGAGCGAATGAATTAGAATAGATTGTTTGAATGAATTAGAATGGATCATACGAATGAATTAGAATGGATCGTGCGAATGAATTAGAATGGATCGTGCGAATGAATTAGAATGGATTGTACGAATGAATTAGAATGGATCGTACGAATGAAATAGAATGGATCGTACGAATGAATTAGAATGGATCGTACGAATGAATTACAATGGATCGTACGAATGCATTAGAATGGATCATACGAATGAATTAGAATGAATCGTACGAACGAATTAGAATGGATCATACGAACGAATTAGAATGGATCGTACGAACGAATTAGAATGGATCGTACGAATGAATTAGAATGGATACATTCGAGTGAATGAATTAGAATGGATCGTACGAATGAATTAGAATGGATCATAGGAATGAATTAGAATGGATACATTCTAATTCTTAGAATGGATCGAACGAATGAATTAGAATGGATACATTCGACCGAATGAATTAGAATAGATCGTAGGAATGAATTAGAATGGATCATACGAATGAATTAGAATGGATCGTGCGAATGAATTAGAATGGATTATACGAATGAATTAGAATGGATACATTCGTGCGAATGAATTAGAATGGATCGTACGAATGAATTAGAATGGATCGTACGAATGAATTAGAATGGATTGTACGAATGAATTAGAATTGATCGTGCGAATGAATTAAAATGGATCGTACGAAAGAATTGGAATGGATCGTATGAATGAATTAGAATAGATCATACGAATGAATTAGAATCGATTGTGCGAATGAATTAGAATGGATCGTACGAATGAATTAGAATGGATACATTTGTGCGATGAATAAGAATAGAGCGTATGAATGAATTAGAATGGAGAGTACGAATGAACTAGAATGGATATATTCATGCGAATGAATTAGAATGGATCGTACGAACGAATTAGAATGGATCGTACGAACGAATTAGAATGGATCGTATGAACGAATTAGAATGGATCGCACGTAGAATGGTTACATTTGTACGATCCATTCTAATTCATTCGCTCGTACGAATGCATTAGAATGGATCGTACGAATGAATTAGAATGAATCGTACGATCCATTCTAATTCATTCGTCCGATCCATTCTAATTTATTTGTAAGATCCATTCTAATTCATTCGCACGAATGTATCCATTCTAATTCATTCGTACGATCCATTCTAATTCATTCGTATGATCAATTCTAATTTATTCGCACGATCCATTCTAATTCATTCGTACGATCCATTCTAATTCATTCGCACGAATGTATCCATTCTAATTCCTTCGTACGATCCATTCTAATTCATTCGTATGATCCATTCTAATTCATTCGCACGAATGTATCCATTCTAATTCATTCGTACGATCCATTCTAATCTATTCGTACGATCCATTCTAATCCATTTATACGATCCATTCTAATTCATTCGTACGATCCGTTCTAATTCATTCGTACGATCCATTCTAATTCATTCGCATGAATGTATCCATTCTAATTCATTCGCTCGAATGTATCCATTCTAATTCATTCGTACGATCCATTCTAATTCATTCGCACTATCCATTCTAATTCATTCGCACGCTCCATTCTAATTTATTCGCACGATCCATTCTAATTCATTCGCACGAATGTAACCATTCTAATTCATTCGTACAATGCATTCTAATCCATTCGTACGATCCATTCTAATTCATTCCTTTGATCCATTCTAATTCATTCGTACGATCCATTCTAATTCGTACGATCCATTCGAATCCATTCGTACGATCCATTCTAATTCATTTGTACGATCCATTCTAATTCATTTGTAGAATGGATACATTCGTGCGAATGAATTAGAATGGATCATAGGAATGAATTAGAATGGATCATACGAATGAATTAGAATGGTTCTTATTCATTCAAACGATCCATTCTAATTCATTTGCACAATCCATTCTAATTCATTCGCACGATCCTTTCTAATTTATTCGTACGATCCATTCTAATTCATTCGTACGATCCATTGTATTTCATTCATACAATCCATTCAGATTCATTCACACAAATGTATCCATTCAAATTCATTCGTACGATCCATTCTAATTAATTCGCACGATCCATTCTAATTCAGTCGTATGAATGGATCCATTCTAATTCATTCGTACAATCCATTCAAATTCATTCGTACGATGCAATCTAATTCATTGACACAAATGTATCTATTCTAGTTCATTCGTACAATGCATTCTAATCCATTCGTACGATCCATTCTTATCTATTCGTATGATCCATTCTAATTCATTCGCTCGAATGTATCCATTCTAATTCATTCGTACGATCCATTCTAATCCATTCGTATGATCCATTCTAATTCATTCGCACGAATGTAACCATTCTAATTCATTCGTACGATCCATTCTAATTCATTCCTACGATCCATTCTAATTCACTCGCACGAATGTATCCATTCTAATTCATTTGCACGATCCATTATAATTCATTCCTATGATCCATTCTAATTCATTCGTAAGATCCATTCTAATTCATTCGCTCGAATGTATCCATTCTAATTCATTCGTACGATCCATTCTAATTCGTTCGTATAATCCATTCTAATTCGTTCGTACGATCCATTCTAATTCGTTCATACGATTCATTCTAATTCGTTCGTACGATCCATTCTAATGCATTCGTACGATCCATTCTAATTCATTCGTACGATCCATTCTAATTCATTCGTATGATCCATTCTAATTCGTTCGTACGATCCATTCTAATTCATTCGCACGATCCATTCTAATTCATTCGCACGATCCATTCTAATTCATTCCTATGATCTATTCTAACTCATTCGCTCGAATGTATCCATTCTAATTTATTCGTTCGATCTATTCAAATCCATTCGTATGATCCATTCTAATTCATTCCTATGATCCATTCTAATTCATACCTACGATCCATTCTAATTCATTCGCTCGAATGTATCCATTCTAATTTATTCGTATGATCCATTCTAATTCATTCGTACGATCCATTCTAATCCATCGAGCGAATGAATTAGAATAGATCGTAGGAATGAATTAGAATGAATCATACGAATGAATTAGAATGGATCGTGCGAATGAATTAGAATGGATTGTACGAATGAATTAGAATGGATACATTCGTGCGAATGAATTAGAATGGATCGGACGAATGAATTAGAATGGATCGTACGATTCATTCTAATTCATTCATACGATCCATTCTAATGCATTCGTATGATTCATTCTAATTCATTCGCACGATCCATTCTAATTCATTCGTACGATCCATTCTAATCCATTCGTACGATCCATTCTAATCCATTCGTACGACCTATTCTAATCCATTCGTACGATCCATTCTAATTCATTCGTTCGATCCATTCTAAGTCGTTCGCACGATCCATTCTAATTCATTCGTACGATCAATTCTAATTCATTCGCATGATCCATTCTAATTCATTCGTACGATCCATTCTAATTCATTCTAATTCATTCGTACGATCCATTCTAATTCGTTCGTACGATCCATTCTAATTCGTTCGTACGATCCATTCTAATTCATTTGTATGATTCATTTTAATTCATTCACATGATCCATTCTAATTGATTCATACAATGCGTTCTAATTCATTCGCTCGAATGTATCCATTCTAATTCATTCACACGAATGAATTAGAATGGATCGGACGAATAAATTAGAATGGATCGTACGATTCATTCTAATTCATTCGTACGATCCATTCTAATGCATTCGTACGATTCATTCTAATTCATTCGCACGATCCATTCTAATTCATTCGTAAGATCCATTCTTATTCATTCATACGATCCATTCTAATTCATTCGCACAATCCATTCTAATTCATTCGTACGATCTATTCTAATTCATTCGTATGATCCATTCTAACTCATTTTAGAATGGATCGTACGAATGAATTAGAATGGATCGTATGAACGAATTAGAATGGATCGTACGAATGAATTAGAATGGATACATTCGAGCGAATAAATTAGAATGGATCGTACGAATGAATTAGAATGGATACATTCGAGCGACTGAATTAGAATGGATCGTACGAATGAATTAGAATGGATCGTACGAATGGATCAGAATGGATCGTACGAATGGATTAGAATGGATCGTACGAATGAATTAGAATGGATCATACAAATGAATTAGAAAGGTTACATTCGTGAGAATGAATTAGAATGGATCGTACGAATGAATTAGAATGGATCATGCGAATGAATTTGAATGGATCGTACAAATGAATTAGAATGGATCGAATGAATGAATTAGAATGGATACATTCGAGCGAATGAATTAGAATAGATCGTAGGAATGAATTAGAATGGATCATACGAATGAATTAGAATGGATCATGCGAATGAATTAGAATGGATTGTACGAATGAATTAGAATGGATACATTCGTGCGAATGAATTAAAATAGATCGTACGAATGAATTAGAATGGATCATGCGAATGAATTAGAATAGTTCGTAGGAATGAATTCTAATTCATTCGTACGATCCATTCTAATCTATTCGTACGATCCATTCTAATTCATTCGCACGATCCATTCTAATCTAATTCATTCATACGATCCATTCTAATTCATTCCTACGATCCATTCTAATTCATTCACACGAATGTATCCATTCTAATAAAAATGGATCGTGTGAATAAATTAGAATGGATCGAACGAATGATCCATTCTAATTCATTCGTACGATCCATTCTAATCCATTCTAATTCATTCGCACGAATGGATCATGCGAATGAATATGAAATATATTCGTGCGAATGAATTAGAATGGATCGTACGAATGAATTAGAATGGATCATACAAATGACTTAGAAAGGTTACATTCGTGAGAATGAATTAGAATGGATACATTCGAGCGAATGAATTAGAATGGATACTTTTGTAGGAATAAATTAGAATGGATCGTACGAATGGATTAGAATGGATATATTCGTGCGAATGAATTAGAATGGTTACATTCGTGCGAATGAATTAGAATGGATTGTAGGAATGAATTAGAATGGATCGTACGAATGAATTAGAATGGATCATAGGAATGAATTAGAATGGATCGTACGAATGGATTAGAATGGATCGAATGAATAAATTAGAATGGATACATTCGAGCGAATGAATTAGAATAGATCGTAGGAATGAATTAGAATGGATCATACGAATTAATTAGAATGGATCGTGCGAATGAATTAGAATGGATTGTACGAATGAATTAGATCGATTCTAATTCATTCGTACGACTGAATTAGAATGGATTGTATGAATGAATTAGAATTGATCATACGAATGAATTAGAATGGATCGTACGAATGATCGTACGAATGAATTAGAATGGATCGTACGAATGAATTAGAATGGATCCACCGAATGAGTTAGAATGGATCATACGAATGAATTAGAATGGATCGTACGAATGAATTAGAATAGACTGTGCGAATGAATTAGAATGGATCGTATGAATGAATAAGAATGGATTGTACGAATGAATTAGAATGGATCGTACGAATAAATTAGAATGGATCGTGCGAATAAATTAGAATAGATCGTACGAATGAATTAGAATGGATCGTATGAATGAATTAGAATGGATCGAACGAATGAATTAGAATGGATCGTACGAATGAATTAGAATGGATTGTGCGAATGAATTAGAATGGATCGTATGAATAAATTAGAATGGATCATACGAATGAATTAGAATGGATCGTGCGAATGAATTAGAATGAATCATACGAATGCATTAGATTGGATTGTACGAATGAATTAGAATGAATCGTACGATCCATTCTAATTCATTTATCTGATCCATTCTAATTCATTCGCACGAATGTATCCATTCTAATCCATTCATACAATCCATTCTAATTCATTCGCACGATCCATTCTAATTCATTCGTATGATTCATTCTAATTCATTCGAACGATCTATTCTAATTCATTCGCTCGAATGTATCCATTCTAATTCATTCGTTCGATCCATTCTAATTCATTCGTACGATCCATTCAAATTCATTCGCACGATCCATTCTAATTCATTCGTACGATCTATTCTAATTCATTCGTACGATCCATTCAAATTCATTCGTACGAATGAATTAGAATGGATCATACAAATGAATTAGAAAGGTTACTGTGGGTGCAAATTTTGGTAAGAAATCTGCAAGCAGCGGGACCCACCGGCCCTGCCTGGTGGGCCCCCGAAGACAACAGCGGGACCCACCGGCCCTACCTGGTGGGCCCCCGAAGACAACAGCGGGACCCACCGGCCCTGCCTGGTGGGCCCCCGAAGACAACAGTGGGACCCACCGGCCCTGCCTGGTGGGCCCCCTAAAACGGCAGCGGAGCCCGCCAGCTTTACCTGGAGGATCCCAGATACGACAGCAAAAAACCGCCATTTACCAGCAGAGAATCCTATAAATAGCAGAGCCTTCGAATGTAAAAGGATCCGAAATTTCTGATATCTATTCTGAGATCAGATTCTAAGAACCCAGAGCTCTGGAATCTCTCAGCTTTCTATCCCCTCATCTCTCCTTGGTCTTCTCTCTGTCTTTGAAGAGATCAAAGAGGCTTCAGTAACACTCGGCCTGTCGAGGTTACTTCGAGAAAAAGTGTTAGTGAATTCGGGTTGCTCCCTATAGCATGGAGACGTAGGCTTCGGCTGAACTCCGAGATCACTTCTCGTGTCAACACTCTCTCTGATTGCATCTCTCTGTTTACATATCAAACGCTGCAACTCCAATCGACAGATCGAACAACGATCTCATCAACTTCAACTTCGATTGACTGGTGAGGCGAAGTCTTCGGGTCGGCACGAAGATTTTCCCCCACAGTTACATTCGTGAGAATGAATTAGAATAGATCGTACGAATGAATTAGAATGGATCATACGAACGAATTAGAATGGATCGTATGAATGAATTAGAATGGATCATATGAATGAATTAGAATGGTTACATTCATGCGAATGAATTAGAATGGATCGTACGAATGGATTAGAATGGATCGTACGAATGGATTAGAACGCATTGTACGAATGAATTAGAATAGATCCATTCTAATTCATTTGTACGATCCATTCTAATTCATTCGTACAATGAGTTCTAATTCATTCGCTCGAATGTATCCATTCTAATTCATTCGCACAAATGAATTAGAATGGACCGGACGAATAAATTAGAATGGATCATACGATTCATTCTAATTCATTCATACGATCCATTCTAATGCATTCGTACGATTCATTCTAATTCATTCGCACGATCCATTCTAATTCATTCGTACGATCCATTCTTATTCATTCATACGATCCATTCTAATTCATTCGCACAATCCATTCTAATTCATTCGTACAATCCATTCTAATTCATTCGTATGATCCATTCTAACTCATTTTAGAATGGATCGTACGAATGAAATAGAATGGATCGTATAAACGAATTAGAATGGATCGTACGAATGAATTAGAATGGATACATTCGAGCGAATGAATTAGAATGGATCGTACGAATGGATTAGAATGGATCGTACGAATGGATTAGAATGGATCGTACGAATGAATTAGAATGGATCATACAAATGAATTAGAAAGGTTACATTCGTGAGAATGAATTTGAATGGATCGTACGAATGAATTAGAATGGATCATGCGAATGAATTTGAATGGATCGTATGAATGAATTAGAATGGATCGAACGAATGAATTAGAATGGATACATTCGAGCGAATGAATTAGAATAGATCGTAGGAATGAATTAGAATGGATCATACGAATGAATTAGAATGGATCGTGCGAATGAATTAGAATGGATTGTACGAATGAATTAGAATGGATACATTCGTGCGAATGAATTAAAATGGATCGTACGAATGAATTAGAATGGATCGTGCGAATGAATTAGAATAGTTCGTAGGAATGAATTAGAATGGATCATACAAATGAATTAGAATGGATCGTACGAACGAATTAGAATGGATCGTACGAACGAATTAGAATGGATCATACGAATGAATTAGAATGGATCGTACGAATGAATTAGAATGGATACATTCGTACGAATAAATTACAATGGATCGTACGAATGAATTAGACTGGATCGTACGAATAAATTAGAATGGATACATTCATACGAATGAATTAGAATGGATCGTACGAATGAATTAGAATGGATCGTGCGAATGAATTAGAATGGATCATACGAATAAATTAGAATGGATCGTACGAATGAATTAGAATGGATCGTGCGAATGAAATAGAATGGATCGTGCGAATGAAATAGAATAGATCGTGCGAATGAATTAGAATGGATCGTGCGAACGAATTAGAATGGATCGTACGAACGAATTAGAATGGATCGTACGAACGAATTAGAATGGATCGTACGAACGAATTAGAATGGATCGTACGAATGAATTAGAATGGATACATTCGAGCGAATGAATTAGAATGGATCGTACGAATGAATTAGAATGGATCAAAGGAATGAATTAGATTGGATTGTGCGAATGAATTAGAATGGATCGTACGAATGAATTAGAATCGATTGTACGAATGAATTAGAATGGATCGTACTAATGAATTAGAATGGATCATGCGAATGAATTAGAATAGATCGTATGAATGAATTAGAATGGATTGTACGAATGAATTAGAATGGATCGTACGAATGAATTAGAATGGATCATGCGAATGAATTAGAATAGATCGTATGAATGAATTAGAATGGATTGTACGAATGAATTAGAATGGATCGTGCGAATGAATTAGAATGGATCGTACGAATGAATTAGAATGGATACATTTGTGCGAATGAATTAGAATGGATCGTACGAATGAATTAGAATGGATTGTACGAATGAATTAGAATGGATACATTTGTATGAATTAATTAGAATGGATCGTGCGAATGAATTAGAATGGATCGTACGAATGAATTAGAATGGATCGTACGAATGGATTAGAATATATCATACGAATGGATTAGAATGGATCGTACGAATGGATTAGAACGAATCCATTCTAATTCATTCGTCGATCCATTCTAATTCATTCGCTCGAATGTATCTATTATAATTCATTCGTACAATCCATTCTAATTCATTCGCACGATCCCTTCTAATTCATTCGTATGATCCATTCTAATTCATTCCTACGATCTATTCTAATTCATTCGCTCGAATGTATCCATTCTAATTCATTCGTTCGATCCATTCTAATTCATTCGTACGATCCATTCTAATTCATTCGTACGATCCATTCTAATTCATTCGTACAAATGTATCTATTCTAATTCATTCGTACAATGCGTTCTAATCCATTCGTACGATCCATTCTAATCCATTCGTACGATCCATTCTAATTCATTCGCACGACTGTAACCATTCTAATTCATTCATATGATCCATTCTAATTCATTCGTACGATCCATTCTAATTCGTTCGTACGATCCATTCTAATTCATTCGTACGATGCATTCTAATTCATTCTCACGAATGTAACCTTTCTAATTCATTTGTATGATCCATTCTAATTCATTCGTACGAATGAATTTGAATGGATGGTACGAATGTATTAGAATAGATAGTGCGAATGAATTAGAATAGATCGTGCGAATGAATTTGAATGGATCGTACGAATGAATTAGAATGGATCGAACGAAGGAATTAGAATGGATACAATCGAGCGAATGAATTAGAATAGATCATAGGAATAAATTAGAATGGATCATACGAATGAATTAGAATGGATCATGCGAATGAATTAGAATGGATTGTACGAATGAATTAGAATGGATACATTCGTGCGAATGAATTAGAATGGATCGGACGAATGAATTAAAATGGATCAAACGATTCATTCTAATTCATTCGTACGATCCATTCTAATGCATTCGTATGATTCATTCTAATTCATTCGCACGATCCATTCTAATTCATTCGTATGATCCATTCTAATTTATTCATACGATCCATTCTAATTCATTCGCACAATCCATTCTAATTCATTCGTACGATCCATTCTAATTCATTCGTTCGATCCATTCTAATTCCTTCATACGATCCATTCTAATTCATTCGTACGATCCACACTAATTCATTCGCACGATCCATTCTAATTTATTTGTACGATCCATTCTAATTCATTCGTACGATCCATTCTTATTCATTCATACGATCCATTCTAATTCATTCGCACAATCCATTCTAATTCATTCGTACGATCCATTCTAATTCATTCGTATGATCCATTCTAACTCATTCGGTGGATCCATTCTAATTCATTCGTACGATCCATTCTAATTCATTCGTACGATCATTCGTACGATCCATTCTAATTCATTCGTATGATCAATTCTAATTCATTCGGTGGATCCATTCTAATTCATTCGTACGAAAAAATTAGAATGGATACATTCATGCAAATGAATTAGAATGGCTTGTACGAATGAATTTGAATGGATCATAGGATTGAATTAGAATGGATCGTGCAAATGAATTAGAATGGATACATTCGTGCGAATGAATTAGAATGGATCGTGCGAATGAATTAGAATGGATCGTACGAACGAATTAGAATGGATCGTGCGAATGAAATAGAATGGATCGTGCGAATGAATTACAAAGAATCATACGAATGCATTAGAATGGATCGTACGAATGAATTAGAATAGCTCATACGAATGAATTTGAATGAATCGTACGAATAAATTAGAATGGTTACATTCGTGCGAATGAATTAGAATGGATCGTACGAATGAATTAGTATGGATCATGCGAATGAATATGAATGGATCGTACGAATGAATTTGAATGGATCGTACGAATGAATTAGAATGGATACATTTGTGCGAATGAGTTAGAATGGATCATACGAATGAATTAAAATGGATCATACGAATGAATTAGAATGGATCATACGAATGAATTAGAATGGATCGTGCAAATGAATTAGAATGGATCGTATGAATGAATAAGAATGGATCGCACGAATGAATTAGAATGGATCGTGCGAATGAATTAGAATGAATTGTACGAATGCATTAGAATGGATCGTACGAATGAATTAGAATGAATCGTATGAACGAATTAGAATGGATCGTACGAACGAATTAGAATGGATCGTATGAACGAATTAGAATGGATCTTACGAATGAATTAGAATGGATACATTCGAGCGAATGAATTAGAATAGATCGTACGAATGAATTAGAATGGATCATAGGAATGAATTAGAATGGATCGTGCAAATGAATTAGAATGGATACATTCATGCGAATGAATTTGAATGGATCATAGGAATGAATTAGAATGGATCGTACGAATAAATTAGAATGGATCATGCGAATGAATAAGAATGGATCGTACGAATGAATTAGAATGGATCCACCGAATGAGTTAGAATGGATCATACGAATGAATTAGAATGTATCATACGAATGAATTAGAATGGATCGTACGAATGAATTAGAATGGATCGTATGAATGAATAAGAATGGATCGTACGAATGAATTAGAATGGATCGTGCGAATGAATTAGAATGAATCGTACGAATGCATTAGAATGGATCGTACGAATGAATTCGAATGGATCGTGCGAATGAATTAGAATGGATTGTACGAATGAATTTGAATGGATCGTACGAATGAATTAGAATGGATCGTACGAATGAATTAGAATGAATTCATTCGTACGATCAATCCTAATTCATTCGTATGATCCATTCTAATTCGTTCGTACGATCCATTCTAATTCATTCGCACGATCCATTCTAATTCATTCGCACGAATGTATCCATTCTAATTCATTTGCACGATCCATTCTAATTCAATCCTATGATCCATTCAAATTCATTCGTACAATCCATTCTAATTCATTTGCATGAATGTATCCATTCTAATTTATTCGTACGAATGAATTAGAATGAATTAGAATGGATCGTACGAATGGATTAGAATGGATCGTACGAATGAATTAGAATGGATTGTACGAATGAATTAGAATGGATCATAGGATTGAATTAGAATGGATCGTGCAAATGAATTAGAATGGATACATTCGTGCAAATGAATTAGAATTGATCGTGCGAATGAATTAGAATGGATCGTACGAACGAATTAGAATGGATCATACGAATGAATTAGAATGGATCGTACGAATGAATTCATTCTAATTCATTCGTACGATCCATTCTAATTCGTTCATATGATCCATTCTAATTCATTCGTACGATCCATTCTAATTCTTTCATATGATCCATTCTAATGCATTCGCACAAATGTATCCATTCTAATTTATTCGTACGATCCATTCTAATTCGTTCATACGATCCATTCTAACTCATTTGCACAATCCATTCTAATTCATTCGTACGATCCATTCTAATTCATTCGTATGATCCATTCTAACCCATTCGGATCCATTCGTACGATCCATTCTAATCCATTCTAACCCATTCGGATCCATTCGTACGATCCATTCTAATCCATTCTAACCTATTCGGATCCATTCGTCCAATCCATTCTAATCCATTCATACGATCCATTCTAATCCATTCGTACGATCAATTCTAATTCATTCTCACAAATGTAACCTTTCTAATTCATTTGTACGATCCATTCTAATTTATTTGTACGATCCATTCTAATCCATTCGTACGATCCATTCTAATCCATTCGTACGATCCATTCTAATTCATTCGCACAAATGTAACCATTCTAATTCATTCGTACGATCCATTCTAATTCATTCCTACGATCCATTCTAATTCATTCGGTGAATAGATTAGAATGGATTGTACGAATGAATTAGAATAGATACATTTGTGCGAATGAATTAGAATAGATCATACGAATGAATTAGAATGGATCGTACGAATAAATTAGAATGGATCGTGCGAATGAATTAGAATGGATTCATTCCTACAATTGAATTAGAATGGATCGTGCGAATGAATTAGAATGGATCGTGCGAATGAATTAGAATGGATCGTGCGAATAAATTAGAATGGATCGTACGAATGAATTAGAATGGATCGTACGAATGAATTAGAATAGATCGTACGTGCGAATGAATTAGAATGGATCGTATGAATGAATTAGAATGGATCGTACGAATGAATTAGAATAGATCGTACGAATGTATCCATTCTAATTCATTCGTACGATCCATTCTAATTCGTTCATATGATCCATTCTAATTCATTCGTACGATCCATTCTAATTCTTTCATATGATCCATTCTAATGCATTCGCACAAATGTATCCATTCTAATTCATTCGTACGATCCATTCTAATTCGTTCATACGATCCATTCTAACTCATTCGCACAATCCATTCTAATTCATTCGTTCGATCCATTCTAATTCATTCGTATGATCCATTCTAACCCATTCGGATCCATTCGTACGATCCATTCTAATTCATTCGTATGATCCATTCGTACGATCCATTCTAATTCATTCGTACAATGCGTTCTAATCCATTCGTACGATCCATTCTAATTCATTCGTATGATCTATTCTAATTCATTCGCACGAATGTATCCATTCTAATTCATTTGCACGATCCATTCTAATTCATTCCTATGATCCATTCTAATTCATTCGTACGATCCATTCTAATTCTTTCGCTTGAATGTATCCATTCTAATTCGTTCGTACGATACATTCTAATTCGTTCGTACGATCCATTCTAATTCGTTCGTACGATCCATTCTAATGCATTCGTACGATTCATTCTAATTCATTCGCACGATCCATTGTAATTCATTCGTATGATCCAGTCTAATTCATTCCTACGATCTATTCTGTTTCATTCGCTCGAATGTAACCTTTCTAATTAGAATGGATCGTGCAAATGAATTAGAATTAGATCATACGAATGAATTGGAATGCATTCAAATTCATTCGTACGATGCAATCTAATTCATTCGCATGAATGTATCTATTCTAATTAGAATTAGATCGTACAAATGAATTAGAATGGATCGTACGAATGAATTAGAATGGATCGTACGAATGAATTAGAATGGATCGTACGAATGAATTAGAATGGATCGTACGAATGCATTAGAATGGATTGTCTGAATGAATTAGAATGAATCGTACGAACGAATTAGAATGGATCGTACGAACGAATTAGAATAGATCGTACGAACGAATTAGAATGGATCGTACGAATGAATTAGAATGAATACATTCGAGCGAATGAATTAGAATGGATCGTACGAATGAATTAGAATGGATCATAGGAATGAATTAGAATGGATCGTGCAAATGAATTAGAATGGATACATTCGTGCGAATAAATTAGAATAGATCATACGAATGAATTAGAATGGATCGTACAAATGGATTAGAACGCATGGTACGAATGAATTAGAATGGATCGTACGAATGGATCATACGAATGAATTAGAATGGATCGTACGAATGGATCCGAATGGGTTAGAATGGATCATACGAATGAATTAGAATGGATCGAACGAATGAATTAGAATGGATTGTGCGAATCAGTTAGAATGGATCGTATAAACGAATTAGAATGGATCGTACGAATGAATTAGAATGGATACATTCGAGCGAATGAATTAGAATGGATCGTAGGAATGAATTAGAATGGATCGTACGAATAAATTAGAACGGATCGTACGAACGAATTAGAAAGGTTACATTCTTACGAATAAATTAGAATGGATCGTACGAATGAATTAGAATGGTTACATCCGTACGAATGAATTAGAATGGATCGTACTAATGAATTAGAATGGATCGTACGAATGAATTAGAATGGATCGTACGAATGAATTAGAATGGATCGTATGAATGCATTAGAATGGATCGTACGAATGAATTAGAATGAATCGTACGAACGAATTAGAATGGATCGTACGAACGAATTAGAATGGATCGTACGAACGAATTAGAATGGATCGTACGAATGAATTAGAATGGATCGTATGAATGCATTAGAATGGATCGTACGAATGAATTAGAATGAATCGTACGAACGAATTAGAATGGATCGTACGAACGAATTAGAATGGATCGTATGAATGAATTGGAATGGATACATTCGAGCGAATGAATTAGAATGGATCGTACGAATGAATTAGAATGGATCGTGCGAATGAATTAGAATTGATCATACGAATGAATTAGAATGGATTGTACGAATGAATTAGAATGGATACATTCGTGCGAATGAATTAGAATGGATCGTACAAATGAATTAGAATGGATCGGACGAATGAATTAGAATGGATCATATGATTCATTCTAATTCATTCGTACGATCCATTCTAATGCATTCGTACTAGCGAATGAATTAGAATGGATCGTACGAATGAATTAGATTGGATCAAAGGAATGAATTAGAATGGATCGTGCAAATGAATTAGAATGGATACATTCATGTGAATGAATTAGAATGGATCATAGGAATGAATTAGAATGGATCGTACGAATGAATTAGAATGGATCCATTCTTATTCATTCGTATGATCCATTCTAATTCATTCCTACGATCTATTTTAATTCATTCGCTCGAATGTATCCATTCTAATTCATTCTAATTCATTCGTACGATCCATTCTAATTCATTAGCACGATCCATTCTAATTTATTCGTACTATCCATTCTAATTCATTCGTACGATCTATTCTAATTCATTTGCATGATCCTTTCTAATTCATTCGTATGATCCTTTCTTATTCATTCATACGATCCATTCTAATTCATTCGCACGATCCATTCTAATTCTTTCGCACAATCCATTCTAATTTATTGGTACTATCCATTCTAATTCATTTGTACGAATGAATTAGAATGGATTGTACGAATGGATTAGAATGGATCGTACGAACGAATTAGATTGGATCGTATGAACGAATTAGAATGGATCATATGAATGAATTAGAATCGATCGTACGAATGAATTAGAATGGATACATTCGTGCGAATGAATTAGAATGGATCGTACGTATGAATTAGACTGGATCGTACGAATAAATTAGAATGGATACATTCGTGCGAATGAATTAGAATGGATTGTGCAAATGAATTAGAACGGATTGTGCGAATGAATTAGAATGGATCGTGCGAATGAATTAGAATGGATCGTACGGATGAATTAGAATGGATCATAGGAATGAATTAGAATGGATCGTGCAAATGATTTAGAATGGATCGTACGAATGAATTAGAATGGATCGTACGATCCATTCTAATTCATTCTCACAAATGTATCCATTCTAATTCATTCGTATGATCCATTCTAATTCATTCATATGATCCATTCTAATTCATTCGTACGATGCAATCTAATTCAATCGCACAAATGTATCTATTCTAATTCATTTGTACAATGCGTTCCAATCCATTCGTACGATCCATTCTAATCCATTCGTACGATCCATTCTAATTCATTCGCACGAATGTAACCATTCTAATTCATTCGTACGATCCATTCTAATTTATTCCTATGATCCATTCTAATTCATTCGCACGAATGTATCCATTCTAATTCATTTGCACGATCCATTCTAATTCATTCCTATGATCCATTCTAATTCATTTGTACGATCCATTCTAATTCATTCGCTCGAATGTATCCATTCTAATTCATTCGTACGATCCATTCTAATTCGTTCGTACGAGCCATTCTAATTCGTTCGTACGATCAATTCTAATCCATTCGTACGATCCATTCTAATCCATTCATACGATCCATTCTAATCCATTCGTACGATCCATTCTAATCCATTTGTACGATCCATTCTAATTCATTCTCACAAATGTAACCTTTCTAATTCATTTGTACGATCCATTCTAATTCATTCGTACGATCCATTCTAATCCATTCGTACGATCCATTCTAATCCATTCGTACGATCCATTCTAATCCATTCACACGAATGTAACCTTTCTAATTCATTCGTATGATCCATTCTAATGCATTCCTACGATCCATTCTAATTCATTCGCACGAATGTATCCATTCTAATTCATTTGCACGATCCATTCTAATTCATTCGTACGATCCATTCTAATCCATTCGTACGATCCATTCTAATTCATTCGAACGATCCATTCTAACTCATTCGTATGATCAATTCTAATTCATTCGCACGATCCATTCTAATTCATTCGTATGATCCATTCTAATTCAATTTGTGCAATCCATTCAAATTTATTCGCACAAATGTATCCATTCTAATTCATTCGTACGATCCATTCGAATTCATTCGCTCGAATGTATCCATTCTAATTCATTCGTACGATCCATTCTAATTCATTCGTATGATCGATTCTAATTCATTCTCACGAATGTAACCTTTCTAATTCATTTGTATGATCCATTCTAATTCATTCGTACGATCCATTCTAATCCATTCGTACGATCCATTCTAATTCATTCGTACAAATGAATCCATTCTAATTCATTCGCACGAATGTATCCATTCTAATTCATTTGCATGAATGTATCCATTCTAATTTATTCGTACGAATGAATTAGAATGGATCGTACGAACAAATTAGAATGGATCGTACGAATGAATTAGAATGGAGACATTCGTGCGAATGAATTAGAATAGATCGTACAAATGAATTAGAATGGATTGTACGAATGAATTAGTTTGTACGAATGAATTAGAATGGATCGTACGAATGAATTAAAATGGATACATTCGAGCGAATGAATTAGAATGGATATATTTGTGCGAACGAATTAGAATGGATCGTACGAATGAATTAGAATAGATCGTACAATGCAATCTTATTCATTCGTACAATGCGTTCTAATCCATTTGTACGATCCATTATAATTCATTCGTATGATCTATTCTAATTCATTCGCACGAATGTATCCATTCTAATTCATTCGTACATACTAATTCATTTGCACGATCCATTCTAATTCATTCCTATGATCCATTCTAATTCATTCGTACGATCCATTCTAATTCATTCGCTCGAATGTGTCCATTCTAATTCATTCGTACGATCCATTCTAATTCGTTCATACGATCCATTCTAATTCGTTCGTACGATCCATTCTAATTCATTCGTACGATCTATTCTAGTTCATTCGTACGATCCATTCTAATTCTTTCTCACAAATGTAACCTTTCTAATTCATTCGTACGATCCATTCTAATTCATTAGTACGATCCATTCTAATTCATTCGTATGATCCATTCTAATTCATTCGTATGATCAATTCTAATTCATTCGCACGATCCTTTCTAATTCATTTGTACGATCTATTCTAATTCATTCGTACGATCCATTCTAATTCATTCCTATGATCTATTCTAATTCATTCGCTCGAATGTATCCATTCTAATTCATTTGTATGATCCATTCTTATTCATTCGTACGATCCATTCAAATTCATTCGCATGATCCATTCTAATTCATTCGTACGATCGATTTTAATTCATTCTCACGAATGTAACCTTTCTAATTCATTTGTATGATCTATTCTAATTCATTCGTACGATCCATTCTAATCCATTCGTACGATCCATTCTAATCCATTCGTACGATCCATTCTAATTTATTCGTACGATCCATTCTAATTTATTCGCACGCATGTATCCATTCTGATCCATTCTAATTCATTCGCTCGAATGTATCCATTCTAATTCATTCGTATGATCCTTTCTAATTAATTCGTCCGATCCATTCTAATTCATTTGGGCGTTCCATTTTAATTCATTCGCACGATCCATTCTAATTCATTCGAACGATCCATTCTAATCCATTCGTACGATCCATTCTAATCCGTTCGTACGATCCATTCTAATCCATTCGTACGATCCATTATAATTCATTCGTACGATCCATTCTAATTTATTTGCTTGAATGTATCCATTCTAATTTATTCGTACGATCTAGTCTAATTCATTTGTACGATCCATTCTAATTCATTCGCACGAATGTATCCATTCTAATTCATTCGTACGATCCATTCTAATTCATTTGTATGATCCATTCCAATGCATTCGCACGATCCATTCAAATTCATTCGCACGATCCATTCTAATTCATTCGCACAATCCATTCTAATTCATTCGTACGATACATTCTAATTCATTCGTACGATCCATTCTAATTCATTCGCACGATCCATTCTAATTCATTCATACGAATGTATCAATTCTAATTCATTTGTACGATCTATTCTAATTCATTCGTGCGATCAATTCTAATTCATTTGTACGATCCATTCTAATTCATTCGCACGAATGTATCCATTCTAATTCGTTCATACGATCCATTCTAATTCGTTCGTACGATCCATTCTAATTCGTTCGTACGATCCATTCTAATTCGTTCGTACGATCCATTCTAATTCATTCGTATGATCCATTCTAATTCATTCCTATGATCTATTCTAATTCATTCATATGATCCATTCTAATTCATTCCTACGATCTATTCTAATTCATTCGCTGGAATGTATCCATTCTAATTCATTCGTTCGATCCATTCTAATTCATTTGTACGATCCATTCTAATTCATTCGCTCGAATGTATCCATTCTAATTCATTCGTACGATCCATTCTAATTCACTCGCACGAATGTAACCATTCTAATTTATTTGCACGATCCATTCTAATTCATTCGTACGATCCATTCTAATTCATTCTCACAAATGTAACCTTTCTAATTCATTTGTTCGATCCATTCTAATTCATTCATATAGTACATTCTAATTCATTCGTACGATCCATTCTAATTCATTCGCACAATCCATTCTAATTCATTCGCATGAATGTATCCATTCTAATTCATTCGTACGATCCATTCTAATTCATTTGCATGATCCATTCGTACAATCCATTCTAATACATTCGTGCGAATGCATTAGAATGGATCATATGAAAGAATTAGAATGGATCGTACGAATGAATTTGAATGGATCATATGAACGAATTAGAATGGATCGTACGAATGAATTAGAATGGATACATTCGTACGATCCATTCTAATTCATTCGTACGATCCATTCTAATTCATTTATACGATCCATTCTAATTCATTTGTACGTATCCATTCTAATTCATTCATACGATCCATTCTAATCCATTCGTACGATCCATTCTAATCCATTCTAATTCATTTGTACGATTCATTCTAATTCATTCGTATGATCCATTCTAATTCGTTCATATGATCATAGGAATGAATTAGAATGGATACATTCGTGCGAATTAATTAGAATATATCATATGAATGAATTTGAATGGATCATACGAATAAATTAGAATGGATCATACGAATGAATTAGAATGGATCGTACGAATAAATTATAATGGATACATTCGTGCAAATAAATTAGAATGGATACATTCGAGCGAATGAATTAGAATAGATCGTAGGAATGAATTAGAGATCATAGGAATGAATTAGAATGTATCGTACGAACGAATTAGAATGGATCGTACGAACGAATTAGAATGGATCGTATGAACGAATTATAATGGATACATTCGTGCGAATGAATTAGAATTGATCGTATGAATGAATAAGAATGGATCATACGAATGAATTAGAATAGATCGTGCGAATGAATTAGAATGAATCGTACGAATGCATTAGAATTGATCGTACGAATGAATTAGAATAAATCGTACGATCTAATTCATTCGGATGATTCATTCTAATTCATTCATACGATCCATTCTAATTCATTCGGTGGATCCATTCTCTAATTCATTCGCATGAATATATCCATTCTAATTCATTTGTATGATCCATTCTAATTTATTCGCACGCATGTATCCATTCTGATCTATTCTAATTCATTCGCTCGAATGTATCCATTCTAATTCATTCGCACGAATGTATCCATTCTAATGCATTCGTACAATCCATTCTTATTCATTCGCTCGAATATATCCATTCTAATTCATTCATTCGAATGAATTAGAATGGATCGTACGAATAAATTAGAATGGATCGTACGAATGAATTATAATGGATACATTTATGCGAATGAACTAGAATATGTTAGAATGGATCGTACGAATGGATTAGAATCCATTCTAATTCATTTGTATAATCCATTCTAATTCATCGGTCGATCCATTCTAATTCATTCGCTCGAATGTATCCATTCTAATTCATTCGTACGATCCATTCTAATGCATTCGTACGATCCATTCTAATTCATTCGTACGATCCATTCTAATTCATTCGTATGATCTATTCTAATTCGTTCGCTCGAATGTATCCATTCTAATTCATTCATATGATCCATTCTAATTCGTTCATACGATCCATTCTAATTCATTCGCTCGAATGTATCTATTCTAATTCATTCGTGCGAATATACGATCTATTCTAATTTATTCGCAAGAATGTATCTATTCTAATTTATTCGTACAATCCATTCTAATTTATTCGTACAAATGGATACATTCGTACGAACCAATTAGAATGGATCGTATGAATGAATTAGAATGGATCGTACGAATGAATTAGAATAGATCGTATGAATGAATAAGAATGGATCGTACGAATGAATTAGAATGGATTGTGCGAATGAATTAGAATGAATCGTAGGAATGCATTAGAATGGATACATTCCTGCGAATGAATTAAAATGGATCGTACGAATGAATTAGAATGGATCATACAAATGAATTAGAAAGGTTACATTCGTGAGAATGAATTAGAATGGATCATACGAATGAATTAGAATGGATCATGCGAATGAATTTGAATAGATCATACGAATGAATTAAGATGGATCGAACGAATGAATTAGAATGGATACATTCGAGCGAATGAATTAGAATGGATCGTATGAATGAATTAGAATGGATCGTACGAATGAATTAGAATGGATCGTACGAATGGATTAGAATGGATCATACAAATGGATTAGAATGGATCGTACGAATGAATTAGAATGTGGATTAGAATGGATCGTACGAATGGATTAGAATGGATTAGAATGAATTAGAATGGATCGTACGAATGGATTAGAATGAATTAGAATGGATCGTGTAAATGAATTAGAATGGATACATTCGTGCGAATGAATTAGAATTGATCATACAAATGAATTAGAATGATACATTTGTGCGAATGAATTAGAATGGATCGTACCAATGAATTAGAATGGATACATTCATACGATCCATTCTAATTCATTCGTACGATCCATTCTAATCCATTCGTACGATCCATTCTAATCCATTCGTACGATCCATTCTAATCCATTCGTACGATCCATTCTAATTCGTTCGTACGATCCATTCTAATTCATTCGTACGATCCATTCTAATTCATTCGCACGAATGTAACCATTCTAATTCATTTGCACGATCCATTCTAATTCATTCCTATAATCCATTCTAATTCATTCGTACGATCCATTCTAATTCATTCGTACGATCCATTTTAATTCATTCGCACGAATGTATCCATTCTAATTCATTCGTACAATCCATTCTAATTCATTCGCACGATCCATTCTAATTAATTCGTATGATCCATTCTAATTCATTCCTACGATCTATTCTAATTCATTCGTACGATCATTCGTACGATCCATTCTAATTCATTCGTATGATCAATTCTAATTCATTCCTATGATCCATTCTAATTCATTCGTATGATACATTCATACGACTGAATTAGAATGGATTGTATGAATGAATTAGAATTGATCATACGAACGAATTAGAAGGGATCGTACGAATGATTGTACGAATGAATTAGAATGGATCGTACGAATGAATTAGAATGGATCCACCGAATGAGTAAGAATGGATCATACGAATGAATTAGAATGGATCGTATGAATGAATTAGAATGGATTGTGCGAATGAATTAGAATGGATCGTATGAATGAATAAGAATGGATCGTATGAATGAATTAGAATGGATCGTACGAATAAATTAGAATGGATCGTGCGAATGAATTAGAATGGATTGTACGAATGAATTAGAATGGATCGTATGAATGAATTAGAATAGATCGAACGAATTAATTAGAATGGATCGTACGAATTAATTAGAATGGATTGTGCGAATGAATTAGAATGGATCGTATGAATAAATTAGAATCGTACGATCCATTCTAATTCATTCGTATGATCTATTCTAATTCATTCGCACGAATGTATCCATTCTAATTCATTTGCACGATCCATTCTAATTCATTCCTATGATCCATTCTAATTCATTCGTACGATCCATTCTAATTCATTCGCACGAATGTATCCATTCTAATTCATTCGTACAATGCGTTCTAA
Source organism: Chamaelirium japonicum (assembly GCA_947650365.1). Classification (NCBI taxonomy): domain Eukaryota; kingdom Viridiplantae; phylum Streptophyta; class Magnoliopsida; order Liliales; family Melanthiaceae; genus Chamaelirium; species Chamaelirium japonicum. The sequence continues at coordinate 47,703,209 of OX393552.1, read as the reverse complement.
TCCATTCGAGCGAATGAATTAGAATGGATCGTACGAATGAATGAATCGTACGAATGAATTTGAATGGATTGTGCGAATGAATTAGAATGGATTGTACGAATGAATTAGAATGGATATATTTGAACGAATAAATTAGAATGGATCATACGAATGAATTAGAATGGATCGTACGAATGAATTAGAATGGATCGTGCGAATGAATTAGAATCGATCGTATGAATGAATTAGAATGGATACATTCAAGCAAATGAATTAGAATGGATCGTACGAATGAATTCTAATTCATTCGTACAATCCATTCTAATTCAGTCGTATAAATGTATCCATTTTAATTCATTCGTACGATCCATTCTAATTCATTCGTACGATCTAATTCATTCGTACGATCCATTCTAATTCATTCGTATGATCTATTCTAATTCATTCGCATGATCCATTCTAATTCATTCGCACGAATACATCCATTCTAATTCATTCGTACGATCCATTCTAATTCATTTGTACGATCCATTCTAATTCATTCGCACGATCCATTCTAATTCATTCGTATGATCCATTCTAATTCATTAGTATGATCAATTCTAATTCATTCGTACGATCCATTCTAATTCATTCGCACGAATGTATCCATTCTAATTCATTCATACGATCCATTCTAATTCATTCGTACGATCCATTTTAATTCATTCGCTTGAATGTATCCATTCTAATTCATTCGTACGATCCATTCTAATTCGTTCATACGATCAATTCTAATTCGTTCGTACGAATGTATCCATTCTAATTCATTCGCACGATCCATTCTAATCCATTCGTACGATCCATTCTAATTCATTCGTACAAATGAATTAGAATGGATCGTATGAATGAATAAGAATGGATCGTATGAATGAGTTAGAATGGATCGTGCGAATGACTTAGAATGAATCGTACGAATGCATTAGAATGGATACATTCGTGCGAATGACTTAGAATGAATCGTACGAATGCATTAGAATGGATACATTCGTGCGAATGAATAAGAATAGATCGTACGAATGAATTAGAATGGATCATACAAATGAATTAGAAAGGTTACATTCGTGAGAATGAATTAGAATGGATCGTACGAATGAATTAGAATGGATCATGCGAATGAATTTGAATAGATCGTACGAATGAATTATGATGGATCGAACGAATGAATTAGAATGGATCATAGGAATGAATTAGAATGGATCGTGCAAATGAATTAGAATGGATACATTCGTGCGAATGAATTAGAATGGATCGCAGGAATGAATTAGAATGGATCGTACGAATGAATTAGAATGGTGAATTAGAATGGATCATAAGAATAAATTAGAATGGATCGTGCGAATGAATTAGAATGGATTGTACAAATGAATTAGAATGGACACATTCGTGCGAATGAATTAGAATGGATCGTACGAATGGATTAGAATGGATCGTATGAATGAATTAGAATGGATCGTACGAATGCATTAGAATGGATACATTCGTGCGAATGAATTAGAATGGATCGTACGAATGAATTAGAATGGATCGTGCGAATGAATTAGAATGGATCGTACGAATGAATTAGAATGGATTCATTTGTATGATCCATTCTAATTCATTCCTACGATCTATTCTAATTCATTCGCTCGAATGTATCCATTCTAATTCATTAGTACAATCCATTCTAATTCATTTGCACGATCCATTCTAATTCATTCGTATGATCCATTCTAATTCATTCGTACGGTCCATTCTAATTCATTCGTATGATCCATTCGAACTCATTCGTACGAATGTATCCATTCTAATTCATTCGCACGATCCATTCTAATCCATTCGTACGATCCATTCTAATCCATTCGTACAAATGAATTAGAATGGATCGTATGAATGAATTAGAATGGATCGTACGAATGAATTAGAATGGATCATAGGAATGAATTAGAATAGAATTGTGCGAATGATTTAGAATGGATCGTATGAATGAATAAGAATGGATCGTATGAATGGATTAGAATGGATCGTACGAACGGATTAGAATGGATCGTACGAATGGATTAGAATGGATCGTACGAATGAATTAGAATAGATCATGCGAATGAATTAAAATGGAACACACAAATGAATTAGAATGGATCGGACGAATTAATTAGAATGGATCGTACGAATGAATTAGAATGGATACATTCGAGCGCACGAATATATCCATTGTAATTCATTCGCACAATCCAATCTAATTCAAACGTACGATCCATTCTAATTCATTCACATGATGTATTCTAATTCATTTGTATGATCCATTCTAATTCATTCGTATGATCCATTCTAATTCATTCGTACGATCGTACGAATGAATTAGAATGGATCGTACGAACGAATTAGAATGGATCGTATGAACGAATTAGAATGGATCGTACGAATGAATTAGAATGGATCGTACGAATGAATTAGAATGGATACATTCGAGCGAATGAATTAGAATGGATCGTACGAATGAATTAGAATGGATCTTAGGAATGAATTAGAATAGATCATGCAAATGTATTAGAATAGATACATTCGTGCGAATGAATTAGAATGGATCGTAGGAATGAATTAGAATGGATCGTACGAATAAATTAGAATGGTTACATTTGTGCGAATGAATTAGAATGAATCGTACGAATGGATTAGAATGGATCGTACGAATGGATTAGAATGGATCGTACGAATTAGAATGGATCGTACGAATGAATTAAAATGGATACATTCATACGACTGAGTTAGAATGGATCGTGCGAATTAATTAGAATGGATCGTACGAATGAATTTGAATGCATACATTTGTGCGAATGAATCTGAATGGATTGTATGAATGAATTACAATGGATCATACGAATGGATTAGAATAGATCGTACGAATGAATTAGAATGGATCATACAAATAAATTAGAAAGGTTACATTCGTGAGAATGAATTAGAATGGATCGTACGAATGAATTAGAATGGATCATGCGATTCTTTCTAATTCATTCGTACGATCCATTCTAATGCATTCGTACGATTCATTCTAATTCATTCGTACGATCCATTCAAATTCATTCGTATGATCCATTCTAATTTATTTGCACGAATATACGATCCATTCTAATTTATTCACAAGAATGTATCCATTCTAATTCATTCGTACAATCCATTCTAATTTATTCGAACAAATGTATCCATTCTAATTCATTCGTACGATCCATTCTAATTCATTCGTACGATTCATTCTAATTCATTTGCACGATCCATTCTAGTTCATTCGTACGATCAAGTCTAATTCATTCGCACAAATGTATCCATTCTAATTCATTCGCACAATCCATTCTATTTCATTCGCACGATCCATTCTAATTCATTCGTATGATCCATTCTAATTCATTCAATGAATTAGAATGGATACATTCGTGCGAATGAATTAGAATGGATCGGACGAATGAATTAGAATGGATCGTACGATTCATTCTAATTCATTCGTACGATCCATTCTAATTCATTCGTATGATCCATTCTAACTCATTCGGTGGATCCATTCTAATTCATTCGTACGATCCATTCTAATTCATTCGCACTATCCATTCTAACTCATTCGCACGATCTATTATAATTCATTCGTACGATCCATTCTAATTCATTTGCATGAATATATCCATTCTAATTCATTTGTACGATCCATTCTAATTCATTCGTACAATGCGTTCTAATCCATTCGTACGATCCATTCTAATTCATTCCTATGATCTATTCTAATTCATTCGTACGATCCATTCTGATTCATTCGCTCGAATGTATCCATTCTAATTCATTCGTACGATCCGTTCTAATTCGTTCATACGATCCATTCTAATTCGTTCGTACGAATGTATCCATTCTAATTCATTCGCACGATCCATTCTAATCCATTCGTACGATCCATTCTAATTCATTCGTACAAATGAATTAGAATGGATCGTATGAATGAATAAGAATCGATCGTACGAATGAATTAGAATGGATCGTGCGAATGAATTAGAATGAATCGTACGAATGCATTAGAATGGATACATTCGTGCGAATGAATTAGAATGGATCATACGAATGAATTAGAATGGATCATACAAATGAATTAGAAAGGTTACATTCGTGAGAATGAATTAGAATGGATCGTACAAATGAATTAGAATGGATCATGCGAATGAATTTGAGTAGATGGTACGAATGAATTAAGATGGATCGAACGAATGAATTAGAATGGATACATTCGAGCGAATGAATTAGAATGGATCGTATGAATGAATTAGAATGGATCGTGCGAATGAATTAGAATGGATCGTACGAATGGATTAGAATGGATCGTACAAATGGATTAGAATGGATCGTACGAATGGATTAGAATGTGGATTAGAATGCATCGTACGAATGGATTAGAATGGATCGTACGAATGAATTAGAATGGATCGTACAAATGAATTAGAAAGGTTACATTTGTAAGAATGAATTAGAATGGATCGTACAAATGAATTAGAATGGATCGGACGAATGAATTAGATTGGATTGTACGATTCATTCTAATTTATTCGTACGATCCATTCAAATTCATTTGCTCGAATGTAACCTTTCTAATTCATTTGTATGATCCATTCTAGTTCATTCGTATGATCCATTCTAATTCATTCGCACGAATGTATCCATTCTAATGCATTCGTACGATTCATTCTAATTCATTCGCACGATCCATTCTAATTCATTCGTACGATCCATTCTAATTCATTATAATTCATTCTCACAAATGTAACCTTTCTAATTCATTTGTACGATCCATTCTAATTCATTCGTACGATCCATTCTAATTCATTCATACGATCCATTCTAATTCATTCGTATGATCCATTCTAATTCATTTGTACGATCCATTCTAATTCATTTGCATAAATGTATCCGTTCTAATTCATTCGTACGATCCATTCTAATTCGTTCATACGATCCATTCTAATTCGTTCGTACGATCCATTCTAATTCGTTCGTACGATCCATTCTAATGAATTCGTATGATCCATTCTAATCCATTTGCACGATCCATTCTAATTCATTCCTATGATCCATTTTAATTCATTCATACGATCCATTCTAATTCATTCGCTCGAATGCATCGATTCTAATTCATTTGCACGATCCATTCTAATTCATTCGTACAATCCATTCTAATTCATTCGTACGATCCATTCTAATTCGTTCGTACGATCCATTCTAATTCATTCGTATGATCCATTCTAATCCATTTGCACGATCCATTCTAATTCATTCCTATGATCCATTCTAATTCATTCATACGATCCATCCTAATTCATTCGCACGAATGTATCCATTCTAATTCATTTGCACGATCCATTCTAATTCATTCGTACAATCCATTCTAATTCATTCGTACGATCCATTCTAATTCGTTCGCACGATCCACTCTAATTCATTCGTATGATCCATTCTAATTCATTTGTACGATCCATTCTAATTTATTCATACGATCCAATCTAATTCATTCATATGATCTATTCTAGTCCATTCGCACGATTAGAATGGATACATTCGAGCGAATGAATTAGAATGGATCGGACGAATGAATTAGAATGGATTGTACGAATGGATTAGAATGGATCCTTTCTAATTCATTTGTACGATCCATTCTAATTCATTCGTACGATCCATTCTAATCCATTCGTACGATCCATTCTAATTCATTCGCACGAATGTAACCATTCTAATTCATTCGTACGATCCATTCTAATTCATTCCTACGATCCATTCTAATTCATTCGCACAAATGTATCCATTCTAATTCATTTGCACGATCCATTCTAATTCTTTCATATGATCCATTCTAATTCATTCGCACGAATGTATCCATTCTAATTCATTCGTACGATCCATTCTAATTCATTCGTCCGATCCATTCCAATTCATTCGCTCGAATGTATCCATTCTAATCGTGCGAATGGACTAGAATAGATCATATGAATGAATTAGATTGGATCGTACGAATGAATTAGAATGGATCGTACAAATGAATTAGAATGGATCAAACGAATGAATTAGAATGGATCGTACGAACAAATTAGAATGGATCGTACGAATGAATTAGAATGGATTGTACGAATGAATTAGAATGGATCGTGCAAATGAATTAGAATGGATACATTCGTGCGAATGAATTAGGATGGATCGTATGAATGAATTAGAATGGATCATAAGAATAAATTAGAATGGATCGTGCAAATGGATTCAAATGGATCATACGAATGAATTAGAAAGGATCGTACAAACGAATTAGAATGGATCGTACGAATGAATTAGAATGGATTGTATGAATAAATTAGAATGGATCGTGCAAATGAATTAGAATAGATACATTCGAGCGAATGAATTAGAATGGATCGTATGAATGAATTAGAATGGATCATAGGAATGAATTAGAATGGATCGTGCAAATGGATTAGAATGGATCATACGAATTCATTAGAATGGATCGTACGAACGAATTAGAATGGATCGTACGAACGAATTAGAATGGATCGTATGAACGAATTAGAATGGATCGTACAAACGAATTAAAATGGATCGTACGAATGAATTAGAATTCATTCGTACGATCCATTCTAATTCATTCCTACGGTCCATTCTAATTCACTCGCACGAATGTATCCATTCTAATTCATTTGCACGATCCATTCTAATTCTTTGATATGATCCATTCTAATTCATTCGCATGAATGTATCCATTCTAATTCATTCATACGATCCATTCTAATTCATTCGTACGATCCATTCTAATTCATTCGCACAATCCATTCTAATTCATTCGTACGATCAATTCTAATCCATTCTAATTCATTCGTACGATCCATTCTAATTCATTCTCACAAAGGTAACCTTTTCTAATTCATTCGTACGATCCATTCTAATTTATTCGTACGATCCATTCAAATTCATTCATATGATCCATTCGAATTCATTCGTACGATCCATTCTAATCCATTCGTATGATCCATTCAAATTTATTCGCACGAATGTAACCATTCAAATTCATTCGTACAATCCATTCTAATTCATTCGTATGATCTATTCTAATTAGAATTAGAATGAATTAGAATGGATACATTCGAGCGAATGAATTAGAATAGATCGTAGGAATGAATTAGAATGAATCATACGAATGAATTAGAATAGATCGTACGAATGAATTAGAATGGATCGTACGAATGAATTAGAATGGATCGTACGAACGAATTAGAATGGATCATAGGAATGAATTAGAATGGATCGTGCAAATGAATTAGAATGGATACATTCGTGCGAATGAATTAGAATGGATCGTAGGAATGAATTAGAATGGATCGTACGAATGAATTAGAATGGTTACATTCGTGCGAATGAATTAGAATGGATCGTACGAATGAATTAGAATGGATCATACAAATGAATTAGAAAGGTTACATTCGTGAGAATGAATTAGAATGGATCGTACGAATGAATTAGAAAGGTTAGAATGGATACATTCGAGCGAATGAATTAGAATAGATCGTAGGAATGAATTAGAATGGATCATACGAATGAATTAGAATGGATCGTGCGAATGAATTAGAATGGATTGTACGAATGAATTAGAATGGATACATTCGTGTGAATGAATTAGAATGGATCGGACGAATGAATTAGAATGGATCATACGATTCATTCTAATTCGTTTGTACGATCCATTCTAATTCATTTGTATGATCCATTCTAACTCATTCGGTGGATCCATTCTAATTCATTCATACAATCCATTCTAATTCATTCGCACGATCCATTCTAATTCATTCATATGATCCATTCTAATTCATTAGTATGATCAATTCTAATTCATTCGTACGATCCATTCTAATTCATTCGTACGATCCATTCTAATTCATTCGCACAAATGTATCCATTCTAATTCATTCGTACGATCCATTCTAATGCATTCGTACGATTCATTCTAATTCATTCGCACGATCCATTCTAATTCATTCGTATGATCCATTCTAATTTTTTTGCATGAATATACGATCCATTCTAATTTATTCGCAAGAATGTATCCATTCTAATTCATTCGTACATTCCATTCTAATTTATTCGTACAAATGTATCCATTCTAATTCACTCGTATGATCCATTCTAATTCACTCGTATGATTCATTCTAATTCATTCGCACGATCCATTCTAATTCATTCGTATGATCCATTCTAATTCATTCGCACGAATGTATCCATTCTATTTCATTCGTACAATCCATTCTAATTCATTCCAATTCATTCGTACGAATTAAAATGGATACATTCATACGAATGGATTAGAATGGATCGTACGAATGGATTAGAATGGATCGTACGAATGGATTAGAATTGATCGTACGAATGAATTAGAATGGATCATACAAATGAATTAGAATGGATACATTTGTGCGAATGAATTAGAATGGATCGTATGAATGAATTAGAATGGATCGTACGAATGAATTAGAATGGATCGTGCGAATTAGAATGGTTACATTCGTGCGAATGAATTAGAATTGATCGTATGAATGAATAAGAATGGATCGTACGAATGAATTAGAATAGATCGTGCGAATGAATTAGAATGAATCGTACGAATGCATTAGAATGGATCGTACGAATGAATTAGAATGAATCGTACGATCTAATTCATTCTGATGATTCATTCTAATTCATTCGTACGATCCATTCTAATTCATTCGGTGGATCCATTCTATAATTCATTCGCATGAATATATCCATTCTAATTCATTTGTACGATCCATTCTAATTCATTCGTACAATGCGTTCGAATCCATTCGTACGATCCATTCTAATTCATTCACATGATCCATTCTAATTCATTCGTACGATCCATTCTAATTCATTCTCATGAATGTAACCTTTCTAATTAATTTGTATGATCCATTCTAATTCATTCGTACGATCCATTCTAATTCATTCGCACGAATGTATCCATTCTAATGCATTCGTACGATTCATTCTAATTCATTCGCACGATCCATTCTAATTCATTCATACGATCCATTCTTATTCATTCATACGATCCATTCTAATTCATTTGTACGAATGAATTAGAATGGATCGTACAAATGGATTAGAATTGATCGTGCGAATGAATTAGAATGGATACATTCGTACGAACGAATTAGAATGGATCGTATGAACGAATTAGAATGGATCGTACGAATGAATTAGAATGGATACATTCGAGCGAATGAATTAGAATGGATCGTACGAATGAATTAGAATGGATCATAGGAATGAATTAGAATGGATCGTACAAATGGATTAAAACGCATTGTACGAATGAATTAGAATGGATCGTACAAATGAATTAGAATGGATATATTCTAATTCATTCGCACGATCCGTTCTAATTCATTCCTATGGTCCATTCTAATTCATTCGCACGAATGTAACCATTCTAATTCATTCGTACGATCCATTCTAATTCATTCGTATGATCCATTCTAGTTCATTCTTATGATCTATTCTAATTCATTCGCTCGAATGTATCCATTCTAATTCATTCGTTTGATCCATTCTAATCCATTCGTATGATCCATTCAAATTCATTCGCATGATCCAATCTGATTCATTCGTACAATCCATTCGAGCGAATGAATTAGAATAGATCGTAGGAATGAATTAGAATGGATCATACGAATGAATTAGAATGGATCGTATGAATGAATTAGAATGGATCGTACGATATAATTAGAATGAATACATTCATGCGAATGAATTAGAATGTATCGTACGAATGAATTAGAATGGATCGTACGAATGAATTAGAATGGATCGTATGAATGAATAAGAATGGATCGTACGAATGAATTAGAATGGATTGTACGAATGAATTAGAATGGATATATTCGTGCGAATGAATTAGAATGGATCGGACGAATGAATTAGAATGGATCGTACGATTCATTCTAATTCATTCGTACGATCCATTCTAATGCATTCGTACGATTCATTCTAATTCATTCGCACGATCCATTCTAATTCATTCGTATGATCCATTCTAATTTATTTGCACGAATATACGATCCATTCTAATTTATTCGCAAGAATGTATCCATTCTAATTCATTCGTACAATCCATTCTAATTTATTCGTACAAATGTATCCATTCTAATTCATTCGTACGATCTATTCTAATTCATTCGTACGATTCATTCTAATTCATTCGTACGATCCATTCTAATTGATTCGTACAATCCATTCTAATTCATTCGCACGAATGTATCCATTCTAATTAATTCGTACGATCCATTCTAATTCATTCATACGATCCATTCTAATTCATTCGTATGATCCATTCTAATTCATTCCTATGATCTATTCTAATTCATTCGCTCGAATGTATCCATTCTAATTCATTCGTACGATCCATTCTTATTCATTCGTACGATCCATTCTAATTCATTCGTATGATCAATTCTAATTCATTCGCACGATCCATTCTAATTCATTCTCACGAATGTAACCTTTCTAATTCATTTGTATGATCCATTCTAATTCATTCGTCAAATGAATTAGAAAGGTTACATTTGTGAGAATGAATTAGAATGGATCGCATGAATGGATTAGAACGGATCGTACGAATGGATTAGAATGGATCGTAGATTAATGTTCTTTCTTGTATGCTTAAGGAAGCTATAGATAATCAGCTTATTGAAGTTCCCTCTCTGGGCAGTATTGCTATCTCGCATCTTGCTTATGCTGATGATCTGCTTATTTTCTGCAAAGCTGATAGAAAAACTGCGGAAGGTTTAAATGAAGTTCTCAAAACTTTTTCTGCTCAATCAGGGGTTAGACATCAATCATAATAAGTCAAAGATCTTCTTCAGTCATAATGTTATGGATAAGCAAGAACTTCTTTCTATCCTTCACTTTGGAGAAGGTAAACTGCCAGTTAAGTACCTTGGTCTTCCTCTTATTTCTAAGTGTCTTAAGCAAGCTGATTGCCAAACTCTTATTGATAAAATCAGAGTCAGAATCAGCTCTTGGAATAAGAATTTTCTCTCCTTTGCTGGTAGAGTTGAATTGATAAAATCAGTGCTTAATTCTATCCAAGTTTATTGGTCTGGTGTGTTTGAATTTCCTAAGTCTATTATAAAGGAGATTGAAAGGATTTTCACCAGATTCCTGTGGGAAGGAAACAGTAATTCGAAGAGGATGATTCCTATTGCTTGGAAAAATCTTTGCCTTCCCAAAAAAGAAGGAGGTCTGGGATTTAGAAATATTAGAGATTGGAACATTGCAGCTTTGGCTAAATACATTTGGAGAATTTGCTCTAATGATCAGTCTTTATGGTCTAAATGGATTAGGATGAAGTATTTGAAGAAGGATACTATTTGGGACTGTAAAAATAATCCAAGAGCTTCAGGCATCTGGAGAGGTCTTCTTAAATGCAGAGATCAGGTTCAACCTCTTATTCAAAATATAGTGGGCAATGGTTGCAACACTAATTTTTGGATGGATATATGGCATTCTGAAGGCAGGCTGATTGATAAATATGGTAAAAGAGCAGCTTATGATATGGGGTATGGTACTGAATTTATGATTAACAAATTCAGCAATGGCAATTGCTGGTCTCTTCCTTCACCTAATTCTACAGAGCTTATGATTATGTATGAGAAGATTAGAGCTCATATCATCCAATATCCAGATAGTTCAGATTTAATTGTGTGGAAGTCTTCAAGTGATGGCCTTTACTCTCTTAAATCAGCTTGGAATGCTATCAGAATTAAAATGCCTCTCATTGCTAACTACAACTGGATTTGGCATAAGCATAGGATTGAAAGACATGCCCTATGTTTATGGAGATCCTTTAAACAGAATCTTCTCACTTGTGATAAACTGCAAAGAAGAGGGATTAATGTTCATTCATGGTGCACTCTCTGTTGGTCGGATAGAGAGAATCATGACCATATTTTCTTTAAATGTTCTTATTCAAATTAGATATGGAGATCAGTTCTTGCTCGGTTAGGTATCAAAGTAATGAGAATTAGATCTCTACAAGAGGAAATTCAAAGGCTTCAACATAAATTCAAAGGGGAAGGTTTGATTGCTACTATTGCTAAAATAGCTTTAGGATGTGTTGTTTATGTGTTATGGGAGGAAAGGAACAAAAGGATCTTTGATAAGGTTACTAGACATAAAAGACTACTGTTGGCTATTATTACTAGAACTATTCATATTCGGCTTTCTGATATCAAATTGTATGAAGAAGACAGCTATGAAACGAGAATTTCTGCAGCTAAATGGGGTCTTTCTTTCTCTACTTATCACAAGAATACAACCCATGTATTATGGGAAAAACCTACAGTGGATTGGATTAAGCTCAACACAGATGGGGCTGTTAAAGATAGTAACACCTCAATTGGAGGGATTTTCAGAAATTCTTAAGGTCAGGATATTTTGAGCTATTATGGTCCTTCTAAACATAAGCAAATAATTGCTGTGGAATTAGATGCTATAGAGTATGGGCTGTCTTATGCAGAGAAGATGAATATTTCGCATTTATGGATAGAATCTGATTCCTTACTAGCAGTGAACTACAAATAGCAATTTATCTTAGTCCTGAAAGAACTTTCTGAATCCAGTAATCAGCTTAACTCCCCTCAAACAAAGCCTAGAACAATACAAGCTAAGACCATATATCAGCCAAAGTAGACTGAATCTGAAGATATCAACCTTTTAGAAGGACGATTCATTATGAAAGGAGGACTATCTGAATTGTCTGCTGTATTCTTTTGTCTCAGGGTTGTGATTGAGAAGGTTTACTGAATTTCTAATTTTCAGAGAAGGTTGGAGAGAAGGCTGAGACTGTGAGAAGGCTTGTTTGAGGGGAGTTAAGCTGATTTCAGAGATAGTTTTATCAGAAAGGTTGATATCTTCAGATTCAGTCTATATTGGCTGATATATGGTCTAAGCTTGTTTTGTTCTAGGCTTTGTTTGAGGGGAGTTAAGCTGATTTCTGGATTCAGAAAGTTCTTTCAGGACTAAGATGCAAATTTTTCTTTTGTTGTATTTTGGTTCCTTTATTTTCTTTCTTGAGGACTTGTTTATATAAAGTCCAGAGATGTAATGGATATTCTTGTTGGGCGGGGTCCCTAATAAAATCCCCTAGTCTTGATTGAAAAAAAAAGAAGAATGGATCGTAGAATGGATCGTACGAATGAATTAGAATGGATCATGCGAATAAATTAGAATAGATCGTACGAATGAATTAGAATGGATCGTACGAATGAATTAGAATGGATCGTGCGAAAGAATAGATCGTAGGAATGAATTAGAATGGATCATACGAATGAATTAGAATGGATCGAGCGAATGAATTAGAATGGATTGTACAAATGAATTAGAAAGGTTACATTCTATCTACTATAATTCATTCGTACGATCCATTCAAATCCATTCGTACGATCTATTCTAATTCATTCATACGATCAATTCTAATTCATTTGTACGATCCATTCTAATTGATTCGCACGAATGTATCCATTCTAATTCGTTCATACAATCCATTCTAATTCATTCGTACGATCCATTCTAATTCGTTCATACGATCCATTCTAATTCATTCGTATAATCCATTCTAATTCATTCCTACGATCTATTCTAATTCATTCGTATGATCCATTCTAATTCATTCCTACGATCTATTCTAATTCATTCGCTCGAATGTATCCATTCTAATTCATTCGTTCGATCCATTCTAATTCATTCGTACGATCCATTCTAATTCATTCGCACGAATGTATCCATTCGTACGATCCATTCTAATCCATTCGTACGATCCATTCTAATTCATTCGTATGATCCATTCTAATTCATTCTCACAAATGTAACCTTTCTAATTCATTTGTATGATCCATTCTAATTCATTCGTACGATCCATTCTAATCCATTCCTACGATCCATTCTAATTCATTCGCACGAATGTATCCATTCTAATTCATTTGCACGATCCATTCTAATTCATTCCTATGATCCATTCTAATTCATTCGTACGATCCATTCTAATTCATTCGCTCGAATATATCCATTCTAATTCATTCGTACGATCCATTCTAATTCATTCATACGATCCATTCTAATTCGTTCGTACGATCCATTCTAATTCATTCATATAATCCATTCTAATCCATTCGTACGATCCATTCTAATTCATTCGTAGGAATGAATTAGAATGGATACATTCGTGCGAATGAATTAGAATGGATACATACGAATGAATTAGAATGGATCGTACGAACGAATTAGAATGGATCGTATGAACGAATTAGAATGGATCATACGAATGAATTAGAATGGATATATTCGAGCAAATGAATTAGAATGGATCGTACGAATGAATTAGAATGGATCATAGGAATAAATTAGAATGGATCGTGCTAATGAATTAGAATGGATACATTCGTGCGAATGAATTAGAATGGATCGTAGGAATGGATTAGAATGGATCGTACGAATGAATTAGAATGGATCGTACAAATGAATTAGAAAGGTTACATTTGTGAGAATGAATTAGAATGGATCGTACGAATGAATTAGAATGGATTGTACGAATGGATTAGAATGGATCGTACGAATGGATTAGAATGGATTGTACGAATGAATTAGAATGGATACATTCATGCGAATCAATTAGAATGGATTGTATGAATGAATTAGAATGGATCGTACGAATCAATTAGAATGGTTACATTCGTGCGAATGAATTAGAATGGATCGTACGAGTGAATTAGAATGGATACATTCGAGCGAATGAATTAGAATAGATCGTACGAATGAATTAGAACGGATCGTACAAATGAATTAAACAGGTTACATTTGTGAGAATGAGTTAGAATGCATCGTATGAATGAATTAGAATGGATCGTACGAATGAATTAGAATGGATCGTACGAATGAATTAGAATGGATCGTACAAATGAATTAGAAAGGTTACATTTGTGAGAATGAATTAGAATGGATCGTTCGAATGAATTAGAATGGATCGTACGAATGGATTAGAATGGATCGTATGAATGAATTAGAATGGATCGTTCAAATGAATTAGAATGGATACATTCGAGCGAATGAATTAGAATGGATCGTACGAATGAATTAGAATGGATCGTAGGAATGAATTAGAATGGATACATTCGTGCGAATGAATTAGAATGGATCGTACGAATGAATTAGAATAGATCGTACAAATGAATTAGAATGGATCGTGCGAATGAATTAGAATTGATCATACGAATGAATTAGAATGGATCATACGAATGAATTAGAATGGATTAGAATAGATCGTACGAACGAATTAGAATGGATCGTACGAACGAATTAGAATGGATCGTATAAACAAATTAGAATGGATCGTACGAATGAATTAGAATGGATACATTGAGCGAATGAATTAGAATGGATCATACGGATGAATTAGAATGGATCATAGGTATGAATTAGAATGGATCATGCAAATGAATTAGAATGGATACATTCGTGCGAATGAATTAGAATGGATCGTAGGAATGAATTAGAATGGATCGTACAAATGGATTAGAATGGATACATTCGTGCGAATGAATTAGAATAGATCATATGAATGAATTAGAATGGATCGTACGAATGGATTAGATCGCATTGTATGAATGAATTAGAATGGATCGTACGAATGGATCATACGAATGAATTAGAATGGATCGTACGAATGGATCCGAATGAGTTAGAATGGATCATACGAATGAATTAGAATGGATCGTACGAATGAATTAGAATGGATTATGCGAATGAATTAGAATGGATCATATGAACGAATTAGAATGGATCGTACGAACGAATTAGAATGGATCGTACGAATGAATTAGAATGGATCATATGAATGAATTAGAATGGATCGTGCGAATGAATTAGAATGGATTGTACGAATGAATTAGAATGGATACATTCGTGCGAATGAATTAGAATGGATCGTATGAATGGATTAGAAGGGATCGTATGAATGGATCATGCAAATGAATTAGAATGGATCGTACGAATGAATTAGAATGGATCGTACGAATGAATTAGAATGGATACATTCGTGCGAATGAATTAGAATGGATTGTGCGAATGAATTAGAATGGATCGTACGAATGAATTAGAATGGATTCTACGAATGAATTAGAATGGATCGTACAAATGAATTAGAAAGGTTACATTTGTGAGAATAAATTAGAATGGATCGTACGAATGAATTAGAATGGATCGTGCGAATGAATTAGAATGGTTACATTCGTGCGAGTGAATTAGAATGGATCGTACGAATGAATTAGAATGGATACATTCGAGCGAATGAATTAGAATGGATCGTACGAATGAATTAGAATGGATCGAACGAATGAATTAGAATGGATACATTCGAGCGAATGAATTAGAATAGATCGTAGGAATGAATTAGAATGGATCATACGAATGAATTAGAATAGACCGTAGGAATGAATTAGAATGGATCATACGAATGAATTAGAATGAATCGTACGAACGAATTAGAATGGATCGTACGAACGAATTAGAATGGATTCTATGAACGAATTAGAATGGATACATTCGTGCGAATCAATTAGAATGGATCGTACAAATGAATTAGAATTGATCGTACGAATGAATTAGAATAGATCGTACGAATGGATTTGAATGGATCGTACGAATGAATTGGAATGGATATATTTGTACGAATAAATTAGAATGGATTGTACGAATGAATTAGAATGGATACATTCTTGCGAATAAATTAGAATGGATCGTATATTCGTGCAAATAAATTAGAATGGATCATACGAATGAATTAGAATGGATCGTGCGAATGAATTAGAATGAATCGTACGAATGCATTAGAATGGATCGTACGAATGAATTAGAATGAATCGTACGATCCATTCTAATTCATTCGTCCGATCCATTCTAATTCATTCGTACAATCCATTCTAATTCATTCGTACGAGCCATTCTTATACATTCATACGATCCATTCTAATTCATTCGTACAATCCATTCTAATTCATTCATACGATACATTCTAATTCATTCGCATGAATGTATCCATTCTAATTATATCGTACGATCCATTCTAATTCATTCATACGATCCATTCTAATTCATTCGTATGATCCATTCTAATTCATTCCTACGATCTATTCTAATTCATTCGCTCGAATGGATTGTACGAATGATTCAGATTGGATCATGCGAATGAATTTGAATGGATCGTACGAATGGATTAGAATGGATCGAACGAATGAATTAGAATGGATACATTCGAGCGAATGAATTAGAATAGATCGTTGGAATGAATTAGAATGGATCATACGAATGAATTAGAATGGATTGTACGAATAAATTAGAATGGTTACATTCGTGCGAATGAATTAGAATGGATCATAGGAATGAATTAGAATGGATCGTGCGAATGAATTAGAATATATCCATTCTAATTCATTTGTACGATCCATTCTAATTCATTCGTACAATGCGTTCTAATCCATTCGTACGATCCATTCTAATTCATTCCTATGATCCATTCTAATTCATTCGTACGGTCCATTCTAATTCATTCGCTTGAATGTATCCATTCTAATTCATTAGTACGATCCATTCTAATTCGTTCATACGATCCATTCTAATTCGTTCGTACGAATGTATCCATTCTAATTCATTCGCACGATCCATTCTAATCCATTCGTACGATCCATTCTAATTCATTCGTACAAATGAATTAGAATGGATCGTATGAATGAATAAGAATGGATCCTACGAATGAATTAGAATGGATCGTGCGAATGTATTAGAATGAATCGTACGAATGCATTAGAATGGATACATTCGTGCGAATGAATTAGAATGGATCGTACGAATGAATTAGAATGGATCATACAAATGAATTAGAAAGGTTACATTCATGAGAATGAATTAGAATGGATCGTACGAATGAATTAGAATGGATCATGCGAATGAATTAGAATGGATCGTACGAATGGATTAGAACGTATTGTACGAATGAATTAGAATTGATCGTACAAATGAATTAGAATGCATATATTCATGCGAATGAATTAGAGAATGGATCCATCGAATGAATTAGAATGGATCGTACGAATGAATTAGAATGAATCATCCGAATGAATTAGATCGTACGATTCTTTCTAATTTATTCGTACGATCCATTCTAATGCATTCGTACGATTCATTCTAATTTATTCGCACGATCTATTCTAATTCATTCGTACGATCCATTCTTATTCATTCATATGATCAATTCTAATTCATTCGCACGAATGTAACCATTCTAATTCGCACGATCCATTCTAATTCATTCGTACGATCCATTCTAATTCATTCGTACGATCCATTCTAATTCATTCGCACAAATGTATCCATTCTAATTCATTTGTATGATCCATTCTAATTCATTCGTACGATCAATTCTAATCCATTCGTACGATCCATTCTAATCCATTCGTATGAATGTATCCATTTTAATTCGTACGAATGAATTAGAATAAATTAGAATGGATTGTACGAATGAATTAGAATGGATACCTTCGTGCGAATGAATTAGAATGGATCGTACGAATGAATTAGAATGGATCGTGCGAATGAATTAGAATGAATCGTACGAATGAATTAGAATGGATCATACGAATGAATTAAAATGGATACATTTGTACGAATAAATTAGAATGGAATGTACGAATGAATTAGAATGGATACATTCTTGCGAATAAATTAGAATGGATCGTATATTCATGCAAAAAAATTAGAATGGATCATACGAATGAATTAGAATGGATCGTGCGAATGAATTAGAATGAATCGTACGAATGCATTAGAACGGATCGTACGAATGAATTAGAATGGATACATCTGTGCGAATGAATTAGAATGGATCGTACGAATGAATCAGAATGGATCTTACGAATGAATTAGAATTGATCATACTAATGAATTAGAATGGATCATATGAATGAATTAGAATGGATCGTGCGAATGAATTAGAATGGATTATACGAATGAATTAGAATGGATCCACCGAATGAGTTAGAATGGATCATACGAATGAATTAGAATGGATCGTACGAACGAATTAGAATGAATCGTACGATCCATTCTAATTCATTCGTCCGATCCATTCTAATTCATTCGCACGAATGTATCCATTCTAATTCATTCGTACAATCCATTCTAATTCATTCGCACGATCCATTCTAATTCATTCGTATGATCCATTCTAATTCATTCCTATGATCTATTCTAATTCATTCGCTCGAATGTATCCATTCTAACCTTTCTAATTCAATCGTACGATCCATTCTAATTCATTCTCACGAATGTAACCTTTCTAATTCATTTGTATGATCCATTCTATTTCATTCGTACGATCCATTCTAATTCATTCGCACGAATGTAACCATTCTAATTCATTCGTACGATCTATTCTAATTCATTCCTACGATCCATTCTAATTCATTCGCACGAATGTATCCATTCTAATTCATTTGCACGATCCATTCTAATTCATTCCTATGACCCAATCTAATTCGTTCGTACGATCCATTCTAATTCGTTCGTACGATCCATTCTAATTCATTCGTACGATCCTTTCTAATTTATTCGTACGATCTATTCTAATTCATTCGTATGATCTATTCTAATCCATTCCTACGCTCTATTGTAATTCATTCGCTCGAATGTATCCATTCTAATTCATTCTAATTCTAATTAGAATAGATCATACGAATGAATTAGAATGGATTGTACGAATGAATTTGAATGGTTACATTCGTGCGAATGAATTAGAATGGATCATACGAATGGATTAGAATGGATCGTACGAATGAATCAGAATGGATCATGCGAATGAATTTGAATGGATCGTACGAATAAATTAGAATGGATCGTATGAATGAATTAGAAAAGGTTACCTTTGTGAGAATGAATTAGAATGGATCGTACGAATGAATTAGAATGGATTAGAATGGATCGTACAAATGAATTAGAATGGATTGTGCGAATGAATTAGAATGGATCGTATGAATGAATTAGAATGGTTACATTCGTGCGAATGAATTAGAATGGATCGTACGAATGAATTAGAATGGTTACATTCGTGCGAATGAATTAGAATGGATCGTACGAATGGTTTAGAATGGATCGTACGAATGGATTAGAATGGATCGTACGACTTAATTAGAATGGATCATACGAATGAATTAGAATGGATACATTCGAGCAAATGAATTAGAATGGATTAGAATGGATCGTACGAATGAATAAGAAATGATCGTACAAATGAATTAGAAAGGTTACATTTGTGAGAATGGATCGTACGAATGAATTAGAATGGATACATTCGTGCGAATGAATTAGAATGAATCGTAGGAATGAATTAGAATGGATCGTACGAATGAATTAGAATGTTTACATTCGTGCGAATGAATTAGAATGGATCGTACGAATGAATTAGAATGGATCGTGCGAATGAATTAGAATTGATCATACGAATGAATTAGAATGGATCATACGAATCAATTAGAATGGATCGTATGAACGAATTAGAATGGATCGTACGAATGGATTAGAATGGATCGTACGAATGGATTAGAATGGATTGTACGAATGAATTAGAATGGATCGTGCGAATGAATTAGAATTGATCATACGAATGAATTAGAATGGATCGTACGAATAAATTAGAATGGATTATATGAAAGAATTAGAATGGATCGTGCGAATGAATTAGAAAGGATCGTACGAATGAATTAGAATGGATATATTCATTCGAATGAATTAGATTGCATCATTCGAATGAATTTGAATGGATTGTACGAATGAATTAGAATAGATCGTACGAATGAATTAGAATGGATCATGCGAATGAATTAGAATAGATCGTACGAATGAATTAGAATGGATCGTACGAATAAATTTGAATGGATCGTGCGAATGAATTAGAATGGGTCGTACGAATGAATTAGAATGGATCCACCGAATGAGTTAGAATGGATCATGCGAATGAATTAGAATGGATCGTACGAATGAATTAGAATGGATACATTCGTGCGAATGAATTAGAATGGATCGGACGAATGAATTAGAATTGATCGTGCGAATGAATTAGAATAGATCATACGATTGAATTTGAATGGATCATACGAATAAATTAGAATGGATCATATAAATGAATTAGAATGGATCGTACGAATGGATTAGAATGGATCGTGCGAATGAATTAGAATGGATTGTACGAACGAATTAGATTGGATCATATGAACGAATTAGAATGGATCGTACGAATGAATTAGAATGGATACATTCGAGCGAATGAATTAGAATGGATCGTACAATCCATTATAATTCATTCGCACGATCCATTCTAATTCATTCGTATGATCCATTCTAATTCATTCCTATGATCTATTCTAATTCATTCGCTCGAATGTATCCATTCTATTTCATTCGTACAATCCATTCAAATTCATTCGCACGATCCATTCTAATTCATTTGTATGATCCATTCTGATTCATTCGTATGATCCATTCTATTTCATTCGCACGATCCATTCAAATTCATTCGCACGATCTTTTCTAATTCATTCGTTCGATCCATTCTAATTCATTCATGCGAATGAATTAGAATGGATCGTACAAATGAATTAGAATGGATCGGACGAATGAATTAGAATGGATCGTACGATTCATTCTAATTCATTCGTACGATCCATTCTAATGCATTCGTACGAGCGAATGAATTAGAATGGATCGTACGAATGAATTAGAATGGATCATAGGAATGAATTAGAATGGATCGTGCAAATGAATTTGAATGGATACATTCGTGTGAATGAATTAGAATGGATCGTAGGAATGAATTAGAATGGATCGTACGAATGAATTAGAATGGATACATTCGAGCGAATGAATTAGAATAGATCGTACGAATGAATTAGAATGGATCGTACGAATGAATTAGAATGGATCGTGCGAATGAATTAGAATGGATCGTACGAATGAATTAGAATGGTTACATTCATGCGAATGAATTAGAATGGATCGTACGAATGAATTAGAATGGATCGTACGAATGGATTAGAATGGATCGTACGAACGAATTAGAATGGATATATTCTAATTCATTCCTACGATCTAATTCATTCGTTCCTATGATGCATTCTAATTCATTCGCAGGAATGTATCCATTCTAATTCATTTGCACGATCCATTCTAATTCATTCCTATGCTCCATTCTAATTCATTCGTACGATCCATTCTAATTTATTCGCTCGAATGTATTCATTCTAATTCATTCGTATGATCCATTCAAATTCGTTCATACGATCCATTCTAATTCGTTCGTACGATCCATTCTAATTCGTTCGTACGATCTATTCTAATTCATTCGCACCATCCATTCTAATTCATTTGTACGATCTATTTTAATTCATTCGCATGATCCATTCTAATTCATTCGTATGATACATTCGTGCAAATGAATTAGAATGGATCGTACGAATGAATTAGAATGGATCGTACGAACGAATTAGAATGGATCGTATGAATGAATTAGAATGGATCGTACGAACGAATTAGAATGGATACATTCGAGCGAATGAATTAGAATGGATCGTACGAATGGATTAGAATGGATCGTACGATTGGATTAGAATGGATCGTACGAACAGATTAGAATGGATCGTACGAGCCATTCTTATACATTCATACGATCCATTCTAATCCATTCTAATTCATTCGTACGAGCCATTCTTATACATTCATACGATCCATTCTAATCCATTCGTACGATCCATTCTAATCCATTCATACGATCCATTCTAATTCATTCGTACAATCCATTCTTATTCATTCATACGATCCATTCTAATTCATTCGCACAATCTATTCTAATTCATTCGTACGATCCTTTCTAATTCATTCGTATGATCCATTCTAACTCATTCCTATGATCCATTCTAATCCATTCGTACGATCCATTCTAATCCATTCGTACGATCCATTCTAATTCATTCGTACGATCCATTCTAATTCATTCTCACGAATGTAACCTTTCTAATTCATTTGTATGATCAATTCTAATTCATTCGTACGATCCATTCTAATCCATTCATACGATCCATTCTAATCCATTCGTATGATCCATTCTAATCCATTCGTACGATCCATTCTAATTCATTCATACGATCCATTCTAATTCATTCTCACAAATGTAACCTTTCTAATTCAATTGTACGATTCATTCTAATTCATTCGTACGATCCATTCTAATTCATTCGTACGATCCATTCTAATTCATTCATACAATCCATTCAGATTCATTCGCACAATGCATTCTAATTCATTCGTACGATCCATTCTAATTCATTCGTATGATCCATTTTAACTCATTCGGTGGATCCATTCAAATTCATTCGTACGATCCATTCTAATTCATTTGTACAATCCATTCTAATTCATTCATACGATACATTCTAATTCATTCGCACAATCCATTCTAATTTATTGGTACGATCCATTCTAATTCATTCGTCTGATCCATTCTAACTCATTCGGTGGATCCATTCTAATTCATTCGTACGATCCATTCTAATTTATTCGCATAAATATATCCATTCTAATTTATTCGTACGATCCATTCTAATTCTTTCATATGATCCATTCTAATTCATTCGCACGATCCATTCTAATTCGTTCATACGATCCATTCTAATTCGTTCGTACGATCCATTCTAATTTATTCGTACGATCCATTCTAATCTATTCGTACGATCCATTTTAATTCATTCGTACAAATGTATCTATTCTAATTCATTCGTACAATGCGTTCTAATCCATTCGTACGATCCATTCAAATCCATTCGTACGATCCATTCTAATTTATTTGTATGATCCATTCTAATTCATTCGTACAAACCATTCTAATTCATTTGCATGAATGTATCCATTCTAATTTATTCGTACGATCCATTCTAATTCATTCGTACGATCCATTCTAATTCATTCGCATAAATATAACCATTCTAATTCATTCGTACGATCCATTCTAATTCATTCCTACGATCCATTCTAATTCTTTCGTACGATCCGCACGAATGTAACCATTCTAATTCATTCGTACGATCCATTCTAATTCATTCCTACGATCCATTCTAATTCATTCGCACGAATGTATCCATTCTAATTCATTTGCACGATCCATTCTAATTCATTCCTATGATCCATTCTAATTCATTCGTACGATCCATTCTAATTCATTTGTACGAATGTATCCATTCTAATCGTTCAATCCATTCTAATTCATTCGTACGATCCATTCTAATTCATTCCTATGATCCATTCTAATTCAGTCGTATGAATGTATCCATTTTAATTCATTCGTACGATCCATTCTAATTCATTCACATAATCCATTTTAATTCATTCGTACGATCCATTCTAATTTATTCATACGATCCATTCTAATTCATTCGCACGATCCATTCTAATTCATTCGTACGATCCATTCTAATTCATTCCTACGAACCATTCAAATTCATTCGTACAAATGTATCCATTCTAATTTATTCGTACGATCCATTCTAATTAATTCGTACGATCCATTCTAATTCATTCGTACGATCTATTCTAATTCATTCGCACGAATGTATCCATTCTAATTCATTCGTACGATTCATTCTAATTCATTCGTATCAGCTATTCTAATTCATTCGTACGATCCATTCTAATTCATTCGTACGATCCATTGTAATTCATTCATATAATCCATTCAGATTCATTCGCACAAATGTATCCTTTCAAATTCATTCGTACGATCCATTCTAATTAATTCGCACGATCCATTCTAATTCAGTCATATGTATATATCCATTTTAATTCATTCATTCGATCCATTCTAATCCATTCATACGATCCATTCTAATTCATTCGCACGAATGTAACCATTCTAATTCATTCATATGATCCATTCTAATTCATTCCTATGATCCATTATAATTCATTCGTATGATCCATTCTAATTCATTCGCTCGAATGTATCCATTCTAATTCATTCGTACGATTCATTCTAATTCATTCGTACGATCCATTCTAATTCATTTGTATGATCCATTCTAATTCATCGCACAATCCATTCTAATTCATTCGCTCGAATGTATCCATTCTAATTCATTCGTACGATCCATTCTAATGCATTCGTACAATCCATTCTTATTCATTCATAGGAATGAATTAGAATGGATCGTACGAATGAATTAGAATGGATCGTACGATTCATTCTAATTCATCCGTACGATCCATTCTAATGCATTCGCACGATCCATTCTAATTCATTCGCACGAATGTATCCATTCTAATTCATTTGCACGATCCATTCTAATTCATTCGTACGATCCATTCTAATCCATTCGTACGATCCATTCTAATTCATTCGTACAAATGAATTAGAATGGATCGTACGAATGAATTAGAATGGATCGTACGAATGGATTAGAATGGATCGTATGAATGGATTAGAATGGATCGTTCGAATGAATTAGAATGGATCGTACGAATGAATTAGAATGGATACATTTGAGCGAATGAATAAGAATGGATCGTACGAATGAATTAGAATGGATCGTATGAATGAATCAGAATGGATCATACGAATGAATTAGAATACATCATGTGAATGAATTAGAATGGATCGTACGTTTGAATTAGATTGGATTGTGCGAATGAATTAGAATAGATACATTCGTGCGAATGAATTAGAATAGATCGTATGAATGAATTAGAATGGATTGTACGAATGAATTAGAATCGATCGTACGAATGAATTAGAATGGATATATTTGAGCGAATGAATTAGAATGGATTGTGCGAATCAATTAGGCTGGATCGTGCGAATGAACAAGAATGGATCATACGAATGAATTAGAATTGATCGACCGAATTAATTAGAATGGATACATTCTGGCGAATGAATTAGAATGGATCGTAGGAATGAATTAGAATGGATTAGAATGGATCATTTGCACGAATGTATCCATTCTAATTCATTTGCACGATCCATTCTAATTCATTCGTACCATCCATTCTTATTCATTCATACGATCCATTCTAATTCATTCGCACAATCCATTCTAATTCATTCGTTCGATTTATTCTAATTTATTTGTACGATCCATTCTAATTCGTTCATATGATCCTTTATAATTTGTTCGCACGATCCATTCAAATTCGTTCGTACGATCCCTTTTAATTCATTCGCACGATCCATTCTAATTCATTCGCACGATCCGTTCTAATTCTTTCATATGATCTATTCTAATTCATTCGCACGAATGTATCCCTTCTAGTTCATTCGTACGCTCCATTCTTATTCATCGCACAAATGTATCCATTCTAATTCATTCGTACGATCCATTCTAATTCATTCGCACGATCGACTCTAATTCATTCGTATGATCCATTCTAATTCATTCGTACGATCCATTCTAATTCTTTCGTACGATCCATTCTAATTCATTCGCACGATCTATTCTCATTCATTCGTACAATCCATTCTAATTCATTTGTACGATCCATTCTAATTCATTCGCACTATCCATTCTAATTCATTCGTACGATCCATTCTAATTCATTCGTACAATCCATTCTAATTCATTCGCTCGAATGTATCCATTCTAATTCATTCGTACGATCCATTCTAATTCGTTTATACGATCCATTCTAAATCGTTCGTACGATCCATTCTAATTTATTCGTACGATCCATTCTAATCCATTCGTACGATCCATTCTAATTCATTCGTACAAATGAATTAGAATGGATCGTACGAATGAATTAGAATGGATTTTGCGAATGAATTAGAATGGATTGTATGAATGAATAAGAATGGATCGTACGAATGAATTAGAATGGATCGGGCAAATGAATTAGAATGGATACATTCGTGCGAATGAATTAGAATAGATCGTGCGAATGAATTAGAATGGATCGTACGAATGAATTAGAATGGATATATTTGAACGAATAAATTAGAATGGATCATACGAATGAATTAGAATGGATCGTACGAATGAATTAGAATGGATCATGCGAATGAATTAGAATCGATGGTACGAATGAATTAGAATGGATCGTACGAATGAATTAGATCGTACGAATAAATTAGAATGGATCGTACGAATGAATAAAAATGGATACATTCATAAGACTGAATTAGAATGGATCGTGCGAATTAATTAGAATGGATCGTACGAATGAATTTGAATGGATACATTTGTGCGAATGAATCTGAATGGATTGTATAAATGAAATACAATGGATCGTACGAATGAATTAGAATGGATCATACGAATGAATTAGAATAGCTCATACGAATGAATTAGAATGAATCGTACGAATGAATTAGAATGGTTACATTCGTGCGAATGAATTAGAATGGATCGTACGAAAGAATTAGAATGGATCGTACGAACGAATTACAATGGATCATACAAATGAATTAGAAAGGTTACATTCGTGAGAATGAATTAGAATGGATCGTACGAATGAATTAGAATGGATCGTACGAATGGATTAGAATGGATCGTACGAATGGATTTGAATGGATCGTACGAATGGATTAGAATGGATCATAGGAATGAGTTAGAATGGATCATACGAATGAATTAGAATGGATCGTACTAATGAATTAGAATGGATTGTGTGAATGAATTAGAATGGATCGTACGAATGAATTAGAATGGATCGTACGAATGGATTAGAATGGATCGTACGAATGGATTAGAATGGATCGTACGAATGAATTAGAATGGATCGTACAAATGAATTAGAAAGGCATTCGTACGATCCATTCTAATTCACCCGTATGATTCATTCTAATTCATTCGTACGATCCATTCTAATTCATTTGCATGAATGTATCCATTCTAATTCATTCGTACAATCCATTCTAATTCATTCGTACTATCCATTCTAATTCATTCGCATGATCCATTCTAATTCATTCGCTCGAATGTATCTATTCTAATTCATTCGTACGATCCATTCTAATTCGTTCGTACGATCCATTCTAAAATTAGTTAGAATGGATCATACGAATGAATTAGAATGGATCGTACGAATGAATTAGAATGGATCGTGCGAATGAATTAGAATGGATCTATTCTAATTCATTCGTATGATCCATTCTAATTCATTCGCACGAATGTATCCATTCTAATTCATTTGCACGATCATTCCTAATTTATTCCTATGATCCATTCTAATTCATTCGTACGATCCATTCTAATTCGTTCGTACGATCCATTCTAATCCATTTGTACGATCTATTCTAATCCATTCGTACGATCCATTCTAATCCATTTGTACGATCCATTCTAATTCATTCGCTCGAATGTATCCATTCTAATTCATTCGTATGTACGAATGAATTAGAATGGATCGTACAAATGAATTAGAAAGGTTACATATGTGAGAATGAATTAGAATGGATCGTACGAATGAATTAGAATGGTTACATTCGTGCGAATGAATTAGAATGGATCTTACGAATGGATTAGAATGGATCGTATGAATGGATTAGAATGGATCGTACGAATGAATTAGAATGGATCGTACAAATGAATTAGAAAGGTTACATTTGTGAGAATGAATTAGAATGGATCGTACAAATGAATTAGAATGGTTACATTCGTGCGAATGATTTAGAATGGATCGTACGAATGGATTAGAATGGATCGTATGAATGGATTAGAATGATTCATACGAATAAATTAGAATGGTTCGTACAAATGAATTAAAAAGGTTACATTTGTGAGAATGAGTTAGAATGGATCGTACGAATGAATTAGAATGGTTACATTCGTGCAAATAAATTAGAATGGATCGTACGAATGGATTAGAATGGATCGTACGAATGGATTAGAATGGATCGTACGAATGAATTAAAATGGATCATACAAATGAATTAGAATAGATACATTCGAGCGAAAGAATTAGAATGGATCGTACGAATGAATTAGAATGGATCATAGGAATAAATTAGAATGGATCGTACGAATGTATTAGAATGGATCGAATGAATAAATTAGATTCGATACATTCGAGCGAATGAATTAGAATAGATTGTAGGAATGAATTAGAATGGATCATACGAATGAATTAGAATGGATCGTGCGAATGAATTAGAATGGATCGTGCGAATGAATTAGAATGGATTGTACGAATGAATTAGAATGGATCGTACGAATGAAATAGAATGGATCGTACGAATGAATTAGAATGGATCGTACGAATGAATTACAATGGATCGTACGAATGCATTAGAATGGATCGTACGAATGAATTAGAATGAATCGTACGAACGAATTAGAATGGATCGTACGAACGAATTAGAATGGATCGTACGAACGAATTAGAATGGATCGTACGAATGAATTAGAATGGATACATTCGAGCGAATGAATTAGAATGGATCGTACGAATGAATTAGAATGGATCATAGGAATGAATTAGAATGGATCGTGCGAATGAATTAGAATGGATACATTCTAATTCTTAGAATGGATTGAACGAATGAATTAGAATGGATACATTCGACCGAATGAATTAGAATAGATCATAGGAATGAATTAGAATGGATCATACGAATGAATTAGAATGGATCGTGCGATTGAATTAGAATGGATTATACGAATGAATTAGAAAGGATACATTCGTGCGAATGAATTAGAATGGTTCGTACGAATGAATTAGAATGGATCGTACGAATGAATTAGAATGGATTGTACGAATGAATTAGAATTGATCGTGCGAATGAATTAGAATGGATCGTACGAAAGAATTGGAATGGATCGTATGAATGAATTAGAATGGATCATACGAATGAATTAGAATCGATCGTGCGAATGAATTAGAATGGATCGTACGAATGAATTAGAATGGATACATTTGTGCGATGAATAAGAATAGAGCGTATGAATGAATTAGAATGGAGAGTACGAATGAACTAGAATGGATATATTCGTGCGAATGAATTAGAATGGATCGTACGAACAAATTAGAATGGATCATACGAACAAATTAGAATGGATCGTATGAACGAATTAGAATGGATCGCACGTAGAATGGTTACATTCGTACGAACCATTCTAATTCATTCGCTCGTACGAATGTATTAGAATGGATTGTACGAATGAATTAGAATGAATCGTATGATCCATTCAAATTCATTCGTCCGATCTATTCCAATTCATTTGTAAGATCCATTCTAATTCATTCGCACGAATGTATCCATTCTAGTTCATTCGTACGATCCATTCTAATTCATTCGTATGATCAATTCTAATTCATTCGCACGATCCATTCTAATTCATTCGTACGATCCATTCTAATTCATTCGCACGAATGTATCCATTCTAATTCCTTCGTACGATCCATTCTAATTCATTCGTATGATCCATTCTAATTCATTCGCACAAATGTATCCATTCTAATTCATTCGTACGATCCATTCTAATCTATTCGTACGATCCATTCTAATCCATTTATACGATCCATTCTAATTCATTCGTACGATCCGTTCTAATTCATTCGTACGATCCATTCTAATTCATTCGCATGAATGTATCCATTCTAATTCATTCGCTCGAATGTATCCATTCTAATTCATTCGTACGATCCATTCTAATTCATTCGCACTATCCATTCTAATTCATTCGCACGCTCCATTCTAATTCATTCGCACGATCTATTCTAATTCATTCGCACGAATGTAACCATTCTAATTCATTCGTACAATGCGTTCTAATCCATTCGTACGATCCATTCTAATTCATTCCTATGATCCATTCTAATTCATTCGTACGATCCATTCTAATTCGTACGATCCATTCTAATCCATTCGTATGATCCATTCTAATTCATTTGTACGATCCATTCTAATTCATTTGTAGAATGGATACATTCGTGCAAATGAATTAGAATGGATCATAGGAATGAATTAGAATGGATCGTACGAATGAATTAGAATGGTTCTTATTCATTCAAACGATCCATTCTAATTCATTTGCACAATTCATTCAAATTCATTCGCACGATCCATTCTAATTTATTCGTACGATCCATTCTAATTCATTCGTACGATCCATTGTATTTCATTCATACAATCCATTCAGATTCATTCACACAAATGTATCCATTCAAATTCATTCGTACGATCCATTCTAATTAATTCGCACGATCCATTCTAATTCAGTCGTATGAATGGATCCATTCTAATTCATTCGTATTCAAATTCATTCGTACGATGCAATCTAATTCATTGACACAAATGTATCTATTCTAGTTCATTCGTACAATGCGTTCTAATCCATTCGTACGATCCATTCTAATCTATTCGTATGATCCATTCTAATTCATTCGCTCGAATGTATCCATTCTAAATCATTCGTACGATCCATTCTAATCCATTCGTATGATCCATTCTAATTCATTCGCACGAATGTAACCATTCTAATTCATTCGTACGATCCATTCTAATTCATTCCTACAATCCATTCTAATTGATTCGCACGAATGTATCCATTCTAATTCATTTGCATGATCCATTATAATTCATTCCTATGATCCATTCTAATTCATTCGTACGATCCATTCTAATTCATTTGCTCGAATGTATCCATTCTAATTCATTCGTACGATCCATTCTAATTCGTTCGTATAATCCATTCTAATTCGTTCGTACGATCCATTCTAATTCGTTCGTACGATTCATTCTAATTCGTTCGTATGATCCATTCTAATGCATTCGTACGATCCATTCTAATTCATTCGTACGATCCATTCTAATTCATTCGTATGATCCATTCTAATTCGTTCGTACGATCCATTCTAATTCATTCGCACGATCCATTCTAATTCATTCGTATGATCCATTCTAATTCATTCCTATGATCTATTCTAACTCATTCGCTCGAATGTATCCATTCTAATTTATTCGTTCGATCTATTCAAATCCATTCGTACGATCCATTCTAATTCATTCCTATGATCCATTCTAATTCATTCCTACGATCCATTCTAATTCATTCGCTCGAATGTATCTATTCTAATTTATTCGTATGATCCATTCTAATTCATTCGTACGATCCATTCTAATCCATCGAGCGAATGAATTAGAATAGATCGTAGGAATGAATTAGAATGAATCATACGAATGAATTAGAATGGATCGTGCGAATGAATTGGAATGGATTGTACGAATGAATTAGAATGGATACATTCGTGCGAATGAATTAGAATGGATCGGACGAATGAATTAGAATGGATCGTACGATTTATTCTAATTCATTCGTACGATCCATTCTAATGCATTCGTATGATTCATTCTAATTCATTCGCACGATCCATTCTAATTCATTCGTACGATCCATTCTAATTCATTCGCACGATCCATTCTAATTCATTCGCACAATCCATTCTAATTCATTCATACGATCCATTCTAATTCATTCGTTCGATCCATTCTAAGTCGTTCGCACGATCCATTCTAATTCATTCGTACGATCTATTCTAATTCATTCGCATGATCCATTCTAATTCATTCGTACGATCCATTCTAATTCATTCTAATTTATTCGTACGATCCATTCTAATTCGTTCATACGATCCATTCTAATTCGTTCGTACGATCCATTCTAATTCATTTGTATGATCCATTTTAATTCATTCACATGATTCATTCTAATTGATTCATACAATGCGTTCTAATTCATTCGCTCGAATGTATCCATTCTAATTCATTCACACGAATGAATTAGAATGGATCGGACGAATAAATTAGAATGGATCGTACGATTCATTCTAATTCATTCGTACGATCCATTCTAATGCATTCGTATGATTCATTCTAATTCATTCGCACGATCCATTCTAATTTATTCGTACGATCCATTCTTATTCATTCATACGATCCATTCTAGTTCATTCGCACAATCCATTCTAATTCATTCGTACGATCTATTCTAATTCATTCGTATGATCCATTCTAACTCATTTTAGAATGGATCGTACGAATGAATTAGAATGGATCGTATGAACGAATTAGAATGGATCGTACGAATGAATTAGAATGGATACATTCGAGCGAATGAATTAGAATGGATCGTACGAATGAATTAGAATGGATACATTCGAGCGACTGAATTAGAATGGATCGTACGAATGAATTAGAATGGATCGTACGAATGGATCAGAATGGATCATACGAATGGATTAGAATGGATCGTACGAATGAATTAGAATGGATCATACAAATGAATTAGAAAGGTTACATTCGTGAGAATGAATTAGAATGGATCGTACGAATGAATTAGAATGGATCATGCGAATGAATTTGAATGGATCGTACAAATGAATTAGAATGGATCGAACGAATGAATTAGAATGGATACATTCGAGCGAATGAATTAGAATAGATCGTAGGAATGAATTAGAATGGATCATACGAATGAATTAGAATGGATCGTGCGAATGAATTAGAATGGATTGTACGAATGAATTAGAATGGATACATTCGTGCGAATGAATTAAAATAGATCGTACGAATGAATTAGAATGGATCATGCGAATGAATTAGAATAGTTCGTAGGAATGAATTCTAATTCATTCGTACGATCCATTCTAATCTATTCGTACGATCCATTCTAATTCATTCGCACGATCCATTCTAATCTAATTCATTCATACGATCCATTCTAATTCATTCCTACGATCCATTCTAATTCATTCACACGAATGTATCCATTCTAATAAAAATGGATCGTGTGAATAAATTAGAATGGATCGAACGAATGATCCATTCTAATTCATTCGTACGATCCATTCTAATTCATTCGCACGAATGGATCATGCGAATGAATACGAAATATATTCGTGCGAATGAATTAGAATGGATCGTACGAATGAATTAGAATGGATCATACAAATGACTTAGAAAGGTTACATTCGTGAGAATGAATTAGAATGGATATATTCGAGCGAATGAATTAGAATGGATACTTTTGTAGGAATAAATTAGAATGGATCGTACGAATGGATTAGAATGGATATATTCGTGCGAATGAATTAGAATGGTTACATTCGTGCGAATGAATTAGAATGGATCGTAGGAATGAATTAGAATGGATCGTACAAATGAATTAGAATGGATCATAGGAATGAATTAGAATGGATTAGAATGGATCGAACGAATAAATTAGAATGGATACATTCGAGCGAATGAATTAGAATAGATCGTAGGAATGAATTAGAATGGATCATACGAATGAATTAGAATGGATCGTGCGAATGAATTAGAATGGATTGTACGAATGAATTAGATCGATTCTAATTCATTCGTACGACTGAATTAGAATGGATTGTATGAATGAATTAGAATTGATCATACGAATGAATTAGAATGGATCGTACGAATGATCGTACGAATGAATTAGAATGGATCGTACGAATGAATTAGAATGGATCCACCGAATGAGTTAGAATGGATCATACGAATGAATTAGAATGGATCGTACGAATGAATTGGAATGGACTGTGCGAATGAATTAGAATGGATCGTATGAATGAATAAGAATGGATCGTACGAATGAATTAGAATGGATCGTACGAATAAATTAGAATGGATCGTGCGAATGAATTAGAATGGATCGTATGAATGAATTAGATTGGATCGTATGAATGAATTAGAATGGATCGAACGAATGAATAAGAATGGATCGTACGAATGAATTAGAATGGATTGTGCGAATGAATTAGAATGGATCGTATGAATAAATTAAAATGGATCATACGAATGAATTAGAATGGATCGTGCGAATGAATTAGAATGAATCATACGAATGCATTAGAATGGATTGTACGAATGAATTAGAATGAATCGTACGATCCATTCTAATTCATTCATCCGATCCATTCTAATTCATTCGCACGAATGTATCCATTCTAATTCATTCATACAATCCATTCTAATTCATTCGCACGATCCATTCTAATTCATTCGTATGATTCATTCTAATTCATTCCAACGATCTATTCTAATTCATTCGCTCGAATGTATCCATTCTAATTTATTCGTTCGATCCATTCTAATTCATTCGTACGATCCATTCAAATTCATTCGCACGATCCATTCTAATTCATTCGTACGATCTATTCTAATTCATTCGTACGATCCATTCAAATTCATTCGTACGAATGAATTAGAATGGATCATACAAATGAATTAGAAAGGTTACTGTGGGTGCAAATTTTGGTAAGAAATCTGCAAGCAGCGGGACCCACCGGCCCTGCCTGGTGGGCCCCCGAAGACAACAGCGGGACCCACCGGCCCTACCTGGTGGGCCCCCGAAGACAACAGCGGGACCCACCGGCCCTGCCTGGTGGGCCCCCGAAGACAACAGTGGGACCCACCGGCCCTGCCTGGTGGGCCCCCTAAAACGGCAGCGGAGCCCGCCAGCTTTACCTGGAGGATCCCCAGATACGACAGCAAAAAACCGCCATTTACCAGCAGAGACTCCTATAAATAGCAGAGCCTTCGAATGTAAAAGGATCCGAAATTTCTGATATCTATTCTGAGATCAGATTCTAAGAACCCAGAGCTCTGGAATCTCTCAGCTTTCTATCCCCTCATCTCTCCTTGGTCTTCTCTCTGTCTTTGAAGAGATCAAAGAGGCTTCAGTAACACTCGGCCTATCGAGGTTACTTCGAGACAAAGTGTTAGTGAATTCGGGTTGCTCCCTATAGCACGGAGACATAGGCTTCGGTTGAACTCCGAGATCACTTCTCGTGTCAACACTCTCTCTGATTGCATCTCTCTGTTTACATATCAAACACTGCAACTCCAATCGACATATCGAACAACGATCTCTTCAACTTCAACTTCGATTGACTGGTGAGGCGAAGTCTTCGGGTCGGCACGAAGATTTTCCCCCACAGTTACATTCGTGAGAATGAATTAGAATGGATCGTACGAATGAATTAGAATGGATCGTACGAACGAATTAGAATGGATCGTACGAATGAATTAGAATGGATCATATGAATGAATTAGAATGGTTACATTCATGCGAATGAATTAGAATGGATCGTACGAATGGATTAGAATGGATCGTACGAATGGATTAGAACGCATTGTACGAATGAATTAGAATAGATCCATTCTAATTCATTTGTACGATCCATTCTAATTCATTCGTACAATGCGTTCTAATTCATTCGCTCGAATGTATCCATTCTAATTCATTCGCACAAATGAATTAGAATGGATCGGACGAATAAATTAGAATGGATCGTACGATTCATTCTAATTCATTCGTACGATCTACTCTAATGCATTCGTACGATTCATTCTAATTCATTCGCACGATCCATTCTAATTCATTCGTACGATCCATTCTTATTCATTCATACGATCCATTCTAATTCATTCGCACAATCCATTCTAATTCATTCGTACAATCCATTCTAATTCATTCGTATGATCCATTCTAACTTATTTTAGAATGGATCGTACGATTGAAATAGAATGGATCGTATGAACGAATTAGAATGGATTGTACGAATGAATTAGAATGGATACATTCGAGCGAATGAATTAGAATGGATCGTACGAATGGATTAGAATGGATCGTACGAATGAATTAGAATGGATCATACAAATGAATTAAAAAGGTTACATTCGTGAGAATGAATTCGAATGGATCGTACGAATGAATTAGAATGGATCATGCGAATGAATTTGAATGGATCGTATGAATGAATTAGAATGGATCGAACGAATGAATTAGAATGGATACATTCGAGCGAATGAATTAGAATAGATCGTAGGAATGAATTAGAATGGATCATACGAATGAATTAGAATAGATCATGCGAATGAATTAGAATAGATTGTACGAATGAATTAGAATGGATACATTCGTGCGAATGAATTAAAATGGATCGTACGAATGAATTAGAATGGATCGTGCGAATGAATTAGAATAGTTCGTAGGAATGAATTAGAATGGATCATACAAATGAATTAGAATGGATCGTACGAACGAATTAGAATGGATCGTACGAACGAATTAGAATGGATCATGCGAATGAATTAGAATGGATCGTACGAATGAATTATAATGGATACATTCGTACGAATGAATTACAATGGATCGTACGAATGAATTAGACTGGATCGTACGAATAAATTAGAATGGATACATTCATACGAATGAATTAGAATGGATCGTACGAATGAATTAGAGTGGATCGTGCGAATGAATTAGAATGGATCGTACGAATAAATTAGAATGGATCGTACGAATGAATTAGAATGGATCGTGCGAATGAAATAGAATGGATCGTGCGAATGAAATAGAATGGATCGTGCGAACGAATTAGAATGGATCGTGCGAACGAATTAGAATGGATCGTACGAACGAATTAGAATGGATCGTACGAACGAATTAGAATGGATCGTACGAATGAATTAGAATGGATACATTCGAGCGAATGAATTAGAATGGATCGTACGAATGAATTAGAATGAATCAAAGGAATGAATTAGATTGGATTATGCGAATGAATTAGAATGGATCGTACGAATGAATTAGAATGGATTGTACGAATAAATTAGAATGGATCGTACGAATGAATTAGAATGGATCATGCGAATGAATTAGAATAGATCGTATGAATGAATTAGAATGGATTGTACGAATGAATTAGAATGGATCGTGCGAATGAATTAGAATGGATCGTACGAATGAATTAGAATGGATACATTTGTGCGAATGAATTAGAATGGATCGTACGAATGAATTAGAATGGATTCTACGAATGAATTAGAATGGATACATTTGTACGAATTAATTAGAATGGATCGTGCGAATGAATTAGAATGGATCGTACGAATGAATTAGAATGGATCGTACGAATGGATTAGAATATATCATACGAATGGATTAGAATGGATCATACGAATGGATTAGAACGAATCCATTCTAATTCATTCGTACGATCCATTCTAATTCATTCGCTCGAATGTATCTATTCTAATTCATTCGTACAATCCATTCTAATTCATTCGCACGATCCCTTCTAATTCATTCGTATGATCCATTCTAATTCATACCTACGATCTATTCTAATTCATTCGCTCGAATGTATCCATTCTAATTCATTCGTTCGATCCACTCTAATTCATTCGTACGATCCATTCTAATTCATTCGTACGATCCATTCTAATTCATTCGTACAAATGTATCTATTCTAATTCATTCGTACAATGCGTTCTAATCCATTCGTACGATCCATTCTAATCCATTCGTACGATCCATTCTAATTCATTCGCACGAATGTAACCATTCAAATTCATTCATATGATTCATTCTAATTCATTCGTACGATCCATTCTAATTCGTTCGTACGATCCATTCTAATTCATTCGTACGATCCATTCTAATTCATTCTCACGAATGTAACCTTTCTAATT
Organism: Chamaelirium japonicum; assembly: GCA_947650365.1. NCBI lineage: Eukaryota > Viridiplantae > Streptophyta > Magnoliopsida > Liliales > Melanthiaceae > Chamaelirium > Chamaelirium japonicum. The sequence goes on along the minus strand of OX393552.1, from coordinate 47,664,562 downwards.
CATTTGTATGATCCATTCTAATTCATTCGTACGAATGAATTTGAATGGATGGTACAAATGTATTAGAATAGATCGTGCGAATGAATTAGAATAGATCGTGCGAATGAATTTGAATGGATCGTACGAATGAATTAGAATGGATCGAACGAAGGAATTAGAATGGATACATTCGAGCGAATGAATTAGAATAGATCATAGGAATGAATTAGAATGGATCATACGAATGAATTAGAATGGATCATGCGAATGAATTAGAATGGATTGTACGAATGAATTAGAATGGATACATTCGTGCGAATGAATTAGAATGGATCGAACGAATGAATTAAAATGGATCGGACGATTCATTCTAATTCATTCGTACGATCCATTCTAATGCATTCGTATGATTCATTCTAATTCATTCGCATGATCCATTCTAATTCATTCGTATGATCCATTCTAATTTATTCATACGATCCATTCTAATTCATTCGCACAATCCATTCTAATTCATTCGTACGATCCATTCTAATTCATTCGTTCGATCCATTCTAATTCATTCATACGATCCATTCTAATTCTTTCGTACGATCCACACTAATTCATTCGCACGATCCATTCTAATTTATTTGTACGATCCATTCTAATTCATTCGTACGATCCATTCTTATTCATTCATACGATCCATTCTAATTCATTCGCACAATCCATTCTAATTCATTCGTACGATCCATTCTAATTCATTCGTATGATCCATTCTAACTCATTCGGTGGATCCATTCTAATTCATTCGTACGATCCATTCTAATTCATTCGTACGATCATTCGTACGATCCATTCTAATTCATTCGTATGATCAATTCTAATTCATTCGGTGGATCCATTCTAATTCAGTCGGTGGATCCATTCTAATTCATTCGTACGAAAAAATTAGAATGGATACATTCATGCAAATGAATTAGAATGGCTTGTACGAATGAATTTGAATGGATCATAGGATTGAATTAGAATGGATCGTGCAAATGAATTAGAATGGATACATTCGTGGAATGAATTAGAATGGATCGTACAAAAGAATTAGAATGGATCGTACGAACGAATTAGAATGGATCGTGCGAATGAAATAGAATGGATCGTGCGAATGAATTACAATGAATCATACGAATGCATAAGAATGGATCGTACGAATGAATTAGAATAGCTCATACGAATGAGATTGAATGAATCGTACGAATAAATTAGAATGGTTACATTCGTGCGAATGAATTAGAATGGATCGTCCGAATGAATTAGTATGGATCATGCGAATGAATATGAATGGGTCATATGAATGAATTTGAATGGATCGTACGAATGAATTAGAATGGACACATTTGTGCGAATGAGTTAGAATGGATCATACGAATGAATTAAAATGAATCATACGAATGAATTAGAATGGATCATACGAATGAATTAGAATGGATCATGCAAATGAATTAGAATGGATCGTATGAATGAATAAGAATGGATCGCACGAATGAATTAGAATGGATCATGCGAATGAATTAGAATGAATCGTATGAATGCATTAGAATGGATTGTACGAATGAATTAGTATGAATCGTATGAACAATTTAGAATGGATCGTACGAACGAATTAGAATGGATCGTATGAACGAATTAGAATGGATCTTACGAATGAATTAGAATGGATACATTCGAGCGAATGAATTAGAATAGATCGTACGAATGAATTAGAATGGATCATAGGAATGAATTAGAATGGATCGTGCAAATGAATTAGAATGGATACATTCATGCGAATGAATTTGAATGGATCATAGGAATGAATTAGAATGGATCGTACTAATAAATTAGAATGGATCATGCGAATGAATAAGAATGGATCGTACGAATGAATTAGAATGGATCCACCGAATGAGTTAGAATGGATCATACGAATGAATTAGAATGGATCATACGAATGAATTAGAATGGATCGTACGAATGAATTAGAATGGATCGTATGAATGAATAAGAATGGATCGTACGAATGAATTAGAATGGATCGTGCGAATGAATTAGAATGAATCGTACGAATGCATTAGAATGGATCGTACGAATGAATTCGAATGGATCGTGCGAATGAATTAGAATGGATCGTACGAATGAATTTGAATGGATTGTACGAATGAATTAGAATGGATCGTACGAATGAATTAGAATGAATTCATTCGTACGATCAATCCTAATTCATTCGTATGATCCATTCTAATTCGTTCGTACGATCCATTCTAATTCATTCGCACGATCCATTCTAATTCATTCGCATGAATGTATCCATTCTAATTCATTTGCACGATCCATTCTAATTCAATCCTATGATCCTTCAAATTCATTCGTACAATCCATTCTAATTCATTTGCATGAATGTATCCATTCTAATTTATTCGTAAGAATGAAATAGAATGAATTAGAATGGATCGTACGAATGGATTAGAATGGATCGTACGAATGAATTAGAATGGATCGTACGAATGAATTAGAATGGATCATAGGATAGAATTAGAATGGATCGTGCAAATGAATTAGAATGGATACATTCGTGCAAATGAATTAGAATGGATCGTGCGAATGAATTAGAATGGATCGTACGAACGAATTAGAATGGATCATACGAATGAATTAGAATGGATCGTACGAATGAATTCATTCTAATTCATTCGTATGATCCATTCTAATTCGTTCATATGATCCATTCTAATTCATTCGTACGATCCATTCTAATTCTTTCATATGATCCATTCTAATGCATTCGCACAAATGTATCCATTCTAATTCATTCGTACGATCCATTCTAATTCATTCAAACGATCCATTCTAACTCATTTGCACAATCCATTCTAATTCATTCGTACGATCCATTCTAATTCATTCGTATGATCCATTCTAACCCATTCGGATCCATTCGTACGATCCATTCTAATCCATTCTAACCCATTCGGATCCATTCGTCCAATCCATTCTAATCCATTCATACGATCCATTCTAATCCATTCGTACGATCCATTCTAATTCATTCTCACAAATGTAACCTTTCTAATTCATTTGTACGATCCATTCTAATTCATTCGTACGATACATTCTAATCCATTCGTACGATCCATTCTAATCCATTCGTACGATCCATTCTAATTCATTCGCACGAATGTAACCATTCTAATTCATTCGTACGATCCATTCTAATTCATTCCTACGATCCATTCTAATTCATTCGGTGAATGGATTAGAATGGATTGTATGAATGAATTAGAATAGATACATTTGTGCGAATGAATTAGAATAGATCATACGAATGAATTAGAATGGATCGTACGAATAAATTAGAATGGATCGTGCGAATGAATTAGAATGGATTCATTCCTACAAATGAATTAGAATGGATCGTGCGAATGAATTAGAATGGATCGTACGAATGAATTAGAATGGATCGTGCGAATAAATTAGAATGGATCGTACGAATGAATTAGAATGGATTGTACGAATGAATTAGAATAGATCGTACGTGCGAATGAATTAGAATGGATCGTATGAATGAATTACAATGGATCGTACGAATGAATTAGAATAGATCGTACGAATGTATCCATTCTAATTCATTCGTACGATCCATTCTAATTCGTTCATATGATCCATTCTAATTCATACGTACGATCCATTCTAATTCTTTCATATGATCCATTCTAATGCATTCGCACAAATGTATCCATTCTAATTCATTCGTACGATCCATTCTAATTCGTTCATACGATCCATTCTAACTCATTCGCAGAATCCATTCTAATTCATTCGTTCGATCCATTCTAATTCATTCGTATGATCCATTCTAACCCATTCGGATCCATTCGTACGATCCATTCTAATTCATTCGTATGATCCATTCGTACGATCCATTCTAATTCATTCGTACAATGCGTTCTAATCCATTCGTACGATCCATTCTAATTCATTCGTATGATCTATTCTAATTCATTCGGACGAATGTATCCATTCTAATTCATATGCACGATCCATTCTAATTCATTCCTATGATCCAATCTAATTCATTCGTACGATCCATTCTAATTCATTCGCTTGAATGTATGCATTCTAATTCGTTCGTACGATACATTCTAATTCATTCGTACGATCCATTCTAATTCGTTCGTACGATCCATTCTAATGCATTCGTACGATTTATTCTAATTCATTCGCACGATCCATTGTAATTCATTCGTATGATCCATTCTAATTCATTCCTACGATCTATTCTGTTTCATTCGCTCGAATGTAACCTTTCTAATTAGAATAGATCGTGCGAATGAATTAGAATTAGATCATACGAATGAATTGGAATGCATTCAAATTCATTCGTACGATGCAATCTAATTCATTCGCACGAATGTATCTATTCTAATTAGAATTAGATCGTACAAATGAATTATAATGGATCGTGCGAATGAATTAGAATGGATCGTACGAATGAATTAGAATGGATCGCACGATCCTTTCTAATTCATTTGTACGATCTATTCTAATTCATTCGTACGATCCATTCTAATTCATTCGTATGATCCATTCTAATTCATTCCTATAATCTATTCTAATTCATTCGCTCGAATGTATCCATTCTAATTCATTTGTACGATCCATTCTTATTCATTCGTACGATCCATTCAAATTCATTCGCATGATCCATTCTAATTCATTCGTACGATCGATTCTAATTCATTCTCACTAATGTAACCTTTCTAATTCATTTGTATGATCTATTCTAATTCATTCGTACGATCCATTCTAATCCATTCGTACGATCCATTCTAATCCATTCGTACGATCCATTCTAATTCATTCGTACGATCCATTCTAATTTATTCGCACGCATGTATCCATTCTGATCCATTCTAATTCATTCGCTCGAATGTATCCATTCTAATTCATTCGTATGATCCATTCTAATTAATTCGTCCGATCCATTCTAATTCATTTGTGCGTTTCATTTTAATTCATTCGCACGATCCATTCTAATTCATTCGAACGATCCATTCTAATCCATTCGTACGATCCATTCTAATCCGTTCGTACGATCAATTCTAATCCATTCGTACGATCCATTATAATTCATTCGTACGATCCATTCTAATTTATTTGCTTGAATGTATCCATTCTAATTTATTCGTACGATCCAGTCTAATTCATTTGTACGATCCATTCTAATTCATTCGTACGATCCATTCTAATTCATTTGTATGATCCGTTCCAATGCATTCGCACGATCCATTCAAATTCATTCGCACGATCCATTCTAATTCATTTGCACAATCCATTCTAATTCATTCGTACGATACATTCTAATTCATTCGTACGATCCATTCTAATTCATTCGCACGATCCATTCTAATTCATTCATACGAATGTATCAATTCTAATTCATTTGTACGATCTATTCTAATTCATTCGTACGATCAATTCTAATTCATTTGTATGATCCATTCTAATTCATTCGCACGAATGTATCCATTCTAATTCGTTCATACGATCCATTCTAATTCGTTCGTACGATCCATTCTAATTCGTTCGTACGATCCATTCTAATTCATTCGTATGATCCATTCTAATTCATTCCTATGATCTATTCTAATTCATTCATATGATCCATTCTAATTCATTCCTACGATCTATTCTAATTCATTCGCTCGAATGTATCCATTCTAATTCATTTGTTCGATCCATTCTAATTCATTTGTACGATCCATTCTAATTCATTCGCTCGAATGTATCCATTCTAATTCATTCGTACGATCCATTCTAATTCACTCGCACGAATGTAACCATTCTAATTCATTTGCACGATCCATTCTAATTCATTCGTACGATCCATTCTAATTCATTCTCACAAATGTAACCTTTCTAATTCATTTGTACGATCCATTCTAATTCATTCATATAATACATTCTAATTCATTCGTACGATCCATTCTAATTCATTTGCACAATCCATTCTAATTCATTCGCATGAATGTATCCATTCTAATTCATTCGTACGATCCATTCTAATTCATTTGCATGATCCATTCGTACAATCCATTCTAATACATTAGTACGATCCATTCTAATTCATTCGCACGAATGTATCCATTCTAATTCATTCGTACAATCCATTCTAATTCATTCGCACGATCCATTCTAATTCATTCGTATGATCCATTCTAATTCATTCGTACGATCCATTCTAATTCGTTCGTACGATCCATTCTAATTCATTCATACGATCCATTCTAATTCATTCGCATAATCCATTCTAATTCATTCGTACGATCCATTCTAATTCATTCGTATGATCCATTCTAACTCATTCAGATCCATTTGTACGATCCATTCTAATTCATTAGTATGATCCATTCGTATGATCCATTCTAATTTATTCGTACCATGCGTTCTAATCCATTCGTACGATCCATTCTAATTCATTCGTATGATCTATTCTAATTCATTCGCACGAATGTATCCATTCTAATTCATTTGCACGATCCATTCTAATTCATTCCTATGATCCATTCTAATTCATTCGTACGATCCATTCTAATTCATTCGCTCGAATGTATCCATTCTAATTCATTCGTACGATCCATTCTAATTCGTTCGTACGATCCATTCTAATTCGTTCGTACGATTCATTCTAATTCATTCGTACGATCCATTCTAATGCATTCATACGATCCATTCTAATTCATTCATACGATCCATTCTAATTCATTCGTACGATCCATTCTAATTCATTCGTACGATCCATTCTAATTCATTTGCACGATCCATTCTAATTCATTTGTACGATCTAATTCTAATTTGAATAGATACATTTGTGCGAATGAATTAGATTGCATCGTACGAATGAATTTGAATGCATTCCAATTCATTCGTATGATCTAATTCTAATTCATTCGCACGATCCATTCTAATTAGAAAGGTTACATTCGGGCGAATGAAACAGAATAGATCGTAGGAATGAATTAGAATGGATCATACGAATGAATTAGAATGGATCATGTGAATGAATTAGAATGAATCGTACGAATGCATTAGAATGGATTGTACGAACGAATTAGAATGGATCGTACGAACGAATTAGAATGGATACATTCAAGCGAATGAATTAGAATAGATCGTACGAATGAATTAGAATGGATCATAGGAATGAATTAGAATGGATCGTGCAAATGAATTAGAATGGATACATTCGTGCGAATGAATTAGAATAGATCATACGAATGAATTAGAATGGATCGTACGAATGGATTAGAACGCATTGTACGAATGAATTTGAATGGATCGTACGAATGGATTATACGAATGAATTAGAATGGAACGTACGAATGGATCCGAATGAGTTAGAATGGATCATATGAATGAATTAGAATGGATCGTATGAATGAATTAGAATGGATTGTGCGAATGAGTTAGAATGGATCGTATGAACGAATTAGAATGGATCATACGGATGAATTAGAATGGATACATTTGTGCGAATGCATTAGAATGGATCATATGAAAGAATTAGAATGGATCGTACGAATGAATTAGAATGTATCATATGAACGAATTAGAATGGATCATACGATCTATTCTAATTCATTTGTACGATCCATTCTAATTCATTCATACGATCCATTCTAATTCATTCGCACGTACGATCCATTCTAATTCATTCGTACGATCCATTCTAATTCATTCGTACGATCCATTCTAATTTATTCACACGATCCATTCTAATTCATACGTACGATCCATTCTAATTCATTCGCACGATCCATTCTAATTCATTTGTACGAATGAATCCATTCTAATTCATTCGCATGATCCATTCTAATTTATTCGTACGATCCATTCTAATTCATTCGTATGATCCATTCTAATTCATTCGTACAAATGTATCTATTCCAATTCATTCGTACAATCCATTCTAATCCATTCACCGAATGAATTAGAATGGATCGTAGGAATGAATTAGAATGGATCGTACGAATGAATTAGAATGGTTACATTCATGCGAATGAATTAGAATGGATCGTACGAATGGATTAGAATGGATCGTACGAATGGATTAGAATGGATCGTACGAATGAATTAGAATGGATCGTACAAATGAATTAGAAAGGTTACATTTGTGAGAATGAATTAGAATGGATCGTACGAATAAATTAGAATGGATCGTACGAATGAATTAGAATGAATTCATTTGTACGATCCATTCTAATTCATTCGTATGATCCATTCTAATTCGTTTGTACGATCCATTCTAATTCATTCGCACGATCCATTCTAATTCATTCGCACGAATGTATCCATTCTAATTCATTTGCATGATCCATTCTAATTCAATCCAATGATCCATTCTAATTCATTCGTACGATCCATTCTAATTCATTCGTACGATCCATTCTAATCCATTCGTACGATCCATTCTAATTCATTCTAATTCATTCGTACGAATAAATTAGAATGGATATATTCATGCAAATGAATTAGAATGGATTGTATGAATGAATTTTAATAGATCATAGGATTGAATTACAATGGATCGTGCAAATGAATTAGAATGGATACATTCGTGCGAATGAATTAGAATGGATCGTGCGAATGAATTAGAATGGATCGTACGAGCGAATTAGAATGGATCATACGAATGAATTAGAATGGATCGTACGAATGAATTCATTCTAATTCATTCGTACGATCCATTCTAATTCATTTGTACGATCCATTCTAATTCATTCGTATGATCCATTCTAATTCATTCGCATGATCCATTCTAATTCATTCGTACGATCCATTCTAATGCATTCGTACGATTCATTCTAATTCATTCGCACGATCCATTCTAATTCATTCATACGATCCATTTTTATTCATTCATACGATCCATTCTAATTCATTCGTACGATCCATTCTAATTCATTCGTATGATCCATTCTAATTCATTCGTACGATCCATTCTAACTCATTCGGTGGATCCATTCTAATTCATTCGTACGATCCATTCTTATTCATTCGCATGATCCATTCTAATTTATTCGTACGATCCATTCTAATTCATTCCTATGATCCATTCTAATTCATTCGCATGAATGTATCCATTCTAATTCATTTGCACGATCCATTCTAATTCATTCCTATGATCCATTCTAATTCATTCGTACGATCTATTCTAATTCATTCGCTCGAATGTATCCATTCTAATTCATTCGTAAGATCCATTCTAATTCGTTCGTATGATCCATTCTAATTCGTTCGTACGATCCATTCTAATTCGTTCGTACGATTCTTTCTAATTCATTCGTACGATCCATTCTAATGCATTCGTACGATTCATTCTAATTCATTCGCACGATCCATTCTAATTCATTCGTACGATCCATTCTTATTTATACATACGATCCATTCTAATTCATTCGCACGATCCATTCTAATTCATTCGTATGATCCATTTTAATTCATTCGTATGATCCATTCTCACTCATTCGCACAAATGTATCCATTCTAATTCATTCGTACGATCCATTCAAATTCATTCGTACGATCCATTCATATTCATTTGCATGATCCATACTAATTCATTCGTACGATCCATTCTAATTCATTCGCACGAATGTAACCATTCTAATTTATTCGTACGATTCATTCAAATTCATTCGTAGGAGCTATTCTAATTCATTCGTACGATCCATTCTAATGCATTCGTATGATTCATTGTAATTCATTCGCATGATCCATTCTATTTCATTCGCATGATCCATTCTAATTCGTTCATACGATCCATTCTAATTCATTTGCACGATCCATTCTAATTCATTCGCACGAATGTATCCATTCTAATTCATTTGCACGATCCATTCTAATTCAATCCTATGATCCATTCAAATTCACTCGTACAATCCATTCTAATTTATTTGCATGAATGTATCCATTCTAATTTATTCGTACGAATGAATTAGAATGGATCCACCGACTGAATTAGAATGGATCCACCGAATGAATTAGAATTGATCATACGAATGAATTAGAATGGATCGTACGAATGAATTAGAATGGATCCACCGAATGAGTTAGAATGGATCATACGAATGAATTAGAATGGATCGTACGAATGAATTAGAATGGTTTGTGCGAATGAATTAGAACGGATCGTATGAATGAATAAGAATGGATCGTATGAATGAATTAGAAAGGATCGTACGAATAAATTAGAATGGATCGTGCGAATGAATTAGAATGGATCGTACGAATGAATTAGAATGGATCGTATGAATGATGAATGGATCGAACGAATGAATTAGAATGGATCGTACGAATGAATTAGAATGGATTGTGCGAATGAATTAGAATGGATCGTATGAATAAATTAGAATGGATCATACGAATGAATTAGAATGGATCGTGCGAATGAATTAGAATGAATCATACGAATGCATTAGAATGGATCGTACGAATGAATTAGAATGAATCGTCCGATCCAATCTAATTCATTCGTCCGATCCATTCTAATTCATTCGCACGAATGTATCCATTCTAATTCATTCGTACAATCCATTCTAATTCATTTGCACGATCCATTCTAATTCATTCGTATGATTCATTCTAATTCATTCCTACGATCTATTCTAATTAATTCGCTCGAATGTATCCATTCTAATTCCTTCGTTCGATCCATTCTAATTCATTCGTACGATCCATTCAAATTCATTCGCACAATCCATTCTAATTCATTCGTACGATCTATTCTAATTCATTCGTACGATCCATTCAAATTCATTCGTACGAATGAATTAGAATGGATCATACAAATGAATTAGAAAGGTTACATTCGTGAGAATGAATTAGAATGGATCGTACGAATGAATTAGAATGGATCGTACGAACGAATTAGAATGGATCGTACGAATGAATTAGAATGGATCGTAGGAATGGATTAGACTGGATCGTACGAATGGATTAGAACGCATTGTACGAATGAATTAGAATAGATACGCATTGTACGAATGAATTAGAATCGATACGCATTGTACGAATGAATTAGAATGGATCGTACGAATGAATTAGCATGGATTCGTTCTAATCCATTCGTACGAACCATTCTAATCCATTCGTACGATCCATTCTAATCCATTCGTACGATCCATTCTAATTCATTCGTACGATCCATTCTAATTCATTCGCACGATCCATTCTAATTTATTCGTACAAATGTATCGATTCTAATTCATTCGTACAATCCATTCTAATTTATTTGTACGATCCATTCTAATTCATTCGAACAAATGTATCCATTGTAATTCATTCGTACGATCCATTCTAATTCATTCGCACGATCCATTCTAATTCATTCATACGATCCATTTTAATTCATTCGTACGATCTATTCTAATTCATTCGCATGATCCATTCTAATTCATTCGTACGATCCATTCTAATTCATTCGTACAATCCATTCTAATTCATTCGTACGATCCATTCTAATTCATTCGCACAATCCAATCTAATTTATTCCTTTGATCCATTCTAATTCATTCGTACGATCCATTCTAATTCATTCGCTCGAATGTATCCATTCTAATTCATTCGTACGATCTATTCTAATTCGTTCATACAATCCATTCTAATTCGTTCGTACGATCCATTCTAATTCGTTCGTACGATCCATTCTAATTCGTTCGCACGATCCATTCTAATTCATTCGCACGATCCATTCTATTTCATTTGCACGATCCATTCTATTTCATTCGCACGATCCATTCTAATTCATTCGTATGATCCATTCTAATAAATTCGTACGATCCATTCTAATTCATTCGCACGATCCATTCTAATTCATTCGTACGATCCATTCTAATTCATTCGTATGAATGTATCCATTCTAATTTATTCGTACGATCCAGTCTAATTCATTCGTACGATCCATTCTAATTCATTCATCCGATCCATTAGAATGGATCGTACGAATGCATTAGAATGAATCGTCCGATCCATTCTAATTCATTCATCCGATCCATTCTAATTCATTCGCACGAATGTATCCATTCTAATTCATTCGTACAATCCATTCTAATTCATTTGCACGATCCATTCTAATTCATTCGTATGATTCATTCTAATTCATTCCTACGATCTATTCTAATTCATTCGCTCGAATGTATCCATTCCAATTCCTTCGTTCGATCCATTCTAATTCATTCGTACGATCCATTCAAATTCATTCGCACGATCCATTCTAATTCATTCGTACGATCTATTCTAATTCATTCATACGATCCATTCAAATTCATTCGTACAAATGAATTAGAATGGATCATACAAATGAATTAGAAAGGTTACATTCGTGAGAATGAATTAGAATGGATCGTACGAATGAATTAGAATGGATCGTACGAACGAATTAGAATGGATCGTACGAATGAATTAGAATGGATCGTACGAATGGATTAGAATGGATCGTACGAATGGATTAGAACGTATTGTACGAATGAATTAGAATAGATACATTTGTACGAATGAATTAGAATGGATCGTACGAATGAATTAGAATGGATCGAACGAATGAATTAGAATGGATACATTCGAGCGAATGAATTAGAATAGATCGTAGGAATGAATTAGAATGGATCATACGAATGATTTAGAATGGATCGTGCGAATGAATTAGAATGAATTGTACGAATGAATTAGAATGGATACATTCGAGCGAATGAATTAGAATGGATCGTACGAATGAATTAGAATGGATTCGTTCTAATCCATTCGTACGAACCATTCTAATCCATTCGTACGATCCATTCTAATCCATTCGTACGATCCATTCTAATTCATTCGTACGATCCATTCTAATTCATTCGGACGATCCATTCTAATTCATTCGAACAAATGTATCCATTGTAATTCATTCGTACGATCCATTCTAATTCATTCGCACGATCCATTCTAATTCATTCATACGATCCATTCTAATTCATTCGTACGATCTATTCTAATTCATTCGCATGATCCATTCTAATTCATTCGTACGATCCTTTCTAATTCATTCGAACAATCCATTCTAATTCATTCATACGATCCATTCTAATTCATTCGCACAATCCAATCTAATTCATTCCTTTGATCCATTCTAATTCATTCGTACGATCCATTCTAATTCATTCGCTCGAATGTATCCATTCTAATTCATTCGTACGATCTATTCTAATTCGTTCATACAATCCATTCTAATTCGTTCGTACGATCCATTCTAATTCGTTAGTACGATCCATTCTAATTCGTTCGCATGATCTATTCTAATTCATTCGCACGATCCATTCTATTTCATTTGCACGATCCATTCTATTTCATTCGCACGATCCATTCTAATTCATTCGTACGATCCTTTCTAATAAATTCGTACGATCCATTCTAATTCATTCGCACGATCCATTCTAATTCATTCGTACAATCCATTCTAATTCGTTCGTATGAATGTATCCATTCTAATTTATTCGTACGATCCAGTCTAATTCATTCGTACGATCCATTCTAATTCATTCGCACAAATGTATCCATTCTAATTCATTCGTACGATCCATTCTAATTCATTCCTATGATCCATTCTAATTCGTTCGTACGATCCATTCTAATTCGTTCGTATGATCCATTCTAATTCATTCGTATAATCCATTCTAATTCATTCCTACGAACTATTCTAATTCATTCGCACGATCCATTCTAATTCATTTGTACGATCCATTTTAATTCATTCGCACGAATGTATCCATTCTAATTCATTCGTACAATCCATTCTAATTCATTCGCACGATCCATTCTAATTCATTTGTATGATCCATTCTAATTCATTCCTACGATCTATTCTAATTCATTACCTCGAATGTATCCATTCTAATTCATTCGTTCGATCCATTCTAATTCATTCGTACGATCCATTCAAATTCATTCGCATGATCCATTATAATTCTTTCGTACGATCCATTCTGATTCATTCTCATGAATGTAACCTTTCTAATTCATTTGTATGATCCATTCTAAATCATTCGTACGATTCATTCTAATCCATTCATACGATCCATTCTAATCCATTCGTACGATCCATTCTAATCCATTCGTACGATCCATTGTAATTCATTCGCTCGAATGCATCCATTCTAATTCATTCGTACGATCCATTCTAATTCGTTCATACGATCAATTCTAATTCATTCGTACGATCCATTCTAAAATGAGTTAGAATGGATCATACGAATGAATTAGAATGGATCGTACGAATGAATTAGAATTGATTGTGCGAATGAATTAGAATGGATCGTATGAATGAATAAGAATGGATCGTACGAATGAATTACAATGGATCGTGCGAATGAATTAGAATGAATCGTACGAATGCATTAGAATGGATCGTACGAATGAATTAGAATGAATCGTACGATCCATTCTAATTTATTCGTCCGATCCATTCTAATTCATTCGTGCGAATGAATTAGAATGGATACATTCGAGCGAATGAATTAGAACGCATTGTACGAATGAATTAGAATGGATCGTACAAATGAATTAGAATGGATCTATTCTAATTCATTCGTACAATGCGTTCTAATCTATTCGTACGATCCATTCTAATCCATTCGCACGATCCATTCTAATTCATTCGCACGAATGTAACCATTCTAATTCATTCATATGATCCATTCTAATTCATTCGTACGATCCATTCTAATTCTTTCGTACGATCCATTCTAATTCATTCGTACGATCCATTCTAATTCATTCTCACGAATGTAACCTTTCTAATTCATTTGTATGATCCATTCTAATTCATTCGTACGAATGAATTTGAATGAATCGTACGAATGAATTAGAATAGATCGTACAAATGAATTAGAATGGATTGTGCGAATGAATTTGAATGGATCATACGAATGAATTAGAATGGATCGAACGAATGAATTAGAATGGATACATTCGAGCGAATGAATTAGAATAGATCGTTGGAATGAATTAGAATGAATCATACGAATGAATTAGAATGGATCGTGCGAATGAATTAGAATGGATTGTACGAATGAATTAGAATGGATACATTCGTGCGAATGAATTTGAATGGATCGGACGAATGAATTAGAATGGATCGTACGATTCATTCTAATTCATTCGTACGATCCATTCTAATGTATTCGTATGATTCATTCTAATTCATTCGCATGATCCATTCTAATTCATTCGTACGATCCATTCTAATTCATTCGTGCGAATGAATTAGAATGGATCGTACAAATGAATTAGAATGGATCGTACGATACCTTCTAATTCATTCGTACGATCCATTCTAATGCATTCGTACGATTCATTCTAATTCATTCGCACGGTCCATTCTAATTCATTCGTACGATCCATTCTTATTCATTCATACGATCCATTCTAATTCATTCGCACAATCCATTCTAATTCATTCGTACGATCCATTCTAATTCATTCGTACGAATGAATTAGAATGGATACATTCGTGCAAATGAATTAGAATGGATTGTATGAATGAATTAGAATGGATCGTACGAATGAATTAGAATGGATCATTGGAATGAATTAGAATAGATCGTGCAAATGAATTAGAATGGATACATTCGTGCGAATGAATAAGAATGGAGCGTACGAATGAACTAGAATGGATACATTCGTGCGAATGAATTAGAATGGATCATATGAAGCTGTACAATGAATTAGATTGCATCGTACGAATGAATTTGAATGGATCGTGCAAATGAATCGCACAAATGTATCCATTCCAATTCATTTGTACGATCCATTCTAATTCATTCGCACTATCCATTCTAATTCATTTGTACGATCCATTCTAATTCATTCGTACGATCTATTCTAATTCATTCGTACAAATGTATCGTAGGAATGAATTAGAATGGATCGTACGAATGAATTAGAATGGATCGTACGAATGGATTAGAATGGATCGTATGAATGGATTAGAATGGATCGTACGAATGAATTAGAATGGATCGTACGAATGAATTAGAAAGGTTACATTCGTGCGAATGAATTAGAATGGATCGTACGAATGCATTAGAATGAAATAGAATGGATTAGAATGGATCGTACGAATGTATCCATTCTAATCCATTCCTACGAATGAATTAGAATGGATCGTACGAATGGATTAGAATGTATCCATTCGTGCGAATGAATTAGAATGGATCGTACGAATGAATTAGAATGGATCGTACGAATGAATTAGAATGGATCATGCAAATGAATTTGAATGGATCGTACGAATGAATTAGAATGGATCGTACGAATGAATTAGAATGAATCATGCAAATGAATTTGAATGGATCGTACGAATGAATTAGAATGGATCGTACGAATGAATTAGAATGAATTGTACGATCCATTCTAATTCATTCGTATGATCCATTCTAATTCGTTCGTACGATCCATTCTAATTCATTCGTATGATCCATTCTAATTCATTCCTACGAACTATTCTAATTCATTCGCACGATCCATTCTAATTCATTCGTATGATCCATTTTAATTCATTCGCACGAATGTATCCATTCTAATTCATTCGTACAATCCATTCTAATTCATTCGCACGATCCATTCTAATTCATTCGTATGATCCATTCTAATTCATTCCTACGATCTATTCTAATTCATTCGCTCGAATGTATCCATTCTAATTCATTCGTTCGATCCATTCTAATTCATTCGTACGATCCATTCAAATTCATTCGCATGATCCATTCTAATTCTTTCGTACGATCCATTCTGATTCATTCTCACGAATGTAACCTTTCTAATTCATTTGTATGATCCATTCTAATTCATTCGTACGATTCATTCTAATCCATTCGTACGATCCATTCTAATCCATTCGTACGATCCATTCTAATCCATTCGTACGATCCATTCTAATTCATTCGCTCGAATGCATCCATTCTAATTCATTCGTACGATCCATTCTAATTCTTTCATACGATCAATTCTAATTCATTCGTACGATCCATTCTAAAATGAGTTAGAATGGATCATACGAATGAATTAGAATGGATCGTACGAATGAATTAGAATTGATTGTGCGAATGAATTAGAATGGATCGTATGAATGAATAAGAATGGATCGTACGAATGAATTAGAATGGATCGTGCGAATGAATTAGAATGAATCGTACGAATGCATTAGAATGGATCGTACGAATGAATTAGAATGAATCGTACGATCCATTCTAATTTATTCGTCCGATCCATTCTAATTCATTCGTGCGAATGAATTAGAATGGATACATTCGAGCGAATGAATTAGAACGCATTGTACGAATGAATTAGAATGGATCGTACAAATGAATTAGAATGGATCTATTCTAATTCATTCGTACAATGCGTTCTAATCCATTCGTACGATCCATTCTAATCCATTCGTACGATCCATTCTAATTCATTCGCACGAATGTAACCATTCTAATTCATTCATATGATCCATTCTAATTCATTCGTACGATCCATTCTAATTCTTTCGTACGATCCATTCTAATTCATTCATACGATCCATTCTAATTCATTCTCATGAATGTAACCTTTCTAATTCATTTGTATGATCCATTCTAATTCATTCGTACGAATGAATTTGAATGGATCGTACGAATGAATTAGAATAGATCGTACGAATGAATTAGAATGGATCGTGCGAATGAATTTGAATGGATCGTACGAATGAATTAGAATGGATCGAACGAATGAATTAGAATGGATACATTCGAGCGAATGAATTAGAATAGATCGTTGAAATAAATTAGAATGAATCATACGAATGAATTAGAATGGATCGTGCGAATGAATTAGAATGGATTGTACGAATGAATTAGAATGGATACATTCGTGCGAATGAATTAGAATGGATCATACGATTCATTCTAATTCATTCGTACGATCCATTCTAATGTATTTGTATGATCCATTCTAATTCATTCGCACGATCCATTCTAATTCATTCGGACGATCCATTCTAATTCATTCGTGCGAATGAATTAGAATGGATCGTACGAATGAATTAGAATGGATCGTACGATACATTCTAATTCATTCGTACGATCCATTCTAATGCATTCGTACGATTCATTCTAATTCATTCGCACGGTCCATTCTAATTCATTCGTACGATCCATTCTTATTCATTCATACGATCCATTCTAATTCATTCGCACAATCCATTCTAATTCATTCGTACGATCCATTCTAATTCATTCGTACGAATGAATTAGAATGGATACATTCGTGAAAATGAATTAGAATGGATTGTATGAATGAATTAGAATGGATCGTACGAATGAATTAGAATGGATCATAGGAATGAATTAGAATGGATCGTGCAAATGAATTAGAATGGATACATTCGTGCGAATGAATTAGAATGGAGCGTACGAATGAACTAGAATGGATACATTCGTGCGAATGAATTAGAATGGATCATATGAAGCTGTACAATGAATTAGATTGCATCGTACGAATGAATTTGAATGGATCGTGCAAATGAATCGCACGAATGTATCCATTCCAATTCATTTGTACGATCCATTCTAATTCATTCGCACTATCCATTCTAATTCATTCGTACGATCCATTCTAATTCATTCGTACGATCCATTCTAATTCAATCGTACAAATGTATCGTAGGAATGAATTAGAATGGATCGTACAAATAAATTAGAATGGATCGTACGAATGGATTAGAATGGATCGTATGAATGGATTAGAATGGATCGTACGAATGAATTAGAATGGATCATACGAATGAATTAGAAAGGTTACATTCGTGCGAATGAATTAGAATGGATTGTACGAATGCATTAGAATGAAATAGAATGGATTAGAATGGATCATACGAATGTATCCATTCTAATCCATTCCTACGAATGAATTAGAATGGATCGTACGAATGGATTAGAATGTATCCATTCGTGCGAATGAATTAGAATGGATCGTACGAATGAATTTGAATGGATCATGCAAATGAATTTGAATGGATCGTACGAATGAATTAGAATGGATCATACGAATGAATTAGAATGGATATATTTGTGCGAATGAGTTAGAATGGATCGTACGAATGAATTAGAATGAATCGTATGAATGCATTAGAATGGATCGTGCGAATGAATTAGAATGAATCGTACGAATGCATTAGAATGAATCGTACGAATGAATTAGAATGAATCGTATGATCCATTCAAATTTATTCGTCCGATCCATTCTAATTCATTCGTGCGAATGAATTAGAATGGATACATTCGAGCGAATGAATTAGAACGCATTGTACGAATGAATTAGAATGGATCATGTGAATGAATTAAAATGGATCATATGAAAGAATTAGAATGGATCGTATGAATGAATAAGAATGGATCGTACGAATGAATTAGAATGGATCGTGCGAATGAATTAGAATGAATCGTACGAATACATTAGAATGGATCGTACGAATGAATTAGAATGAATTGTACGATCCATTCTAATTTATTCGTCCGATCCATTCTAATTCATTCGTGCGAATGAATTAGAATGGATACATTCGAGTGAATGAATTAGAACGCATTGTACGAATGAATTAGAATGGATCATGTGAATGAATTAAAATAGATCGTACAAATGAATTAGAATGGATCGTGCGAATGAATTAGAATGGATCGTGCGAACGAATTAGAATGGATCATACGAACGATTTAGAATGGATCATACGAACGAATTAGAATAGATCGTATGAATGAATTAGAATGGATCGTACGAATGAATTAGAATCGATATATTCGTGCGAATGAATTAGAATGGATCGTGCGAATGAATTAGAATATATCCTTTCTAATTCATTCGTATGATCCTTTCTAATTCATTCGTACGATCCATTCTAATTCGTTCATACGATCCATTCTATACGATCCTTTCTAATTCATTCGCACGATCCATTCTAATTTATTCATACGATCCATTCTAATTCATTCTAATTCATTTGCACGATCCATTCTAATTCATTCCTATGATCCATTCTAATTCATTCTCACGATCCATTCTAATTAGAAAGGTTACATTCGAGTGAATGAAATAGAATAAATCGCACGAATGAATGAATTAGAATGGATACATTCGTACGATCCATTCTAATTCATTCGCACGATCCATTCTAATTTATTCGTACGATCCATTCTAATTCATTCGTACGATCCATTTTAATCCATTCGTCTGATCCATTTTAATTCTTTCATATGATCCATTCTAATTCATTCGTACGATCCATTCTAATTCATTCACACGAATATATCCATTCTAATTCATTCGTACGATCCATTCTAATTCATTCGTACGATCCATTCAAGTTCATTTGCAGGATCCATTCTAATTCATTCGTACGATCCATTCTAATTCATTCGTACGATCCATTCTAATTCATTCGTACGATCCATTCTAATTCATTCGTACGATCCATTCTAATTCATTCGCACAAATGGATACATTCTAATCCATTCGTACGATCCATTCTAATTCATTTGTAGGAATGAATTAGAATGGATACATTCGTACGATCCATTCTAATCCATTCTAATTCATTCTAATGCATTCGTACGATCCATTCTAATTCATTCGCACGAATGTAACCTTTCTAATTCATTCGTACGATCCATTCTAATTCATTCGTACGATCCATTCTAATCCATTCATACGATCCATTCTAATCCATTCGTATGATCCATTTTAATTAACTCGTACGATCCATTCTAATTCATTCCTACGACACATTTGTACGAATGAATTAGAATGGATCGTACGAATGAATTAGAATGAATAGTGCGAATGAATTAGAATGGATCGTACGAATGAATTGGAATGGATACATTCGTGCGATTCATTTGCACGATCCATTCAAATTCATTCGTACGATGCAATCTAATTCATTGTACAGCTTCATATGATCCATTCTAATTCATTCGCACGAATGTATCCATTCTAGTTCATTCGTACGCTCCATTCTAATTTATTCGCACGAATGTATCCATTCTAATTCATTTG
Organism: Chamaelirium japonicum; assembly: GCA_947650365.1. Taxonomy (NCBI): domain Eukaryota; kingdom Viridiplantae; phylum Streptophyta; class Magnoliopsida; order Liliales; family Melanthiaceae; genus Chamaelirium; species Chamaelirium japonicum. The sequence continues at coordinate 47,643,457 of OX393552.1, read as the reverse complement.
GACGATCCATTCTAATTCATTCCTATGATCCATTCTAATTCATTCGTACGATCCTTTCTAATTCATTCGTACAATCCATTCTAATTCATTTGCACGAATGTATCCATTCTAATTCATTCGTACGAATGAATTAGAATGGATCGTACGAATGAATTAGAATGGATTCTGCGAATGAATTAGAATGGATCGTATGAATGAATAAGAATGGATCGTACGAATGAATTAGAATGGATCGTGCGAATGAATTAGAATGAATCGTACGAATGCATTAGAATGGATCGTACGAATGAATTAGAATGGATCGTAGGAATGAATTAAAATGGATCATACGAATGGATTAGAATGGATCGTACGAACGAATTAGAATGGATCGTACGAATGAATTAGAATGGATACATTCGAGCGAATGAATTTGAATGTATCCATTCTAATTCATTCGTACGATCCATTCTAATTCATTCGCACGTACGATCCATTCTAATTCATTCATACGATCCATTCTAATTCATTCGTACGATCCATTCTAATTTATTCGCACGATCCATTCTAATTCATTCGTACGATCCATTCTTATTCATTCGCACGATCAATTCTAATTCATTTGTACGAATGAATCCATTCCAATTCATTCGCAGGATCCATTCTAATTTATTCGTACGATCCATTCTAATTCATTCTAATGCATTCGTACGATCCATTCTAATTCATTCGCACGAATGTAATCTTTCTAATTCATTCGTACGATCCATTCTAATTCATTCGAACGATCCATTCTAATCCATTCATACGATCCATTCTAATCCATTCGTACGATCAATTCTAATTCATTCGTACGATCCATTCTAATTCATTCCTATGATACATTTGTACGAATGAATTAGAATGGATCGTACGAATGGATTAGAATGGATCGTACGAATGAATTAGAATGGATAGTGCAAATGAATTAAAAATGGATCGTACGAATAAATTGGAATGGATACATTCGTGCGATTCATTTGCACGATCCATTCAAATTCATTCGTACGATGCAATCTAATTCATTGTACAGCTTCATATGATCCATTCTAATTCATTCGCACGAATGTATCCATTTTAGTTCATTCGTACGCTCCATTCTAATTCATTCGCACGAATGTATCCATTCTAATTCATTTGCACGATCCATTCTAATTCATTCCTATGATCCATTCTAATTCATTCGTATGATCCATTCTAATTCATTCGTATAATCCATTCTAATTCATTTGCATGAATGTATCCATTCTAATTCTTTCGTACGAATGAATTAGAATGGATCGTACGAATGAATTAGAATGGATTGTGCGAATGAATTAGAACGGATCGTATGAATGAATAAGAATGGATCGTACGAATGAATTAGAATGGATCGTGCGAATGAATTAGAATGAATCGTACGAATGCATTAGAATGGATCGTACAATTAGAATGTATCGTACGATCCATTCTAATTCATTCGTACGATCCATTCTAATTCATTCGCACGAATGAATTAGAATGGATCGTACGAATGAATTAGAATGGATCGTAGGAATGAATTAGAATGGATCATACGAATGGATTAGAATGGATCGTACGAATGAATTAGAATGGATCGTACGAATGAATTAGAATGGATACATTCGAGCGAATGAATTAGAATGTATCCATTCTAATTCATTCGTACGATCCATTCTAATTCATTCACACGTACGATCCATTCTAATTCATTCGTACGATCCATTCTAATTCATTCGTATGATCCATTAAAATTTATTCGCACAATCCATTCTAATTCATTCGTACGATCCATTCTAATTCATTCGCACGATCCATTCCAATTCTTTTGTACGAATGAATCCATTCTAATTCATTCGCACGATCCATTCTAATTTATTCGTACGATCCATTCTAATTCATTCTAATGCATTCGTACGATCCATTCTAATTCATTCGCATGAATGTAACCTTTCTAATTCATTCGTACGATCCATTCTAATTCATTCGTACGATCCATTCTAATCCATTCATACGATCCATTGTAATCCATTCGTACGATCCATTCTAATTCATTCGTACGATCCATTCTAATTCATTCCTACGATACATTTGTACGAATGAATTAGAATGGATCGTACGAATGAATTAGAATGGATCGTACGAATGAATTAGAATGGATAGTGCGAATGAATTAGAATGGATCGTACGAATGAATTGGAATGGATACATTCGTGCGATTCATTTGCACGATCCATTCAAATTCATTCGTACGATGCAATCTAATTCATTGTACAGCTTCATAAGATCCATTCTTATTCATTCGTACGATCCATTCTAATCCATTCGTACGATCCATTCTAATTCATTCGCACGAATGTATCCATTCTAATTCATTTGCACGATCCATTCTAATTCATTCCTATGATCCATTCTAATTCATTCGTACTATCCATTCTAATTCATTCGCTCGAATGTATCCATTCTAATTCATTCGTACGATCCATTCTAATTCGTTCATACGATCCATTCTAATTCGTTCGTATGATCCATTCTACGATCAATTCTAATTCATTCGCACAAATGTATCCATTCTAATTCATTCGTACGATCCATTCTAATTCATTCGTACGATCCATTCTAATTCATTCGCACGAATGTATCCATTCTAATTCATTCGCACGAATGTATCCATTCTAATTCATTTGCACGATCCATTCATTAATTCATTCCTATGATCCATTCTAATTCATTCGTACGATCCATTCTAATTCATTCGCTCGAATGTATCCATTCTAATTCATTCATACGATCCATTCTAATTCGTTTATACGATCCATTCTAATCCTTTCTAATTCATTACTACGATCCATTCTAATTCATTCGCACGAATGTATCCATTCTAATTCATTCGTACGATCCATTCTAATTCATTCGTACGAATGAATTAGAATGGATCATACAAATGAATCGTACGATACATTCTAATTCATTCGTCCGATCCATTCTAATTCATTTGTGCGTTCCATTTTAATTCATTCGCAAGATCCATTCTAATTCATTCGTACGATCCATTCTAATCCATTAGTATTCAGTCATTCGATCCATTCTAATTCATTCGTACGATCCATTCAAATTCATTCGCACGATCCATTCTAATTCATTCGCACGATCCATTCTAATTATTCGCACGATCCATTCTAATTCATTCGCACGATCCATTCTAATTCATTCGTACGATCCTTTCTAATTCATTCCTATGATCTATTCTAATTCATTCGCTCGAATGTATCCATTCTAATTCATTCGTACGATCCATTCTAATTCATTCGTACGATCCATTCTAATTCATTCCTACGATCCATTCTAATTCATTCTAATGCATTCGTCGATCCACACTAATCCATTCATACGATCCATTCTAATCCATTCGTCGATCCATTCTAATCCATTCGTTGATCCCTTCTAATCCGTTCGCACAATCTATTCTAATTCATTCGTACGATCCATTCTAATTCATTCGTATGATCCATTCTAACTCATTCGGTGGATCCATTCTAATTCATTCGTACGATCCATTCTAATTTATTCGCACGATCCATTCTAATTTATTCGTACGATCCATTCTAATTCATTCATACGATCTATTCTAATTCATTCGCAAGATCCACTCTAATTCATTTGTACTATCCATTCTAATTCATTCGTACAATCCATTCAAATTCATTCGTACGATGCAATCTAATTCATTCGCACAAATGTATCTATTCTAATTCATTCGTACAATGCGTTCTAATCCATTCATACGATCCATTCTAATCCATTCATACGATCCATTCTAATTCATTCGCACGAATGTAACCATTCTAATTCATTCATATGATCCATTCTAATCCATTCGTACGATCCATTCTAATTCATTCCTACGATCCATTCTAATTCATTCGCACGAATGTAACCATTCTAATTCATACGTATGATCCATTCTAATTCATTTGTATAATTTATTCGCACGATCCATTCTAATTCATTCGTACAATCCATTCTAATGCATTCGTACGATTCATTCTAATTCATTCGCACGATCCATTCTAATTCATTCGTATGATCCATTCTAATTTATTCGTTCAAATATATCCATATGAATGAATTAGAATGGATCATGCGAATGAATTAAAATGTATTGTACGAATGAATTAGAATGGATTAGAATGGATCGTACGAACGAATTAGAATGGATCGTACGAACGAATTAGAATTGATCATACGAATGAATTAGAATGAATCGTAAGAATGAATAAGAATGGATCGTACGAATGAATTAAAATGGATACATTTGAGCGAATGAATTAGAATAGATCGTACGATGCAATCTAATTCATTGTAATTCATTCGTACGATCCATTCTAATTCGTTCGAATGAATTAGAATGGTTACATTCGTGCAAGTGAATTAGAATGGATCGTACGAATGAATTAGAATGGATACATTCGAGCGAATGAATTAGAATGAATCGGACGTACGATTCATTCTAATCCATTCGTATGATCCATTCTAATTCAGTCGCACGATCCATTCTAATTCATTCGCACAAATGTATCCATTCTAATTCATTCATACGATCCATTCTAATTAATTCGCACGATCTATTCTAATTCAGTCGTATGAATGTATCCATTTTAATTCATTCGTACGATCCATTCTAATTCATTCGTACGATCGATTCTAATTCATTCGCACGATCCATTCTAATTCATTCGTATGATCCATTCTAATTCATTCCTATGATCCATTCTAATTCATTCGTACGATCCATTCTAATTCATTCGCTCGAATGTATCCATTCTAATTCATTCGTACGATCCATTCTAATTCGTTCATATGATCCATTCTAATTCGTTCGTACAACCCATTCTAATTCATTCACACGATCCATTCTAATCCATTCGTATGATCCATTCTAATTCATTCGTACAAATGAATTAGAATGGATCGTATGAATGAATAAGAATGGATCGTACAAATGAATTAGAATGGATCGTACGAATGGTTTAGAATGGATCGTACGAATGGATTAGAATGGATCGTACGAATGAATTAGAATGGATCGTACGAACGAATTAGAATGGATCGTATGAATGAATTAGAATGGATCGTACGAATGAATTAGAATGGATACATTCGAGCGAATGAATTAGAATGGATCGTACGAATGAATTAGAATGGATCATAGGAATGAATTAGAATGGATCGTGCAAATGAATTAGAATGGATACATTCGTGCGAATGAATTAGAATGGATCGTAGGGATGAATTAGAATGGATCGTGCAAATGAATTAGAATGGATCGTGCGAATGAATTAGAATTGATCATACGAATGAATTAGAAAGGTTACATTCGTACGATCCATTCTAATTCATTCGCTCGAATGTATCCATTCTAATTCATTCGTACGATCCATTCTAATTCATTCGCTCGAATGTATCCATTCTAATTCATTCGTACGATCCATTCTAATTCGTTCATACGATCCATACTAATTCGTTCGTACGATCCATTCTAATTCGTTCGTACGATCCATTCTAATTCATTCGTACGATCCATTCTAATTCATTCGTATGATCCATTCTAATTCATTCGTACGATCCATTCTAATTCATTCGTACGATTCGTTCTAATCCATTCGTACGATCCATTCTAATTCATTCGTATGATACATTGTGCGAATGAATTAGAATGGATCGTACGAATGAATTAGAATAGATCGTGCGAATAAATTAGAATGGATCATACGAATGAATTAGAATAGACATATTCATGCGAATGAATTAGAATGGATCGTACGAATGAATTAGAATAGATCCATTCTAATTCATTCTAATTCATTCGCACGATCCATTCTAATTCATTCGTACAAATGTATCCATTCTAATTCATTCTAATTCTTTCATATGATCCATTCTAATTCATTCGCACGAATGTATCCATTCTAGTTTTTTCGTACGCTCTATTCTAATTCATTCGTACGCTCCATTCTTATTCATCGCACAAATGTATCCATTCTAATTTATTCGTACGATCCATTCTAATGCATTCATACGATTCATTCTAATTCATTCGCACGATCCATTCTAATTCATTCGTATGATCCATTCTAATTTATTTGCATGAATATACGATCCATTCTAATTTATTCGCAAGAATGTATCCATTCTAATTCATTCGCACGGTCCATTCTAATTCATTCGTTTGATCCATTCTAATTCATTTGTATGATCTATTCTAATTCATTCACACAATCCATTCTAATTCATTCGCACGAATGTATCCATTCTAATTCATTCGCATGATCCATTCTTATCCATTCGTGCGATGAATAAGAATGGATCGTGCAAATGAATTAGAATGGATCATAGGAATGAATTAGAATGGATCGTGCAAATGAATTAGAATGGATACATTTGTGCGAATGAATTAGAATGGATCGTAGGAATGAATTAGAATGGATCGTACGAATGAATTAGAATGGATCGTACGAATGAATTAAAATGGATCAAAGGAATGAATTAGATTGGATTGTGCGAATGAATTAGAATGGATCGTACGAATGAATTAGAATGGATTGTACGAATGAATTAGAATGGATCGTACGAATGAATTAGAATGGATCATGCGAATGAATTAGAATAGATCGTACGAATGAATTAGAATGGATCGTACGAATGAATTAGAATGGATCGTGCGAATTAGAATGGATCGTACGAATGAATTAGAATGGATCGTACGAATGAATTAGAATGGATACATTCGGGCGAATGAATTAGAATGGATCGTACGAATGAATTAGAATGGATCGAACGAATGAATTAGAATGGATACATTCGAGCGAATGTATTAGAATAGATCGTAGGAATGAATTAGAATGGATCGTACGAATGAATTAGAATGGATCATACGAATGAATTAGAATGGATCATAGGAATGAATTAGAATGGATCGTACGAATGAATTAGAATGGATCGTACAAATGAATTAGAATGGATACGTTTGTGCGATGAATAAGAATGGAGCGTACGAATGAATTAGAATGTAACCATTAGAATGGATCGTACGAATGAATTAGAATGGATCATACAAATGAATTAGAAAGGTTACATTCGTGAGAATGAATTAGAATGGATCGTGCGAATGAATTAGAATGGATCATGCGAATGAATTAGAATGGATCGTACGAATGAATTAGAATGGATACATTCGTGCGAATGAATTAGAATGAATTAGAATTCGTTCATATGATCCATTCTAATTCGTTCGTACGATCCATTCTAATTCGTTCGTACGATCCATTCTAATTCATTCGCACGATCCATTCTAATTCATTCGCACGATCCATTCTAATTCATTCACACGATCCATTCTAATCTAATTCATTCATACGATCCATTCTAACTTATTCATACGATCCATTCTAATTCATTCGCATGAATGTATGTATCCATTCTAGTTCATTCGCACGAATGTATCCATTCTAATTCATTCGTACGGTCTATTCTAATTCATTCGCAAGATCCATTCTAATTCATTCGTACGATCCATTATAATTCATTCGTTCGATCCATTCTAATTCATTCACACGATCCATTCTAATTCATTCTCATAAATATAACCTTTCTAATTCATTTGCACGATCCATTCTAATTCATTCGCACTATCCATTCTAATTCATTTGTATGATCCATTCTAATCTATTCGTACGATCCATTCTAATCCATTTGTACGATCCATTCTAATTCATTCGTACGATCCATTCTAATTCATTCGTACGATCCATTCTAATTCATTCGCACGAATGTATCCATTCTAATTCATTCGTACGATCCATTCTAATTCATTCGCACTATCCATTCTAATTCATTCGCACGATCCATTCAAATTCATTCGTACGATCCATTCTAATTCATTCGCACGAATGTATCCATTCTAATTCATTTGTACGATCCATTCTAATTCATTCGTATGATCAATTCTAATTCATTCGCACGATCCATTCTAATTCTTTCGTATGATCCATTCTAATTCAATTCGTGCAATCCATTCAAATTCATTCGCACAAATATATCCATTCTAATTCATTCGCTCGAATGTATCCATTCTAATTCATTCGTACGATCCATTCTAATCCATTCGTACGATCCATTCTAATTCATTCGTACGATCCTTTCTAATTCATTCTCACAAATGTAACCTTTCTAATTCATTTGTACGATCTATTCTAATTCATTCGTACGATCCATTCTAATCCATTCGTACGATCCATTCTAATTCATTCGTATAATCCATTCGTCTGAATAAATTAGAATGGATCGTACGAATGGATTAGAATGGATCATACAAATGAATTAGAAAGGTTACATACATGAAAATAAATTAGAATGGATCATGCGAATGAATTAGAATGGATCATACGAATGAATTAGAATGGATCGTACGAATAAATTAGAATGGATCGTGCGAATGAATTAGAATGGATCGTGTAAATGAATTAGAATGGATCGTGCGAATGAATTAGAATGGATCGTACGAATGAATTAGAACGGATCATAGGAATGAATTAGAATGGATCGTGCAAATGAATTAGAATGGATCGTACGAATGAATTAGAATGGATCGTACGATCCATTCTAATTCATTCTCACAAATGTATCCATTCTAATTCATTCGTATGATCCATTCTAATTCATTCGCACGATCCATTCTAATTCATTCGCACGAATATATTGATTCTAATTTATTCGTACGATCCATTCTAATTCATTCGTACGATCCATTCTAATTCGTTCGTACGATCCATTCTAATTCGTTCGTACGATCCATTCTAATTCATTCGCAAGATCCATACTAATTCATTCGTCCGATCCATTCTAATTCATTCGCACGAATGTATCCATTCTAATTCATTCGTATAATCCATTCTAATTCATTTGCACGATCCATTCTAATTCATTCGTATGATCCATTCTAATTCATTCCTATGATCTATTCTAATTCATTCGCTCGAATGTATCCATTCTAATTCATTCGCATGATCCATTCTTATTCATTCGTACGATCCATTCAAATCCATTCTAATTCATTTGTAATTCATTCATACAATCCATTCAGATTCATTCGCACAAATGTATCCATTCAAATTCATTCATACGATCCATTCTAATTAATTCGCACGATCTATTCTAATTCAGTCATATGAATGTATCGATTTTAATTCATTCGTACGATCCATTCTAATTCATTCGTACGATCTAATTCATTCGTATGATCCATTCTCATTCATTCGTACGATCAATTCTAATTCATTCGCACGATCCATTCTAATTCATTCGTACGATTCATTCTAATTCATTCCTATGATCCATTCTAATTCATTCGTACGATCCATTCTAATTCATTCGCTCGAATGTATCCACTCTAATTCATTCGTACGATCCATTCTACTTCGTTCATACGATCCATTCTAATTCGTTCGTACAATCCATTCTAATTCATTCGCACGATCCATTCTAATCCATTCGTACGATCCATTCTAATTCATTCGTACAAATGAATTAGAATGGATCGTATGAATGAATAAGAATGGATCGTACGAATGAATTAGAATGGATCGTACGAATGGTTTAGAATGGATCATACGAATGGATTAGAATGGATCGTACGAATGAATTAGAATGGATCGTACGAATGAATTAGAATGGATCATATGAACGAATTAGAATGGATCGTACGAATGAATTAGAATGGATACATTCGAGCGAATGAATTAGAATGCATCGTACGAATGAATTAGAATGGATCATAGGAATGAATTAGAATGGATCGTGCAAATGAATTAGAATGGATACATTCGTGCGAATGAATTAGAATGGATCGTAGGAATGAATTAGAATGGATCGTGCGAATGAATTAGAATAGATCGTGCGAATGAATTAGAATTGATCATACGAATGAATTAGAAAGGTTACATTCGTACGATCCATTCTAATTCATTCGCTCGAATGTATCCATTCTAATTCATTCGTACGATCCATTCTAATTCATTCGTACGATCCATTCTAATTCGTTCATACGATCCATTCTAATTCGTTCGTACGATCCATTCTAATTCATTCGTACGATCCATTCTAATTCATTCGCACGATCCATTCTAATTCATTCGCACGATCCATTCTAATTCATTCGTATGATACATTCGTGCGAATGAATTAGAATGGATCGTACGAATGAATTAGAATAGATCGTGCGAATAAATTAGAATGGATCATACGAATGAATTAGAATAGATATATTCATACGAATGAATTAGAATGGATCGTACGAATGAATTAGAATGGATCGTACAATCCATTCTAATGCATTCGCACGAATGTATCCATTCTAATTCATTCGTACGATCCATTCTAATTCATTCGTATGATCCATTCTAATCCAATCGTACGATCCATTCTAATTCATTCCTACGATCCATTCTAATTCATTCGCACGAATGTATCCATTCTAATTCATTTGCACGATCCATTCTAATTCATTCGTTCGATCCATTCTAATTCATTCGTACGATCCATTCTAATTCATTCGTACAATCCATTCTAATTCATTCGTACGATCCATTCTAATTCATTCGCTCGAATGTATCCATTCTAATTCATTCGTACGATCCATTCTAATTCGTTCGTACGATCCATTCTAATTCGTTCGTACGATCCATTCCAATTCGTTCGTACAATTCATTCTAATTCACTCGTACGATCCATTCTAATGCATTCGTACGATCCATTCTAATTCATTCGTACGATCCATTCTAATTCATTCGCACGATCCATTCTAATTCATTTGTACGATCTAATTCTATTTAGAATAGATACATTTGTGCGAATGAATTAGATTGCATCGTACGAATGAATTTGAATGCATTCCAATTCATTCGTATGATCTAATTCTAATTCATTCGCACGATCCATTCTAATTAGAAAGGTTACATTCGAGCGAATAAAATAGAATAGATCGTAGGAATGAATTAGAATGGATCATACGATGGATCATACGAATGAATTAATATGGATCGTGCGAATGAATTAGAATGGATCATACGAATGAATTAGAATGGATACATTCGAGCGAATGAATTAGAATGGATATCTATATAACATGGCACGTCGGTTTTGTGCTGACTAGACAAAATGGAAGCTGACTAGGACAAGCTGACTGGACAAAAAATGAACCGAATAAATCTAACCATTCGTTTAAAAATCAACGTACAATCTCTATTTCCCCGTCAACCAACTCCCTCCCCTTGGTTTTAAATCTCGACTCATTTAAACTGCACTAAACATTAAAATCCCGGCCCATTTAAACTGTATTACCTGATCGTTCATCTCGTGATCGTTGTTCGCATCAACAGCTATAAACCCGCCTACTAAAATTTCGACCATCCCAAACCATCAGATTGATCTCGAGGAATCCGTTCGAATAGAAACAGCTGTGATTGATCGATTATAGGGGGAGGGGGAGTTGGTCATGTCGAAGGCGCTCGCTTCGTCCCAATCGGCACGGGCGAGGAAGTGGTTATCCATATGAATGCCTGTGTTGTCGTCGAAATTGTTTTGTTGCCGAAGACGTTCATGTGTGTTGCCTCCGAAGGCAGCCCGTTGCAGTGCCGACAGGCACGGGTATGCACTAGTATTTGTACGAATAAATTAGAATGGATACATTCGTGCGAATGAATTAGAATGGTTACATTCTAATTCATTTGTACGAATGTATCCATTCTAATTCATTCGCACGATCCATTTAATTCATTCGTACGATCCATTCTAATTCATTCGTATGATCCATTCTAATTCATTCGTACGATCCAATCTAATTCATTTGCATGAATGTATCTATTCTAATTCATTCGTACGATCCATTCCAATTTATTCGTATGATCCATTCTAATTCATTCATGCAATCCATTCTAATTCATTCATACGATCCATTCTAACTCATTCATACGATCCATTCTAATTCATTCGCATGAATGTATATATCCATTCTAGTTCATTCGCACGAATGTATTCATTCGTATGATCCATTCTAATTCATTCGCACGAATGTATCCATTCTAATTCTTTCGCACGATCCATTCTAATTCATTCATATGATCCATTCTAATTCGTTCGTACGATCCATTCTAATTCATTCGTACGATCCATTCTAATCCATTCGTACGATTCATTCTAATTCATTCGTACGATCCATTCTAATCCATTCGTACGATCCATTCTAATTCATTCGCACGAATGTATCCATTCTAATTCATTCAAACAATCCATTCTAATTCATTCGCACGATCCATTCTAATTCATTCGTATGATCCATTCTAATTCATTTGCACGATCCATTCGTACGAATGAATTAGAATGGATCATATGAATGAATTAGAATGGATACATTTGTGCGAATGAATTAGAATGGATCATGCGAATGAATTAGAATGGATCATAGGAATGAATTAGAATGGATCGTGCGAATGAATTAGAATGGATCGTACGAATGAATTAGAATGGATCGTGCGAATGAATTAGAATAGATCGTCCGAATGAATTAGAATGGATACATTTGTGCGATGAATAAGAATGGAGCGTACGAATGAATTAGAATGGATCATACGAATGGATTAGAATGGATCGTATGAATGGATTAGAATGGATCGTGCAATTGAATTAGAATGGATACATTCGTGCGAATAATTTAGAATGGATCGTAGGAATGAATTAGAATGGATCGTACGAATGAATTAGAATGGTTACATTCGTGCGAATGAATTAGAATGGATCGTACGAATGAATTAGAATGGATCGAACAAATGAATTAGAATGAATACATTCGAGCGAATGAATTAGAATAGATCGTAGTAATGAATTAGAATGGATCATACGAATGAATTAGAATGGATCGTGCGAATGAATTAGAATGGATTGTACGAATGAATTAGAATGGATACATTCATGCGAATGAATTAGAATGGATCGTACGAATGGATTAGAATGGATCATACGAATGAATTAGAATGGATCGTACGAATGGATTTGAATGGATCGTACGAATGAATTAGAATGGATCGTACGAACGTATTAGAATGGATCATACGAACGAATTAGAATGGATCATATGAATGAATTAGAATGGATCGTACGAATGAATTAGAATGGATACATTCGTGCGAATGAATTAGAATGGATCGTATGAATGAATTAGACTGGATCGTACGAATAAATTAGAATGGATACATTCGTGCGAATGAATTAGAATGGATTGTGCGAATGAATTAGAACGGATTGTGCGAATGAATTAGAATGGATCGTGCGAATGAATTAGCATGGATCGTACGAATGAATTAGAATGGATACATTCGTGCGAATGAATTAGAATGGATCGTACGAATGGATTAGAATGGATCGTACGAATTAATTAGAATGGTTACATTCATTCTAATTCATTCGTACAATCCATTCTAATTTATTCGTACTAATGTATCCATTCTAATTCATTCGTACAATCCATTCTAATTCATTCGTACGAATGTATCTATTCTAATTCATTCTTACGATCCATTCTAATTCATTCATATGATCTATTCTAATTCGTTCGTACGATCCATTCTAATTCGTTCGTACGATCCATTCTAATTCGTTCGTACGATCCATTCTAATCTATTCGTACGATCCATTCTAATTCATTCGTACGATCCATTCTAATCCATTCGTACGATCCATTCTAATTCATTCGCACGAATGTATCCATTCTAATTCATTTGCACGATCAATTCTAATTCATTCCTATGATCCATTCTAATTCATTTGTACGATCCATTCTAATTCATTCGCTCGAATGTATCCATTCTAATTCATTCGTACGATCCATTCTAATTCGTTCATACGATCCATTCTAATTCGTTCGTACGATCCATTCTAGTTCGTTCGTACGATCCATTCTAATTCGTTCGTACGATCCATTCTAATTCATTCGCACGAATGTAACCATTCTAATTTATTCGTACGATCCATTCTAATTAATTCGTATGATCCATTCTAATTCATTCGCACAAATGTATCTATTCTAATTCATTCGTACAATCCATTCTAATCCATTCACCGAATGAATTAGAATGGATCGTTGGAATGAATTAGAATGGATCATACGAATGAATAAGAATGGTTAAATTCGTGCGAATGAATTAGAATGGATCGTACGAATGGATTAGAATGGATTATACGAATGGATTAGAATGGATCGTACGAATGAATTAGAATGGATCGTACAAATGAATTAGAAAGGTTACATTTGTGAAAATGAATTAGAATGGATCGTACGAATGGATTAGAATAGATCATACGAATGGATTAGAATGGATCATACGAATGGATTAGAATGGATCGTACGAATGGATTAGAATGGATCGTACGAATGAATTAGAATGGATCATACAAATGAATTAGAAAGGTTAGATTCGTGAGAATGAATTAGAATGGATCGTACGAATGAATTAGAATGGATCATGCGAATGAATTTGAATGGATCGTACGAATGAATTAGAATTGATCGAACGAATGAATTAGAATGGATCGTATGAACGAATTAGAATGGATCGTACGAATGAATTAGAATGGATACATTCGAGCGAATGAATTAGAATGGATCGTACGAATGAATTAGAATTGATCATACGAATGAATTAGAATGGATCGTACGAATGAATTAGAATGGATCATATGAAAGAATTAGAATGGATCGTGCGAATGAATTAGAAAGGATCGTACGAATGAATTAGAATGGATATATTCATTTGAATGAATTAGATTGCATCGTATGAATGAATTGGAATGGATTGTACGAATGAATTAAAATGGATCTCGTACGATCTATTCAAATTCATTCGCATGATCCATTCTAAATCATTTGTACGATCCATTCTAATTCATTCTCACGAATGTAACCTTTCTAATTCATTTGTATGATCCATTCTAATTCATTCGTACGATCCATTCTAATCCAATCGTACGATCCATTCTAATCCATTCGTACGATCCATTCTAATGCATTCGTATGATTCATTCTAATTCATTCGTACGATCCATTCTAATTCATTCGTACGATCTAATTCTAATCCATTCGTACGATCCATTCTAATTCGCACAAATGTATCCATTTTAATTCATTCGTACGATCCATTCTAATTTATTCATACGATCTATTCTAATTCATTCGCACGATCCATTCTAATTCATTCGTACGATCCATTCTAATTCATTCGCATGAATATATCTATTCTAATTCATTCGTATGATCCATTCTAATTTATTCACACGATCTATTCTAATTCATTCATACGATTCATTCTAATTCATTTGCACGATCCATTCTAATTCATTCGTACGATCCATTCTAATTCATTCGCACGAATGTATCCATTCTAATTCATTCGTGCAATCTATTCTAATTCATTCGCACGAATGTATCCATTCTAGTTCATTCGTACGCTCCATTCTAATTCATTCGTACGCTTCATTCTTATTCATCGCACAAATGTATCCATTCTAATTCATTCGTACGATCCATTCTAATTCATTCCTACGATCTATTCTAATTCATTCGTATGATCCATTCTAATTCATTTGTAAGATCCATTCTAATTCATTCACACAATCCATTCTAATTCATTCGTTCGATCCATTCTAATTCATTCGTATGATCCATTCAAATTCATTCGCATGATCCATTTTAATTCATTCGTACGATCCTTTCTAATTTATTCCTACGATCCATTCTAATTCATTCGCACGAATGTATCAATTCTACTTCATTTGCATGATCCATTCAAATCCATTCGTATGATCCATTCTAATTCATTCGTACAAATGTATCTATTCTAATTCATTCGTACAATGCGTTCTAATCCATTCGTACGATCCATTCTAATCCATTCGTACGATCCATTCTAATTCATTTGTATAATCCATTCTAATTCATTCGTACGATCCATTCTAATTCATTTGCATGAATGTATCCATTCTAATTCATTCGTTCGATCCATTCTAATTTATTCGTATAATCCATTCTAATTCATTCGCATGATCCATTCTAATTCATTCGTACGATTCATTCTAATCCATTCGTACAATCCATTCTATTTCATTCGCACGATCCACTCTAATTCATTCGCACAAATGTATCCATTCTAATTCATTCATTCGATCTATTCTAATTCATTCGTATGATCCATTCAAATTCATTCGCATGATCCATTCTAATTCATTCGTACGATCCATTCTAATTCATTCGTACGATCCATTCTAATTCATTCCTACGATATATTCTAATTCATTCGCTCGAATGTATCCATTCTAATTCATTCGTACGATCTATTCTAATTCATTCGTACGATCCATTCTAATTCATTCGTATGATCCATTCTAATTCATTCCTACGATCCATTCTAATTCATTCACACGAATGTATCCATTCTAATTCATTTGCACGATCCATTCGAATTCATTCCTATGATCCATTCTAATTCATTCGTACGATCCATTCTAGTTCATTCGCTCGTACGAATGCATTAGAATGGATCGTACGAATGAATTAGAATAAATCGTACGATCCATTCTAATTCATTCGTCCGATCCATTCTAATTCATTTGTACGATCCATTCTAATTCATTCGCACGAATGTATCCATTCTAATTCATTCGTACGATCCATTCTAATTCATTCGTATGATCAATTCTAATTCATTCGCACGATCCATTCTAATTCATTCGTACGATCCATTCTAATTCATTCACACGAATGTATCCATTTTAATTCATTCGTACGATCCGTTCTAATTCATTCGTACGATCCATTCTAATTCATTCGCATGAATGTATCCATTCTAATTCATTCCTGCGAATAAATTAGAATGAATTAGAATAATTAGAATGAATTAGAATGAATTAGAATAGATCGTACGAATGAATTAGAATGGATCGTGCGAATGAATTAGAATGGATCGTACGAATGAATTAGAATGGATCGTGCGAATGAATTTGAATGGATCGTACGAATGAATTAGAATGGATCGAACGAATGAATTAGAATGGATACATTTGTGCGAATGAATTAGAATGGATCGTGCGAATGAATTAGAATGGATTGTACGAATGGATTAGAATGAATCGAACGAATGAATTAGAATGGATCATGCGAATGAATTAGAATGGATTGTACGAATGAATTAGAATGGATCGAACGAATGAATTAGAATGGATACATTCATGCAAATGAATTAGAATGGATCGTACGAATGAATTAGAATGGATCATACGAATGAATTAGAATGGATCGTACCAATGGATTAGAATGGATCGTACGAATGGATTAGAACGCATTGTACGAATGAATTAGAATTGATCGTACGAATGGATTAGAATGGATCGTTCAAATGAATTAGAATGGATACATTCGTGCGAATGAATTAGAATGGATCGTAGGAATAAATTAGAAAGGATCGTACGAATGAATTAGAATGGATCATGCGAATGAATTTGAATGGATCATACGAATGAATTAGAATGGATCGAACGAATGAATTAGAATGGATCGTGCGAATGAATTAGAATGGATACATTCGTGCGAATGAATTAGAATGGATCGTACAAATGAAATAGAATGGATCGTACGAATGAATTAGAATGGATCGTAGGAATGAATTAGAATGGATCGTACGAATGAATTAGAATGGTTACATTCGTGCAAATGAATTATAATGGATCGTACGAATGGATTAGAATGGATCGTACGAATAAATTAGAATGGATCGTACAAATGAATTAGAAAGATAACATTTATGAGAATTAATTAGAATGGATCGTACGAATGAATTAGAATGGATCATACAAATGAATTAGAATGGATCGTACAAATGAATTAGCAAGGTTACATTTGTGAGAATGAATTAGAATGGATCGTACGAATGAATTAGAATGGATCGTACGAATGGATTAGAATGGATCATTCGAATGAATTAGAATGGATCGTACGAATGCATTAGAATGGATACATTCGAGCGAATGAATTAGAATGGATCGTACGAATGAAATAGAATGGATCGTGCGAATGAATTAGAACGGATCGTACGAATGAAATAGAATGGATCGTGCGAATGAATTAGAATGGATCGTACGAATGAATTAGAATGGATCGTACGAATGTAGAATGAATCGTATGAATGCATTAGAATGGATACATTCGTGCAAATGAATTAGAATGCATCGTACGAATGAATTAGAATGGATCGTGCGAATGCATTAGAATGGATCGTACGAATGAATTAGAATGGATACATTTATGCGATGAATGGATTAGAATGGATCGTGCGAATGAATTAGAATGGATTGTACGAATGAATTAGAATGGATACATTCGTGCGAATGAATTTGAATGGATCATATGAAAGAATTAGAATGGATCTTGCAAATGAATTAGAATGGATACATTCGTGCGAATGAATTAGAATGGATCGTAGGAATGAATTAGAATGGATCGTACGAATGAATTAGAACGGTTACATTCGTGCAAATGAATTAGAATGGATCGTACGAATGGATTAGAATGGATCGTACGAATGAATTAGAATGGATCGTACAAATGAATTAGAAAGGTTACATTTGTGACAATGAATTAGAATGGATCGTACGAATGGATTAGAATGGATCGTACGAATGGATTAGAATGGATCGTACGAATGGATTAGAATGGTTACATTTGTGGGAATGAATTAGAATGGATCGTACGAATGAATTAGAATGGATCGTACGAATGAATTAGAATGGATCGTACGAATGGATAAGAATAGAGCGTACGAATGAATTAGAATGGATCGTACGAATGGATTAGAATGGATCGTACGAATGGATTAGAATGGATCGTACGAATGAATTAGAATGGATCATACAAATGAATTAGAAAGGTTTCATTCGTGAGAATGAATTAAAATGAATCGTATGAATGGATTAGAATGGATCATATGAATGAATTAGAATGGATCGTACGAATGGATTAGAATGGATCGTACGAATGAATTAGAATGGATCGTACGAATAAATTAGAATAGATCGAGCGAATAAATTAGAATGGATCATACGAATGAATTAGAATAGATATATTCATGCGAATGAATTAGAATGGATCGTACAAATGAATTAGAATGGATCGTACAATCCATTCTAATGCATTCGCACGAATGTATCCATTCTAATTCATTCGTACGATCCATTCTAATTCATTCGTATGATCCATTCTAATCCAATCGTACGATCCATTCTAATTCATTCCTACGATCCATTCTAATTCATTCGCACGAATGTATCCATTCTAATTCATTTGCACGATCCATTCTAATTCATTCATTCGATCCATTCTAATTCATTCATACGATCCATTCTAATTCATTCGTACAATCCATTCTAATTCATTCGTACGATCCATTCTAATTCATTCGCACAATCCAATCTAATTCTTTCCTTTGATCCATTCTAATTCATTCGTACGATCCATTCTAATTCATTCGTACGATCCATTCTAATTCATTCGCTCGAATGTATCCATTCTAATTCATTCGTACGATCCATTCTAATTCGTTCGTTCGATCCATTCTAATTCGTTCGTACGATCCATTCCAATTCGTTCGTACGATTCATTCTAATTCACTCGTACGATCCATTCTAATGCATTCGTACGATCCATTCTAATTCATTCGTACGATCCATTATAATTCATTCGTACGATCCATTCTAATTCATTTGCACGATCCATTCTAATTCATTTGTACGATCTAATTCTATTTAGAATAGATACATTTGTGCGAATGAATTAGATTGCATCGTACGAATGAATTTGAATGCATTCCAATTCATTCGTATGATCTAATTCTAATTCATTCGCACGATCCATTCTAATTAGAAAGGTTACATTCGAGCGAATAAAATAGAATAGATCGTAGAAATGAATTAGAATGGATCATACGATGGATCATACGAATGAATTAATATGGATCGTGCGAATGAATTAGAATGGATCATACGAATGAATTAGAATGGATCATACGAATGAATTAGAATGGATACATTCGAGCGAATGAATTAGAATGGATATATTTGTACGAATAAATTAGAATGGATACATTCGTGCGAATGAATTAGAATGGTTACATTCTAATTCATTTGTACGAATGTATCCATTCTAATTCATTCGCACGATCCATTTAATTCATTCGTACGATCCATTCTAATTCATTCGTATGATCCATTCTAATTCATTCGTACGATCCATTCTAATTCATTTCCATGAATGTATCCATTCTAATTCATTCGTACGATCCATTCCAATTTATTCCTATGATCCATTCTAATTCATTCATGAAATCCATTCTAATTCATTCATACGATCCATTCTAACTCATTCATACGATCCATTCTAATTCATTCGCATGAATGTATATATCCATTCTAGTTCATTCGCACGAATGTATTCATTCGTACGATCCATTCTAATTCATTCGCACGAATGTATCCATTCTAATTCATTCGCACGATCCATTCTAATTCATTCATATGATCCATTCTAATTCGTTCGTACGATCCATTCTAATTCATTCGTACGATCCATTCTAATCTATTCGTACGATTCATTCTAATTCATTCGTACGATCCATTCTAATCAATTCGTACGATCCATTCTAATTCATTCGCACGAATGTATCCATTCTAATTCATTCAAACAATCCATTCTAATTCATTCGCACGATCCATTCTAATTCATTCGTATGATCCATTCTAATTCATTTGCACGATCCATTCGTACGAATGAATTAGAATGGATCATATGAATGAATTAGAATGGATACATTTGTGCGAATGAATTAGAATGGATCATGCGAATGAATTAGAATGGATCATAGGAATGAATTAGAATGGATCGTGCGAATGAATTAGAATTGATCGTACGAATGAATTAGAATGGATCGTGCGAATGAATTAGAATAGATCGTCCGAATGAATTAGAATGGATACATTTGTGCGATGAATAAGAATGGAGCGTACGAATGAATTAGAATGGATCATACGAATGAATTAGAATGGATCGTACGATCCATTCTAATCTATTCGTACGATCCATTCTAATTCATTCGTACGATCCATTCTAATCCATTCGTACGATCCATTCTAATTCATTCGCACGAATGTATCCATTCTAATTCATTTGCACGATCCATTCTAATTCATTCCTATGATCCATTCTAATTCATTTGTACGATCCATTCTAATTCATTCGCTCGAATGTATCCATTCTAATTCATTCGTACGATCCATTCTAATTCGTTCATACGATCCATTCTAATTCGTTCGTACGATCCATTCTAGTTCGTTTGTACGATCCATTCTAATTCGTTCGTACGATCCATTCTAATTCATTCACACGAATGTAACCATTCTAATTTATTCGTACGATCCATTCTAATTAATTCGTATGATCCATTCTAATTCATTCGCACAAATGTATCTATTCTAATTCATTCGTACAATCCATTCTAATCCATTCACCGAATGAATTAGAATGGATCGTAGGAATGAATTAGAATGGATCATACGAATGAATAAGAATGGTTAAATTCGTGCGAATGAATTAGAATGGATCGTACGAATGGATTAGAATGGATCATACGAATGGATTAGAATGGATCGTACGAATGAATTAGAATGGATCGTACAAATGAATTAGAAAGGTTACATTTGTGAAAATGAATTAGAATGGATCGTACGAATGGATTAGAATAGATCATACGAATGGATTAGAATGGATCGTACGAATGGATTAGAATGGATCGTACGAATGGATTAGAATGGATCGTACGAATGAATTAGAATGGATCATACAAATGAATTAGAAAGGTTAGATTCGTGAGAATGAATTAGAATGGATCGTACGAATGAATTAGAATGGATCATGCGAATGAATTTGAATGGATCGTACGAATGATTTAGAATGGATCAAACGAATGAATTAGAATGGATCGTATGAACGAATTAGAATGGATCGTACGAATAAATTAGAATGGATACATTCGAGCGAATGAATTAGAATGGATCGTACGAATGAATTAGAATTGATCATACGAATGAATTAGAATGGATCGTACGAATGAATTAGAATGGATCATATGAAAGAATTAGAATGGATCGTGCGAATGAATTAGAAAGGATCGTACGAATGAATTAGAATGGATATATTCATTTGAATGAAATAGATTGCATCGTATGAATGAATTGGAATGGATTGTACGAATGAATTAAAATGGATCTCGTACGATCCATTCAACTTCATTCGCATGATCCATTCTAAATCATTTGTACGATCCATTCTAATTCATTCTCACGAATGTAACCTTTCTAATTCATTTGTATGATCCATTCTAATTCATTCGTACGATCCATTCTAATCCAATCGTACGATCCATTCTAATCCATTCGTACGATCCATTCTAATGCATTCGTATGATTCATTCTAATTCATTCGTACGATCCATTCTAATTCATTCGTACGATCTAATTCTAATCCATTCGTACGATCCATTCTAATTCGCACAAATGTATCCATTTTAATTCATTCGTACGATCCATTCTAATTTATTCATACGATCTATTCTAATTCATTCGCACGATCCATTCTAATTCATTCGTACGATCCATTCTAATTCATTCGCATGAATATATCTATTCTAATTCATTCGTATGATCCATTCTAATTTATTCGCACGATCTATTCTAATTCATTCGTACGATTCATTCTAATTCATTCGCACGATCCATTCTAATTCATTCGTACGATCCATTCTAATTCATTTGCACGAATGTATCCATTCTAATTCATTCGTGCAATCTATTCTAATTCATTCGCACGAATGTATCCATTCTAGTTCATTCGTACGCTCCATTCTAATTCATTCGTACGCTTCATTCTTATTCATCGCACAAATGTTTCCATTCTAATTCATTCGTACGATCCATTCTAATTCATTCCTACGATCCATTCTAATTCATTCGTATGATCCATTCTAATTCATTTGTAAGATCCATTCTAATTCATTCACACGATCCATTCTAATTCATTCGTTCGATCCATTCTAATTCATTCGTATGATCTATTCAAATTCATTTGCATGATCCATTTTAATTCATTCGTACGATCCTTTCTAATTTATTCCTACGATCCATTCTAATTCATTCGCACGAATGTATCAATTCTACTTCATTTGCACGATCCATTCTAATCCATTCGTATGATCCATTCTAATTCATTCGTACAAATGTATCTATTCTAATTCATTCGTACAATGCGTTCTAATCCATTCGTACGATCCATTCTAATCCATTCGTACGATCCATTCTAATTCATTTGTATGATCCATTCTAATTCATTTGTACGATCCATTCTAATTCATTTGCATGAATGTATCCATTCTAATTCATTCGTTCGATCCATTCTAATTTATTCGTATAATCCATTCTAATTCATTCGCATGATCCATTCTAATTCATTCGTACGATTCATTCTAATCCATTCGTACGATCCATTCTATTTCATTCGCACGATCCACTCTAATTCATTCGCACAAATGTATCCATTCTAATTCATTCATTCGATCCATTCTAATTCATTCGTACGATCCATTCAAATTCATTAGCATGATCCATTCTAATTCATTCGTACGATCCATTCTAATTCATTCGTACGATCCATTCTAATTCATTCATACGATCCATTCTAATTCATTCCTACGATATATTCTAATTCATTCGCTCGAATGTATCCATTCTAATTCATTCGTACGATCTATTCTAATTCATTCGTACGATCCATTCTAATTCATTCGTATGATCCATTCTAATTCATTCCTACGATCCATTCTAATTCATTCACACGAATGTATCCATTCTAATTCATTTGTAGGATCCATTCGAATTCATTCCTATGATCCATTCTAATTCATTCGTACGATCCATTCTAGTTCATTCGCTCGTACGAATGCATTAGAATGGATCGTACGAATGAATTAGAATGAATCGTACGATCCATTCTAATTCATTCGTCTGATCCATTCTAATTCATTTGTACGATCCATTCTAATTCATTCGCACGAATGTATCCATTCTAATTCATTCGTACGATCCATTCTAATTCATTCGTATGATCAATTCTAATTCATTCGCACGATCCATTCTAATTCATTCGTACGATCCATTCTAATTCATTCACACGAATGTATCCATTCTAATTCATTCGTACGATCCGTTCTAATTCATTCGTACGATCCATTCTAATTCATTCGCATGAATGTATCCATTCTAATTCATTCCTGCGAATGAATTAGAATGAATTAGAATAATTAGAATGAATTAGAATGAATTAGAATAGATCGTACGAATGAATTAGAATGGATCGTGCGAATGAATTAGAATGGATCGTACGAATGAATTAGAATGGATCGTGCGAATGAATTTGAATGGATCGTACTAATGAATTAGAATGGATCGAACGAATGAATTAGAATGGATACATTTGTGCGAATGAATTAGAATGGATCGTGCGAATGAATTAGAATGGATTGTACGAATGGATTAGAATGAATCGTACGAATGAATTAGAATGGATCATGCGAATGAATTAGAATGGATTGTACGAATGAATTAGAATGGATCGAACGAATGAATTAGAATGGATACATTCATGCAAATGAATTAGAATGGATCGTACGAATGAATTAGAATGGATCATACGAATGAATTAGAATGGATCGTACGAATGGATTAGAATGGATCGTACGAATGGATTAGAACGCATTGTACGAATGAATTAGAATGGATCGTACGAATGGATTAGAATGGATCGTGCAAATGAATTAGAATGGATACATTCGTGCGAATGAATTAGAATGGATCGTAGGAATAAATTAGAAACGATCGTACGAATGAATTAGAATGGATCATGCAAATGAATTTGAAAGGATCATACGAATGAATTAGAATGGATCGAACGAATGAATTAGAATGGATCGTGCGAATGAATTAGAATGGATACATTCGTGCGAATGAATTAGAATGGATCGTACAAATGAAATAGAATGGATCGTACGAATGAATTAGAATGGATCGTAGGAATGAATTAGAATGGATCGTACGAATGAATTAGAATGGTTACATTCGTGCAAATGAATTAGAATGGATCGTACGAATGGATTAGAATGGATCGTACGAATAAATTAGAATGGATCGTACAAATGAATTAGAAAGATAACATTTATGAGAATTAATTAGAATGGATCGTACGAATGAATTAGAATGGATCATACAAATGAATTAGAATGGATCGTACAAATGAATTAGCAAGGTTACATTTGTGAGAATGAATTAGAATGGATCGTACGAATGAATTAGAATGGATCGTACGAATGGATTAGAATGGATCATTCGAATGAATTAGAATGGATCGTACGAATGCATTAGAATGGATACATTCGAGCGAATGAATTAGAATGGATCGTACGAATGAATTAGAATGGATCGTGCGAATGAATTAGAACGGATCGTACGAATGAAATAGAATGGATCGTGCGAATGAATTAGAATGGATCGTACGAATGAATTAGAATGGATCGTACGAATGTAGAATGAATCGTATGAATGCATTAGAATGGATACATTCGTGCAAATGAATTAGAATGCATCGTACGAATGAATTAGAATGGATCGTGCAAATGCATTAGAATGGATCGTACGAATGAATTAGAATGGATACATTTATGCGATGAATGGATTAGAATGGATCGTGCGAATAAATTAGAATGGATTGTACGAATGAATTAGAATGGATACATTCGTGCGAATGAATTTGAATGGATCATATGAAAGAATTAGAATGGATCGTGCAAATGAATTAGAATGGATACATTTGTGCGAATGAATTAGAATGGATCGTAGGAATGAATTAGAATGGATCGTACGAATGAATTAGAACGGTTACATTCGTGCGAATGAATTAGAATGGATCGTACGAATGGATTAGAATGGATCGTACGAATGAATTAGAATGGATCGTACAAATGAATTAGAAAGGTTACATTTGTGACAATGAATTAGAATGGATCGTACGAATGGATTAGAATGGATCGTACGAATGGATTAGAATGGATCGTACGAATGGATTAGAATGGTTACATTTGTGGGAATGAATTAGAATGGATCGTACGAATGAATTAGAATGGATCGTACGAATGGATAAGAATAGAGCGTACGAATGAATTAGAATGGATCGTACGAATGGATTAGAATGGATCGTACGAATGGATTAGAATGGATCGTACGAATGAATTAGAATGGATCATACAAATGAATTAGAAAGGTTTCATTCGTGAAAATGAATTAAAATGAATCGTACGAATGGATTAGAATGGATCATATGAATGAATTAGAATGGATCGTACGAATGGATTAGAATGGATCGTACGAATGAATTAGAAAGGATCGTACGAATGAATTAGAATGGATCGTGCGAATGAATTAGAATGGATCGTACTAATGAATTAGAATGGATACAATCGAGCGAATGAATTAGAATGGATCATACAAATGAATTAGAATAGATATATTTGTGCGAATGAATTTGAATGGAGTGCACGAATTGAATTAGAATGGATCATACGAATGAATTAGAATAGATCGTGCGAATAAATTAGAATTGATCATACGAATGAATTAGAATGGATCGTACAAATGAATTAGAATAGATACATTCGTGCGAATGAATTAGAATGGATCGTACGAATGAATTTGAATGGATCGTGCGAATGAATTAGAATGGATAGTGCGAATGAATTAGAATGGATCGTACGAATGAATTAGAATGGATACATTCGTGCGAATGAATTAGAATGGATCGTACGAATGAATTAGAATAGATCGTACGAATGAATTTGAATGGATCGTACAAATGGATTAGAATGGATCATACGAATGAATTAGAATAGATCGTACGAATGAATTAGAATGGATAGTACGAATAAATTAGAATGGATCGTGCGAATGAATTAGAATGGATCGTACGAATGAATTAGAATGGATCCACCGAATGAATTAGAATGGATCGTTCGAATGAATTAAAATGAATCGTCCGAATGAATTAGAATGGATCATACGAATGAATTAGAATGGATCGTACGAATGAATTAGAATGGATCGTGCCAATGAATTAGAATGAATCGTACGAATGAATTAGAATGGATCTTACGAATGGATTAGAATGGATCGTACGAATGGATTAGAACGCATTGTACGAATGAATTAGAATAGATACATTTGTACGAATAAATTTGAATGGATCGTATGAATGGATTAGAATGGATTGTACGTGCGAATGAATTAGAATTGATCGTACGAATGGATTAGAATGGATCGTACGAATGGATTAGAATAGATAGTACGAATGAATTAGAATCGATCGTAAGAATGAATTAGAATGGATCGTACGAATGAATTAGAATGGATACATTCTAGCGAATGAATTAGAATGGATCATACGAATGAATTAGAATGGATACATTTGTGCGAATGAATTTGAATGGATTGCACGAATTGAATTAGAATGGATCATACGAATGAATTAGAATGGATCGTGCGGATGAATTAGAATTGATCATACGAATGAATTAGAATGGATCGTTTGAATGAATTAGAATGGATCGTACGAATGGATTAGAATGGATCGTACGAATGAATTAGAATGGATCGTGCAAATGAATTAGAATGGATACATTCGTGCGAATGAATTAGAATGGATCGTAGGAATGAATTAGAATGGATCGTGCAAATGAATTAGAATGGTTACATTCGTGCGAATGAATTAGAATGGATCGTAGGAATGAATTAGAATGGATTAGAAAGGATATATTCTAATTTATTCATACGATCCATTCTAATTCATTTGTACAAATGAATTAGAATGGATCGTACGAATGGATTAGAATGGATCGTACGAATGAATTAGAATGGATCGTATGAACGAATTAGAATGGATCGTACGAACGAATTAGAAAGGATCATATGAATGAATTAGAATGGATCGTACGAATGAATTAGAATGCATACATTCATGCGAATGAATTAGAATGGATCGTACGAATGAATTAGACTGGATCGTACGAATAAATTAGAATGGATACATTCGTGCGAATGAATTAGAATGGATTGTGCGAATGAATTAGAATGGATTGTGCGAATGAATTAGAATGGATCGTGCGAATGAATTAGAATGGATCGTACGAATGAATTAGAATGGATTATAGGAATGAATTAGAATGGATCGTGGAAATGAATTAGAATGGATCGTACGAATGAATTAGAATGGATCGTACGATCCATTCTAATTCATTCTCACAAATGTATCCATTCTTATTCTTTCGTATGATCCATTCTAATTCATTCGCACGATCCATTCTAATTCATTCGCACGAACATATCGATTCTAATTCATTCGTACGATCCGTTCTAATTCATTCGTACGATCCATTCTAATTCGTTCGTACGATCCATTCTAATTCGTTCGTACGATCCATTCTAATTCATTTGCACGATCCATTCTAATTCATTTGTACGATCCATTTTAATTCATTCACATGATCCATTCTAATTCATTCGTACAATGCATTCTAATTCATTCGCTCGAATGTGTCCATTCTAATTCATTCGCACAAATAAATTAGAATGGATCGGACAAATAAATTAGAATGGATCGTACGATTCATTCTAATTCATTCGTACGATCCATTCTAATGCATTCGTACAATTCATTCTAATTCATTCGCACGATCCATTCTAATTCATTCGTATGATCCATTCTTATTCATTCATACGATTCATTCTAATTCATTCGCACAATCCATTCTAATTCATTCGTACGATCCATTCTAATTCATTCGTATGATCCATTCTAACTCATTTTAGAATGGATCGTACGAATGAATTAGACTGGATCGTATGAACGAATTGGAATGGATCGTACGAATGAATTACAATGGATACATTCGAGCGAATGAATTAGATTGGATCGTATGAATGAATTAGAATGGATCGTACGAATGGATTAGAATGGATCGTACGAAAGGATTAAAATGGATCGTACGAATGAATTACAATGGATCATACAAATGAATTAGAAAGGTTACATTCGTGAGAATGAATTAGAATGGATCGTACGAATGAATTAGAATGGATCATGCGATTGAATTTGAATGGATCGTACGAATGAATTAGAATGGATCGAACGAATGAATTAGAATTGATACATTCGAGCAAATGAATTAGAATAGATCGTAGGAATGAATTAGAATAGATCATACAAATGAATTAGAATGGATCGTGCGAATGAATTAGAATGGATTGTACGAATGATTTAGAATGGATACATTCGTGCGAATGAATTAAAATGGATCGTATGAATGAATTAGAATGGATCGTGCGAATGAATTAGAATAGTTCGTAGGAATGAATTAGAATGGATCATACGAATGAATTAGAATGGATCGTACGAACGAATTAGAATGGATCGTACGAACTAATTAGAATGGATCATACGAATGAATTAGAATGGATCGTACGAATGAATTAGAATGGATACATTCGTGCGAATGAATTAGAATGGTTCGTACAAATGAATTAGACTGGATCGTACGAATAAATTAGAATGGATACATTCATACGAATGAATTAGAATGGATCGTATGAATGAATTAGAATGGATAGTGTGAATGAATTAGAATGGATCGTAGGAATGAATTAGAATGGATCGTACGAATGAATTAGAATGAATCGTACGAATAAATTAGAATGGATCGTGCGAATGAATTAGAATGGATCGTGTAAATGAAATAGAATGGATCGTGCGAATGAATTAGAATGGATCGTGTGAACGAATTAGAATGGATCGTACGAACGAATTAGAATGGATCGTACGAATGAATTAGAATGGATAAATTCGAGCGAATGAATTAGAATGGATCGTACGAATGAATTAGAATGGATCAAAGGAATGAATTAGATTGGATTGTGCGAATGAATTAGAATAGATCGTACGAATGAATTAGAATGGATTGTACGAATGAATTAGAATGGATCATACGAATGAATTAGAATGGATCATGCGAACGAATTAGAATAGATCGTACGAATGAATTAGAATAGATCGTACGAATGAATTCGAATGGATCGTGCGAATGGATTAGAATAGATCATACGAATGAATTAGAATGGATACATTTGTGCGAATGAATTAGAATGGATCGTACGAATGAATTAGAATGGATTGTACGAATGAATTAGAATGGATACATTTGTACGAATGAATTAGAATGGATCGTGCGAATGAATTAGAATGGATCGTACGAATGAATTAGAATGGATCGTACGAATGGATTAGAATGGATCGTACGAATGGATTAGAATGGATCGTACGAATGAATTAGAATGGATCGTACAAATGAATTAGAAAGGCATTCGTACGATCCATTCTTATTCATTCGTACAATCCATTCTAATTCATTCGTACGATCCATTCTAATTCATTCGTATGATCCATTCAAATTCTTTCCTACGATCTATTCTAATTCATTCGCTCGAATGTATCCATTCTAATTTATTTGTTCGATCCATTCTAATTCATTCGTACGATCCATTCAAATTCATTATCATGATCCAATCTAATTCATTCGTACAATCCATTCTAATCCATTCGTACTATCCATTCTAATCCATTCGTACGATCCATTTTAATCCATTCGTAGGATCCATTCTAATTCATTCGTATGATCCATTCTAATTCATTCGCACGAATGTATCCATTCTAATTCATTCGTACAATCTATTCTAATTCATTCGCACGATCCATTCTAATTCATTCGTATGATCCATTCTAAATCATTCCTATGATCTATTCTAATTCATTCGCTCGATTGTATCCATTCTAATTCATTCATACGTTCCATTCTTATTCATTCGTACGATCCATTCAAATTCATTCGTATGATCCATTCTAATTCATTCGTACGATCCATTCTAAGTCATTCTCACAAATGTAACCTTTTTAATTCATTCGTATGATCCATTCTAATTCATTAATGGATCGAGCGAATGAATTAGAATGGATCGTGCGATGAATTAGAATGGATCATACAAATGAATTAGAATGGATTCTAATCCATTCGTACGATCCATTCTAATCTATTCTAATTCATTCGCACAAATGTATCCATTCTAATTCATTCGTATGATCCATTCTAATTCATTCGTATGATCCATTCTAATCCATTCGTACGATCCATTCTAATCCATTCGTACGATCCATTCTAATCCATTCGTACGATCCATTCTAATTCATTCGCTCGAATGTATCCATTCGAATTCATTCGTTCGATCCAATCTAATTCATTCGTACGATCCATTCAAATTCATTCGCATGATCCATTCTAATTCATTCTCACGAATGTAACCTTTCTAATTCATTTGTATGATCTATTGTAATTCATTCATACGATCCATTCTAATCCATTCGTACGATCCTTTCTAATTCATTCGTACGATCCATTCATTAGAATGGATACATTTGTACGAATAAATTAGAATGGATTGTACGAATGAATTAGAATGGATACATTCTTGCGAATAAATTAGAATGGATCGTATATTCGTGCAAATAAATTAGAATGGATCATACGAATGAATTAGAATGGATTGTGCGATTCAAATGGATCGTACGAATGGATTAGAATGGATCATACGAATGAATTAGAATGGATCGTACGAATGAATTAGAATGGATACATTCGAGCGAATGAACTAGAATGGATCGTACGAAAGAATTAGAATGGATCATAGGAATGAATTAGAATGGATCGTGCAAATAAATTAGAATGGACACATTCGTTCGAATAAATTAGAATGGATCGTAGGAATGAATTAGAATGGATCGTACGAATGAATTAGAATGGTTACATTTGTGCGAATGAATTAGAATGGATCGTACGAATGGATTAGAATGGATCGTACGAATGAATTAGAATGGATCGTACAAATGAATTAGAAAGGTTACATTTGTGAGAATGGATTAGAATGGATCGTACGAATGGATTAGAATGGATCGTACGAATAAATTAGAATGGATTGTACGAATGCATTAGAATGGATACATTCGTGCGAATGAATTAGAATGGATCGTACGAATGAATTAGAATGGATCGTGCGAATGAATTAGAATGGATCGTACGAATGAATTAGAATGGATCGTGCGAATGAATTAGAATGGATCGTACGAATGAATTAGAATCGATACATTGGTGCGAATGAATTAGAATGGATCGTACGAATGAATTAGAATGGATCGTACGAATGAATTAGAATGGATCGTGCGAATGATTTAGAATGGATCGTACGAATGAATTAGAATGGATACATTTGTGCGAATGAGTTAGAATGGATCATACAAATGAATTAGAATGGATCGTACGAATGAATTAGAATGGATCATACGAATGAATTAGAATGGATCGTGCGAATGAATTAGAATGGATTGTACGAATGAATTGGAATGGATACCTTCAAGCGAATGAATTAGAATAGATTGTAGGAATGAATTAGAATGGATCATACGAATGAATTAGAATGGCTCGTGCGAATGAATTAGAATGGATTGTACGAATGAATTAGAATGGGTACATTCGTGCGAATGAATTAGAATGGATCAGACGAATGAACTAGAATGGATCGTACGATTCATTCTAATTCATTCGTACGATCCATTCTAATACATTCGTACGATCCATTCTAATTTATTCGTACGATCCATTCTAACTCATTCGGTGGATCCTTTCTAATTCATTCCTACGATCCATTCTAATTCATTCGCACGATCCATTCTAATTTATTCGTATGATCCATTCTAATTCATTCATACGATCTATTCTAACTCATTCGCACGAATGTAACCATTCTAATTCATTCGTACGATTCATTCTAATTCATTCGTATAAGCTATTCTAATTCATTCGTACGATCCATTCTAATTCATTCGTACGATCCATTCTAATTCATTCACACCAATGTATCCATTCTAATTCATTCGTACGATCTATTCTTATTCATTCGCACGATCCATTCTAATTCATTCGTACGATCCATTCTAATTCATTCGTACGATCCATCCTAATTCAATCGTACGATCCATTCTAATCCATTCGTACGATCTATTCTAATTCATTCGTACAAATGAATTAGAATGGATCGTATGAATGAATAAGAATAGATCGTACGAATGAATTAGAATGGATTGTGCGAATGAATTAGAATGAATCGTACGAATGCATTAGAATGGATACATTCGTGCGAATGAATTAGAATGGATCGTACGAATGAATTAGAATAGATCATACAAATGAATTAGAAAGGTTACATTCGTGAGAATGAATTAGAATGGATCGTACGAATGAATTAGAATGGATCGTACGAATGAATTAGAATGGATACATTCAAGCGAATGAATTAGAATGGATCGTACGAATGAATTAGAATGGATCATAGGAATGAATTAGAATGGATCGTGCAAATAAATTAGAATTTATCGTGCGAATGAATTAGAATGAATCGTACGAATGAATTAGAACGGATTCGTGCGATTGAATTAGAATGGATCGTACGAATGAATTAGAATGGATCATACAAATGAATTAGAAAGGTTACATTCGTAAGAATGAATTAGAATGGATCGTACAAATGAATTAGAATGGATCATGCGAATAAATTTGAATGGATCGTACGAATGAATTAGAATGGATCAAACTAATGAATTAGAATGGATACATTCGAGCGAATGAATTACAATAGATCGTAGGAATGAATTAGAATGGTTACTTTCGTTCGATCCATTCTAATTCATTCGCACAATCCATTCTAATTCATTCATACGATCCATTCTAATTCATTCGTTCGATCCATTCTAATTCATTCATACGATCCATTCTAATTCATTCGTACGATCCATTCTAATTCATTCGCACAATCCATTCTAATTTATTCGTAAGATCCATTCTAATTCATTCGTACGATCTATTCTAATTCATTCGCATGATCCATTCTAATTCATTCGTACGATCCATTCTAATTCATTCGTACAATCTATTCAAATTCAATCGTACGATGCAATCTAATTCATTCGTATGATCCATTCTAATCCATTCGTATGATCCATTCTAATCCATTTGTACGATCCATTCTAATTCATTCGTGCGATCCATTCTAATTTCTTCGCACAAATATATCCATTCTAATTCATATGATCCATTCTAATTCATTCGTACTAATGTATCCATTCTAATTCATTTGTATGATCCATTCTAATTCATTCATACGATTCATTCTAATTCATTTGGTGGATCAATTCTAATTCATTCGTACGATCCATTCTAATTCATTTGCACGATCCATTCTAATTTATTCGTATGATCCATTCTAATTCATTCGTACGATCTATTCTAATTCATTCGCATGATCCATTCTAATTCATTCCTACGATCTATTCTAATTCCTTCGCTCGAATGAATGAATTAGAATGGATCATAGGAATGAATTAGAATGGATCGTGCAAATGAATTAGAATGGATACATTCGAGCGAATGAATTAGAATAGATCGTAGGAATGAATTAGAATGGATCATACGAATGAATTAGAATGGATCGTGCGAATGAATTAGAATGGATTGTACAAATGAATTAGAATGGATACATTCGTGCGAATGAATTAGAATGGATCGGACGAATAAATTAGTATGGATCGTGCGAATGAATTAGAATGGATCGTACGAATGAATTAGAATGGATCGTGCGAATGAATTAGAATTGATCATACGAATGAATTAGAATGGATCGTACGAATGAATTAGAATGGATCGTACGAATAAATTAGAATGGATCGTGCGAATGAATTAGAATGGATCGTACGAATGAATTAGAATGGATCCACCGAATGAGTTAGAATGGATAATGCGAATGAATTAGAATGGATCGTACGAATGAATTAGAATGGATACATTTCGTGCGAATGAATTAGAATGGATCGTACGAATGAATTAGACTGGATCGTACGAATAAATTAGAATGGATACATTCATACGAATGAATTAGAATGGATCGTACGAATGTATTAGAATGGATCGTACGAATGGATTAGAATGGATCGTACGAATGGATTAGAATGGATCGTACGAATGAATTAGAATGGATCATACAAATGAATTACAAAGGTTACATTCGTGAGAATGAATTAGAATGGATCGTGCGAATGAATTAGAATGGATCGCGCGAATGAATTAGAATGGATCGTACGAATGAATTAGAATGGATCGTGCGAATGAATTAAAATGGATCGTACGAATGAATTAGAATGGATCCACCGAATGAGTTAGAATGGATCATACGAATGAATTAGAATGGATCGTACGAATGGATTAGAACGGATCGTACGAATGAATTAGAATGGATCGTACGAATGGATTAGAATGGATCGTACGAATGAATTAGAATGGATACATTCGTACGATCCATTCTAATTCATTCTCACAAATGTATCCATTCTAATCCATTCGTACGATCCATTCTAATTCATTCGTACGATCCATTCTAATTCATTCGCACGAATGTATCCATTCTAATTCATTTGCACGATCCATTTTAATTCATTCCTATGATCCATTCTAATCCATTCGTACGATCCATTCTAATTCATTCGTACGATCCTTTCTAATTCATTCGCACGATCCATTCTAATTCGTTCGTATGATCCTTTCTAATTCATTCGTATGATACATTCGTGAGAATGAATTAGAATGGATCGTACGAATAAATTAGAATGGATACATTTGTGCGAATGAATTAGAAGGGATCGTACAAATGAATTAGAATGGATCGTACGAATGAATTAGAATGGATCACGCGAATGAATTAGAATGGATTGTACGAATGAATTAGAATGGATACATTTGTGCGAATGAATTAGAATGGATCAGGCGAATGAATTAGAATGGATCGTACGAATGGATTAGAATGGATCGTACGAACGAATTAGAATGGATCGTACGAACGAATTAGAATGGTTACATTCGTGCGAATGTATTTGAATGGATCGTACGAATGGATTAGAATGGATCGTACGAATGGATTAGAATGGATCGTATGAATAAATTAGAAAGTTTACATTTGTGAGAAAGAATTAGAATGGATCATACGAATGAATTAGAATGGATTGTGCGAATGAATAAGAATGGATCGTATGAATGAATAAGAATGGATCGTACGAATGAATTAGAATGGATCGTGCGAATGAATTAGAATGAATCGTACGAATGCATTAGAATGGATCGTACTATCCATTCTAATTTATTCCTCCGATCCATTCTAATTCATTCGTGCGAATGAATTAGAATGAATACATTCGAGCGAATGAATTAGAACGCATTGTACGAATGAATTAGAATGGATCATGTGAATGAATTAAAATGGATCGTACAAATGAATTAGAATGGATCGTGCGAATGAATTAGAATGGATCGTACGAACGAATTAGAATTGATCGTACAAACGAATTAGAATGGATCGTACGAACGAATTAGAATGGATCGTATGAATGAATTAGAATGGATCGTACGAATGAATTAGAATCAATATATTCGTGCGAATGAATTAGAATGGATACATTTGTGAGAATGAATTAGAATGGATCGTACGATCCATTCTTATTCATTCGTACGATCCATTCTAATTCATTTGCACGATCCATTCTAATTCATTCCTATGATCCATTCTAATTCATTCGTACGATCCATTCTAATTTATTCACACGATCCATTCTAATTCATTCGCACAATCCGTTCTAATTCATTCGCACAATCCATTCTAATTCATTCGCACGAATGTATTGATTCTAATTTATTCGTACGATCCAGTCTAATTCATTCGTACGATCCATTCTAATTCATTCGCACGAATGTATCCATTCTAATTCATTCGTACGATCCATTCTAATTCATTCATATGATCCATTCTAATTCGTTCGTACGATCCATTCTAATTTGTTCGTACGATCTATTCTAATTCATTCATACGATCCATTCTAATCCATTCGTACGATCCATTCTAATTCATTCGTACGATCCATTCTAATCCATTCGTACGATCCATTCTAATTCATTCGTACAAATGAATTAGAATGGATCGTACGAATGAACTAGAATGGATTATGCGAATGAATTAGAATGGATCGTGCGAATGAATTAGAATGGATCGTATGAATGAATAAGAATGGATCGTACAAATGAATTAGAATGGATCCTGCGAATGAATTAGAATAGATCGTACGAATGAATTAGAATGGATAGTACGAATAAATTAGAATGGATCGTGCGGATGAATTAGAATGGATCGTACGAATGAATTAGAATGGATCCACCGACTGAATTAGAATGGATCGTACGAATGAATTAGAATGAATCATCCGAATGAATTAGAATGGATTATACAAATGAATTAGAATAGATCGTACGAATGAATTAGAATGGATCGTGCGAATGAATTAGAATGAATCGTACGAATGAATTAGAATGGATCGTACGAATGGATTAGAATGGGTCGTACGA
Organism: Chamaelirium japonicum; assembly: GCA_947650365.1. NCBI lineage: Eukaryota > Viridiplantae > Streptophyta > Magnoliopsida > Liliales > Melanthiaceae > Chamaelirium > Chamaelirium japonicum. The sequence continues at coordinate 47,605,601 of OX393552.1, read as the reverse complement.
ATGGATTAGAATGGATCGTACGAATGAATTAGAATGGATCATACAAATAAATTAGAAAGGTTACATTTGTGCGAATGAATTAGAATGGATCGTACGAATGAATTAGAATGGATCGTACGAATGAATTAGAATGGATACATTTGTGCGAATGAATTAGAATAGATCGTGCGAATGAATTAGAATGGATCGTACGAATGAATTAGAATGGATCGTACGAATGAATTAGAATGGATCGTACAAATGGATTAGAAAGGTTACATTCGTGAGGTTGAATTAGAATGGATCGTACGAATAGATTAGAATGGATCGTACGAATGAATTATAATGGATCATACAAATGAATTAGAAAGGTTACATTCGTGAGGATGAATTAGAATGGATCGTACGAATGAATTAGAATGGATACATTCGAGCGAATGAATTAGAATGGATCGTACGAATGAATTAGAATGGATCATAGGAATAAATTAGAATGGATCGTGCAAATGAATAAGAATGGATACATTTGTGCGAATGAATTAGAATGGATCATAGGAATGAATTAGAATGGATCGTAAAAATGGATTAGAATGGATCGTACGAATGAATTAGAATGGAACGTACAAATGAATTAGAAAGGTTATATTTGTAAGAATGAATTAGAATGGATCGTACGAATGAATTAGAATGGATCGTACGAATGGATTAGAATGGATCGTACGAATGAATTAGAATAGATTGTGTGAATGAATTAGAATGGATCGTATGAATGAATTAGAATAGTTACATTCGTGCGAACGAATTAGAATGGATCGTACGAATGGTTTAGAATGGATCGTACGAATGGATTAGAATGGATCGTACGAATGAATTAGAATGTATACATTTGAGCGAATGAATTAGAATGGATCGTACGAATGCATTAGAATGGATCGTACGAATGGATTAGAATGGATCGTACGAATGGATTAGAATGGATCATACAAATGAATTAGAAAGGTTACATTCGTGAGAATGAATCAGAATGGATCGTGCAAATGAATTAGAATGGATCGTATGAATAAATTAGAATGGATCATGCGAATGAATTAGAATGAATCGTACGAATGGAGAAGAATGGATTGTACGAATGGATTAGAACGCATTGTATGAACGAATTAGAATAGATACATTTGTGCGATTGAATTAGATTGCATTGTATGAATGAATTTTATTGGATTGTACGAATGAATTAGAATGGATCGTACGAATGAATTAGAATGGATCATGCGAATGAATTAGAATAGATCGTACGAATGAATTAGAATGGATCGTGCGAACGAATTAGAATGGATCGTATGAACGAATTAGAATGGATCGTACGAATGAATTAGAATGGATACATTCAAGCGAATGAATTAGAATGGATCGTACGAATGAATTAGAATGGATCATAGCATTGAATTAGAATGGATCGTGCAAATGAATTAGAATGGATACATTTGTGCGAATGAATTAGAATGGATCGTAGGAATGCATAAGAATGGATCGTACGAATGAATTAGAATGGTTACATTCGTGCGAATGGATTAGAATGGATCGTACGAATGGATTAGAATGGATCGTACGAATGAATTAGAATGGATCGTACAAATGAATTAGAAAGGTTACATTTGTGAGAATGAATTAGAATGGATCGTACGAATGGATTAGAATGGATCGTACGAATGGATTAGAGTGGATCGTATGAATGGATTAGAATGGATTGTACAAATGGATTAGAATTGATCGTACGAACGAATTAGAATGGATCGTACGAACGAATTAGAATGGATCGTACGAATGAATTAGAATGGATATATTCGAGCGAATGAATTAGAATGGATCGTACAAATGAATTAGAATGGTTACATTTGTGAGAATGAATTAGAATGGATCGTACGAATGAATTAGAATGGATCGTACGAATGAATTAGAATGGATTGTGCGAATGAATTAGAATGGATCGTATGAATGAATAAGAATGGATCGTACGAAAGAATTAGAATGGATCGTGCGAATGAATTAGAATGAATCGTACGAATGCATTAGAATGGATCGTACGAATGAATTAGAATGAATCATACGATCCATTCTAATTTATTCGTCCGATCCATTCTAATTCATTCCTGCGAATGAATTAGAATGGATACATTCGAGCGAATGAATTAGAACGCATTGTACGAATGAATTAGAATGGATCATGTGAATGAATTAAAATGGATCGTACAAATGAATTAGAATGGATCGTGCGAATGAATTAGAATGGATCGTACGAACGAATTAGAATGGATCGTACGAACGAATTAGAATGGATCGTACGAACGAATTAGAATGGATCATACGAATGAATTAGAATGGATCGTACGAATGAATTAGAATCGATATATTCGTGCAAATGAATTAGAATGGATCGTGCGAATGAATTAGAATGGATCGTATGAATGCATTAGAATGGATCGTACGAATGAATTAGAATGAATCGTATGATCCATTCTAATTTATTCGTCCGATCCATTCTAATTCATTCGTGCGAATGTATCCATTCTAATTAATTCGTACGATCCATTCTAATTCGTACGATCCATTCTAATCCATTCGTACGATCCATTCTAATCCATTCGTACGATCCATTCTAATTCATTCGCACAAATGTAACCATTCTAACTCATTCGGATCGTACGAATGAATTAGAATGGATTATGCGAATGAATTAGAACATTCGTGCGAATGAATTAGAATGGATCGAACGAATGGATTAGAATGGATCGTACGAATGTATCCATTCTAATTCATTTGCACGATCCATTCTAATTCATTCCTATGATCCATTCTAATTCATTCGTATGATCCATTCCAATTCATTCGTACGATCCATTCTAATTCATTCATACAATCCATTCTAATTCATTCGCACGAATGTATCCATTCTAATTCATTCGTACAATCCATTCTAATCCATTCGTACGATCCATTCTAATCCATTCGTACGATCCATTCTAATTCATTCGTACGATCCATTCTAATTCATTCTCACAAATGTAACCTTTCTAATTCATTTCTACGATCCATTCTAATTCATTCGTACGATCCATTCTAACCCATTCCTACGTTCCATTCTAATTCATTCGCACGAATGTATCCATTCTAATTCATTTGCACAATCCATTCTAATCCATTCTAATTCATTCTAATCCATTCTAATTCATTCTAATTCATTCTAATCCATTCTAATTCATTCGCTCGAATATATCCATTCTAATTCATTCGCACGATCCATTCTAATTCGTTCATACGATCCATTCTAATTCGTTCGTATGATCCATTCTAATTCATTAGTACGATCCATTCTAATCCATTCGTACTATCCATTCTAATTCATTCGTACGATCCATTCTAATTCATTCTCACAAATGTAACCTTGCTAATTCATTTGTACGATCCATTCTAATTTATTTGCACGATCCATTCTAATTCATTCCTATGATCCATTCTAATTCATTCGGACGATCTGTTCTAATTCATTCGCTCGAATGTATCCATTCTAATTCATTCGTACGATCCATTCTAATTCATTCGTATGATCCATTCTAATCCATTCGTACGATTCATTCAAATCGCACAATCCATTCTAATTCATTCGTATGATCCATTCTAATTTATTTGCACGAATATACGATCCATTCTAATTTATTCGCAAGAATGTATCCATTCTAATTCATTCGTACAATCCATTCTAATTTATTCGTACAAATGTATCCATTCTAACGAATGGATCGTACGAATGAATTAGAAGGGATCATACAAATGGATTAGAATGGATCGTACGAATGAATTACAATGGATCATACAAATGAATTAGAAAGGTTACATTTGTGAGAATGAATTAGAATGGATCATGCGAATGAATTTGAATGGATCGTATGAATGAATTAGATAGGATCGAATGAATGAATTAGAATGGATACATTCGAGCGAATGAATTAGAATAGATCATACGAATGAATTAGGATGGATCGTACGAATGGATTAGAATGGATCGTACGAATGGATTAGAATGGATCGTACGAATAGATTAGAATGGATCGTACGAATGAATTAGAATGGATCATACGAATGAATTAGAATGGATACATTTGTGAGAATGAATTAGAATGGATACATTTGTGCGAATGAATTAGAATAGATTAGAATGGATCGTACGAATGGATTAGAATACATTCTAATTCATTTGTATGATCCATTCTAATTCATCGCACGATCCGTTCTAATTCATTCGCTCGATCCATTAATGAATTAGAATGGATCATACAAATGAATTAGAAAGGTTACATTCGTGAGAATGAATTAGAATGGATTGTACGAATGAATTAGAATGGATCATACGAATGAATTAGAATGTATCATGTGAATAAATTAAAATGGATCGTACAAATAAATTAGAATGGATCGTGCGAATGAATTAGAATGGATCGTACGAACGAATTAGAATGGGTTGTACGAACGAATTAGAATGGATCATACGAACGAATTATAATGGATCGTACGAATGAATTAGAATGGACCGTACGAATGAATTAGAATCGATATATTCGTGCGAATGAATTAGAATGGATCGTGCGAATGAATTAGAATGGATCATACGAATGAATTAGAATGGATACAATTGTGAGAATGAATTAGAATGGATCGTACGATCCATTCTAATTCATTCGTACAATCCATTCTAATTCATTTGCACGATCCATTCTAATTCATTCCTATGATCCATTCTAATTCATTCGTACGATCAATTCTAATTCATTCGCATGATCCATTCTAATTCATTCGCATAATCCGTTCTAATTCCTTCGCACAATCCATTCTAATTCATTCGCACGAATGTATCCATTCTAATTTATTCATACGATCTAGTCTAATTCATTCGTACGATCCATTCTAATTCATTCGCATGAATGTATCCATTCTAATTCATTCGTACGATCCATTCTAATTCGTTCGTACGATCCATTCTAATTCGTTCGTACGATCCATTCTAATTCATTCGCACGATCCATTCTAATCCAATCGTACGATCCATTCTAATTCATTCGTACAAATGAATTAGAATGGATTAGAATAGATCGTACGAATGAATTAGAAAGGTTACATTTGTGCGAATGAATTAGAATGGATCGTACGAATGAATTAGAATAGATCGTACGAATGAATTAGAATGGATACATTTGTGTGAATGAATTAGAATGGATCATGCGAATGAATTAGAATGGATCGTACGAATGAATTAGAATGGATCGTACGAATGAATTAGAATGGATCGTACGAACGAATTTGAATGGATCGTACGAATGAATTAGAATGGATATATTCGAGCAAATGAATTAGAATGGATCGTACGAATGAATTAGAATGGATCATAGGAATGAATTAGAATGGATCGTGCAAATGAATTAGAATGGATACATTTGTGCGAATGAATTAGAATGGATCGTAGGAATGAATTAGAATGGATCGTACGAATGAATTAGAATGGTTATATTCGTGCAAATGAATTAGAATGGATCATACGAATGGATTAGAATGGATCGTACAAATGAATTAGAATGGATTAGAATGGATCGTACAAATGAATTAGAAAGGTTATATTTGTGAGAATGAATTAGAATGGATCGTACGAATGAATTAGAATGGATCGTACGAATGGATTAGAATGGATCGTACGAATGAATTAGAATGGATTGTGCGAATGAATTAGAATGGATTGTGCGAATGAATTAGAATGGATCATATGAATGAATTAGGATAGTTACATTCGTGCGAACGAATTAGAATGGATCGTACGAATGGTTTAGAATGGATCGTACGAATGGATTAGAATGGATACATTCGAGCGAATGAATTAGAATGGATCGTACGAATGAATTAGAATGGATCGTACGAATGGATTAGAATGGATCGTACGAATGGATTAGAATGGATCGTACGAATGGATTAGAATGGATCATACAAATGAATTAGAAAGGTTACATTCGTGAGAATGAATTAGAATAGATTGTGCAAATAAATTAGAATTAATCATACGAATGTATTAGAATGGATCGTACGCATGATTTAGAATGGATCGTATGAATAAATTAGAATGGATCATGCGAATGAATTAGAATGATTCGTACAAATGGATTAGAATTGATCGTACGAATGGATTAGAACGCATTGTATGAACGAATTAGAATAGATACATTTGTGCGATTGAATTAGATTGCATCGTATGAATGAATTTTAATGGATTGTACGAATGAATTAGAATGGATCGTACGAATGAATTAGAATGGATCATGCGAATGAATTAGAATAGATCGTACGAATGAATTAGAATGGATCGTGCGAACGAATTAGAATGGATCGTATGAACGAATTAGAATGGATCGTACGAATGAATTAGAATGGATACATTCGAGCAAATGAATTAGAATGGATCGTACGAATGAATTACAATGGATCATAGGAATGAATTAGAATGGATTGTGCAAATGAATTAGAATGGATACATTTGCGCGAATGAATTAGAATGGATCGTAGGAATGCATTAGAATGGATCGTACGAATGAATTAGAATGGTTACATTCGTGCGAATGGATTAGAATGGATCGTACGAATGGATTAGAATGGATCGTATGAATGGATTAGAATGGATCGTACGAATGAATTAGAATGGATCGTACAAATGAATTAGAAAGGTTACATTTGTGAGAATGAATTAGAATGGATCGTACGAATGGATTAGAATGGATCGTACGAATGGATTAGAATGGATAGTATGAATGGATTAGAATGGATCGTACGAATGGATTAGAATTGATCATACGAACGAATTAGAATGGATCGTACGAACGAATTAGAATGGATCGTACGAATGAATTTGAATGGATACATTTGAGTGAATGAATTAGAATGGATCGTACAAATGAATTAGAATGGATCATAGGAATGAATTAGAATGGATACATTCGTGCGAATGAATTAGAATGGATACATTCGTGCGAATGAATTAGAATGGATCGTAGGAATAAATTAGAATGGATCGTACGAATGAATTAGATTGGTTACATTTGTGAGAATGAATTAGAATGGATCGTACGAATGAATTAGAATGGATCGTATGAATGAATTAGAATGGATTGTGCGAATGAATTAGAATAGATCGTATGAATGAATAAGAATGGATCGTACGAATGAATTAGAATGGATCGTGCGAATGAATTAGAATGAATCGTACGAATGCATTAGAATGGATCGTACGAATGAATTAGAATGAATTGTACGATCCATTCTAATTTATTCGTCCGATCCATTCTAATTCATTCGTGCGAATGAATTAGAATGGATACATTCGAGCGAATGAATTAGAACGCATTGTACGAATGAATTAGAATGGATCATGTGAATGAATTAAAATGGATCGTACAAATGAATTAGAATGGATCGTGCGAATGAATTAGAAAGGATCGTACGAACGAATTAGAATGGATCGTACGAACGAATTAGAAAGGATCGTACGAATGAATTAGAATTGATCGTACGAATGAATTAGAATGGATCGTACGAATGAATTAGAATTGATGTATTCGTGCGAATGGATTAGAATGGATCGTGCGAATGGATTAGAATGGATCGTACGATCCATTCTAATTCATTCGTATGATCCATTCTAATTCATTCGCATGATCCATTCTAATTCATTCGCACAATCCGTTCTAATTCATTCGCACAATCCATTCTAATTCATTCGCACGAATGTATCCGTTCTAATTTCTTCGTACGATCCAGTCTAATTCATTCGTATGAATGAATTAGAATGGTTACATTCGTGCGAATGAATTAGAATGGATCGTACGAATGGATTAGAATGGATCGTACGAATGAATTAAAATGGATCGTACAAATGAATTAGAAAGGTTACATTTCTGAGAATGAATTAGAATGGATCGTACGAATGAATTAGAATGGATCGTACAAATGAATTAGAATGGATCGTACAAATGAATTAGCAAGGTTACATTTGTGAGAATGAATTAGAATGGATCGTACGAATGAATTAGAATGGATCGTACGAATGGATTAGAATGGATCGTACGAATGAATTAGAATGGATCGTACGAATGCATTAGAATGGATACATTCTTGAGAATGAATTAGAATGGATCATAGGAATGAATTAGAATGGATCGTACGAATGGATTAGAATGGATCGTACGAATGAATTAGAATGGATCATACAAATGAATTTGAAAGGTTACATTCGTGAGGATGAATTAGAATGGATTGTATGAATGAATTAGAATGGATACATTCGTGCGAATGAATTAGAATGTATCGGACGAATGAATTAGAATGGATCGTACGATTCATTCTAATTCATTCGTACGATCCATTCTAATGCATTCGTACGATTCATTCTAATTTATTCGCACGACCTATTCTAATTCATTCGCACAAATGAATTAGAAAGGTTACATTTGTGAGAATGAATTAGAATGGATCGTACGAATGGATTAGAATTGATCGTACGAATGGATTAGAATGGATCGTATGAATGGAATAGAATGGATCGTACGAATGGATTAGAATTGATCGTACGAACGAATTAGAATGGATCGTACGAACGAATTAGAATGGATCGTACGAATGAATTAGAAAGGATACATTCGAGCGAATGAATTAGAATGGATCATACAAATGAATTAGAATGGATCATAGGAATGAATTAGAATGGATCGTGCAAATGAATTAGAATTGATACATTCGTGCGAATGAATTAGAATGGATCATAGGAATAAATTAGAATGGAAAGTATGAATGAATTAGAATGGTTACATTTGTGAGAATGAATTAGAATGGATCGTACGAATGAATTAGAATGGATTGTACGAATGAATTAGAATGGATTGTGCGAATGAATTAGAATGGATCGTATGAATGAATAAGAATGGATCGTGCGAATGAATTAGAATGGATCGTGCGAATGAATTAGAATGAATCGTACGAATGCATTAGAATGGATCGTACGAATGAATTAGAATGAATCGTACGATCCAATCTAATTTATTCATCCGATCCATTCTAATTCATTCGTGCGAATGACCTAGAATGGATATATTCGAGCGAATGAATTAGAACGCTTTGTACGAATAAATTAGAATGGATTATGTGAATGAATTAAAATGGATCGTACAAATGAATTAGAATGGATCGTGCGAATGAATTAGAATGGATCGTACGAACGAATTAGAATGGATCGTACGAACGAATTAGAATGGATCGTACGAACGAATTAGAATGGATCGTACGAATGAATTAGAATCGATCTATTCGTGCGAATGAATTAGAATGGATCGTGCGAATGAATTAGAATGGATCATACGAATGAATTAGAATGGATACATTTGTGAGAATGAATTAGAATGGATCGTACGATCCATTCTAATTCATTCGTACGATCCATTCTAATTCATTTGCACGATCCATTCTAATTCATTCCTATGATCCATTCTAATTCATTCGTACGATCTATTCTAATTCATTCGTACGATCCATTCTAATTCATTCACACGATCCATTCTAATTCATTCACACAATCCGTTCTAATTCATTCGCACAATCCATTCTAATTCATTCGCACGAATGTAACCATTCTAATTTATTCGTACGATCCAGTCTAATTCATTCGTACGATCCATTCTAATTCATTCGCACGAATATATCCATTCTAATTCATTCGTACGATCCATTCTAATTCATTCATATGATCCATTCTAATTCGTTCGTATGAATTAGAATGGATCGTACGAATGAATTAGAATGGATCAAAGGAATGAATTAGATTGGATTGTGCGAATGAATTAGAATAGATCGTACGAATGAATTAGAATGGATTGTACGAATGAATTAGAATGGATCGTACGAATGAATTAGAATGGATCATGCTAATGAATTAGAATAGATCGTACGAATGAATTAGAATGGATCGTACGAATGAATTAGAATGGATCGTGCGAATGAATTAGAATGGATCGTACGAATGAATTAGAATGGAAACATTTGTGCGAATATTAGAATGGATCGTACGAATGAATTAGAATGGATTGTACGAATGAATTAGAATGGATACATTTGTATGAATGAATTAGAATGGATCGTGCGAATGAATTAGAATGGATCGTACGAATGGATTAGAATGGATCGTACGAATGGATTAGAATGGATCGTACGAATGAATTAGAAATGCATTCATACTATCCATTCTAATTCATTCGTACAATCCATTCTAATTCATTCGCACGATCCATTCTAATTCATTCGTATGATCCATTCTAATTCGTTCCTACGATCTATTCTAATTCATTCGCTCGAATGTATCCATTCTAATTCATTCGTTCGATCCATTCTAATTCATTCGTACGATCCATTCAAATTCATTCGCATGATCCAATCTAATTCATTCGTACAATTCATTCTAATCCATTCGTACGATCCATTCTAATCCATTCGTAGGATCCATTCTAATTCATTCGTATGATCCATTCTAATTCATTCGCACGAATGTATCCATTCTAATTCATTCGTACAATCCATTCTAATTCATTCGCACGATCCATTCTAATTCATTCGTATGATCCATTCTAATTCATTCCTACGATCTATTCTAATTCATTCGCTCGATTGTATCCATTCTAATTCATTCATACGTTCCATTCTTATTCATTCGTACGATCCATTCAAATTCATTCATATGATCCATTCTAATTCATTCGTACGATCCATTCTAATTCATTCTCACGAATGTAACCTTTCTAATTCATTTGTATGATCCATTCTAATTCATTAATGGATCGAGCGAATGAATTAGAATGGATCGTGCGATGAATTAGAATGGATCATACAAATGAATTAGAATGGATTCTAATCCATTCGTACGATCCATTCTAATCTATTCTAATTCATTCGCACAAATATATCCATTCTAATTCATTCTCACAAATGTATCCATTCTAATTCATTCGTATGATCCATTCTAATTCATTCGTACGATCCATTCTAATCCATTCGTACGATCCATTCTAATCCATTCGTACGATCCATTCTAATTCATTCGTATGATCTATTCTAATTCATTCGCTCGAATGTATCCATTCTAATTCATTCGTTTGATCCTATCTAATTCATTCGTACGATCCATTCAAATTCATTCGCATGATCCATTCTAATTCATTCTCACGAATGTAACCTTTCTAATTCATTTGTATGATCCATTGTAATTCATTCATACGATCCATTCTAATCCATTCGTACGATCCTTTCTAATTCATTCGTACGATCCATTCATTAAAATGGATACATTTGTACGAATAAATTAGAATGGATTGTACGAATGAATTCGAATGGATACATTCTTGCGAATAAATTAGAATGGATCGTATATTCGTGCAAATAAATTAGAATGGATCATACGAATGAATTAGAATGGATTGTGCGATTCGAATGGATCGTACGAATAGATTAGAATGGATCATACGAATGAATTAGAATGGATCGTACGAATGAATTAGAATGGATACATTCGAGCGAATGAACTAGAATGGATCGTACGAATGAATTAGAATGGATCATAGGAATGAATTAGAATGGATCGTGCAAATAAATTTGAATGGATACATTCGTGCGAATGAATTAGAATGGATCGTAGGAATGAATTAGAATGGATCGTACGAATGAATTAGAATGGTTATATTCGTGCGAATGAATTAGAATGGATCATACGAATGAATTAGAATGGATCGTACAAATGAATTAGAAAGGTTACATTTGTGAAAATGGATTAGAATGGATCGTACGACTGGATTAGAATGGATCGTACGAATGAATTAGAATGGATCGTACGAATACATTAGAATGGATACATTCGTGCGAATGAATTAGAATGGATCGTACGAATTAATTAGAATGGATCATGAGAATGAATTAGAATGGATCGTACGAATGAATTAGAATGGATCGTGCGAATGAATTAGAATGGATCGTACGAATGAATTAGAATGGATACATTGGTGCGAATGAATTAGAATGGATCGTACGAATGAATTAGAATGGATCGTACGAATGAATTAGAATGGATCGTACGAATGAATTAGAATGGATCGTGCGAATGATTTAGAATGGATCGTACGAATAAATTAGAATGGATACATTTGTGCGAATGAGTTAGAATGGATCATACGAATGAATTAGAATGGATCGTACGAATGAATTAGAATGGATCATACGAATGAATTAGAATGGATCGTGCGAATGAATTAGAATGGATTGTACGAATGAATTAGAATGGATACATTCGAGCGAATGAATTAGAATAGATCGTAGGAATGAATTAGAATGGATCATACGAATGAATTAGAATGGCTCGTGCGAATGAATTAGAATGGATTGTACGAATGAATTAGAATGGTTACATTTGTGAGAATGAATTAGAATGGATCGTACGAATGAATTAGAATGGATTGTACGAATGAATTAGAATGGATTGTGCGAATGAATTAGAATGGATCGTATGAATGAATAAGAATGGATTGTACGAATGAATTAGATGGATCGTGCGAATGAATTAGAATGAATCGTACGAATGCATTAGAATGGATCGTACGAATGAATTAGAATGAATCGTACGATCCATTCTAATTTTTTCGTCCGTTCCATTCTAATTCATTCGTGCGAATGACCTAGAATGGATACATTCGAGCGAATGAATTAGAACGCATTGTACGAATGAATTAGAATGGATCATGTGAATGAATTAAAATGGATCGTACAAATGAATTAGAATGGATCATGCGAATGAATTAGAATGGATCGTACGAACGAATTAGAATGGATCGTACGAACGAATTAGAATGGATCGTACGAATGAATTAGAATCGATATATTCGTGCGAATGAATTAGAATGGATCATGAGAATGAATTAGAATGGATCATACGAATGAATTAGAATGGATACATTTGTGAGAATGAATTAGAATGGATCATACGATCTATTCTAATTCATTCGTACAATCCATTCTAATTCATTTGCACGATCCATTCTAATTCATTCCTATGATCCATTCTAATTCATTTGTACGATCCATTCTAATTCCTTCGCACGATCCATTCTAATTCCTTCACACAATCCGTTCTAATTCATTCGCACAATCCATTCTAATCCATTCGCACGAATGTATCCATTCTAATTTATTCGTACGATCCAGTCTAATTTATTCGTACGATCCATTCTAATTCATTCGCACGAATGTATCCATTCTAATTCATTCGTACGATCCATTCTAATTCATTCATATGATCCATTCTAATTCGTTCGTACGATCCATTCTAATCCATTCGTACGATCCATTCTAATTCATTCGTACAAATGAATTAGAATGGATCGTACGAATGAATTAGAATGGATTGCGCGAATGAATTAGAATGGATCGTGCGAATGAATTAGAATGGATCGTATGAATGAATAAGAATGGATCGTACGAATGAATTAGAATGGATCATGTGAATGAATTAGAATTGATCATACGAATGAATTAGAATGGATAGTACGAATAAATTAGAATGGATCGTGCGAATGAATTAGAATGGATCGTACGAATGAATTAGAATGGATCCACCGAATGAATTAAAATGGATCGTACGAATGAATTAGAATGAATCATCTGAATGAATTAGAATGGATCATACGAATGAATTAGAATGGATCGTACGAATGAATTAGAATTGATCGTGCGAATGAATTAGAATGAATCGTACGAATGAATTAGAATGGATCGTACGAATGGATTAGAATGGGTCGTACGAATGGATTAGAATGGATCGTACGAATGAATTAGAATGGATCATACAAATGAATTAGAAAGGTTACATTTGTGCGAATGAATTAGAATGGATCGTACGAATGAATTAGAATAGATCGTACGAATGAATTAGAATGGATACATTTGTGCGAATGAATTAGAATGGATCGTGCGAATGAATTAGAATGGATCGTACGAATGAATTAGAATGGATCGTACGAATGAATTAGAATGGATCGTACGAACGAATTAGAATAGATCGTACGAATGAATTAGAATGGATACATTCGAGCGAATGAATTAGAATGGATCGTACGAATGAATTAGAATGGATCATAGGAATGAATTAGAATGGATCGTGCAAATGAATTAGAATGGATACATTTGTGCGAATGAATTAGAATGGATCGTAGGAATGCATTAGAATGGATCGTACGAATGAATTAGAATGGTTACATTCGTGCGAATGGATTAGAATGGATCGTACGAATGGATTAGAATGGATCGTACGAATGGATTAGAATGGATCGTACGAATAAATTAGAATGGATCGTACAAATGAATTAGAAAGGTTACATTTGTGAGAATGAATTAGAATGGATCGTACGAATGGATTAGATTGGATTGTACGAATGGATTAGAATGGATCGTATGAATGGATTAGAATGGATCGTACGAATGGATTAGAATTGATCATACGAACGAATTGGAATGGATCGTACGAACGAATTAGAATGGATCGTACGAATGAATTTGAATGGATACATTCGAGTGATTGAATTAGAATGGATCGTACAAATGAATTAGAATGGATCATAGGAATGAATTAGAATGGATACATTCGTGCGAATGAATTAGAATGGATACATTCTTGCAAATGAATTGGAATGGATCGTAGGAATAAATTAGAATGGATCGTACGAATGAATTAGATTGGTTACATTTGTGAGAATGAATTAGAATGGATCGTACGAATGAATTAGAATGGATCGTACGAATGAATTAGAATGGATTATGCGAATGAATTAGAATAGATCGTATGAATAAATAAGAATGGATCGTACGAATGAATTAGAATGGATCGTGCGAATGAATTAGAATGAATCGTACGAATGCATTAGAATGGATCGTACGAATGAATTAGAATGAATCATACGATCCATTCTAATTTATTCGTCCGATCCATTCTAATTTATTCGTGCGAATGAATTAGAATGGATACATTCGAGCGAATGAATTAGAACGCATTGTACGAATGAATTAGAATGGATCATGTGAATGAATTAAAATGAATCGTACAAATGAATTAGAATGGATCGTGCGAATGAATTAGAATGGATCGTACGAACGAATTAGAATGGATCGTACGAACGAATTAGAATGGATCGTACGAATGAATTAGAATGGATCGTACGAATGAATTAGAATGGATCGTACGAATGAATTAGAATCGATGTATTCGTGCGAATGAATTAGAATGGATCGTGCGAATGAATTAGAATGGATCATACGAATGAATTAGAATGGATACATTTGTGAGAATGAATTAGAATGGATCGTACGATCCATTCTAATTCATTCGTACGATCCATTCTAATTCATTTGCACGATCCATTCTAATTCATTCCTATGATCCATTCTAATTCATTCGTACGATCCATTCTAAATCATTCGTATGATCCATTCTAATTCATTCGCATGATCCATTCTAATTCATTCGCACAATCCGTTCTAATTCATTCGCACAATCCATTCTAATTCATTCGCACGAATGTATCCATTCTAATTTATTCGTACGATCTAGTCTAATTCATTCGTACGAATGAATTAGAATGGTTACATTCGTGCGAATGAATTAGAATGGATCGTACGAATGGATTAGAATGGACCGTATGAATGAATTAGAATGGATCGTACAAATGAATTAGAAAGGTTACATTTGTGAGAATGAATTAGAATTGATCGTACGAATGAATTAGAATGGATCGTACAAATGAATTAGAATGGATCGTACAAATGAATTTGCAAGGTTACATTTGTGAGAATGAATTAGAATGGATCGTACGAATGAATTAGAATGGATCGTACAAATGGATTAGAATGGATCGTACGAATGAATTAGAATGGATCGTATGAATGCATTAGAATGGATACATTCTTGAGAATGAATAAGAATGGATCATAGGAATGAATTAGAATGGATCGTACGAATGGATTAGAATGGATCGTACGAATGAATTAGAATGGATCATACAAATGAATTAGAAAGGTTACATTCGTGAGGATGAATTAGAATGGATTGTATGAATGAATTAGAATGGATACATTCGTGCGAATGAATTAGAATGTATCGGACGAATGAATTAGAATGGATCGTACGATTCATTCTAATTCATTCGTACGATCCATTCTAATGCATTCGTACGATTCATTCTAATTCATTCGCACGATCTATTCTAATTCATTCGCACAAATGAATTAGAAAGGTTACATTTGTGAGAATGAATTAGAATGGATCGTACGAATGGATTAGAATTGATCGTACGAATGGATTAGAATGGATCGTATGAATGGATTAGAATGGATCGTACGAATGGATTAGAATTGATCGTACGAACAAATTAGAATGGATCGTACGAACGAATTAGAATGGATCGTACGAATGAATTAGAAAGGATACATTCGAGCGAATGAATTAGAATGGATCATACAAATGAATTAGAATGGATCATAGGAATGAATTAGAATGGATCGTGCAAATGAATTAGAATTGATACATTCGTGCGAATAAATTAGAATGGATCGTAGGAATAAATTAGAATGGATCGTACGAATGAATTAGAATGGTTACATTTGTGAGAATGAATTAGAATGGATCGTACGAATGAATTAGAATGGATTGTACGAATGAATTAGAATGGATTGTGCGAATGAATTAGAATGGATCGTATGAATGAATAAGAATGGATCGTACGAATGAATTAGAATGGATCGTGCGAATGAATTAGAATGAATCGTACGAATGCATTAGAATGGATCAAACGAATGAATTAGAATGAATCGTACGATCCATTCTAATTTATTCGTCCGATCCATTCTAATTCATTCGTGCAAATGACCTAGAATGGATACATTCGAGCGAATGAATTAGAACGCATTGTACGAATGAATTAGAATGGATCATGTGAATGAATTAAAATGGATCGTACAAATGAATTAGAATGGATCGTGCGAATGAATTAGAATGGATCGTACGAACGAATTAGAATGGATCGTACGAACGAATTAGAATGGATCGTACGAACAAATTAGAATGGATCGTACGAATGAATTAGAATCGATCTACTCGTGCGAATGAATTAGAATGGATCGTGCGAATGAATTAGAATGGATACATTTGTGAGAATGAATTAGAATGGATCGTATGATCCATTCTAATTCATTCGTACGATCCATTCTAATTCATTTGCACGATCCATTCTAATTCATTCCTATGATCCATTCTAATTCATTCGTACGATCTATTCTAATTCATTCGTACGATCCATTCTAATTTATTCGCACGATCCATTCTAATTCATTCACACAATCCGTTCTAATTCATTCGCACAATCCATTCTAATTCATTCGCACGAATGTATCCATTCTAATTTATTCGTACGATCCAGTCTAATTCATTCGTACGATCCATTCTAATTCATTCGCATGAATGTATCCATTCTAATTCATTCGTACGATCCATTCTAATTCATTCATATGATCCATTCTAATTCGTCCGTATGAATTAGAATGGATCGTACGAATGAATTAGAATGGATCAAAGGAATGAATTAGATTGGATTGTGCGAATGAATTAGAATAGATCGTACGAATGAATTAGAATGTATTGTACGAATGAATTAGAATGGATCGTACGAATGAATTAGAATGGATCATGCGAATAAATTAGAATAGATCGTACGAATGAATTAGAATGGATCGTACGAATGAATTAGAATGGATCGTGCGAATGAATTAGAATGGATCGTACGAATGAATAAGAATGGATATATTTGTGCGAATGAATTAGAATGGATCGTACGAATGAATTAGAATGGATTGTACGAATAAATTAGAATGGATACATTTGTACGAATGAATTAGAATGGATCGTGCGAATGAATTAGAATGGATCGTACGAATGAATTAGAATGGATCGTACGAATGGATTAGAATGGATCGTACGAATGGATTAGAATGGATCGTACGAATGAATTAGAATGGATCGTACAAATGAATTAGAAAGGCATTCGTATGATCCATTCTAATTCATTCGTACAATCCATTCTAATTCATTCGCACGATCCATTCTAATTCATTCGTATGATCCATTCTAATTCATTCCTACGATCTATTCTAATTCATTCGCTCGAATGTATCCATTCTAATTCATTCGTTCGATCCATTCTAATTCATTCGTACGATCCATTCAAATTCATTCGCATGATCCAATCTAATTCATTCGTACAATTCATTCTAATCCATTCGTACGATCCATTCTAATCCATTCGTAGGATCCATTCTAATTCATTCGTATAATCCATTCTAATTCATTCGCACGAATGTATCCATTCTAATTCATTCGTACAATCCATTCTAATTCATTCGCACGATCCATTCTAATTCATTCGTATGATCCATTCTAATTCATTCCTACGATCTATTCTAATTCGTTCGCTCGATTGTATCCATTCTAATTCATTCATACGTTCCATTCTTATTCATATGTACGATCCATTCAAATTCATTCGTATGATCCATTCTAATTCATTCGTACGATCCATTCTAACTCATTCTCACGAATGTAACCTTTCTAATTCATTTGTATGATCCATTCTAATTCATTAATGGATCGAGCGAATGAATTACAATGGATCGTGCGAATGAATTAGAATGGACCATACAAATGAATTAGAATGGATTCTAATCCATTCGTACGATCCATTCTAATCTATTCTAATTCATTCGCACAAATATATCCATTCTAATTCATTCTCACAAATGTATCCATTCTAATTCATTCGTATGATCCATTCTAATTCATTCGTACGATCCATTCTAATCCATTCGTACGATCCATTCTAATCCATTCGTACGATCCATTCTAATCCATTCGTACGATCCATTCTAATCCATTCGTACGATCCATTCTAATCCATTCGTACGATCCATTCTAATTCATTCGTATGATCTATTCTAATTCATTCGCTCGAATGTATCCATTCTAATTCATTCGTTCGATCCTATCTAATTCATTCGTACGATCCATTCAAATTCATTCGCATGATCCATTCTAATTCATTCTCACGAATGTAACCTTTCTAATTCATTTGTATGATCCATTGTAATTCATTTATACGATCCATTCTAATCTATTCGTACGATCCTTTCTAATTCATTCATACGATCCATTCATTAGAATGGATACATTTGTACGAATAAATTAGAATGGATTGTACGAATGAATTAGAATGGATACATTCTTGCGAATAAATTAGAATGGATCGTATATTCGTGCAAATAAATTAGAATGGATCATCCGAATGAATTAGAATGGATTGTGCGATTCGAATGGATCGTACGAATGGATTAGAATGGATCATACGAATGAATTAGAATGGATCGTACGAATGAATTAGAATGGATACTGTTCGGGGGATTTTTCGCTGGTCCGTGCGGGCTACCTGTACTATGGAGCCTGGGGGTGAGCATTTATAGCAACCCGCGACCTACCGTGGCCCGACACGTGGAGATTCTTCCAGGGCCTTCTAGACCCCCCACGTTCTGGCTCGCGTGGGTCTGACAGTCCTTGGTACTCGTGCCCTGACATTCTGTCGTCAAGCCTGCCAGGCGGTTTGAGTGGGAGAGGGAATCTTTCTTGCTGCTGCCAGCTGTCTATTCTAGAATGTTCGAGTCTGGGCAGTCTTAGGGAGGAAGCAAAGGCCAGCTCGCCCGGCACCGCTCCGTCCTTTCGCCCATATTTATCAAGAGTCGGACCTCGCGGGGGCAACCTCTTCGATAAACAGGGGTCAGGGAGAGATTAGGCGGGCTCCTGAACGAGCTAGGCGAGCTCATACGAGAGCATGGGCGAGCTCCTAAGCGAGCCATGCGAGCTCATGCGGGAGCATGGGCGAGCTACTTAGCGAGCTCTTGTCCTTGGGCGAGCTCCTGTGCGAGCATGGGCGAGCTCCTGAGCGAGCTCTTGGCCTTGAGCCCCTTCAGCCCAATGTGGATCTCGCTCCACTGCCAAGATGATTTTAGTGAGCACGGGGGCAAGAACTCCTGCGAGCTGGGGGCGAGCTGCACTCAGATACAAGGTGTCCATCCAGCTCCCTGTGGGGGCGAGCTTCTTGCGGGCTGGAAAGGGGGCACGCTCAGCTTCCGAGGGTTCCAACTCCTGGACGGGTTCCCTCGAGAACTCTATCTCAGGTGCGTTTGCAATGCTATCCAAGATATGTGGTTTCTGACTACCCCCAACAGATACATTCGAGCGAATGAACTAGAATGGATCGTACGAATGAATTAGAATAGATCATAGGAAAGAATTAGAATGGATCGTGCAAATAAATTTGAATGGATACATTCGTGCGAATGAATTAGAATGGATCGTAGGAATGAATTAGAATGGATCATACGAATGAATTAGAATGGTTACATTCGTGTGAATGAATTAGAATGGATCGTACGAATGGATTAGAATGGATCGTACGAATGAATTAGAATGGATCGTACAAATGAATTAGAAAGGTTACATTTGTGAGAATGGATTAGAATGGATCGTACGAATGGATTAGAATGGATCGTACGAATGAATTAGAATGGATCGTACGAATGCATTAGAATGGATACATTCGTGCGAATGAATTAGAATGGATCGTATGAATTAATTAGAATGGATCGTGCGAATGAATTAGAATGGATCGTACGAATGAATTAGAATAGATCGTGCGAATGAATTAGAATGGATCGTACGAATGAATTAGAATGGATACATTGGTGCGAATGAATTAGAATGGATCATATGAATGAATTACAATGGATCGTACGAATGAATTAGAATGGATCGTACGAATGAATTAGAATGGATACATTTGTGCGAATGAGTTAGAATGGATCATACGAATGAATTAGAATGGATCGTACGAATGAATTAGAATGGATCATACGAATGAATTAGAATGGATCGTGCGAATGAATTAGAATGGATTGAACGAATGAATTAGAATGGATACATTCGAGCGAATGAATTAGAATAGATCGTATGAATGAATTAGAATGGATCATACGAATGAATTAGAATGTCTCGTGCGAATGAATTAGAATGGATTGTACGAATGAATTAGAATGGTTACATTTGTGAGAATGAATTAGAATGGATCGTACGAATGAATTAGAATGGATTGTACGAATGAATTAGAATGGATTGTGCGAATGAATTAGAATGGATCGTATGAATGAATAAGAATGGATTGTACGAATGAATTAGAATGGATCGTGCGAATGAATTAGAATAAATCGTACGAATGCATTAGAATGGATCGTACGAATGAATTAGAATGAATCGTACGATCCATTATAATTTATTCGTCCGATCCATTCTAATTTATTCGTGCGAATGACCTAGAATGGATACATTCGAGCGAATGAATTAGAACGCATTGTACGAATGAATTAGAATGGATCAGGTGAATGAATTAAAATGGATCGTACAAATGAATTAGAATGGATCGTGCGAATGAATTAGAATGGATCGTACGAATGAATTAGAATGGATCATACGAATGAATTAGAATGGATACATTTGTGAGAATGAATTAGAATGGATCGTACGATCCATTCTAATTCATTCGTACGATCCATTCTAATTCATTTGCACGATCCATTCTAATTCATTCGTACGATCCATTCTAATTCATTCGTACGATCCATTCTAATTCATTCGCACGATCCATTCTAATTCCTTCACACAATCCATTCTAATTCATTCGCACAATCCATTCTAATTCATTCGCACGAATGTATCCATTCTAATTTATTCGTACGATCCAGTCTAGTTCATTCGTACGATCCATTCTAATTCATTCGCACGAATGTATCCATTCTAATTCATTCGTACGATCCATTCTAATTCATTCATATGATCCATTCTAATTCGTTCGTACGATCCATTCTAATTCGTTCGTACGATCCATTCTAATTCATTCGTACGATCCATTCTAATCCATTCGTACGATCCATTCTAATTCATTCGTAGAAATGAATTAGAATGGATCGTACGAATGAATTAGAATGGATTGTGCGAATGAATTAGAATGGATCGTGCAAATGAATTAGAATGGATCGTATGAATGAATAAGAATGGATCGTACGAATGGATTAGAATGGATCATGCGAATGAATTAGAATAGATCGTACGAATGAATTAGAATGGATAGTACGAATAAATTAGATTGGATCGTGCGAATGAATTAGAATGGATCGTACGAATGAATTAGAATGGATCCACCGAATGAATTAAAATGGATCGTACGAATGAATTAGAATGAATCATCTGAATGAATTAGAATGGATCGTACGAATGAATTAGAATTGATCGTGCGAATGAATTAGAATGAATCGTACGAATGAATTAGAATGGATCGTACGAATGGATTAGAATGGGTCGTACGAATGGATTAGAATGGAACGTACGAATGAATTAGAAAGGATCATACAAATGAACTACAAAGGTTACATTTATGCGAATGAATTAGAATGGATCGTACGAATGAATTAGAATAGATCGTACGAATGAATTAGAATGGATACATTTGTGCGAATGAATTAGAATGGATCGTGCGAATGAATTAGAATGGATCGTACGAATGAATTAGAATGGATTGTACGAACGAATTAGAATGGATCGTACGAATGAATTAGAATGGATACATTCGAGTGAATGAATTAGAATGGATCGTACGAATGAATTAGAATGGATCATAGAAATGAATTAGAATGGATCGTGCAAATGAATTAGAATGGATACATTTGTGCGAATGAATTAGAATGGATCGTAGGAATGAATTAGAATGGATCGTATGAATGAATTAGAATGGTTATATTCGTGCGAATGAATTAGAATGGATCGTACGAATGGATTAGAATGGATCGTACGAATGAATTAGAATGGATCGTACAAATGAATTAGAAAGGTTATATTTGTGAGAATGAATTTGTATGGATCGTACGAATGAATTAGAATGGATCGTACGAATGGATTAGAATGGATCGTACGAATGAATTAGAATGGATTGTGCGAATGAATTAGAATGGATCGTATGAATGAATTAGAATAGTTACATTCGTGCGAACGAATTAGAATGGATCGTACGAATGGTTTAGAATGGATCGTACGAATGGGTTAGAATGGATCGTACGAATGGATTAGAATGGATCATACGAATGGATTAGAATGGATCATACGAATGGATTAGAATGGATCATACAAATGAATTAGAAAGGTTACATTCGTGAGAATGAATTAGAATGGATCGTGCGAATGAATTAGAATTGATCATTCGAATGGATTAGAATGGATCGTACGAATGAATTAGAATGGATTGTATGAATAAATTAGAATGGATCATGCGAATGAATTAGAATGAATCGTACGAATGGATTAGAATGGATCGTACAAATGGATTAGATCGCATTGTATGAACGAATTAGAATAGATACATTTGTGCGATTAAATTAGATTGCATCGTATGAATGAATTTTAATGGATTGTACGAATGAATTAGAATGGATCCTACGAATGAATTAGAATGGATCATACGAATGAATTAGAATAGATCGTACGAATGAATTTGAATGGATCATGCAAACGAATTAGAATGGATCGTATGAACGAATTAGAATGGATCGTACGAATGAATTAGAATGGATACATTCGAGCGAATGAATTAGAATGGATCGTACGAATGAATTAGAATGGATCATAGGAATGAATTAGAATGGATCGTGCAAATGAATTAGAATGGATACATTTGTGCGAATGAATTAGAATGGATCGTAGGAAAGCATTAGAATGGATCGTACGAATGAATTAGAATGGTTACATTCGTACGAATGGATTAGAATGGATCGTACAAATGGATTAGAATGGATCGTACGAATAAATTAGAATGGATCGTACAAATGAATTAGAAAGGTTCCATTTGTGAGAATGAATTAGAATGGATCGTACGAATGGATTAGAATGGATCGTACGAATGGATTAGAATGGATCGTATGAATGGATTAGAATGGATCGTACGAATGGATTATAATTGATCGTACGAACGAATTAGAATGGATCGTACGAACGAATTAGAATGGATCGTACGAATGAATTAGAATGGATACATTCAAGCGAATGAATTAGAATGGATCGTACAAATGAATTAGAATGGATCATAGGAATGAATTAGAATGGATCGTGCAAATGAATTAGAATGGATACATTCGGGCGAATGAATTAGAATGGACCATAGGAATAAATTAGAATGGATCGGACGAATGTATCCATTCTAATTCATTCGTACGATCCATTCTAATTCATTCGTACGATCCATTCTAATTCATTCGCATGAATATATCTATTATAATTCATTCGTATGATCCATTCTAATTTATTCGCACGATCTATTCTAATTCATTCGTACGATCCATTCTAATTCATTTGTATGATCCATTTTAATTCATTCGCATGATCCATTCTAATTCATTCGTATGATACATTCGTGCGAATGAATTAGAATGGATCGTATGAATGAATTAGAATAGATCGTACGAATGAATTAGAATAGATCGTGCGATTAAATTAGAATGGATCATACGAATGAATTAGAATAGATATATTCATGCGAATGAATTAGAATGGATCATACGAATGAATTAGAATGGATTGTGCGAATGAATTAGAATGGATTGTCTGAATAAATTAGAATGGATCGTACGATCATGCGAAAGGATTAGAACGCATTGTACGATCCATTCTAATGAATTAGTACGATCCATTCTAATCCATTTGTATGAATAATTCGTTCGTACGATCCATTCTAATTCGTTCGTACGATCCATTCTAATTCGTTCCTACGATCCATTCTAATTCATTCGCACGATCCATTCTAATTCATTTGTACGATCCATTTTAATTCATTCACATGATCCATTCTAATTCATTCGTACAATGCGTTCTAATTCATTCGCTCGAATGTATGCATTCTAATTCATTCGCACGAATGAATTAGAATGGATCGGACGAATAAATTAGAAAGGATCGTACGATTCATTCTAATTCATTCGTACGATCCATTCTAATGCATTCGTATGATTCATTCTAATTCATTCGCACGATCCATTCTAATTCATTCGTACAATCCATTCTTTTTCACTCATACAATCCATTCTAATTCATTCGCACAATCCATTCTAATTCATTCGTATGATCCATTTTAATTCATTCTCACAAATGTAACCTTTCTAATTCATTCGTACGATCCATTCTAATCCATTCGTACGATCCATTCTAATCCATTCGTATGATCCATTCAAATTCATTCGCACGAATGTAACCATTCTAATTCGTTCGTACGATCCATTCTAATTCGTTCGTACGATCCATTCTAATCCATTCGTACGATCCATTATAAATCATTCGCTTGATCCATTCTAATTCATTCGCACAAATGTATCCATTCTAATTCATTCGTACAATCCATTCTAATTCATTCGCATGATCCATTCTGATTCAATCGTACGATCCATTCTAATTCATTTGTACGATCCATTCTAATTCATTCGCACAAATGTATACATTCTAATTTATTCGTACGATCCATTCTAATTCATTCTCACGAATGTATCATACGAATGAATTAGAAAGGATCATACGAACGAATTAGAATGGATCGTGCGAATGAATTAGAAAGGATCGTACGAATGAATTAGAATGGATCGTACGAATGGATTAGAATGGATCATAGGAATGAATTAGAATGGATCGTGCAAATGAATTAGAATGGATACATTCGTGCGAATGAATTAGAATGGATCGTACGAATGAATTAGAATGGATCGTACGAATGGATTAGAATGGATACATTTGTGAGAATGAATTAGAATGAATCGTACGAATGTATCCATTCTAATTCATTCGTACGATCCATTCTAATCCATTCGTACGATCCATTCTAATTCATTCGTACGATCCATTCTAATCCATTCGTACGATCCATTCTAATTCATTCGTATGATCCATTCGAACTCATTCGGTGGATCCATTCTAATTCATTCGTACGATCCATTCTAATTCATTCGCACGATCCATTCTAATTCATTCGTACGATCCATTCTAATTAATTCGCACGATCCATTCTAAATCATTCGCACGATCCATTCTAATTCATTCTCACGAATGTAACCTTTCTAATTCATTTGTATGATCCATTCTAATTCATTCGTACGATCCATTCTAATCCATTCGTACGATCCATTCTAATCCATTCGTACGATCCATTCTAATACATTCGTACGATCCATTCTAATTCATTCGTATGAATGTATCCATTCTAATTTATTCGTACGATCCAGTCTAATTCATTCGTACGATCCATTGTAATTCATTCGCACGAATGTATCCATTCTAATTCATATAATCCATTCGTTCGAGCAAATGAATTAGAATAGATCGTAGGAATGAATTAGAATGGATCATGCGAATGAATTAGAATAGATCGTACGAATGAATTAGAATGGATCGTACGAATAAATTAGAATGGATCGTGCGAATGAATTAGAATGGATCGTACGAATGAATTAGAATGGATCCACCGAATGAATTAGAATGAATCGTACGAATGAATTAGAATGGATCGTACAAATGAATTAGAATGGATACATTCGTACGAATGAATTAGAATGGATCGTATGAACGAGTTAGAATGGATTATATGAGTTAGAATGGATATATTTGTGCGAATGAATTAGAATGGATCGTACGAATGAATTAGAATGGATCGTACGAATGGATTAGAATGGATCGTACGAATGGATTAGAATGGATCATACGAATGAATTAGATTGCATCGTACGAATGAATTTGAATGGATTGTACGAATGAATTAGAATGGATCGTGCGAATGAATTAGAATGGATCATGCGAATGAATTAGAATAGATCGTACGAATGAATTAGAATGGATCGTATGAATATATTAGAATGGATTGTGCGAATGAATTAGAATGGATCGTACGACTGAATTAGAATGGATCGTATGAATGAATTAGAATGGATCGAACGAATGAATTAGAATGGATCGTATGAATGAATTAGAATGGATTGTGCGATTGAATTAGAATGGATCGAACGAATGTAACCATTCTAATTCATTCCTACGATCTATTCTAATTCATTCGCTCGAATGTATCCATTCTAATTCATTAGTTTGATCCATTCTAATTCATTCGTACGATCCATTCAAATTCATTCGCATGATCCATTCTAATTCATTTGTACGATCCATTCTAATTCATTCTCACGAATGTAACCTTTCAAATTCATTTGTATGATCCATTCTAATTCATTCGTACGATCCATTCTAATTCATTCGCACGAATCCATTCTAATTCATTCGTACGATTCATTCTAATTCTTTCGCACGATAAATTCTAATTCATTTGCACGATCCATTCTAATTCATTCCTATGATCCATTCTAATTCGTTCGTACGATCCATTCTAATTCATTCGCTTGAATGTATCAATTTTAATTCATTCGTATGATCCATTCTAATTCATTCGTACGATCCATTCTAATTCATTCTCATGAATGTAACCTTTCTAATTCATTTGTATGATCCATTCTAATTCATTCGTACGATCCATTCTAATTCATTCGCACAAATGTATCCATTCAAATGCATTCGTACGATTCATTCTAATTCATTCGCACGATCCTATCTAATTCATTTGTACGATCCATTCTTATTCATTCATACGATCCATTCTAATTCATTTGTACGAATGAATTAGAATAGATCGTACGAATGGATTAAAATGGATCGTGCAAATGAATTAGAATGGATCATTCGAATGAATTAGAATGGATCGTACGAATGAATTAGAATGGATCGTACGAATGAATTAGAATGGATCGTGCGAATGAATTAGAATGGATCATACGAATGAATTAGAATGGATACATTGGTGCGAATGAATTTGAATGGATCGTACGAATGAATTAGAATGGATCGTAGGAATGAATTAGAATGGATCGTACGAATGAATTAGAATAGCTTATACGAATGAATTAGAATGAATCGTACGAATGAATTAGAATGGTTACATTCGTGTGAATGAATTAGAATAGATCGTATGAATGAATTAGAATGGATCGTACGAATAAATTAGAATGGATCGTGCGAATGAATTAGAATGGATCGTACGAATGAATTAGAATGGATCGTACGAATGTATTAGAATGGATCGAACGAATGAATTAGAATGGATTGTATGAATAAATTAGAATAGATCCATTCTAATTCATTCTCACAAATGTAACCTTTCTAATTCATTTGTACGATCATTTCTTATTCATTTGTACGATCCATTCTAATCCATTCGTACGATCCATTCTAATCCATTCGTACGATCCATTCTAATTCATTCGCAAGAATGTATCCATTCTAATTCATTCGTATGATTCATTCTAATTCATTCACATGATCCATTCTAATTCATTCGTACGATCCATTCTTATTCTTTCATACGATCCATTCTAATTTATTTGTACGAATGAATTAGAATGGATCGTACGAATGAATTAGAATGGATCGTACGAATGAATTAGAATGGATCGTACGAATAAATTAGAATGGATACATTCGTGCGAATGAATTAGAATGGATCGTAGGAATGAATTAGAATGGATCGTACGAATGATTTATTATGGATCGTACGAATGAATTAGAATGGATCGAACGAATGAATTAGAATGGATCGTACGAATGGATTAGAATGGGTCATACGAATGGATTAGAATGGATCGTACGAATGAATTAGAATGGATCGTACAAATGAATTAGAAAGGTTACATTTGTGAGAATGAATTAGAATGGATCATACGAATGAATTAGAATGGATCGTACGAATGGATTAGAATGGATCGTACGAATGAATTAGAATGGATCATACGATCCATTCTAATTCATTCGTACAATGCGTTCTAATCCATTCGTATGATCCATTCTAATCCATTCGTACGATCCATTCTAATCCATTCGTACGATCCTTTTTAATTCATTCGTACTATCCATTCTAGAATAGATCATACGAATGAATTAGAATGGATCGTACGAACGAATTAGAATGGATCGACGAATGAATTAGAATGGATACATTCTGGTTACATTCGTGCGATTGAATTAGAATGGATCATATGAATAGATTAGAATGGATCGTACGAATGGATTAGAATGGATCGTATGAATGGATTAGAATGGATTGTGCGAATGAATTAGAATGGATTGTGTGAATGAATTAGAATGGATCGAACGAATGAATTAGAATTGATACATTCGAGCGTATGAATTAGAATAGATCGGAGGAATGAATTAGAATGGATCGTACGAATGAATTAGAATGGATCGAGTGTATGAATTAGAATGGTTACATTCGCGAGAATGAATTAGAATGGATCGTACGAATGGATTAGAATGGATCGTACGAATGGATTAGAACGCATTGTACGAATGAATTAGAATAGATACATTTGTGCGAATGAATTAGATTGCATCGTACGAATGAATTTGAATGAATCATACGAATGAATTAGAATGAATCATACGAATGAATTAGAATGGATCATACGAATCAATTAGAATGGATCGTATGAACGAATTAGAATGGATCGTACGAATGAATTAGAAAGGATCGTACGAATGAATTAGAATGGATATATTCATTTGAATAAATTAGATTGTACGAATGTAACCTTTCTAATTCATTTGTGCGAATGCATTCTAATTCATTTGCACGATCCATTCTAAATCATTCCTATGATCCATTCTAATTCATTCGCATGATCCATTCTAATTAGAAAGGTTACATTCAAGCGAATGAAATAGAAAAGATCGTAGGAATGAATTAGAATGGATCATATGAATGAATTAGAATGGATCGTGCGAATGAATTAGAATGGATCGTACGAATGAATTTGAATGGATCGTACGAATGAATTAGAATGGTTACATTCGTGCGAATGAATTAGAATGGATCGTACGAATGAATTAGAATGGATCGTGCGAATGAATTAGAATGGATCGTACGAATGAATTAGAATGGATCGTGCGAATGAATTAGAATGGATCATACGAATGAATTAGAATGGATCATACGAATGATCGTACGAATGTATCCATTCTAATTTATATGCACGATCCATTCTAATTCATTCGTACGATCCATTCTAATTCATTCCTACGATCCATTCTAAGTCATTCGCACGAATGTATCCTAATAATTCATTTACACGATCCATTCTAATTCATTACTATGATCCATTCTAATTCATTCGTACGATCCATTCTAATTCATTCGCACGAATGTATCCATTCTAATTCATTCGTACGATCCATTCTAATTCATTCGTACGATCCATTCTATTTCATTCTCACAAATGTAACCTTTCTAATTCATTTGTACGATCATTTCTTATTCACTCGTACGATCCATTCTAATTCATTCTCACAAATATAACCTTTCTAATTCATTCGTACGATCCATTCTAATCCATTCGTACGATCCATTCTAATTCATTCGCACGAATATAACCATTCTAATTCATTCGTACGATCCATTCTAGTTCATTCCTACGATCCATTCTAATTCATTCGCACAAATGTATCCATTCTAATTCATTTGCACGATCCATTCTAATTCATTCCTATGATCCATTCTAATTCATTCGTATGATCCATTCTAATTCATTCGCTCGAATGTAACCATTCTAATTCATTCGTACGATCCATTCTAATTCGTTCGTACGATCCATTCTAATTCATTCGTACGATCCATTCTAATTCATTCGTATGATCCATTCTAATTCATTCACACGATCCATTCTAATTTATTCGCACAAATGTATCCATTCTAATTCATTCGTACGCTCTATTCTAATTCATTAGTACGATCCATTCTAATTCATTCGCACAAATGTAACCTTTCTAATTCATTTGTATGATCCGTTCTAATTCATTCATACGATCCATTCTAATCCATTCGTACGACCCATTCTAATCCATACGTACGATCCATTCTAATTCATTCGTACGATTCATTCTAATTCATTCGCACGATCCATTCTAATTCATTCGTACGATCCATTCTAATTCATTCATATGATCCATTCTAATTCATTTGGATGATTCATTCTAATTCATTCGTACGATCCATTCTAATTCATTCGGTGGATCCATTCTAATTCATTCGTACGATCCATTCTAATTCATTCGCACGATCCATTCTAATTTTTTCGTATTATCCATTCTAATTCATTCGTACAATCTATTCTAATTCGTTCGCATGATCCATTCTAATTCATTCGTACGATCCATTCTTATTCATTCATACGATCCATTCTAATTCATTCGCATGATCCATTCTAATTCATTCGCACAATCCATTCTAATTCATTCGTACGATCCATTCTAATTCATTTGTACGAATGAATTAGAATGGATCGTACGAATGGATTAGAATGGATCGTACGAATGAATTAGAATGGATCGTACGAACGAATTAGAATGGATCGTACGAACGAATTAGAATGGATCATATGAATTAATTAGAATGGATCGTACGAATGAATTAGAATGGATACATTCGTGTGAATGAATTAGAATGGATCGTACGAATGAATTAGACTGGATCGTACGAATAAATTAGAATGGATACATTCGTGCGAATGAATTAGAATGGATTGTGCTAATGAATTAGAACGGATTGTGCGAATGAATTAGAATGGATCGTGCGAATGAATTAGAATTGATTATACGATTGAATTAGAATGGATCGTACGAATGAATTAGAATGGATCATAGGAATGATTTAGAATGGATCGTGCAAATGAATTAGAATGGATCGTACGAATGAATTAGAATGGATCGTACGATCCATTCTAATTCATTCTCACAAATGTATCCATTCTAATTCATTCGTATGATCCATTCTAATTCATTCGCACGATCCATTCGAATTCATTCGCACGAATATATCGATTCTAATTCATTCGTACGATCCATTCTAATTCGTTCGTACGATCCATTCTAATTCGTTCGTACGATCCATTCTAATTCGTTCGTACGATCCATTCTAATTCATTCGCACGATCCATTCTAATTCATTTGTACGATCCATTTTAATTCATTCACATGATCCATTCTAATTCATTCGTATAATTCGTTCTAATTCATTCGCTCGAATGTATCCATTCTAATTCATTCGCACGAATGAATTAGAATGGATCGGACGAATAAATTAGAATGGATCATACGATTCATTCTAATTCATTTGTACGATCCATTCTAATGCATTCGTACGATTCATTCTAATTCATTCGCACGATCCATTCTAATTCATTCGTACGATCCATTCTTATTCATTCATACGATCCATTCTAATTCATTCGCACAATCCATTCTAATTCATTCGTACGATCCATTCTAATTCATTCGTACGATCCATTCTAATTCATTCTCACAAATGTAACCATTCTAATTCATTCGTACGATCCATTCTAATTTATTCCTACGATCCATTCTAATTCATTCGCACGAATGTATCCATTCTAATTCATTTGCACGATCCATTCTAATTCATTCCTATGATCCATTCTAATTCATTTGTACGATCCATTCTAATTCATTCGCTCGAATGTATCCATTCTAATTCATTCGTATGATCCATTCTAATTTGTTCGTACGATCCATTCTAATTTGTTCGTACGATCAATTCTAATCCATTCGTACGATCCATTCTAATCCATTCATACGATCCATTCTAATCCATTCGTACGAGCCATTCTAATCCAATCATACGATCCATTCTAATTCATTCTCACAAATGTAACCTTTCTAATTCATTTGTACGATCCATTCTAATTCATTCGTACGATCAATTCTAATCCATTCGTACGATCCATTCTAATTCATTCGTACGATCCATTCTAATTCATTCGCACGAATGTAACCATTCTAATTCATTCGTACGATCCATTCTAATTCATTCCTACGATCCATTCTAATTCATTCGCACGAATGTATCCATTCTAATTCATTCGTACGATCCATTCTAATTCATTCGTACGATCCATTCTAATTCATTCTCACATATGTAACCTTTCAAATTCATTCGTACGATGCAATCTAATTCATTCGCACAAATGTATCTATTCTAATTCATTCGTACAATGCGTTCTAATCCATTCGTACGATCCATTCTAATCCATTCGTACGATCCATTCTAATTCATTCGCACGAATGTAACCATTCTATTTCATACGCTCGATCCATTCTAATTTATTCGTACGATTCATTCTAATTCATTCCTACGATCTATTCTAATTCATATGCTCGAATGTATCCATTCTAATTCATTCGTTGGATCCATTCTAATTCATTCGTACGATCCATTCTAATTCATTCGCATAATCCATTCTAATCCATTCGTACGATCCATTCTAATCCATTCGTATGATCAATTCTAATCCATTCGTATGATCCATTCTAATTCAATCGCACGAATGTAACCAGAATGTATCCATTCTAATTCATTCGTACGATCCATTCTAATTCGTTCGTATGATCCATTCTAATTCATTCGTATGATCCATTCTAGAATGGATCGTACGAATGGATTAGAATGGATCGTACGAATGGATTAGAATGGATCGTACGAATGGATTAGAACGCATTGTACGAATGAATTAGAATGGATCGTACAATCCATTCTAATTCATTCGTACGATCCATTCTAATCCATTCGTACGATCCATTCTAATTCATTAATATGATCCATTCTAATTCATTCTCACAAATGTAACCTTTCTAATTCATTTGTACGATCCATTCTAATTCATTCGTACGATCCATTCTAATCCATTCATATGATCCATTCTAATCCATTCGTACGATCCATTCTAATTCATTCGCACGAATGTAACCATTCTAATTCATTCGTACGATCCATTCTAATTCATTCTTATGATCTATTCTAATTCATTCGCACAAATGTATCCATTCTAATTCATTTGCACGATCCATTCTAATTCATTCCTATGATCCATTCTAATTCATTCATACGATCCATTCTAATTCATTCGCTCGAATGTATCCATTCTAATTCATTCGTACGATCCATTCTAATTCGTTCATACGATCCATTCTAATTCATTTGTACGATCCATTCAAATTCAATCGTATGATCCATTCTAATTCATTCGCACAAATGTATCGTACGAATAAATTAGAATGGATCATACAAATAAATTAGAATAGATACATTCGAGCGAATGAAATAGAATGGATCGTACGAATGAATTAAAATGGATCGTACGAATGGATTAGAATGGATCGTACGAATGGATTAGAATGGATCATGCGAATGAATTAGAATCGATCGTACGAATGAATTGGAATGGATTGTACGAATGAATTAGAATAGATCGTGCGAATGAATTAGAATGGAGCGAATGAATTAGAATGGATCGTACGAATGAATTAGAATGAATCATACGAATGAATTAGAATGGATCATACAAATGAATTAGAATACATCATGTGAATGTATCTATTCTAATTCATTTGTACGATCCATTCTAATTCATTCGTACGATCCATTCTAATTCATTCGTACCATCCATTCTAATTCATTAGTACGATCCATTCTAATTCATTCGCATGATCCATTCTAATTCATTCGTACGATCGATTCAAATTCATTCGCACGATCCATTCTAATTCATTCGTACGATCCATTCTAATTCATTCCTAGGATCCATTCTAATTCATTCGTACGATCCATTCTAATTCATTCGTACGATCCATTCTAATTCATTCGCACGATCCGTTCTAATTCATTCCTATGATCCATTCTAATTCATTCGCACGAATGTATCCATTCTAATTCATTCGTATGATCCATTCTAATTCATTCACACGATCCATTCTAATTCATTCGCACGAATATATCGATTCTAATTTATTCGTACGATCCATTCTAATTCGTTCGTACGATCCATTCTAATTCGTTCGTACGATCCATTCTAATTCATTCGCACGATCCATTCCAATTCATTCACATGATCCATTCTAATTCATTCGTACAATGCGTTCTAATTCATTCGCTCAAATATATCCATTCTAATTCATTCGCACGAATGAATTAGAATGGATCGAACGAATAAATTAGAATGGATCGTACGATTCATTCTAATTCATTC
This sequence comes from Chamaelirium japonicum, assembly GCA_947650365.1. Taxonomy (NCBI): domain Eukaryota; kingdom Viridiplantae; phylum Streptophyta; class Magnoliopsida; order Liliales; family Melanthiaceae; genus Chamaelirium; species Chamaelirium japonicum. Next base: position 47,570,153 of record OX393552.1, on the reverse strand, counting down.
GTACGATCCATTCTAATGCATTCGTACGATTCATTCTAATTCATTCGCACGATCCATTCTAATTCATTCGTACGATCCATTCTTATTCATTCGTACAAATGAATTAGAATGGATCGTATGAATGAATAAGAATGGATCGTACGAATGAATTAGAATGGATCGTGCGAATGAATTAGAATGAATCATACGAATGCATTAGAATGGATACATTCGAGCGAATGAATTAGAATGGATCGTACAAATGAATTAGAATGGATCATAGGAATGAATTAGAATGGATCGTGCAAATGAATTAGAATTGATACATTCGTGCGAATGAATTAGAATGGATTGTACGATTGGATCGTACGAATGAATTAGAATGGTTACATTCGTGCGAATGAATTAGAATGGATCGTACGAATGAATTAGAATGAATCGTGCGAATGAATTAGAATTGATCATATGAATGAATTAGAATGGGTCATACGAATCAATTAGAATGGATCGTATGAACGAATTAGAATGGATCGTACGAATGGATTAGAATGGATTGTACGAATGAATTAGAATGGATCGTGCGAATGAATTAGAATTGATCATACGAATGAATTAGAATGGATCGTACGAATGAATTAGAATGGATCATATGAAAGAATTAGAATGGATCGTGCGAATGAATTAGAAAGGATCGTACGAATGAATTAGAATGGATATATTCATTCGAATGAATTAGATTGCATCGTACGAATGAATTTGACTGGATTGTACGAAAGAATTAGAATGGATCGTACGAATGAATTAGAATGGATCATGCGAATGAATTAGAATGGTTACATTCATGCGAATGAATTAGAATGGATCGTAGGAATGAATTAGAATGGATCGTACGAATGAATTAGAATGGTTACATTCGTGCGATTGAATTAGAATGGATCATACGAATGGATTAGAATGGATCGTACGATTGGATTAGAATGGATCGTACGAATGGATTAAAATGGATTGTGCAAATGAATTAGAATGAATCGTACAAATGAATTAGAATGGATACATTCGAGCGAATTAATTAGAATGGATCGTGCGAATGAATTAGAATTAGAATGGATCATAGGACTGGATTATAATGGATCGTGCAAATGAATTAGAATGGATACATTCGTGCGAATGAATTAGAATTGATACATTTGTGCGAATGAATAAGAATGGATCGTGCAAATGAATTAGAATGGATACATTCGTACAAATGAATTAGAATGGATCGTGCGAATGAATTAGAATGGATCGTACGAATGAATTAGAATGGATACATTCGTGCGAATGAGTTAGAATAGATCATACGAATGAATTAGAATGGATCGTATGAATGGATTAGTGCGCATTGTACGAATGAATTAGAATGGATCGTACGAATGGATCATACGAATGAATTAGAATGGATCGTACGAATGGATCTGAATGAGTTAGAATGGATCATACAAATGAATTAGAATGGATCGTACGAATGGATTAGAATGGATCGTACGATCCATTCTAATTCATTCGCACGAATGTAACCATTCTAATTCATTCATATGATCCATTCTAATTCATTCGTACGATCCGTTCTAATTTATTTGCATGATTCATTCTAATTCATTCGTACGATCCATTCTAATTCATTCGCACGAATGTATCCATTCTAATTCATTCGTGCGAATGAATTAGAATGGATCGTACAAATGAATTAGAATGGATTGCATGAATGTATCCATTCTAATCCATTCGTACGAATGGATTAGAATGGATCGTACGAATGAATTAGAATGAATCGTGCGAATGAATTAGAATGGATCGTATGAATAAATTAGAATGGATCGTAGTAATGAATTAAAATGGATACATTTGTGCGAATGTATTAGAATGGATCATACAATCTGAATTAGAATGGAAATTAAGAATTAATTAGAATGTATCATGCGAATGAATTTGAATGGATCGTAAGAATGAATTAGAATGGATCGAACGAATGAATTAGAATGGATACATTCGAGCGAATGAATTAGAATAGATCGTAGGAATGAATTAGAATGGATCATACGAATGAATTAGAATAGATCGTGCGAATGAATTAGAATGGATTGTATGAATGAATTAGAATGGATATATTCGTGCGAATGAATTAGAATGGATCGGACGAATGAATTAGAATGGATCGTACGAATGCATTAGAATGGATCGTACGAATGAATTAGAACGGATACATTCGAGCGAATGAATTAGAATGGATCGTGCGATGAGTTAGAATGGATCATACAAATGAATTAGAATGGATTCTAATCCATTCGTACGATCCATTCTAATCTATTCTAATTCATTCGCACAAATGTATCCATTATAATTCATTCGCATGAATGTAATCTTCCTAATTCATTTGTATGATCCATTCAAATTCATTCGTACGAATGAATAGAATGGATCGTACGAATGAATCGTACGAACAAATTAGAATGGATCATACGAATGAATTAGAATGGATCGTACGAATGAATTAGAATGGATCGTACGAATGGATTAGAATGGATCGTACGAATGGATTAGAACGCATTGTACGAATGAATTAGAATGGATCGTACGAATGGATTAGAATGGATCGTACGAATGAATTAGAATGGATATATTTGAACGAATAAATTAGAATGGATCATACGGATGAATTAGAATGGATCGTACGAATGAATTAGAAAGGATCGTACAAATGAATTAGAATGGATATATTCGTGCGAATGAATTAGAATGGATCGTACGAATGAATTAGACTGGATCGTACGAATAAATTAGAATGGATACATTCATTGAAATGAATTAGAATGGATCGTACGAATGAATTAGAATGGATTATACGAATGAATTAGAATGGATTGTACGAATGGATTAGAATGGATCGTACGAATGGATTAGAACTCATTGTACGAATGAATTAGAATAGATACATTTGTGCGAATGAATTAGATTGCATCGTACGAATGAATTTTAATGGATCGGACGAATGAATTAGAATGGATTGTACGAATGAATTAGAATGGATCATGCGAATGAATTAGAATAGATCGTAAGAATGAATTAGAATGGATCATACGAATGAATTAGAATGAATCGTACGATCCATTCTAATTCATTCATCCGATCCATTCTAATTCATTCGCACAAATGTATCCATTCTAATTCATTCGTACAATCCATTCTAATTCATTCGTATGATCTATTCTAATTCATTCGCACGATCCATTCTAATTCATTTGCACGAATATATCCATTCTAATTCATTCGTACGATCCATTCTAATTCATTCGTACGATCCATTCTAATTCATTCGCACGATCCATTCTAATTTATTCGTATGATCCATTCTAATTCATTAATATGATCAATTCTAATTCATTCGTACGATCCATTCTAATTCATTCGTACGATCCATTCTAATTCATTCGTATGATCCATTCAAATTCATTCGCACAAATGTATCCATTCTAATTCATTCGTACGATCCATTCTAATGCATTCGTTCGATTCATTCTAATTCATTCGCACGATCCATTCTAATACATTCGTACGATCCATTCTAATTCATTCGTACGGTCTATTCTAATTCAATCGAAAGATCCATTCTAATTCATTCGTATGATCTATTATAATTCATTCGCTCGATCCATTCTAATTCATTCACACGATCCATTCTAATTCATTCTCACAAATGTAACCTTTCTAATTCATTTGCACGATCCATTCTAATTCATTCGCACTATCCATTCTAATTCATTTGTATGATCCATTCTAATTCATTCGTACGATCCATTCTAATCTATTCGTACGATCCATTCTAATCCATTTGTACGATCCATTCAAATTCATTCGTACGATCCATTCTAATTCATTCGTACGATCCATTCTAATTCATTCGCACGAATGTATCCATTCTAATTCATTCGTACGATCCATTCTAATTCATTCGCACTATCCATTCTAATTCATTCGCACGATCCATTCAAATTCATTCGTACGATCCATTCTAATTCATTCGCACGAATGTATCCATTCTAATTCATTTGTACGATCCATTCTAATTCATTCGTATGATCAATTCTAATTCATTCGCACGATCCATTCTAATTCATTCGTATGATCCATTCTAATTCAATTCGTGCAATCCATTCAAATTCATTCGCACAAATATTTCCATTCTAATTCATTCATATGATCCATTCTAATTCATTCGCTCGAATGTATCCATTTTAATTCATTCGCTCGAATGTATCCATTCTAATTCATTCGTACGATCCATTCTAATTCATTCGCACGATCCATTCTAATTCATTCGTACGATCCTTTCTAATTCATTCGTACGATCCATTCTAATCCATTCGTACGATCCATTCTAATTCATTCATATGATCCATTCTAATCCATTCGTACGATCCATTCTAATTCATTCTCACGAATGAAACCTTTCTAATTTATTTGTATGATCCATTCTAATTCATTCATACGATCCATTCTAATCCATTCGTACGATCCATTCTAATCCATTCGTACGATCCATTCTAATTCATTCGTACGCTCCATTCTTATCCATTCGTACGATCCATTCTAATTCATTCGTACGATCCATTCTAATTCATTCGTACGATCCATTCTTATCCATTCGTACGATCAATTCTAATCCATTCGTACGATCCATTCTAATTCATTCCTATGATCTATTCTAATTCATTCGCATGATCCATTCTAATTCATTCATTCGATCCATTCTAATTCATTCACACAATCCATTCTAATTCATTCATACGATCCATTCTAATTCATTCGTATGATCCATTCTAACTCATTCGGTGGATCCATTCTAATTCATTCGTACGATCCATTCTAATTCATTCGCACAATCCATTCTAATTTATTCGTACAATCCATTCTAATTCATTCGTACGATCTATTCTAATTCATTCGCACGAATGTAACCATTCTAATTCATTCGTACGATTCATTCTAATTCATTCGTATGAGCTATTCTAATTCATTCGTACGATCCATTCTAATTCATTCGTACGATCCATTGTAATTCATTCATACAATCCATTCAGATTCATTCGCACAAATGTATCCATTTAAATTCATTCATACGATCCATTCTAATTAATTCGCACGATCTATTCTAATTCAGTCGTATGAATGTATCCATTTTAATTCATTCGTACGATCCATTCTAATTCTTTCGTACGATCTAATTCATTCGTACGATCCATTCTAATTCATTCGTACGATCCATTCTAATTCATTCATACGATCGATTCTAATTCATTCGCACGATCCATTCTAATTCATTCGTACGATCCATTCTACTTCATTCGTATGATCCATTCTAATTTATTCGTTCAAATATATCCATTCTAATTCATTCGTACGATCCATTCTAATTCATTCGCACGATCCATTCAAATTCATTCGCATGAATGTATCCATTCTAATTCATTTGCACGATCCATTCTAATTCATTCCTATGATCCATTCTAATTTATTCGTAAGATCCATTCTAATTCATTCGCTCGAATGTATCCATTCTAATTCATTCGTATGATCCATTCTAATTCGTTCATACGATCCATTCTAATTCGTTCGTACGATCCATTCTAATTCGTTCGTACGATCCATTCTAATTCATTCGTATGATCCATTCTAATTCATTTGCACGATCCATTCTAATTCATTCGCTCGAATGCATCCATTCTAATTCATTCGTACGATCCATTCTAATTCATTCGTACGATCCATTCTAATTCGTTCATACGATCCATTCTAATTCATTCCAATGATCCATTCTAATTCATTCGTACGATCCATTCTAATCCATTCGCTCGAATGTATCCATTCTAATTCTTTCGTACGATCCATTCTAATTCATTCGTACGATTCATTCTAATTCATTTGCACCATCCATTCTAATTCATTCGTACGATCAATTCTAATTCATTCGCACGAATGTATCCATTCTAATTCATTCGCACAATCCATTCTAATTTATTCGCACGATCCATTCTAATTCATTCATATGATCCATTCTAATTCATTCAATGAATTAGAATGGATACATTCATGCGAATGAATTAGAATGGATCGGACGAATGAATTAGAATGGATCGCACGATTCATTCTAATTCGTTCGTATGATCCATTCTAATTCATTCGTATGATCCATTCTAACTCATTCGGTGGATCTATTCTAATTCATTCGTACGATCCATTCTAATTTATTCGCACTATCCATTCTAATTCATTCGCACGATCTATTCTAATTCATTTGTACGATCCATTCTAATTCATTCGCATGAATATATCCATTCTAATTCATTTGTACGATCCATTCTAATTCATTCGTACAATGCGTTCTAATCCATTCGTAAGATCCATTCTAATTCATTCCTATGATCCATTCTAATCCATTCGTACGGTCCATTCTAATCCATTCGTACGATCCATTCTAATCCATTCGTACGATCCATTCTATTTCATTCGCACGATCCATTCTTATTCATTTGCACAATCCATTCTAATTCATTCACAGGAATATATCGATTCTAATTCATTCGTACGATCCATTCTAATTCGTTCGTACGATCCATTCTAATTCGTTCGTACGATCCATTCTAATTCATTCGCACGATCGATTCTAATTCATTTGTACGATCCATTTTAATTCATTCACATGATCCATTCTAATTCATTCGTACAATGCGTTCTAATTCATTCGCTCGAATATATCCATTCTAATTCATTCGCACGAATGAATTAGAATGGATCGTATGATTCATTCTAATTCATTCGTACGATCCATTCTAATGCATTCGTACGATTCATTTTAATTCATTCGCACGATCCATTCTAATTCATTCGTACGATCGATTCTTATTCATTCATACGATCCATTCTAATTCATTCGCACAATCCATTCTAATTCATTCGCACGATCCATTCTAATTCATTCATATGATCCATTCTAATTCATTCCTACGATCCATTCTAATTCATTCTCACGAATGTAACCTTTCTAATTCATTCGTATGATCCATTCTAATTCATTCGTATGATCCATTCTAATCCATTTGTACGATCCATTCGAGTCCATTCGTACGATCCATTCTAATTCATTCGAACGAATGAATTAGAATGGATCGTACGAATGAATTAGAATGGATACATTCGTGCGAATGAATTAGAATGGATCGTAGGAATGAATTAGAATGGATCGTAGGAATGAATTAAATTGGTTACATTCGTGCAAATGAATTAGAATGGATCGTACGAATGAATTAGAACGGATTGTGCGAATGAATTAGAATGTATCGTACGAACGAATTAGAATGGATCGTGCGAATAAATTAGAATGGATAGTGCAAATGAATTAGAATGGATCGTACGAATGAATTAGAATGGATACATTCGTGCGAATGAATTAGAATGGATCGTACGAATGAATTAGAATGGATCGTACGAATGAATTAGAATGGATCGTAGGAATGAATTAGAATGGATCCACCGAATGAGTTAGAATGGATCATACGAATGAATTAGAATGGATCTTACGAATGAATTAGAATGGATCGTACGAATAAATTTGAATGGATACATTTGTGCGATGAATAAAAATGGAGCGTACGAATGAATTAGAATGGAGAGTACGAATGAACTAGAATGGATACATTCGTGCGAATGAATTAGAATGGATCATATAAAAGAATTAGAATGGATCGTGCGAATGAATTAGAAAGGATCGTACGAAAGAATTAGAATGGGTATATTCTTGCGAATGAATTAGAATGGATCGTACGAATGAATTAGAATGGATCGTACGAATGCAATAGAATGGATCGTACGAATGAATTAGAATGGATACATTCGAGCGAATGAATTAGAATGGATCGAGCGCTGAATTAGAATGGATTATACAAATGAATTAGAATGGATTCTAATCCATTCGTATGATCTATTCTAATCTATTCTAATTCATTCGCACAAATGTATCCAATATAATTCATTTGTACGATCCATTCTAATTTATTCGCACGATTATATGATCCATTCTAATTCATTCACACGATCCATTCGAATTCATTCGTACGATCCATTCTAATTCATTCGCTCGAATGTATCCATTCTAATTCATTCATACAATCCATTCTAATTCATTCGTACGATCCATTCTAATTCATTCTAACGAATGTAACCTTTCTAATTCATTTGCACGATCCATTCTAATTCATTCCTATGATCCATTCTAATTCATTCGTACGATCCATTCTAATTCATTCGCATGAATGTATCCATTCTAATCCATTCGTACGATCCATTCTAATTCATTCGTATGAATGTATCCATTCTAATTTATTCGTACGATCCAGTCTAATTCATTCGTACGATCCATTCTAATTCATTTACACGAATGTATCCATTCTAATTCATTTGTACAATCCATTCGCATGATCCATTCTAATTCATTCCTACGAGCCATTCTAATCCATTCGTACGATCCATTCTAATTCATTTGTATGATCCATTCTAATCCATTCGTACGATCCATTCTAATTCATTCGTACGATCCATTCTAATTCATTCGCACGAATGTAACCATTCTAATTCATTCATACGATCCATTCTAATTCATTCCTACGATCCATTCTAATTCATTCGCACGAATGTATCCATTCTAATTCATTTGCACGATCCATTCTAATCCATTCGTAGATCCATTCTAATTCATTCGTACGCTCCATTCTTATTCATCGCACAAATGTATCCATTCTAATTCATTCGTACGATCCATTCTAATTCATTCGTACGATCCATTCTTATTCATTCATACGATCCATTCTAATTCATTCGCACGATCCATTCTAATTCATTCGCACAATCCATTCTAATTCATTCGTACGATCCATTCTAATTCATTCGCACAATCCATTCTAATTCATTCGCACGAATGTATCCATTCTAATTCATTCGTATGATCCATTCTAATTCATTCGTACGATCCATTCTAATTCATTTGCATGATCCATTCGTACGATCCATTCTAATACATTCGTACGATCCATTCTAATTCATTCATACGATCTATTCTAATTCATTCTCACAAATGTAACCTTTCTAATTCATTTGTACGATCCATTCTAATTCATTCGTACGATCCATTCTAATTCATTCCTATGATCCATTCTAATTCATTTGTACGATCCATTCTAATTCATTCGCACGAATGTATCCATTCTAATTCGTTCATACGATCCATTCTAATTTGTTCGTACGATCCATTCTAATTCGTTCGTACGATCCATTCTAATTCCTTCGATCCATTCTAATTCATTCGCACGATCCATTCTAATTCATTCGCACGATCCATTCTAATTCATTCCTACGATCTATTCTAATTCATTCGCTCGAATGTATCCATTCTAATTTATTCGTTCGATCCATTCTAATTCATTCGTACGATCCATTGTATTTCATTCATACAATCCATTCAGATTCATTCGCACAAATGTATCCATTCAAATTCATTTGCACAATCCATTCTAATTCATTCCTACGATCCATTCTAATTCATTCACATGATCCATTCGTACGATCCATTCGTACGATCCATTCTAATTCGTTCGTACGATCCATTCTAATTCGTTCGTACGATCTATTCTAATTCATTCGCACGATCGATTCTAATTCATTTGTACGATCAATTTTAATTCATTCGCATGATCCATTCTAATTCATTCGTACAAGGCGTTCTAATTCATTCACATGATCCATTCGTACGATCCATTCTAATCCATTCGTACGATCCATTCTAATTCGTTCGTACGATCCATTCTAAATCGTTCGTACAATCCATTCTAATTCATTCGCACGATCGATTCTAATTCATTTGTACGATCAATTTTAATTCATTCGCATGATCCATTCTAATTTATTCGTACGATCCATTCTAATTCATTCGCTCGAATGTATCCATTCTGATTCATTCGTACGATCCATTATAATTCGTTCATACGATCCATTCTAATTCGTTCGTACAATCCATTCTAATTCATTCGCACGATCCATTCTAATCCATTCGTACGATCCATTCTAATTCATTCGTACAAATGAATTAGAATGGATCGTATGAATGAATAAGAATGGATCGTACGAATGAATTAGAATGGATCGTGCAAATGAATTAGATTGAATCATACGAATGCATTAGAATGGATACATTCGTGCGAATGAATTAGAATGGATCGTACGAATGAATTAGAATGGATCGTACGAAGGAATTAGAATGACTAAGAATGGATCGTGCGAACGAATTAGAATGGATCGTACGAACGAATTAGAATGGATCGTATGAACGAATTAGAATGGATCGTACGAATGAATTAGAATGGATACATTCGAGCGAATGAATTAGAATGGATCGTACGAATGAATTAGAATGGATCATAGGAATGAATTAGAATGGATCGTGCAAATGAATTAGAATGGTTACATTCGTGCGAATGAATTAGAATGGATCGTACGAATGGATTAGAATGGATCATACGAAAGGATTAGAACGCATTGTACGAATGAATTAGAATGGATCGTACGAATGGATTAGAATGGATCGTACGAATGAATTAGAATAGATCGTACGAATGAATTAGTATGGATCGTACGAATGAATTAGAATGGTTACATTCGTGCGAATAAATTAGAATAGATCGTACGAATGAATTAGAATGGAATGTACGAATAAATTAGAATGAATTAGTATGGATTGTACGAATGGATTAGAATGGATCGTGCGAATGAATTAGAATGGATTGTACGAACGAATTAGAATGGATCTTATGAACGAATTAGAATGGATCGTACGAATGAATTAGAATGGATACATTCGAGCGAATGAATTAGAATGGATCGTACGAATGAATTAGAATGGATCATAGGAATGAATTAGAATGGATCGTACGAATGAATTAGAATGGATCGTGCGAATGAATTAGAATCGATCGTACGAATGAATTAGAATGGATCGTACGAATGAATTAGAATGGATCGTACGAATGAATTAGAATGGATCGTGCGAATGAATTAGAATGGATCGTACGAATGAATTAGAATGGATACATTTGTGCGAATGAGTTAGAATGGATCGTACGAATGAATTAGAATGGATCGTACGAATGAATTAGAATGGATCGTACAAATGAATTAGAATTGATCGTACGAATGAATTAGAATAGATCGTCCGAATGAATTAAAATTGATACATTCGTACGAATGAATTAGAATGGATCGTGCGAATGAATTAGAATGGTTACATTCGTGCGAATGAATTAGAATTGATCGTATGAATAAATAAGAATGGATCGTACGAATGAATTAGAATAGATCGTGCGAATGAATTAGAATGAATCGTACGAATGCATTAGAATGGATCGTACGAATGAATTAGAATGAATCGTACGATCTAATTCATTCGGATGATTCATTCTAATTCATTCGTACGATCCATTCTAATTCATTCGGTGGATCCATTCTCCAATTCATTCGCATGAATATATCCATTCTAATTCATTTCTACGATCTATTCTAATTCATTCGTACAATGCGTTCTAATCCATTCGTACGATCCATTCTAATTCATTCGCATGATCCATTCTAATTCATTCGTACGATCCATTCTAATTCATTCTCACGAATATAACCTTTCTAATTCATTTGTATGATCCATTCTAATTCATTCGTACGATCCATTCTAATTCATTCGTACGAATGTATCCATTCTAATGCATTCGTCCGATTCATTCTAATTCATTCGCACGATCCATTCTAATTCATTCGTATGATCCATTCTTATTCATTCATACGATCCATTCTAATTCATTTGTACGAATGAATTAGAATGGATCGTACGAATGGATTAGAATGGATCGTGCGAATGAATTAGAATGGATACATTCGTACGAACGAATTAGAATGGATCGTATGAACGAATTAGAATGGATCGTACAAATGAATTAGAATGGATATATTCGAGCGAATGAATTAGAATGGATCGTACGAATGAATTAGAATGGATCATAGAAATGAATTAGAATGGATCGTACGAATGGATTAGAACGCATTATACGAATGAATAAGAATGGATTGTACAAATGAATTAGATTGGATAAATTCATGCGAATGAATTAGAATGGATCGTACGAATGAATTAGAATAGATCGTGTGAATGAATTATAATGGATAGTGCGAATGAATTAGAATGTATTGTACGAATGAATTAGAATGGATCCACCGAATGAGTTAGAATGGATCATACGAATGAATTAGAATGGATCGTATGAACGAATTAGAATGAATCGTACGATCCATTCTAATTCATTCGTCCGATCCATACTAATTCATTCGCACGAATGTATCCATTCTAATTCATTGAATGAATTAGAATGGATCATACGAATGAATTAGAATGGATCGTGCAAATGAATTAGAATGGATTGTGCGAATGAATTAGAATGGATACATTCTAATGAATGGATCGTAAGATCCATTCTAATTCATTCGTATGATCCATTCTAATTCATTTGCATGAATGTGTCCATTCTAATTCATTCGTACGATCCATTCCAATTCATTCGTATAATCCATTCTAATTCATTCATGCAATCCATTCTAATTCATTCATACGATCCATTCTAATTCATTCGTACGATCCATTCTAATTCATTCACACGATCCATTCTTATTCATTCGCTCAAATGTATCCATTCTAATTCATTCGTACGATCCATTCTAATTCATTCGTACGATCCATTCTAATTCATTCGCACGATCAATTCTAATTCATTCCTACGATTCATTCTAATTCATTTGCACGAATATATCCATTCTAATTCATTTGCACGATCCATTCTAATTCATTCCTATGATCCATTCTAATTCATTCGTACGATACATTCTAATTCATTCATACGATTCACGATCCATTCTAATTCATTCGTATGATCCATTCTAATTCATTTGTACGATCCATTCTAATTCATTCGCACGAATGTATCCATTCTAATTCATTCGTACGGTCCATTCTAATTCATTTGTACGATCCATTCTAATTCATTCGTACGATCCATTCTAATTCATTCTCACAAATGTAACCTTTCTAATTCATTTGTACGATCCATTCTAATTCATTTGTACGATCCAGTCTAGTCCATTCGTACGATCCATTCTTATCCATTCGTACGATCCATTCTAATTCATTCGTACGATCCATTCTAATTCATTCGGACGAATGTATCCATTCTAATGCATTCGTACGATTCATTCTAATTCATTCGCACGATCCATTCTAATTCATTCGTACGATCCATTCTTATTCATTCATACGATCCATTTTAATTCATTTGTACGAATGAATTAGAATGGATCGTACGAATGAATTTGAATGGATCATATGAATGAATTAGAATGGATACATTTGTGCGAATGAATTAGAATGGATCATGCGAATCAATTAGAATGGATCATAGGAATGAATTAGAATGGATCGTGCAAATGAATTAGAATGGATCATACGAATGAATTAGAATGGATCATACGAATGAATTAGAATGGATACATTCGTGCGAATAAATTAGAATGGATCATACGATTGAATTAGAATGGATCGTACGAATGAATTAGAATGGATACATTCGAGCGAATGAATTAGAATGAATCGTACGAATGAATTAGAATGTATCCATTCTAATTCATTCGCACGATCCATTCTAATTCATTCGTACGATCCATTCTTATTCATTCGTACGATCCATTCTAATTCATTCTTATTCATTCGTACGATCCATTCTAATTCATTCGTACAATCCATTCTAATTCATTCGCACAATCCATTCTAATTCATTCGTACGATCCATTCTAATTCATTAGTATGATCAATTCTAATTCATTCGCACGATCCATTCTAATTCATTTGTACGATCTATTCTAATTCATTCGTACAATCCATTCTAATTCATTCGTACGATCCATTCTAATTCATTCGTACGATCCAATCTAATTAATTCGTACGATCCATTATTATTAATTCGCACAAATGTATCAATTCTAATTCATTCATACGATCCATTCTAATTCGTTCATATGATCCATTCTAATTCGTTCGTACGATCCATTCTAATTCGTTCGTACGATCCATTCTAATTTATTCGCACGATCCATTCTAATTCATTCGCACGATCCATTCTAATTCTTTTATATGATCCATTCTAATTCATTCGCACGAATATATCCATTCTAGTTCATTCGTACGCTCCATTCTACTTCATTCGTACGCTCCATTCTTATTCATCGCACAAATGTATCCATTCTAATTCATTTGTACTTTCCATTCTAATTCATTCGCACGATCGATTCTAATTCATTCGTATGATCCATTCTAATTCATTCATACGATCCATTCTAATTCTTTCGTACGATCCATTCTAATTCATTCGCCCGATCAATTCTAATTCATTCGTACAATCTAGTCTAATTCATTCGTACGATCCATTCTAATTCATTCGTACGATCCATTCTAATTCATTCGCACGAATGTATCCATTCTAATTCATTCGTACAATCCATTCTAATTCATTCGCACGATCCATTCTAATTCATTCGTATGATCCATTCTAATTCATTCCTACGATCTATTCTAATTCATTCGCTCGAATGTATCCATTCTAATTCATTCGTTCGATCCATTCTAATTCATTCGTACGATCCATTCTAATTAGAAAGGTTACATTCTAATTCATTCTCATGAATGTAACCTTTCTAATTCATTTGTACGATCCATTCTAATTAGAAAGGTTACATTCGAGCGAATGAATTAGAATAGATCGTAGGAATGAATTAGAATGGATCATACAAATGAATTAGAATGGATCGTGCGAATAAATTAGAATGAATCGTATGAATGCAATAGAATGGATCGTACGAAAGAATTAGAATAAATCGTACGAACGAATTAGAATGGATCATACGAATGAATTAGAATGGATACATTCGAGCAAATGAATTTGAATGGATCGTATGAATGAATTAGAATGGATCGAACAAATGAATTAGAATGGATCATGCGAATGAATTAGAATGGATCGTGCGAATGAATTAGAATGGATCGTACGAAAGAATTAGAATAGATCGTACGAACGAATTAGAATGGATCGTACGAACGAATTAGAATGGATCATATGAACGAATTAGAATGGATCGTACGAATGAATTAGAATGGATACATTCGAGCGAATGAATTAGAATGGATCGTACGAATGAATTAGAATGGATCAAAGGAATGAATTAGATTGGATTGTGCGAATGAATTAGAATGGACCGTACGAATGAATTAGAATGGATTGTACGAATGAATTAGAATGGATCGTACGAATGAATTAGAATGGATCATGCGAATGAATTAGAATAGATCGTATGAATGAATTAGAATAGATCGTACGAATGGATTAGAATGGATCGTGTGAATGAATTAGAATGGATTGTACGAATGAATTAGAATGGATCGTACAAATGAATTAGAATGTATTATAGGAATGAATTAGAATAGATACATTCATACGACTGAATTAGAATGGATCGTGTGAATGAATTAGAATGGATCGTGTGAATGAATTCGTACGATCCATTCAAATTCATTCGTATGATCCATTCTAATAATTCGCACAAATGTATCCATTCTAATTCATTCATACGATCCATTCTTATTCATTCATACGATCCATTCTAATTCATTTGTCCGATCCATTCAAATTCATTCGTACGAAGCAATCTAATTCATTCACACAAATATATCTATTCTAATTCATTCGTACAATGTGTTCTAATCCATTCGTACGATCCATTCTATTGCATTCCTACGATCCATTCAAATCCATTCGTTCGATCAATTCTAATTCATTCGTACTTACAATCCATTCTAATTCATTCGTACGATCCATTCTAATTCATTCGCACTATCCATTCTAATTCATTCGTACGATCCATTCTAATTCATTCGCACGATCCATTCTAATTCATTCGCACAAATGTATCCATTCTAATTCATTCATACGATCCATTCTAATTCATTTACACGACCCATTCTAATTCATTCCTATGATCCATTCTAATTCATTCGTACGATCCATTCTAATTCATTCGCTCGAATGTATCTATTCTAATTCATTCGTACGATCCATTCTAATTCATTCGTACGATCCATTCTAATTCATTCACACGAATGTAACCATTCTAATTCATTCGTACGAATGAATGGATTAGAATGGATCGTACAAATGGATTCTATACGAATGCATTAGAATGGATCATACAAATGAATTAGAAAGATTACATTCGTGAGAATGAATTAGAATGGATACATTTGTGCGAATGAATTAGAATAGATTAGAATGGATCGTACAAATGAATTAGAATGGATCGTACGATTCATTCTAATTCATTCGTACGATCCAATCTATTGCATTCGTACGATTCATTCTAATTCATTCGCACGATCCATTCTAATTCATTCGTATGATCCATTCTAATTTATTTGCACGAATATAACATCCATTCTAATTTATTCGCAAGAATGTAACCATTCTAATTCATTCGTACAATCCATTCTAATTTATTCGTACAAATGTATCCATTCTAATTCATTCGCACGATCCATTCTAATTCATTCGTACGATTCATTCTAATTTATTCGCACGATCCACTCTAATTCATTCGTACGATCCATTCTAATTCATTCGCACGAATGTATCCATTCTAATTCATTCGTACGATCCATTCTAATTCGTTCGTACGAACTATTCTAATTCGTTCGTACGATCCATTCTAATTCGTTCGTTCGATCCATTCTAATTCATTCGTATGATCCATTCTAATTCATTCTTATGATCTATTCTAATTCATTCGCTCGAATGTATCCATTCTAATTTATTCGTTCGATCCATTCTAATTCATTCGTACGATCCATTCAAATTCATTCGCATGATCCATTCGTGCGAATGAATTAGAATGGATACATTCGTGCAAATGAATTAGAATGGATCGTACGAATGAAATAGAATGGATCGTACAAATAAATTAGAATGGATCCACCTAATGAGTTAGAATGGATCATACAAATGAATTAGAATGGATCGTACGAATGAATTAGAATGAATACATTCGAGCGAATGAATTAGAATAGATCGTAGGAATGAATTAGAATGGATCATACGAATGAATTAGAATGGATCTTGCGAATGAATTAGAATGGATTGTACGAATGAATTTGAATGGATACATTCGAGCGAATGAATTAGAATAGATCGTAGGAATGAATTAGAATGGATCATATGAATGAATTAGAATGGATCGTGCGAATGAATTAGAATGGATTGTACGAATGAATTAGAATGGATACATTCGTACGAATGAATTAGAATGGATCGTACGAATGAATTAGAATGGATCATGTGAATAAATTTGAATGGATTGTACGAATGAATTAGAATGGATCGAACGAACGAATTAGAATGGATCATGCGAATGAATTAGAATGGAATGAATTAGAATGGATCATTCGTATGATCAATTCTAATTCATTCACATGATCCATTCTAATTCATTCGCATGGTCTATTCTAATCCATTTGTACGATCCATTCTAATTCATTCGTACGATCCATTCTAATTCATTCTCACAAATGTAACCTTTCTAATTCATTTGTACGATCCATTCTAATTCATTCGTACGATCCATTCTAGTCCATTCGTACAATCCATTCTAATCCATTCCTATGATCCATTCTAATTCATTCGCACGAATGTAACCATTCTAATTCATTCGTACGATCCATTCTAATTCATTCCTACGATCCATTCTAATTCATTCTCACGAATGTAACCTTTTTAATTCATTTGTACGATCCATTCTAATTCATTCGTATGATCCATTCTAATTCGTCCGTACGATCCATTCTAATTGATTCGTTCGATCCATTCTAATTCATTCGCTCGAATGTATCTATTCTAATTCATTCGCACGATCCATTCTAATTCATTTGTACGAATGTATCCATTCTAATTCATTCGCACGATCCATTCTAATTCATTCGTATGATCCATTCTAATTCATTCATACGATCCATTCTAATTCATTTGCATGAATGTATCCATTCCAATTCATTTGTATGATCCATTCTAATTCATTCGTACGATCCATTCTAATCTATTCGTACGATCCATTCTAATCCATTTGTACAATCCATTCTAATTCATTCATACGATGAATTAGAATGGATCGTGCGAATGAATTAGAATGGATCGTACGAATGAATTAGAATGGATCATGCGAATGAATTAGAATGGATCGTACGAACGAATTAAAACGGATCGTACAAACGAATTAGAATGGATCGTACGAACGAATTAGAATGGATCGTACGAATGAATTAGAATGGATCGTACGAATGGATTAGAATGGATCGTACGAATGGATCATGCGAATGAATAAGAATGGATCGTACGAATGAATTAGAATGGATCGTACGAATGAATTAGAATGGATCATAGGAATGAATTAGAATGGATCATGCAAATGAATTAGAATGGATACATTTGTGCGAATAAATTAGAATGGATCGTAGGAATGTATTAGAATAGATCGTACGAATAAATTAGAATGGTTACATTCGTGCGAATGGATTAGAATGGATCGTACGAATGGTAATGGATCGTACGAATGGATTAGAATGGATCGTACGAATGAATTAGAATGAATCGTACAAATGAATTAGAAAGGTTACATTTCTGAGAATGAATTAGAATGGATCGTACGAATGGATTAGAATGGATGGTACGAATGGATTAGAATGGATCGTATGAATGGATTAGAATGGATCGTACGAATGGATTAGAATTGATCGTACGAACGAATTAGAATGGATCGTATGAACGAATTAGAATGGATCGTACGAATGAATTAGAATGGATACATTCGAGCGAATGAGTTAGAATGGATCATACAAATGAATTAGAATGGATCATAGAAATGAATTAGAATGGATCGTGCAAATGAATTAGAATGGATACATTCGTGCGAATGAATTAGAATGGATCGTAGGAATAAATTAGAATGGATCGTACGAATGAATTAGAATGGTTACATTCGTGCGAATGAATTAGAATGGATCGTACGAATGGATTAGAATGGATCATACGAATGGATTGGAACGTATTGTACAAATGAATTAGAATAGATACATTTGTGCGAATGAATTAGATTGCATCGTACGAATGAATTTGAATGGATTGTACGAATGAATTAGAATGGATCATGCGAATGAATTAGAATGAATCATACAAATGAATTAGAATGGATCGTACGAATGAATTAGAATGGATCATACGAATAAATTTGAATGGATACATTTGTGCGATGAATAAGAATGGAGCGTACGAATGAATTAGAATGGAGAGTACGAATGAACTAGAATGGATACATTCGTGCGAATGAATTAGAATAGAACATATGAAAGAATTAGAATGGATCGTGCGAATGAATTAGAAAGGATCGTACGAATGAATTAGAATGGATATATTCGTGCGAATGAATTAGAATGGATCATACGAATGAATTAGAATGGATACATTCGAGCGAATGAATTAGAATGGATTGTACGAATGAATTAGAATGGATTAGAGGAATGAATTAGAATGGATCGTGCAAATGAATTAGAATGGATACATTCGTGCGAATGAATTAGAATGGATCGTACGAATGAATTAGAATGGATACATTCAAGCGAATGAATTAGAATGGATCGTACGAATGAATTAGAATGGATCACAGGAATGAATTAGAATGGATCGTGCAAATGAATTAGAATGGATACATTCGTGCGAATGAATTAGAATTCATTCAGACGAATGAATTAGAATGGATCGTAGGAATGAATTAGAATGGATCGTGCGAATGAATTAGAATGGATTGTACGAATGAACTAGAATGGATACATTCGTGCAAATGAATTAGAATGGATCGTATGAATGAATTAGACTGGATCGTACGAATAAATTAGAATGGATACATTCATACGAATGAATTAGAATGGATCGTACGAATGGATTAGAATGGATCGTACGAATGGATTAGAATGGATCGTATGAATGGATTAGAATAGATCGTACGAATGAATTAGAATGGATCGTACGAATGAATTAGAATGGATTGTATGAACGAATTAGAATAGAACGTACGAATGAATTAGAATGGATATATACAAATGAATTAGAAAGGTTACATTCGTGAGAATGAATTAGAATGGATCGTACGAATGAATTAGAATGGATCATACGAATGAATTAGAATGGATACATTTGAGCGAATGAATTAGAATGGATCGTACGAATGAATTAGAATGGATCATAGGAATGAATCAGAATGGATCGTATGAATGAATTAGAATGGATTGTGCTAATGAATTAGAATCGATCGTACGAATGATTTAGAATGGATCATGCGAATGAATTGGAATAGATCGTACGAATGAATTAGAATGGATCGTACGAATAAATTAGAATGGATCGTACGAATGAATTAGAATGGATCGTACAAATGAATTAGAATGGATACGTTCGAGCGAATAAATTAGAATGGATTGTACGAATGAATTAGAATGGATACATTCTTGCGAATAAATTAGAATGGATCGTATATTCGTGCAAATAAATTAGAATGGATCATACGAATGAATTAGAATGGATCGTGCGAATGAATTAGAATGGATTGTACGAATGAATTAGAATGGATCGTATGAATGAATTAGAATGGATCGTACAAATGAATTAGAATAGATCGCTCGAATGTATCCATTCTAATTCATTCGTACGATCTATTCTAATTCATTCGCATGATCCATTCTAATTCATTCGTACCATCCATTCTAATTCATTCGTCCGATCCATTCAAATTCATTCGTACGATGCAATCTAATTTATTCGCACAAATGTATCTATTCTAATTCATTCGTACAATGCGTTCTAATCCATTCGTATGATCCATTCTAATCCATTCGTACGATCCATTCTAATCCATTCGTACGATCCATTCTAATTCATTCGCTCGAATGTATCCATTCTAATTTATTCGTACGATCCATTCTAATTCGTTCATACGATCCATTCTAATTTATTCGTACGATCCATTCTAATTCATTCGTACGATCCATTCTAATCCATTCGTACGATCCATTCTAATCCATTCGTAATATCCATTCTAATTCATTCGTACGATCCATTCTAATTCATTCTCACGATCCATTCTAATTCATTTGCACGATCCATTCTAATTCTTTCGCACAAATGTATCCATTCTAATTCATTCGTACAATCCATTCTAATTCATTCGCATGATCCATTCCAACTCATTCGTACGATCCATTCTAATTCATTTGTACGATACATTCTAATTCATTCGCACGAATGTATGCATTCTAATTTATTCGTACGATCCATTCTAATTCATTTGCACGAATGTAACCATTCTAATTCATTCGTACGATCCATTCGTACGATCCATTCAAATTCATTCACAAGAATGTTTCCATTCTAATTCATTAGCATGATCCATTCTAATTCATTCGTACGATCCATTCTTATTCATTCGTACGATCCATTCAAATTCATTCGCATGATCCATTCTAATTCATTCGTACGATCCATTCTCATTCATTCTCACGAATGTAACCTTTCTAATTCATTTGTATGATCCATTCTAATCCATTCGTACGATCCATTCTAATCCATTCGTACGATCCATTCTAATCCATTCGTAAGATCCATTCTAATTCATTCTCACAAATGTAACCTTTCTAATTTATTTGTACAATCCATTCTAATTCATTCGTACGATCCATTCTAATCCATTCATATGATGCATTCTAATTCATTCATACGATCCATTCTAATTCATTCGCACGATCCATTCTAATTCATTCGTACAAATGTATCCATTCTAATTCATTCGTACAATCCATTCTAATTCATTCGTACGATCCATTCTAATTTATTCGCACAAATGTATCCATTCTAATTCATTCGTACGATCCATTCTAATTCATTCGCACGATCCATTCTAATTCATTCGTACGATCCATTCTAATTCATTCGTACGATCTATTCTAATTCATTCGCATGATCCATTCTACTTCATTCGTACGATCCATTCTAATTCATTCGTACAATCCATTCTAATTCATTCGTACGATCCATTCTAATTCATTCGCACAATCCAATCTAATTCATTCCTTTGATCCATTCTAATTCATTCGTATGATCCATTCTAATTCATTCGCTCGAATGTATCCATTCTAATTCATTCATACGATCCATTCTAATTCGTTCATATGATCCATTCTAATTAGTTCGTACGATCCATTCTAATTCGTTCGTACGATCCATTCTAATTCATTCGCATGATCCATTCTAATTCATTCGCACGATCCATTCTATTTCATTTGCACGATCCATTCTAATTCATTCGCACGATCCATTCTAATTCATTCGTACGATTCATTCTAATTCATTCGTACGATCCATTCTAATTCATTCGTACGATCCATTCTAATTCATTCGCACGATCCATTCTAATTCATTCTTATGATCCATTCTAATTCATTCGTATGAATGCATCCATTCTAATTTATTCGTATGATCCAGTCTAATTCATTCGTACGATCCATTCTAATTCATTCGCATGAATGTATCCATTCTAACTCATTCGTACGATCCATTCTAATTCATTCGTATGATCCATTCTAATTCGTTCCTACGATCTATTCTAATTCGTTCGTACGATCCATTCTAATTCATTCGTATGATCCATTCTAATTCATTCCTACGAACTATTCTAATTCATTCGCACGATCCATTCTAATTCATCCGCACGATCCATTCTAATTCATTCGTACGATCAATTTTAACTCATTCGCACGAATGTATCCATTCTAATTCATTCGTACAATCCATTCTAATTCATTCGCACGATCCATTCTAATTCATTCGTATGATCCATTCTAATTCATTCCTACGATCTATTCTAATTCATTCGCTCGAATGTATCCATTCTAATTCATTCGTTCGATCCATTCTAATTCATTCGTACGATCCATTCAAATTCATTCGCATGATCCATTCTAATTCATTCGTATGATCCATTCTAATTCATTCTCACGAATGTAACCTTTCTAATTCATTTGTATGATCCATTCTAATTCATTCGTACGATCCATTCTAATCCATTCGTACGATCCATTCTAATTCATTCGTACGATCCATTCTAATTCATTCGCTCGTATGTATCCATTCTAATTCATTCGTACGATCCATTCTAATTCGATCATACGATCCATTCTAATTCATTCGTACGATCCATTCTAAAATGTGTTAGAATGGATCATACGAATGAATTAGAATGGATCGTACGAATGAATTAGAATGGATTGTGCGAATGAATTAGAATGGATCGTATGAATGAATAAGAATGGATCGTACGAATGAATTAGAATGGATCGTGCGAATGAATTAGAATGAATCGTACGAATGCATTAGAATGGATCGTACGAATGAATTAGAATGAATCGTACGATCCATTCTAATTTATTCGTCCGATCCATTCTAATTCATTCGTGCAAATGAATTAGAATGGATACATTCGAGCGAATGAATTAGAACGCATTGTACGAATGACTTAGAATGGATCATGTGAATGAATTAAAATGGATCGTACAAATGAATTAGAATGGATCGTGCGAATGAATTAGAATGGATCGTACGAACGAATTAGAATGGATCGTACGAACGAATTAGAATGGATCGTACGAATGAATTAGAATCGATATATTCGTGCGAATGAATTAGAATGGATCGTGCGAATAAATTGGAATGGATCATACGAATGAATTAGAATGGATACATTTGTGAGAATGAATTAGAATGGATCGTACGATCCATTTTAATTCATTCGTACGATCCATTCTAATTCATTTGCACGATCCATTCTAATTCATTCCTATGATCCATTCTAATTCATTCGTACGATCCATTCTAATTCATTCGCACGATCCATTCTAATTCATTCGCACAATCCGTTCTAATTCATTCGCACAATCCATTCTAATTCATTCGCATGAATGTATCCATTCTAATTTATTCGTACGATCCAGTCTAATTCATTCGCACGAATGTATCCATTCTACTTCATTCGTACGATCCATTCTAATTCATTCATATGATCCATTCTAATTCGTTCGTACGATCCATTCTAATTCGTTCGTACGATCCATTCTAATTCATTCGTACGATCCATTCTAATCCATTCGTACGATCCATTCTAACTCATTCGTACAAATGAATTAGAATGGATCGTACGAATGAATTAGAATGGATTGTGCGAATGAATTAGAATGGATTGTGCGAATGAATTAGAATGGATCGTATGAATGAATAAGAATGGGTCGTACGAATGAATTAGAATGGATCGTATGAATGAATTAGAATGGATACAACGAATAAATTAGAATGGATAGTACGAAAAAATTAGAATGGATCGTGCGAATGAATTAGAATGGATCGTACGAATGAATTAGAATGGATCCACCGAATGAATTAGAATGGATCGTACGAATGAATTAGAATGAATCATCCGAATGAATTAGAATGGATCATACGAATGAATTAGAATGGATCGGACGAATAAATTAGAATGGATCGTACGAATGAATTAAAATGGATCGTGCGAATGAATTAGAATGAATCGTACGAATACATTAGAATGGATACATTCGTGCGAATGAATTAGAATGGATCGTACGAATGGATTAGAATGGATCGTACGAATGAATTAGAATGGATCGTACAAATGAATTAGAAAGGTTACATTTGTGAGAATGAATTAGAATGGATCGTACGAATAGATTAGAATGGATCGTACGAATGAATTAGAATTGATCGTACGAATGAATTAGAATGGTTACATTCGTGCAAATGAATTAGAATGGATCGTACGAATGAATTAGAATGGATACATTCGTGCGAATGAATTAGAATGGATCGTACAAATAAATTAGAAAGGTTACATTTGTGAGAATGAATTAGAATGGTTCGTACAAATGAATTAGAATGGATCGTACGAATGAATTAGAATGGTTACATTCGTGCGAATGAATTAGAATGGATTGTACGAACGAATTAGAATGGATCGTACGAACGAATTAGAATGGATCGTACGAATGAATTAGAATGGATACATTCGTGCGAATGAATTAGAATGGATCGTACGAATGAATTAGAATGGATCATAGGAATGAATTAGAATGGATTGTGCAAATGAATTAGAATGGATACATTCGTGCGAATGAATTAGAATGGATTGTACAAATGGATTAGAATGGATCGTACGAATGAATTAGAATGGATCGTACGAATGGATTAGAATGGATCGTACGAATGAATTAGAATGGATCGTACGAACGAATTAGAATGGATCGAATTAGAATGGATCGTATAAATGAATTAGAATGGATCGTACGAATGAATTAGAATGGATACATTCGTACGAATGAATTAGAATGGATCGTACGAATGAATTAGAATGAATACATTAGTACGAATAAATTAGAATGGATTGTACGAATGAATTAGAATGAATGTAACCATTCTAATTCATTCATACGATCTATTCTAATCCATTCGTACGATCCATTCTAATTCATTCGCACGAATGTATCCATTCTAATTCATTCGCACGATCCATTCTAATTCATTCGCACAATCCGTTCTAATTTATTCGCACAATCCATTCTAATTCATTCACACGAATGTATCCATTCTAATTTATTCGTACGATCCAGTCTAATTCATTCGTACGATCCATTCTAATTCATTCGCACGAATGTATCCATTCTAATTCATTCGTACGATCCATTCTAATTCATTCATATGATCCATTCTAATTCGTTCGTACGATCCATTCTAATTCGTTCGTACGTTCCATTCTAATTCATTCGTACGATCCATTCTAATCCATTCGTACGATCCATTCTAATTCATTCGCATGAATGTATCCATTCTAATTCATTCGTACAATCCATTCTAATTCATTCGCACGATCCATTCTAATTCATTCGTATGATCCATTCTAATTCATTCCTACGATCTATTCTATTTCATTCGCTCGAATGTAACCTTTCTAATTAGAATAAATTAGAATGGATCGTGCAAATGAATTAGAATGGATATATTCGTGCGAATGAATTAGAATGGATCGTAGGAATGGATTAGAATGGATCGTACGAATGAATTAGAATGGATCGTACAAATAAATTAGAAAGGTTACATTTGTAAGAATGAATTAGAATGGATCGTACGAATGAATTAGAATGGATCGTACGAATGAATTAGAATTGATCGTACGAATGAATTAGAATGGTTACATTCGTGCGAATGAATTAGAATGGATCGTACGAATGAATTAGAATGGATACATTCGTGCGAATGAATTAGAATGGATCGTACAAATAAATTAGAAAGGTTATATTTGTGAGAATGAGTTAGAATGGTTCGTACGAATGAATTAGAATGGATCGTACGAATGAATTAGAATGGTTACATTCGTGCGAATGAATTAGAATGGATCGTACGAACGAATTAGAATGGATCGTACGAACGAATTAGAATGGATCATACGAATGAATTAGAATGGATACATTCGTGGGAATGAATTAGAATGGATCGTAGAAATAAATTAGAAAGGTTACATTTGTGAGAATGAATTAGAATGGTTTGTACGAATGAATTAGAATGGATTGTACGAATGGATTAGAATGGATCGTATGAATGAATTAGAATGGATCGTACGAATGAATTAGAATAGCTCATACAAATGAATTAGAATGAATTAGAATGGATCGTACGAATGAATTAGAATGGATTGTGCGAATGAATTAGAATGGATTGTATGAATGAATAAGAATGGATCGTACGAATGAATTAGAATGGATCCACCGAATGAGTTAGAATAGATCATACGAATGAATTAGAATGGATCGTACGAACGAATTAGAATGAATCGTGCGATCCATTCTAATTCATTCGTCCGATCCATTCTAATTCATTCGCACGAATGTATCCATTCTAATTCATTTGTACGATCCATTCTAATTCATTCATACAATGCGTTCTAATCCATTCGTACGATCCATTCTAATTCATTCCTATGATCCATTCTAATTCATTCGTATGATCCATTCTTATTCATTCATACAATCCATTCTAATTCATTCGCACAATCCATTCTAATTCATTCGTACGATCCATTCTAATTCATTCTAATTCATTCGTATGAGCTATTCTAATTCATTCGTATGATCCATTCTAATTCATTCATACGATCAATTCTAATCCATTCGTACAATCCATTCTAATTCATTCGTACGATCCATTCTAATTTATTCATACGATCCATTCTAATTCATTCGCACGATCCATTCTAATTCATTCGTACGATCCATTCTAATTCATTCGCATGAATATATCAATTCTAATTCATTCGTATGATCCATTCTAATTCATTCGTACGATCCATTCTAATTCATTCGTACGATCCATTTTAATTCATTCTCACAAATGTAACCTTTCTAATTCATTTGTACGATCCATTCTAATTCATTCGTACCATCCATTCTAATCCATTCGTATGATCAATTCTAATTCATTCGCACGATCCATTCTAATTCATTTGTACGATCCATTCTAATTCATTCGCACGAATGTATCCATTCTAATTTATTTGTACGATCCATTCTAATTCATTCGTATGATCCATTATAATTCATTCGCACGAATGTATCCATTCTAATTCATTCGTGCGAATGAATTAGAATGGATCGTACAAATCAATTAGAATGGATTGCACGAATGTATCCATTCTAATCCATTCGTACGAATGAATTCGAATGGATCATGCGAATGAATTAGAATGGATTGTACGAATGAATTAGAATGGATCGAACGAATGAATTAGAATGGATACATTCATTCAAATGAATTAGAATGGATCGTACGAATGAATTAGAATGGATACATTCTAATTCATTCGTACGCTCCACTCTTATCCATCGCACAAATGTATCCATTCTAATTCATTTGTACGATCCATTCTAATTCATTCGTACGATCCATTCTAATTCATTCCTATGATCCATTCTAATTCATTCGTACGATCCATTCTAGTTCATTCGCTCGAATGTATCCATTCTAATTCATTCGTACGATCCATTCTAATTCGTTCATACGATCCATTCTAATTCGTTCGCACGATCCATTCTAATTCATTCGTACGATCTATTCTAATTCATTCGCATGATCCATTCTAATTCATTCGTACGATCCATTCTAATTCATTCGTACAATCCATTAAAATTCATTTATACGATGCAATCTAATTCAATCGCACAAATGTATCTATTCTAATGCATTCGTACGATCCATTCTAATTCATTCGTCCGATCCATTCTAATTCATTCGCACGAATGTATCCATTCTAATTCATTCGTACAATCCATTCTAATTAATTCGCACGATCCATTCTAATTCATTCGTATGATCCATTCTAATTCATTCCTACGATCTATTCTAATTCATTCGCTCGAAAGTATCCATTCTAATTCATTCGTTCGATCCATTTTAATTCATTCGTACGATCCATTCAAATTCATTCGCATGATCCATTCTAATTCATTCTTACGATCCATTCTAATTCAATCGTATGATCCATTCTAATTCATTCGCTCAAATATATCCATTTTAATTCATTAGTATGATCCATTCTAATTTATTCATACGATCCATTCTAATTCATTCGCACGATTCATTCTAATTCATTCGTACGATCCATTCTAATCCATTCGTATGAATGGATTAGAATGGATACATTCGTGCAATCCATTCTAATTCATTTGTACGATCCATTCTAATTCATTCGCACGAATGAATTAGAATGGATCGTACGAATGAATTAGAATGGATACATTCGTGCGAATGAATTAGAATGGATCGTACGAATGAATTAGAATGGATCGTGCGAATGAATTAGAATTGATCATACGAATGAATTAGAATGGATCGTACAAATGAATTAGAATGGATACATTCGTGCGAATGAATTAGAATGGATCGTACAAATGAATTAGAAAGGATCGGACGAATGAATTAGAATGGATCGTACGAATGAATTAGAATGGATAGTGCGAATGAATTAGAATGGATCGTACGAATGAATTAGAATGGATACATTCGTGCGAATGAATTAGAATGGATTATACGAATGAATTAGAATAGATCGTATAAATGAATTAGAATGGATCGTGCGAATGAATTAGAATTGATCATACGAATGAATTAGAATGGATCGTACGAATGAATTAGAATGAATCGTGCGAATGAATTAGAATGGATCGTGCGAATGAATTAGAATGAATCGTATGAATGCATTAGAATGGATCGTACGAATGAATTAGAATGAATCGTACGAACGAATTAGAATGGATCGTACGAATGAATTAGAATGGATACATTCAAGCAAATGAATTTGAATGGATCGTACGAATGAATTAGAATGGATCGTACGAATGAAGTAGAATGGATCGTACGAATGAATTAGAATGGATCGTGCGAATTAATTAGAATCGATCGTACGAATGAATTAGAATGGATCGTACGAATGAATTAGATCGTACGAATGAATTAGAATGGATCGTACGAATAAATTAAAATGTATACATTCATACGACTGAATTAGAATAGATCGTGCAAATTAATTAGAATGGATCGTATGAATGAATTTGAATGGATACATTTGTGCGAATGAATCTGAATGGATTGTATGAATGAATTACAATGGATCGTACGAATGAATTAGAATGGATCGTACGAATGAATTAGAAGAGCTCATACGAATGAATTAGAATGAATCGTACGAATGAATTAGAATGGTTACATTCGTGCGAATGAATTAGAATAGATCGTACGAATGAATTAGAATGGATTGTACGAATAAATTAGAATGGATCGTGCGAATGAATTAGAATGGATCGTATGAATGAATTAGAATGGATCCACCGAATTTATTCGTACGATCCATTCTAATTCATTCATACGATCCATTCTAATTCGTTCGTACGATCCATTCTAATTCGTTCGCATGAATATATCTATTCTAATTCATTCGTATGATCTATTCAAATTCATTCGTACGATCCATTCTAATTCATTCGTACAATCCATTCAAATTCATTCGTACGATGCAATCTAATTCATTGACACAAATGTATCTATTCTAGTTCATTCGTACAATGCGTTCTAATCCATTCGTACGATCCATTCTAATCTATTCGTACGATCCATTCTAATTCATTCACACGAATGTAACCATTCTAATTCATTCGTACGATCAATTCTAATTCATTCGTACGATCCATTCTAATTCATTCGTACGATCCATTCTAATTCATTCTCACAAATGTAACCTTTCTAATTCATTTGTACGATCCATTCTAATTAATCGTACGATCCATTCTAATCTATTCGTACGATCCATTCTAATTCATTCACTCGAATGTATCCATTCTAATTCATTCGCATGAATGTATCCATTCTAATTCATTCGTACGATCCATTCTAATTCATTCGCACTATCCATTCTAATTCATTCGTACGATCCATTCTAATTCATTCGTCCAATCCATTCTAATTCATTTGTTCGATCTATTCTAATTCATTCGCATGAATGTATCCATTCTAATTCATTCGTACGATCCATTCTAATTCATTCGTATGATCAATTCTAATTCATTCGCATGATCCACTCTAATTCATTCGTACGATCCATTCTAATTCATTCGCACGAATGTATCCATTCTAATTCATTCGTACGATCCATTCTAATTCATTCGTACGATCCATTCTTATTCATTCGCACGAATGTATCCATTCTAATTCATTCGTGCGAATGAATTAGAATGGATCGTACAAATGAATTAGAATGGATTGCACGAATGTATCCATTCTAATCCATTCGTACGAATGGATTAGAATGGATCGTACGAATGAATTAGAATGGATCATATGAATGAATTAGAATGGATCGTACGAATGAATTAGAATGGATCGTGCGAATGAATTAGAGTGGATAGTGCGAATGAATTAGAATAGATCTTACGAATGAATTAGAATGGATACATTCGAGCGAATGAATTAGAATGGATCGTACGAATGAATTAGAATGTATCCATTCTAATTCATTCGCACGATCCATTCTAATTCATTCGTACGATCATACGAATGAATTAGAATGGATCGTGCGAATGAATTAGAATGGATCGTACGAATGAATTAGAATGGATACATTCTAATTCATTCGTACGATCCATTCTATTTCATTCGCTCAAATGTATCCATTCTAATTCATTCGTATGATCTGAATTATAATGGATCATACAAATGAATTAGAATAGATCGTGCGAATGAATTAGAATGGATCGTACGAACGAATTAGAATGGATCATGCTAATGAATTAGAATAGATCGTACAATCCATTCTAATTCATTCGCACGATCCATTCTAATTCATTCGTATGATCCAATGAATTAGAATTGATCATACGAATGAATTAGAATGGATACATTTGTGAGAATGAGTTAGAATGGATACATTTGTGCGAATGAATTATAATAGATTAGAATGGATCGTACGAATGGATTATAATCCATTCTAATTCATTTGTATGATCTATTCTAATTCATCGCACGATCCATTTAATTCATTCGCTTGATCCATTAATGAATTAGAATGGATCATACAAATGAATTAGAAAGGTTACATTCGTGAGAATGAATTAGAATGGATCGTACGAATGAATTAGAATGGATCATACGAATGGATTAGAATGGATCGTACGAATGGATTAGAATGGATCGTACGAATGAATTAGAATGGATCGTACAAATGAATTAGAATGGATCATACGAACGAATTAGAATGGATCGTATGAACGAATTAGAATGGATCGTACGAATGAATTAGAATGGATACATTCGAGCGAATGAATTAGAATGTATCGTACGAATGAATTAGAATGGATCATAGGAATGAATTAGAACGGATTGTGCAAATGAATTAGAATGGATACATTCGTGCGAATGAATTAGAATGGATCGTACGAATTGATTAGAATGGATCGTACAAATGAATTAGAATGGATCGTACGAATGGATTAGAATGGATCGTACGAATGAATTAGAATGGATCGTACGAACGAATTAGAATGGATCGTACGAACGAATTACAATGGATCATATGAATGAATTAGAATGGATCGTACGAATGAATTAGAATGGATACATTCGTACGAATGAATTAGAATGGATCGTACGAATGAATTAGAATGGATACATTAGTATGAATAAATTAGAATGGATTGTACGAATGAATTAGAATGAATGTAACCATTCTAATTCATTGTTACGATCCATTCTAATCCATTCGTATGATCCATTCTAATTCATTCGCACGAATGTATCTATTATAATTCATTCGTACGATCCATTCTAATTCATTCGCATGATCCATTCTAATTCATTCGCACAATCCGTTCTAATTCATTCGCACAATCCATTCTAATTCATTTGCACGAATGTATCCATTCTAATTTATTCGTACGATCCAGTCTAATTCATTCGTACGATCCATTCTAATTCATTTGCACGAATGTATCCATTCTAATTCATTCGTACGATCCATTCTAATTCATTCATATGATCCATTCTAATTCGTTCGTACGATCCATTCTAATTCGTTCGTACGATCCATTCTAATTCATTCGTACGATCCATTCTAATCCATTCGTACGATCCATTCTAATTCATTCGTACGATCCATTCTAATCCATTCGTACGATCCATTCTAATTCATTCGCACGAATGTATCCATTCTAATTCATTCGTACAATCCATTCTAATTCATTCGCACGATCCATTCTAATTCATTCGTATGATCCATTCTAATTCATTCCTACGATCTATTCTATTTCATTCGCTCGAATGTAACCTTTCTAATTAGAATGAATTAGAATGGATCGTGCAAATGAATTAGAATGGATACATTCGTGCGAATGAATTAGAATGGATCGTAGGAATGGATTAGAATGGAACGTACGAATGAATTAGAATGGATCGTACAAATGAATTAGAAAGGTTACATTTGTGAGAATGAATTAGAATGGATCGTACGAATGAATTAGAATGGATCGTACAAATAGATTAGAATGGATCGTATGAATGGATTAGAATGGATTGTACGAATGAATTAGAATGGATACATTCGTGCGAATGAATTAGAATGGATTGTATGAATGAATTAGAATGGATCATACGAATGCATTAGAATGGATCGTACGAACGAATCAGAATGGATCGTACGAATGAATTAGAATAGATACATTCATGCAAATGAATTAGAATGGATCATACGAATGAATTAGAATGGACGAATATACGATCCATTCTAATTCATTCGTATGATCCATTCTAATTCATTCGTACGATCCATTCTAATTCATTTGTACGATCCATTCTAATTCATTCGTCCGATCCATTCTAATTCATTCGCACGAATGTATCAATTCTAATTCATTGAATGAATTAGAATGGATCATACGAATGTATTAGAATGGATCGTGTGAATGAATTAGAATGGATTGTGCGAATGAATTAGAATGGATACATTCGTGCGAATAAATTAGAATTGATCGTACGAATGAATTAGAATGGATCGTGCAAATGAATTAGAATGAATCGTACGAATGAATTAGACTGGATCGTACGAATGAATTAGAATGGATACATTTGTACGAATAAATTAGAATGGATTGTACGAATGAATTAGAATGGATACATTCTTGTGAATAAATTAGAATGGATCGTATATTCGTGCAAGTAAATTAGAATGGATCATACGAATGAATTTGAATGGATCATGCGAATGAATTAGAATGAATCGTACGAATGCATTAGAATGGATCGTATGAATGAATTAGAATGAATCGTACGATCCATTCTAATTCATTCGTCCGATCCATTCTAATTCATTCGCATGAATGTATCCATTCTAATTCATTCGCACGATCCATTCAAATTCATTCGTATGATCTATTCTAATTCATTCCTACGATCCATTCTAATTCATTCGTACGATCCATTCTAATTCATTCGTACGATCCATTCGAATACGATCCATTCTAATTCATTCGTACGATCCATTCTAATTTATTCATACGATCCATTCTAATTCATTCGTACGATCCATTCTAACTCAGTCATATGAATGTATCCATTTTAATTCATTCGTACGATCCATTCTAATTCGTACGATCCATTCTAATCCATTCGTACGATCCATTCTAATCCATTCGTACGATCCATTCTAATTCATTCGCACAAATGTAACTATTCTACTTCATTCGTACAATCCATTCTAATTCATTCCTACAATCCGTTCTAATTCAATCGCAAGATCCTTTCTAATTCATTCGTATGGTACATTATAATTCATTCGTACGATCCATTTTAATTCATTCGCACGATCCATTCTAATTCATTCGTACAAATGTATCCATTCTAATTCATTCGTACGATTCATTCTAATTCATTCGGACAAATGTATCCTTTCTAATTCATTTGTACGATCCATTCTAATTCATTCGTACGATCCATTCTAATTCATTCGTATGATCTTTTCTAATTTATTCGCACGATCCGTTCTAATTCATTCTTATGATCCATTCTAATTCATTCGCACGAATGTAACCATTCTAATTCATTCGTACATTCCATTCTAATTCATTCGTATGATCCATTCTAATTTATTCGTTCAAATATATCTATTCTAATTCATTCGTACAATCCACTATAATTCATTCGCACAATCCATTCTAATTCATTTGTACAATCCATTCTAATTCATTTGTATGATCAATTCTAATTCATTCGCACGATCCATTGTAATTCATTCGTACGATCCATTCTAATTCGTTCGTACGATCCATTCTAATTCGTTCGTACGATCCATTCTAATTCATTCGTATGATCCATTCTAATTCATTAGCATGATCCATTCTAATTCATTCGTACGATCCATTCTAATTCATTCTCACGATCCATTCTAATTCATTCGTACAAATGTATCCATTCTAATTCATTTGTCCGATCCATTCTAATTCATTCGCACGAATGTATCCATTCTAATTCATTCGTACGATCCATTCTAATTCATTCGTATGATCCATTCTAATTCAATTGCACGATCCATTCTAATTCATTCCTATGATTTATTCTAATTCATTCGCATGATCCATTCTAATTCATTCGCACAAATGTATCCATTCTAATTCATTCATACGATCCATTCTAATTCATTCGTACGATCCATTCTAATTTATTCGTACGATCATGCGAATGAATTAGAATGGATTGTAGGAATGAATTAGAATGGATCGTACGAATGAATTAGAATGGTTACATTCGTGCGAATGAATTAGAATGGATCATAGGAATGAATTAGAACGGATCGTGCGAATAAATTAGAAAAGATCTTACGAATGAATTAGAATGGATCGTACGAATAAATTAGAATGGATCGTACAAATGAATTAGAAAGGATACATTTTTGCGAATGAATTAGAATGGATCGTACGAATGAATTAGAATGGATACATTTGTACGAATGAATTAGAATGGATCGTGCGAATGAATTAAAATAGATCGTACGAATGAATTATATTATACCGTACGAATGAATTAGAAAGGATCTTGCGATTGAATTAGAACGGATTGTAGGAATGAATTAGAATGGATCGTACGAATGAAGTAGAATGGTTACATTTGTGCGAATGAATTAGAATGGATCGTACGAATGGATTAGAATGGATCATACGAATGGATTAGAATGGATCGTACGAATTAGAATGGATCGTACGAATGAATTAAAATGGATACATTCATACGACTGAGTTAGAATGGATCGTAAGAATGAATTAGAATGGATCGTATGAATGAATTAGAATGGATCGTTCGAATGAATTAGAATGGATCGTATTAGAATGGATCGTACGAATGAAATAGAATGGATCGTACGAATGAATTAGAATGGATCGTACGAATGAATTAGAATGGATCATACGAATGAATTTGAATGGATCGTGCGAATGAATTAGAATGGATTGTACGAATGAATTAGAATGGATACATTCATGCGAATGAATTAGAATGGAACGGACGAATGAATTAGTATGGATCGTACGATTCATTCTAATTCATTCGTACGATCTATTCTAATGCATTCGTACGATTCCATTCGCACGATCCATTCAAATTCATTCGTATGATCCATACTAATTTATTTGCATGAATATACGATCCATTCTAATTTATTCACAAGAATGTATCCATTCTAATTCATTCATACAATCCATTCTAATCTATTCGTACAAAT
The DNA here is from genome assembly GCA_947650365.1 of Chamaelirium japonicum. NCBI lineage: Eukaryota > Viridiplantae > Streptophyta > Magnoliopsida > Liliales > Melanthiaceae > Chamaelirium > Chamaelirium japonicum. The sequence goes on along the minus strand of OX393552.1, from coordinate 47,533,493 downwards.
GTATCCATTCTAATTCATTCGTACGATCCATTCTAATTCTTTCTTAAGATTCATTCTAATTCATTTGCATGATCCATTCTAATTCATTCGTACGATCAATTCTAATTCATTCGCATGAATATATCCATTCTAATTCATTCGTGCACGATCTATTCTAATTCATTCGTACGAATGAATTAGAATGGATACATTCGTGCGAATGAATTAGAATGGATCGTACGAATGAATTAGAATGGATCATACAAATGAATTAGAAAGGATCGTATGTACGATCCATTCTAAAATGAGTTAGAATGGCTCATACGAATGAATTGGAATGGATCGTACGAATGAATTAGAATGAATCTTACGAATGCATTAGAATGGATGAATTAGAATGGATCGTACGAATGAATTAGAATGGATCGTACGAATGGATTAGAATGGATCGTACGAATGAATTAGAATGGATCGTACGAATGTATCCATTCTAATTCATTCGTATGATCCATTCTAATTCGTTCATATGATCCATTCTAATTCATTCGCTCGAATGTATCCATTAGAATGGATCGTACGAATGAATTAGAATAGATAGTACAAATGAATTAGAATGGATCGTACGTATGGAATAAGAATGGATACATTTGTGCAAATGAATTAGAATGGATCGTGCAAATGAATTAGAATGGATCGTACGAATGAATTAGAATGGATCGTACGAATGAATTAGAATGGATCGTACGAACGAATTAGAATGGATCGCACGAATGAATTAGAATGGATACATTCGAGCGAATGAATTAGAATGGATCGTACGAATGAATTAGAATGGATCATAGGAATGAATTAGAATGGATTGTGCAAATGAATTAGAATGGATACATTTGTGCGAATGAATTAGAAAGGATCGTAGGAATGAATTAGAATGGATCGTACAAATGAATTAGAATGGTTATATTCGTGCGAATGAATTAGAATGGATCGTACGAATGGATTAGAATGGATCGTACGAATGAATTAGAATGGATCGTACAAATGAATTAGAAATGTTATATTTGTGAGAATGAATTAGAATGGATCGTACGAATGAATAAGAAATGATCGTACAAATGAATTAGAAAGGTTACATTTGTGAGAATGAATTAGAATGGATCGTACGAATTAATTAGAATGGATCGTACGAATGAATTAGAATGGATACATTCGTGCGAATGAATTAGAATGGATTGTACGAATGAATTAGAATGGATCATAGTAATGAATTAGAATGGATCGTGCAAATGAATTAGAATGGATACATTTGTGCGAATGAATTAGAATGGATCGTAGGAATGAATTAGAATGGATCGCACGAATGAATTAGAATGGATCGTGCAAATAAATTAGAATGGATACATTCGTATAATCATTCGTATGATCCATTCTAATTCATTCGTATGATCCATTCTAATTCATTCGCACGATCCATTCTAATTCATTTGTACGATCCATTCTAATTCATTCGCACGAATGTAACCATTCTAATTCATTCGTACGATCTGTTGGGGGTAGCTGAATTCTGCCCTGGAGTTCGCACTCTTAGGAGCTCGCCCAAGCTCGCTGGAGCTCGCCCAAGATCGCGCAGGAGCTCGCCCAAGCTCGCTGGAGCTCGCCCAAGATCGCGCAGGAGCTCGCCCAAGTTCGCTCTTGCCTGTGGATCTCATAGACCCCAGGATTCCAAGGGGTGGGGAACTCGCCCAGGAGCTGGACCTCCCCCTCCCATGCTAACCAAGTCACTTTGACAGGGAGCGAGCTCCACATTCGGCCGAAGGTGCTTTAGGTAAAGAGCTCGCTCAGGAGCTCGCACAAGCTCGCTCAGGAGCTCGCCTAAGCTCTCTCAAGAGCTCGCCAAGCTCGCTCGGGGGCTCGCTTAGCTCGCTCTGGAGCTCGCCCAAGCTCGCCCCGACCCCTGTTTATTGGAGAGGTTGCTCCTGCGAGGTCCGACTCTTGATAAATATGGACGAAAGGACGGAGCAGTACCGGGCGAGCTGGCTTTCACTTCCTCCCTGAGACCGCCCGGACTTGAACATTCCAGAATGGCCACCTGGCCGCGACAAGAAAGATTCCCTCCCCCACTCAAACCGTCTGGCAGGCTTGACGACAGAATGTAAGGGCGCGAGTACCAAGGACTGTCAGACCCACGTGAGCCAGAACGTGGGAGTCTAGAAGGCCCTGGAAGAATCTCCACGTGTCGGGGCACGATAGGCCGCCGATTGCTATAAATGCTCACCCCCAGGCTCCATAGTACAGGTTCGAAACCCTTTTCCCTACCACTTTGGTATACCACAGCTCGCCATTGTGCCACCGTGACTGACTTGAGCGTCGGAGGGTCTGCGCTCCTAAGGGAGCCAGCTGTTCTCACATTCTCTTTTCTTTGTCTTGCAGGTAGCCCGCACGGACCAGCGAAAAATCCCCCGAACATTTGGCGCCATCTGTGGGATATTCGACTGGTTCCTGCGAGAACACCCACGTAACCCCAAAGATGGCTCCGGCAACAAGGGGATGCAGGCGACCGAGGACTCGTGCGAGATCTGCGCGCAGCGAGCCTCCTATTGAGACCCCTCAGCCCCAGGTCCCGCTCAGTGACCAACTCTTGTTGGAGATGTTGGCTACCCAGCGGGCCATTGCCGAGCCACTACAAGAAGTCGACATCGGTAGCAAGGACGGATCGAGGATTGTTAGTCTCGGGACCTCGCTAACCAAGGGCGAGGTCCTGGCCTTGACCGAAATACTCAGGGAATACCGTGACATATTTGCCTGGAGCTTCGCGGACATGCCAGGGATTGACCCGGAGGTTGCCTATCATCGTCTGCACACCATGAAAGAGTTCCCGCCGGTCAAGCAAAAAGCTCGCCACATACCTGCTGCGAAGTCCATTGCAGTGGCGGCGGAGATAAACAAGCTAGAGCGGGCTGGCTTTATACGCGAGGCGCACTTCCCTAAGTGGATCTCCAATATTGTGGCGGTCCCCAAAAAGAGCGGGGCGGTGAGAGTGTGCATTGACTTCTCCGACCTTAATAAGGCATGCCCGAAGGACGGTTTTCCACTTCCACGAATAGGCACACTGGTCTACGCAGCTGTCGGGTTCCAGGCCCTGTCCTTCATGGATGGATATTCGGGGTATAACCAGATACCTCTACACGTCGACGATCAAGAGAAGACCGCTTTCTACTATGGGGCGGGCTACCAGAAGCTATTCTGCTATCGAGTGATGCCTTTTGGACTTAAGAACGCTGGAGCGACCTACCAAAGGTTAGTCACTAAGATGTTCCAGGGTCAGATCGGCAGGAATGTTGAAGTTTATGTAGACGACCTCCTATTGAAGAGTCGAAAGCGAGAGGGGCATGTCGCCGATCTCCGCGAAATCTTCGAAGTGTTGAGAAAGTACCAAATGAGGCTGAACCCGACGAAGTGCGCATTCGAGGTGACTTCCGAAAAGTTCCTAGGGTACCTGGTCACCCACAGGGGGATCGAGGCCGACCCTGGGCAAATCCGAGCACTTGTCGAGATGCCCGCACCGAGAACCCGGCAGGAAGTCCAGAGATTGAGCGGGCGAATCGCCGCGCTCAATCGGTTCATCTCCAAATCCTCAAACAATTGCCGACCTCTTTTCGAGCTGCTACGAAAAGGAACGAGCATTTGTTGGGATGAAAAGTGTGAGCGCGCCTTTCAAAAGATCAAGGACTACCTGGCGAGCCCGCCGATCCTAGCGGCACCCAAAGATGGCGCCGAGCTTGGCGTATATGTCGCAGTCACGGAGAACGCGGTAAGCGGGGTCCTTGTTGTAGAAGAAGCAAAGGTGGAGCGGCCTGTCTACTTTGTAAGCCACACAATGCTTCCCGCCGAGCTCCGGTATCGACCAATCGAGAAGGTCGCATTGGCCTTGGTCCTTACCGCGAGAAAGCTTCACCCCTACTTCTCGGCGCACACTGTCAAAGTCATCACGGAGCACCCTCTGAAGAGCGCGCTCTCCAGACCCTCGGTAGCCGGCAGGCTCTATCGATGGTCCGCCGAGCTCGCCGCCTATGGTTTGGAGTATGTCCCTCGAGTTGCTGTCAAAAGGCAGGCTCTCGCCGATTTCTTGGCGGACTTCCCCATAGAAGAACCGGTCCAGTACCAGGAGGATGAGCCAACTGAGGCACACCCTGGGAAAGCGAGGTTCTTGGACAACCTAGGCGAGCTTCCTCCAACTAAGCATTCAGAGATGGCGGGCTGGGAATTATTCATCGACGGATCCTCCAACGCTTTGGGGGCCGGGATCGGGGTTGCACTGATCGCCCAGTCGATACTTCTTGAGAAATCAGTCCGGCTGGATTTCGCGGCAACCAACAATGAGGCAGAATATGAGGCGTTGCTGGCTGGTCTAGAGCTCGCCTAAGAAGTAGGCGCCAAACGGCTAAAGTTTTTTAGCGATTCCCAGTTGATCATTTGTCAAATCAACGGGGATTTTGCCTCCCGGGATGCGCGAATGGCGGGCTACGTAGACCTGGTGAAGCGTAAGGCCGCGGAATTCGAGAAGATCTCCTTCGAGCAAATTCCGCGGGCTGATAATAGGCGAGCTGATGCTTTGGCGAACGCCGCCTCCCTGCTGGGAACATCAGAAGCTCGCCAGATTCTCATCGAGGTCCAAAATCAGTCTCGACTCCAACTGATAGAGCCCGCTGTTAACCAAGTCTCTATCGATGTATCACCCGGCGGGTGGACCGCCCCCATTCTTCGTTTTCTCCAGAAGGGCGAGCTTCCAGAGGATAGAGAGGAAGCCCGGCGAGTGGAGAAATGCGCTGGGCGCTACCTTATTCGCTGGGATCGTCTCTTTCGAAGATCTTTTGGCGGGCCAAATCTTCGTTGCGTCGAGAGCCCGGAGACCGAAGAAGTATTGAATTGCATTCACTCGGGCGAGTTGGGAAACCACGCTGGTGGGCGGTCTCTATCTGTGAAAGTGCGGAGGTAAGGATACTGGTGGCCCACTCTTGAGCAAGATGCCTTGAAGGTCGCACAAAGCTGCATTCAGTGCCAGAAGCACGCCACGACAAATCATATGCCCGCAGAAGAACTGCATCCTCTGGCGAGCCCCTGGCCTTTCCAGCAATGGGGACTGGACATTGTGGGACCTTTCCCCGTGTCAGCCCGACAGAAGAAATTCATCTTAGTGGCAACGGACTACTTCACCAAATGGGTGGAAGCGGTCCCGCTAGCTAAGATAGGCGAAAAGCAAGTGAGAGACTTCCTTTGGAAGAATATTTTCTGCCGGTTCGGTCTGCCTCGGGTACTTATCACCGACAATGGTCGCTAGTTCGACAATCGCTTAATCAGAAGCTTTTGTGTTGAATATGGAGTCGACCTAAGGTTCTCGTCCCCAAGGTACCCCCAAAGCAATGGGCAGGCCGACGCTACGAATCGTGTAATCCTAGACAACCTCAAGAAAAGGCTGGAAGGGAAAAAAGGATTGTGGGAGCAGGAGCTCGATGGAGTCTTGTGGGCCTATCGCACTACTCCAAGTCGCTCAACTAACGAGTCCCCTTTCAGTATTACTTTTGGTTGTGAAGCCGTGCTACCCATCGAAGCCGAGCTGCCCACTGAAAGAAGGCTTGCGTCGGAGGAGGTCGACAACGACAAACTGCTCGCTGACTCCCTCGACCAGCTCGAAGAACGACGAGAGCGCGCTAACCTGCACCTCGCCGGGTATCGGCAAGAAATGAAGCGCGCCTATGACAAGAAAGTCCGCCATCGGGCATTCAAGGCTGGTGACATGGTGATGAGAAAGGTGTTCGCAAACACGCAAGAGCCTAATGCAGGAAAGCTCGCGGCGAACTGGGAAGGTCCCTACATAGTACACGAAGCGGGAAGTTCAGGGGCTTACCGATTGATGACCGCTGAAGGCGACCTGTTAGAGCGACCTTGGAACGCTATGCACCTTCGCAAGTTTTATGCATAAGACAAAGGGATTTTTTGTAAATTATCTTCTGAAGAGGTTATGAATGAACGATAGAGGTTTCAACAAAGAATTTAACTCGGAAGCTCGACGCAGCAAGAGCCCGCATGGTCTATAAAGTGTAGTCCACCATTGTGCGGACTTAAAACAAGACTGGGATCCTCAGAGGCAGCCAGTGGGCGACCTTGAGATTCCTGGGGCAGTCCGCCGTCGTGCGGACTTAAAGTAAGACCGGGATCCTCAGAGGCAGCCAGTGGGCGACCTTGAGATTCCCGGGGCAGTCCACCGTCGTGCGGACTTAAAGCAAGACCGGGATCCTCAGAGGCAGCCAGTGGGCGACCTTGAGATTCCCGGGGCAGTCCGCCGTTGTGCGGACTTAAAGCAAGACCGGGATCCTCAGAGGCAGCCAGTGAGCGACCTTGAGGTTCCCGGGGCAGTCCGCCGTTGTGCGGACTTAAAGCAAGATCAGGATCCTCAGAGGCAGCCAGTGGGCGACCTTGAGATTCCTGGGGAAGTCCGCTGCCTAGTGAACTCTAAACCTAACCAGGATCCTTCGTATTCACCTGCCATGAACGGAAGCATCCTGGCGTGGGGATACCCCTCAAAGGGCAAGATTGCTGAACAGGATCATCGAGGGAAGTTAACCGGGCAGGGGGCAGCTAGCACTTATTAGTTTCCTTCAAAAATAAAAATGGTTTAAGTCTCTAAGTGTGGGAAAGTTTTCGAAGTTATTTGGTTCGCTTATCGTTTTCCGGGCTCAGAGACTATATTGAGTTTTAGCGAGCATGCTGAGTTTTTCGTTTGCATATACTTTAAACTAAAAAGGTTGAATCGAATTAGCTGCCTCGCCCGGGGTATCACTCTCGAGATCGCTGCGAAACTCCTAAAGCGGACTCGTGAACGACACAGAGAAAGAAAAGAAACATGGAAAAATAAGACGCATAGGCGAGCTTAAAAAGTATCATTCATTTCATTCATTGTTTAAAGATACATCGAAGAGGTTACAAAAGGATGGAACCTAAGCAGGGCCAGCACCCGAGCCATCGTCATCGCCGCGCTTCCTCTTCTTTGACCTTTCGGCCTTATACTTCTCGATGGCGTCCAGCGCGCCCTTCTGGAGGAGCTCGCCCAGCTACGACTGGAGGCGCTCTCGCTGGGTGTTGAGGTCGCAGAGATGTGCCTCCTTCAGTACCGCGATCTCGTCCCTGGACGCCGCCACCAGGCTGCGGAGCTCGAGGACCTCTTTCTGGGCGGCCTCTTTGGCTTTGGTCGCCTCTTGAAGGTCCGCAGCGGCCCGGGCACGAGCATCCTCGACCGAGGCGAGCCCAGTGGTGAGGGAGGCAGCCCGCTGGCGCAGCTGGGCAACCTCTGTATTAACAGAGGCGGCCTGCTGGCGCAGCCGGTCCACCTCAGCTCGGAGCTCGCCGGAGTGGTCCATCTGGCGAAGCCGGTGGATGTGCTCGTCCACTCTCCTCTCCGAGTCATGGAGAGTGTCATCGTAGAGGGCGACCGTGTCCCCCGTGACACCAGCGACCTCATCGACGAGAGCCCGGCTGACCCGCTCTACCTACGGCAAGGGAAAACAGTTAAGAGTTAGAAGTTAGAACAGGGGTTTGGGACAAAGAAGTATGAAGGTAATCTTACCTCGAGGAGCCGGTTGATGAGAGCGATATAGGGAGTCCGGGCGAAAATGTTGCGCCCAAGGATCTCCCGCATGAAGAAGGGGGCATGCTCGGGGTCGCCTGAGGAGGAGCCCGCCTGGCTCACCTCGGTTGGAGTAGCCGGGGGAAGCACATCGACGGAAGCAGCGGCGGGCTCACCCCCTTGAGCGACGGCACCCCCTTCCTTGATAGGGGGAGGCGCGGCGGCTTCCCCTTGCCCAGGCAAGTCTGGGTCCGAGGCTTCCGAGCTGGAGCTCGGAAGATCATCCAGGATGGCCCCCAGGTCCGGAAACCAGTAGACCAACCCGCCCAGCTCCTCCGGGAGGCTAGGAACCTCGAGAGCAGAGGGCGCGGAGGGAGCAGCGGGCGCAGGCGCACTGGAAGCAGCAGGCGCGGGCCGGGTGCGGGCGCGCTGGGAGCAGCAGGCGCAGGCGCGCTGGAAGCAGCAGGCGTGGGCTCGGGCACGGGAGCGCTGGGAGCAGAGGGCGCAGGCGCGCTGGAAGCAGCAGGCGCGGGCTCGGGCGCGCTGGGAGTCGAGGGTGCAGGCACGCTGGCAGCAGCAGGCGCGGGCGCGCTGGGAGTTGAGGGTGCAGGCGCGCTAGCAGAGGGCGCGGGCACATCGGGAGCTGTGGGCTCGCTGGGAGCGGCGGGCGCGCTGGGAGGCACGGGCGCGCTGGAATTAGCGAGTGCAGGCGCGCTGGGGGCAAGCGCGGCCGATGGCGAGGATGTTTGGGGAGCGGGTGCCGGAGGGTCCGAGCTTGGTGGAGCCGGCCCCTCAAAGGGTGGGGGAGGCCCCGCAGCTGCAGGCGCGGGCTCATCTCCCGAAGCCCGCTCCTCGTCGTCGGAGCTGGAGGTCGTGCTGAGATCGTCGGCTGATCCCAAGCCCGCCTCCGCAAGGGCGGCCTTCCTCCGCTCCTAGAGGGCTTGTTGGAAGGCTTCGCGAGCCTCCCGAACAGTGTTGTCCTCTCCCGACGGGCGGGCTGGAGGAGTCTTCTTCTTCCTCTTTTTCTGCGGGGCGCCCTCCTTTGGATTCATCACCGCAACAAATAAAGTCTTAGAAGGGTCACCTGGGAACCCGCGCATCAACACTTCAGCCATTGGGGATTCCACTTCCGCTATGCTGAGAATAAGCTCGACGTGCGGATCCTCGGGCTCGACGAAAGAGATACGACGACGTCGAGGTTCCGGGATGGGGATCCTCGGAGGAAGAATAGAGAGAGAGGTCGCCTGACCTGGGACTGCTTCGTGGGCTGGTGGTGGAGGCGGGGCGACGTCCTCCTCGTGAAGCATCTCAAGGGTGTCCTTATCCGTGACCTTGATAGGGGAAGCCCTCTTCTTTCCCTTCTTCACTGAGGTCCCAGCCGCGGAGGTCCCAAGGGCTGCCGCGGAGGTCGAGCCAGCGCGGCGGGAGACCGCCGCCTTCTTGCGCATCACCTTCTGCCGGGTGGTGACGACACCAGTCCGGAGATCCTTCCAAAGGAAGGAGAAGTCTGGAGTGAGGACTTTCTCGGGAGTTCGTCCCCCGAGGAAGTGCAAGATCGCATCGTCGAGAGATTTCTCTCAAGACGCGGTAATGCACTTCTTCCCCTTCGCTCGGTACTCCGCGATCTCCTTGAAGACAGGAAGGGGTGGCCTACCGGGAACAGCGGGGACGCCGGCACAGGGACCCCGCCAGGCGCCGTCCACCACGAACGGGTATTGTTTCCAGTACCTATCCTTGTTCTTTACGACGGAGAACGGGAGCAGCTCGCCGGTGCGACCAGTAAGGTAAAACTGGCCGCAGTCCACCTCGTTGAAGGTGGTCCCCGGCTTGAGGAACCATTTCTTCAGGAGGTAGCGAGGGGGATCCTCACATTGAGGGCTTCCTCAATTCGAGAAAGCCTGTAGAGGATCCCCCACGAGTTCCCTGGAAGCTGAGCAGGGCATAAGCCCGCCAGTTCTAGTAGCTCGCTGGCGAGGTGGTTCAGGGGTAGCCGGAGTCCTGACTAGATCTGCCCCACGGAGACCGCCGTGCCGGAGAGCGAGCTCCTGAGGGATGTTCGCCGCAGAGCGAAGGCTAGCAGGGACCGGCGCGCCGCTGATATCGTTGAACCAGACGACGGCGGGCTCCCTTGAGGGAACCTCCTCGGCGCCAGGTTCGAGCACCAAAATAGGGGGAACATTAAGAGGTTCCCCCTGGGAGGATGCAGCAGCAGCAGCAGCAGAAGAGAAAGCAGCAGCCGAAGCCATGGAAGCAAAGAAGGTCTAAGGCGAGCTGAAAGCGTCAAAGGCGAGCTGAAAGCGAAGTGAGAAAGGAGAGTTGTTTTCACGCAGCGGTAAAAATCGCCCCCCCGTCCCCTATTTATAGGCAAGTAAGAGGCAGGTGAATCGGGCCGCAGTTAATACTCGAGCCCACCCAACGAGGCGACACGCCGACGGTTGAAGCGACAGCATGCCTTTCTCCAGTCAGGCAGTGCCACGTGGACCACGTGTGGAAAAAGGCTGCGCCAGCACCGATGTTGTCCTTTATTGTCAGAAAAAAGAAACAAATGAGGAGGAGACACGTGTCTCACGCCGTTCGGGATCTCATGATGAGATTCATTGTATCAATATTGAGCCTCGCACCGCATTTAAGACGAAGCAACCGTTGGAGATTTAGAACGATACCCAAGCCATAAGATCGCCCAAGGCTGGTGCCCACAGCTCGCCCGAGGCAGACCCTGACCGCGTGTGGCAAGCTCGCACCGGAAGGAGATCGTTCATGCCTGATGCTCCCGGCCCGCCCAGCGTTTGTGAAATACTGGCAGTCAAAGCTCTCGGAGCAGATCGCCCAAGGCTGGTGCCCGCAGCTCGCCCGAGGCAGACCCTGACCACGTGTGGCAAGCTCGCACCGGAAGGAGATCGCTCGTGGCTGATGCTCCCGGCCCGCCCAGCGTTTGTGAAATACTGGGAGTCAAAGCTCTCGGCGCAGATCGCCCAAGGCTGGTGCCCGCAGCTCGCCCGATGCAGACCCTGACCGTGTGTGGTAAGCTCGCACCGGAAGGAGATCGCTCGTGGCCGATGCTCCCGGCCCGCCCAGCGTTTGTGAAATACTGGGAGTCAAAACTCTCGGCGCAGACCGCCCATGGCAGGTGCCCGCAGCCCACAAGGCGGAGGTCGCCAATGACTGGCGCTCCCAATTTGACCGACATGTGCAATGGGACTCCTGAGCAAGCGTCAAAGTCTCCTTAGTCGCTTCCTCAGGAGGGGGTAATGTTGGGGGTAGCAGAAATCTGCCCCGGAGTTTCCCCCCTTCCCTCCTCCGTGCTTGCCAAATCATCTTGACAGGGAGCGAGATCCACATTGGGCTGAAGGGGCCTTTGGCTAAGAGCTCACTCAGAAGCTCGCCCAAGCTCGCTCAGAAGCTCGCCCAAGCTCGCTCAGGAGATCGCCTAAGCTCGCTCAGGAGCTCGCCTAAGCTCGCTCAGGAGCTCGCCTAAGCTCACTCAGGAGCTCGCCTAAGCTCGCTCAAGAGCTCGCCGAGATTGCTCAGGAGCTCGCCTAGATCGCATAAGAGCTCGCCAAGCTCGCATCGGAGTTCGTTTGTAGCGACAGAGGGAGTTAGACCGTCATGCATGTAAGGGTACAGGCATCAGAGACGCCCCTAGCTCGCTCAGAAGCTCGCCTAAGCTCACTCAGGAACTCGCCCAAGCTCGCTTAGGAGCTCGCCCAAGCTCGCTCAGGAGCTCGCCCAAGCTCGCCCAGACCCCTGTTTATCGAAGAGGTTATTCCCGCGAGGTCCGACTCTTGATAAATATGGGTGAAAGGAAGGAGCCACGGAGGGCGAGCTCGCCTTTGCTTCCCCCCTGAGGTCGCCCACTGCAGAGCAGCATAAGGGTAGCCAGGTGTCGAGACCCCACGGAAGCTACGTGGACAATCGTGGTCCACGGAAGCCCGCCCATGTCAGTTTGAGACCTCCCAGACTTGAACATTCTAGAATAGCCACCTGGCAGCGACAAGAAAGATGCTCTCCCCCACTCAAACCGCCTGGCAGGCTCGATGACAAAGAATGTCAGGGGTGCGAGTACCAAGGACTGCCAGAGGCCCACGCGAGCCAGAACGTGGGGGTCTAGAAGGCGCCGGAAGAATCTCCACGTGT